>CM064523.1:52481097-52658597 GCA_032716605.1 Paralithodes platypus | reverse complement strand
CGACACCCAGCTGGATGCGGTCAGGAACGTGATCCCCACGCCATGCCGTACGTCTGTGAGTGGTGGTGGCATACTTCTCCAGGAGTTGGTAGGAGACGTTGTACACGAACTCCCGGAATTTCAGCTTCTGGTTTGGGGCCATATCCTTCTTCACCAACCACAAGTTGTAGGCGTTCAGCATCGTTATGTCAACTAGGTGGAGGAAGAGCTTGTGATACCACTTCACAGTCTTCCTCAGACACTCAACACCTGACAGCTGACAGTCAGACTTGTCCACCAGGCGCATGTTTTTGGTGTAGTCCACTACCATGTCGGGCTTGTAGATTGTCTTCCTGGTTCGGTAGTGGATTTTGCCAGAATCCACCTGGGCACCTGTGTGGACGGTGGAAAGCAGGTGGACGTCTCGCTTATCCTTCCACTTCAGGGCTATCAGTTTCCCACACTTCTCGAGCTGCTTGTATTTCTGCCCCTTTCGTCGCCTTCTTCGCACATGCCTCTCGCGGTGTTCCTTGGCCAGGTCGTCTTCTGAAGGTGTGTCACTGGAGGAGGCATCTGTGAGAGGAATGACATCACCTGTGAACTTTGGCATAAACTTTCTTGTCTTTCTGACAGTCCCACATGACCCCGTTTGGTTGTCATAAAGAAACTGGCAGAGAGCAGGAGAAGTATACCAGTTGTCAGTGTAGATGATGTGGCCTTTGCCCAGGTAAGGTGCCAACATTTTCCTGACGATGGCACCTGACATGCCCATGGGGTCATTGGCAGCGGCTTTCGGTATGTCAATGTCAGTGCCTGTATACACGATCATGTCAAGCACTATTCCAGTTTCACAGTCGCACAACACGAAGAGCTTGATTCCGAACCTATGCCTCTTCAAGGGGATATACTGCTTGAAAACAAGACGTCCTTTGAAGAGCACGAGCGACTCATCAATCACCAAATTGAGGAAGGGGTAAAAGTATTTCCTATACCTCTCCAACAACATGGTGAACACATCCCGAACTTTCCATATCCTGTCAATCCTGTTAGGATTTTCGTTGTCTGCAAAGTGCATAAATCTTAGCAGCAACAAAAATCTGTCACGAGTCATGAACTTATTGAAAGTTGGGGTGGCGATGAGAGGGTCGTGCTTCCAGTAGTGTTGCAACACATGCTTCTTGATCAGAGGCATGAGGAACAACAAGGCAAAGAACGTCAGAAATTCTGCCACAGTCGTATCCACCCAGCCTCGTATTCTCGCTTTTGGAGAAAGGACGTCCAATCTGCCAAACACCCACCTGTAGTAGGCGTTTGTTTGGGCAACGATGTACGTCATTACCTCCATGTCGAAAAAAGCGAGGAAGAAGTCGCTTTCATTCGCTTGATCATCACAGGGCCAGTTGTCAGTTGTTCCTGACGTCCCAGGATTGAACTGGGGCACGTCAGGTACAAAATTGACCCCGTCAGACCAATCGAACGAAGGCATGCCAGGGATCGGAATGTCGTCTGCGTCTTCTTCTGCGTCTGAAATATCGCTTCCATGGTCGCGATACAGCACTTCATCATCATTACCCTCCTCTTCACTCGACAGACGATGCCCTTCCTCGTTTTCGTCACCGACGTCGGACTCACTCCCACTGTCCACTCCCAAATCCCCCCACCCTTGGTCCCGTGCTAGGGCTTCGTCGTCGAAACCCGGGCTGCCAATGTCCTGCGAATCACCATCAAACAGCAGGGCGGCATACTTAGATGGTGTAAGATTTTTCCGGGTCACTTTGGCACGTGCGGGAGTCTTATGGACAGGGACAGCAGAGGTGGTGGCAGGGGCGGCGGCAGGGGCGGCGGCGGCGGCAGGGGCGGCGGCGGCAGGGGCAGCAGTGGTGCGTGGCCTTGATGGCAAGATGATGGTGGTGCCTGTCGCCCTTCTCTCTGTTCCTTGGGCAGGGGCGGCAGGGGCGGCAGGGGCAGCAGGGGCGGCAGGGGCGGCAGGGGCAGCAGGGCCGGCAGGGACACCAGGGCCAGCAGTCGCTTTCCCAGTCGCTTTCCCTCTCCCTTTCCCCTTCCCCTTCCCTGTTCCTTGGGCAGGGGCGGCAGGGGCGGCAGGGGCAGCAGGGGCGGCAGGGGCAGCAGGGCCGGCAGGGACACCAGGGCCAGCAGTCGCTTTCCCAGTCGCTTTCCCTCTCCCTTTCCCCTTCCCCTTCCCTGTTCCTTGGGCAGGGGCGGCAGGGGCGGCAGGGGCAGCAGGGGCGGCAGGGGCGGCAGGGGCGGCAGGGGCAGCAGGGGCAGCTGGGCCAGGGGCGGCTGGTGGTGGTGGTGGTGGTAGGGGCACTGTGGCTGGCGTACGGGTTCTCTTCCCTACGCCCGTGCCTTTAATTTTTCCTGCCCCCGCAGGTAATGCAGCCCTAGGGCGGCCTCCTGCGTCGCTGGTACCGGTGGCAGGGGTGGCAGGGGTGGCAGTGGTGGCAGTGGTGGTGGTAGTGGTTGTTGCAGTGGCCTGGGTCGTGGTGGCAGTGTCCCGAAAGACCAATGACCTCTGTGCCATTGCCCTGCTTGCACGTGTTTTACGTGCTTTTGGTGCTGGTGATTCGTCCTCTGAGCTGTAGGGCGTGTCGTACTGGTAGCTAGGGTCTTTGGCAGCCACCCTCTGCCTTCCACGGCGGCTAACACCACCAGAAGGAGGGCTGGTTGTGTCATCAGGGAGCGAGCGTGAGGGACGTGTAGGCTCCATGACTAGTGCGTGGTTACTGGCGCGGTGGTGCTTGCACGAGTGCGGGGCGAGCGTTTGGCGGGGTGGTATCGAGAGTTGACATGTAGTACAATACCCACACCAATTTTCAGCCGCCTGGCTATAAACGCGCGGTTTTGGTACGTGTTCAAAGTCTCTGCTCTTAAGAGTCTACCCGCAGTGCGCCGGGGGAACTCTTAAGAGTCTACCCGCAGCTCCCGGGTTAAGGTGAAAAGTCTTAACATCCTGCAACTAAGCCTAATGGAGCAAACTAGGGTTGATATAAAAATCCCCCCTCAGTCCAAATAGGGTTAACATTCCTTAACCTCTTACCCTACAGAGTGTAACGCGGTGAACATGACGAGGAGGTACAGGGGTGGAGCATCCCTGTGGCCGGTCAACGGTTCTACCGATGTACTGGAGACAGACATCTTACATATCCACCATCCACAACTCTACAACAAATGGTACCTTAGCCTAGCCCTGTACAACAACAGGTCGTGTAGGTCGTGTACTAATACGCCCAGAAGATGCCAACAAGACCAACAACAACACGTACCCGGCTGGGGCCAAACTGACGATGGGGTGTGTTGTTGGCAGGGACCTTCCCAACACACCCATCAACCATTACCCCCCTTCACCACTGAGGTTCATAATACAGGTAAGTTTACCACCATAACAACACTTTCACTATACCCTCACTATGATGCACCATTTACCCATTTGCAAGCTAGATTTGTCCATATTTCAGAAGAAAAATCTCCAGGCTGAAGGCCGGGTTCTCCTTAGTTGCAGGCTCGCTATCGCTCGCCACAAAAAGATTCATAGCTAAATGGTCCAATAAGTGATACAACAGTCAGCTAGTGAAGTGAAACATCTAATATATGTCTTCTGACTCTCATTTTGTGAACAATGTTACTTAGCCTAACTTGCCTAACCTAACCTCGCATATTTAGCTTAATTAACCTAACCTAACCTATAATCGCATAATTTAACAAGTTATTTTCGTAAAGAGAGCGGCCTCGGACGAGACCTTTTTCTACCAACAAATGTACAAATTGAACTGATGGTCAATTTGTTTTTTGCTTAAATAATTATAATAATATATGAAAACAAAGGAATACCTTTAATGCAAGAATAGCATTTCTAGTATGCACAGTACAGTACAGTTCGAATGATGACGATCGTCGCCACAATTATATTAATTTAGCTTGTGGAATATTTGTAATAGCCAGCGTGTGTATCATTTTGTATTATGCTGTGTTATTACCCAAAGGCTTTTCCCGTGAAATTCTAAGACTTATCGGTTTATTAATTTCTCATTTTTATATTATTATTATTATTATTATTATTATTATTATTATTACCCCTTCTGTACTGGCTACGTCTTTTTAACTTTAGGCTGGCTACTATTAGACGATTTGAGTGCAGTATAAAATGGCTTCCAGCAAATAACAGGTTCGAAGTATCTCTTTTAACCCTTTTTATTACCACAGAGCCTTCTTAAACTGCACACAATCGACTAAACATAGCTACAATAAAATCGAAAGAGGTCGCCAGTAAAGAAGGGGTTAATTATTTGTATTATTATTAGGGGTTCGTCCCCTACGGGGAACCCCTATTGTAATAATTAAACCTGGGATTTCATCCAAATTCTTCTTACGCGCCGGTTTCGACGCAATAACTCCAGAACCGCTTTTTAGATCGGGTCAAACTTTCACAAGAGGTACATTTTTGTATTAGGCAACTTTTGATATGCTAAACATCCGGCATGGCGGCCAAACAGGTCCGTGGCAGCCGATTTCCCGAAAAACTTGACGCCTAAATACCGTCTCTCCCACTAACAGGAAACGACTGGGCTTTGGCATACGCACTCCCCTACTAATGCTCCGCAAATTTTATAGAGAAGGTTTTGCTTTTGCACGTGGGTTTTTTTTCCGGCAATCTTGAAAAAACCTCGAATTCCACTTAAAATTCCACATCTTGAAAACTACGCCGATGATCAAAGCCATGCTTGCGTAGTTGGGTGAGGCTCGCGATTCCGAACGTTTTGATACCAAAAAAATATAAATGGGTGGAATAGTATGGCCGCAGCATTGAAAACTGTCTATTCTTAAATTACTTTAAAAACCGAATTCGGTACCCACACAAAGTTTACCGTCTACAGTCTATAGGCTTCCACGCATCCCCCAGTTTTGCTTAATAACATAATCTCTTTATTATTCAGATCTATCATTTTTTGTTTATTTAACTCTCTCAAAACAGTTCGAGTCCCTACAAATTCCAGCAATTATTTAGCCAACCTACCTATACATACCTACCCTACCAAATAATAATGATAAATTAAAATTTATTTTTGGTGAATGACAGAGTATTGGCTAAGGTTTTTAACAATTCCTCCCTTTGCCAAATGCTTAGTTTAATAACAATGATATGGACCTTTAAAGTTTTGGCAATTGCCCGTGTGACTCGTATTTTAACCCTCCTAAAGTGTTACCACGAAATACCGCTAGATCCTTTCTCAAAAGTCGCTAGCATGTTGCTACATAGCCAAACAATGTTAGGATAATGCTTCAATTTCTAAAGAGTTTTGGTTTGTTTGTTTTGCAAATTTTATAATGTAGTATGACTAGAATGTCTGAAATTTTCAAATTATCCCTAGTAAATGTCTGTAGATATAAAAGAAATGGCCGCTAGATTGAAGTAAATAGCTCTACATTTAGCGGTAATATGTAGCTTTACAACTGGCAACTCTGCAACCACCACCTCCCTCCCACCCTCCCAGTATGTCTCCACAAAATACCGCTAGATCCTTTCTCAAAAGTCGCTAGCATGTTGCTACATAGTCAAACAATGTTAAAATAATGCTGTAATTTCTAAAGAGTTTTGGTTTGCTTGTTTTGCAAAGTTTACAATGTAATATGACTAGAATGTCTGAATTTTTAAAATTATCCCTAGTAAATCTCTCTAGATATGAAAAAATGGCTGCTAAATTGAAGTAAATAGCTCTACATCTAGCGGTAATATGTAGCGATACAACTGGCAACACTGCCTAGCCCTTCCTTCCTACCTCCCACCTCCCTACAATACCAAATGTATCAACAACCACTCTAGTGAACTTTCGGTATTTAGTTTATTTCAGCTTAATACTATTTATCCACATAAAATAGAAACCTATCACGATTGTTGTCTAATACAACCATAGATAATGCTATTACATATTATTTGAACATGATGTCGAATTTAGCAGTTGCTGTTGTAATGACAGTCTGTGACAGAACCGAAAGCTTCTCTTGCCGTGTAGTATTCAAAGAAAGCAGGGGTACTTAAGCTGGCCCATACCGAACTGTTTATACCAAGTCAGAGATGCAGAGGTAACTTTCACAATGCATTATAACCCTAGACCCACACCGGTTTAATTCTAGTTTCGCTTTCACAGCATACTCATAATTTCTATGGCTACTTTAGAGTTGTTATATACCATACTTAATTCCTATATATGTCCAAAGCGGCGGAAATGCATTATAAGGAATTATACCTACTGAAAAAAAAAAAAAAAATCTCCCCATATGCGGCACCATAGCTATTACATAATACTAGGTTAGGTTAGGTAAGGTTGTTAGGTTAGGCTAATGTCGTTAATGTAGTTTTTTATCATTATATTACGTCTTTTACCCAGCAATTTCCCTGATCTTCATAGTTGGTCGGGAAGCTATGCCTTTACAACGGCGCCTCCCTTTTGTCGCTGTGTACGTGAAACTAGAATTTTACCCAGACACCAATATACTAAATCAGACAAATATCACTACAAAAAATGATAGGAAAATATTATATTAACCCTTCAGACTCATATGACTCAGAGGTTGCCAGATTAGTAATAAGAAATAGAGTTCGCTTATAATTACCTCTCCAAAATTAGTTTTCTGCCCACAGCTAACTCAAAGACAACTGCAGAGGTTGAAGTAACTAAACTAAAGGTTTATAAATACCCCTGATGATAATAAAGGCTTTAAAGTATCCCTGATAGGCTCAAAAATGCGTCATATGTTGGAAAAGGTTAATGTCCTAGGTATTTGAAATTATGCAAATGAGTAAAATCCATTATGATATAATGATAATGGGATTGATTAGTATCTGGCAACAGTGTTGGACTATAATTTCTGAACGTATGCGAACTTCGGAGTATTTATCCTATTAATATACACATCTATCACTATTTAAATTTAATACAACCATACACAGTGCTATTACATATTATTTGAACATAATATAGGATGCTCTTTCCTTTAAATCATTTTCTATATCTATTCACGAAAAATATAGGCCTAGCCTAGGCAGCGCTACCGGTAGGTACGAATTTATCAGTTCGAATTTTGATTGAGAGTGGGATTAGGCTTAGGCCTAGCCTAGGCTTAACATGGGATACTGTTTGGGGGTTGGGAATAGACTCAGGCTGCTTTAGGCCTAATTAGGTAAAAATAGTCAAATCGAGACCATTGCAGAGCCAACATAGCGTAGGCCTATTAAGCAAATATTTTACCAATCTACAATAGGCCTAGGCTATTCGCTGTAAGTAGGCAAGAAATAATGACCTAGGCTATAACCTCTGTAACTAAAAAACAACTAGGCCTAGAGTGATCAAGCTAATATGTCTACCATTTGGGAAGAGTCAGTCAAGGAATAGCCTAGATGTGGAAATTTGCAGCCAATTTGCTCTAGCCCTATTTGAGATACAGAGGTTAGAGGTCATTGTTGAGGCCCCCCCCTCATGACATATTGTTATCATCTTATATATTGCCAGCAGGGGGCAAATAACCTAAAAAAAAATCGCCGTCAAAATAGACGCGAACATAACCACAGCGATCAACACATGTAAACATGGCGGTGGCGGAGGAGGTGTCGCAATAAAGTTCCTGTCTATTTTGAATGCCATTGGATACAATAATATGTTGAGGGGGGCTTTGCCCCCCCCCCCCATGACATATTTTCACCATCATATATATTGCCAGCAGGGGGCAAATAACCGAAAAAGTTGCCATCAAAATAGACACCTTTATGAATGGGTTAGCCTTTAGGCTAGGCCTATCGGCAATAGTTGCGTTGTATAGGCTATCCTAGTGTTTTACTAATTTATAGGCTACCCCTTTGAAAGGACATTAGCCGGGTAGGATATAGTTACCGGGTGTATCGCCAGCCTTGTTTACACTACGCGTACGCGTAGTGGCGTCAGACGCTTGCCATCCTTTTCCTGTCTATTTAGACTGCCTATGGATACAATAATATGTTGAGGTTGGGCTTTGCCCCACTTCACCCACCCATGACATATTGTCATCATAATATATTTCCAGCAGGGGGCAAATAACCAAAATAAATCTCTGTCAAAATAGACACGAACTTAACAACGCCGATCGACAAATGTAAACATGACGGAGGCGGCGGACGTCTGCAATCATGTTCCCGTCTATTTTGAATGCCAATGGATACAATAATATGTTGAGGGTGCCAGCAGGGGGCAAAATAGACAAATACACCAAAAATTGGGTGTGGGGGCAGCAGCCCCCACCCATAATAGCCTACTATGATAGGTTAGGTAAGGTTGTTAGGTTAGGCTAGGCTAATGTCCTTTCAAAGGGGTATAGGCCTAGTAAACACTAGGATAGCCTATACCCGGTCAAAGGTAAGTCTTGCTGTAGTCTCCTTGAATGCTACCTTAAATTGTAATATTAGACTAGGTCTAGCCTATAGATAAAATAGCTTAGCCTATTAATTTATTGTAGCCTATAATATAGGCCTAGCCGGGCAGAATGTAGAGTTCGGGCGTACCACCACCAATGTTTACACTACGCAGAGCGGCGACGAAAGCTTGCCATCATGTTCCCGTCCATTTTGAATGACGTTGGATACAATAATATGTTGAGGGGGGCAAACACCCCCATGACATATTGTCATCATCATATAATTTGCCAGCAGGGGGCAAATAGGCCTAACCAAACTGCGGCGATCGACCATGTAAACATGACAGCGGCAACGGCGGTGGACGCTTGCGATCATGTTCCCGTCTAGTTTGACTGCCATTGGATACAATAATATGTTGAGGGAAGGGCTTTGCGGCAATTTTTTTGGTTGTTTGCCCCCTACTGGCAATATAATATATGATGATGATAACATGTCATGGGGGGTGTGAGGGGGGGCTTTCAACATATTATTGTATCCAATGACATTCAAAATAGACGGGAACATTATCCCAAGCGTCCAACGCCGACACCGCCGCGGCTGCTGCAGAACAAGGAAGTTAGCAATAGGTTTCATTGTGAACTGGAGGAAATTAATAGAAATAAGGAAGCTAGGCCTAGCGATGTAAATAGTCAATGGAATTTCCTTAATAATGACAATTATATGTATAGGTATAAAGTAAAAACAATATATTTTACAAAATGTATTGCATATCTTACATATTTAAACAAATATATATTAAAAATAGTTTAACCACACCACTGAGTTCCCCCAAAATACTCTAATAGGGCTGGCCTGAAGAATTAGATCAAGATGGATAACCAATCAAGACATAATAGGTAGGGAAAGGCAGGTGAACGCAGCCCCCACCCATAATAGCATACTATGATAGGTTAGGTAAGGTTGTTAGGTTAGGCTAGGCTAATGTCCTTTCAAAGGGGTATAGGCCTAGTAAACACTAGGATAGCCTATACCCGGTCAAAGGTAAGTCCTGCTGTAGTCTCCTTGAATGCTACCTTAAATTGTAATATTAGACTAGGTCTAGCCTATAGATAAAATAGCTTAGCCTATTCATTTATTGTAGCCTATAATTTAGGCCTAGCCGGGCAGAATGTAGAGTTCGGGCGTACCACCACCAATGTTTACACTACGCAGAGCGGCGACGAAAGCTTGCCATCATGTTCCCGTCCATTTTGAATGACGTTGGATACAATAATATGTTGAGGGGGGCAAACACACCCATGACATATTGTCATCATCATATAATTTGCCAGCAGGGGGCAAATAGGCCTAACCAAACTGCGGCGATCGACCATGTAAACATGACGGCGGCGGCGGCGGTGGACGCTTGCGATCATGTTCCCGTCTATTTTGACTGCCATTGGATACAATAATATGTTGAGGGAAGGGCTTTGCGGCAATTTTTTTGGTTGTTTGCCCCCTATCGGCAATATAATATATGATGATGATAACATGTCATGGGGGGGGGGTGAGGGGGGGCTTTCAACATATTATTGTATCCAATGGCATTCAAAATAGACGGGAACATTATCCCAAGCGTCCAACGCCGACACCGCTGTGGCTGCTGAAGAACAAGGAAGTTAGCAATAGGTTTCATTGTGAACTGGAGGAAATTAATAGAAATAAAAAAGCTAGGCCTAGCGATGTAAATAGTCAATGGAATTTCCTTAATAATGACAATTATATGTATAGGTATAAAGTAAAAACAATATATTTTACATAATTTATTGCATATCTTACATATTTAAACAAATATATATTAAAAATAGTTTAACCACAGTACTGAGTTCCCCCAAAATACTCTAATAGGGCTGGCATGAAGAATTAGATCAAGATGGACAACCAATCAAGACATGATAGGTAGGGAAGGGCAGGTGAACAAATCTAGGACGGTGAAGATACGCAGACATTTCTCGCCATTTCACCAATTCAGCCGCACCACATGAGTTCCACAGCAGAACTCTTATAGGGTAGAGCCGAAAGATGAGGCAAGAACTGCTACACTGCATCACAGCACTAATTAAGAAGTGATCAAAAGCGAAGAATGAGAGATCAGGTCTATGGAAAAAATATATCGCACCGAAATGCACAAAAAATACACACACCGAGGGAAATCGAGTCAGCTCGACCGCATCAGCGACCGACACAAATCAGGTCAGGAGCTAATAACCTAGCCAGGCCAGGGTGGCATATGATATAGGCTGTCCGGAGGACAACCGAATGAGACAGAATAAGAACAGAAGGGGGAAAATATAGAAAGAGGAATGAAAAACTACGAAAATTTAGTCAAGGCGACGACGAAAGCTGAAGGGGAGAGGGAGTAAAATAAGCATAACCCTCCCCCATCAATCTCCAGTCGCCAGCCCCCAAACACCCCCAACTGCTTTAGGGAGCATAATATTAGGGGGGAATTCTTACATAAAGTACACAGTATTACAATATCTAGATTAGTAAACAATTAATGCTCAAAACATAAAATACAGTACAGTACGGTATATATAGTATTTAGTATTGCTCAAGTAATCACCTTATTATACAAGGACAACACCACAAAGGCTAAAGAAGAAATCAGAATGCTCAATAATGCACTACATAAAAAGATAACGGGTACCGGTAACCAAAAACATTGCAATATTTACAATAGCCTACTGTATATATTATGATTTTATACGGATTAGATTATAAATTACAGGAGGGTCAATTCAAATTTCAATGGAAATTCCCTCATGATAGCTGTAATATGTGGGAATAACTTTCAGCTTCATATTTCCTAACCTCTTAGCATATACATGATCAATTAACGTGCCATTTTCAGTTCGCGTCTATTTTGAAGGCGTTTTTTTCGGTTATTTGCCTCCTGCTGGCAATATATATGATGATGACAATATGTCATGGGGGGGTGACCCCCCTCAACCTATTATTGTATCCAAAAGCAGTCAAATAGACGGGAACATGACGGCCAGCGTCCGCCGCCGCTCCGCGTAGTGTAAACAAGGCTGGCGGTACACCCGAACTCTACATTCTACCCCACTAATTTTCCAACTAGCATAACCGATGATTGTCAATGATCAATCCCAGTCAGAAACGTCCATGCTTCCCTCCAATAAGTCAATGTCGGGATTACTACACTGTCATGCAAGGACTTCTTTACTTCCATGCTGATCACCCTATTTCTTCTTACTGCTTTCAGAGTTCCTACAACGCTCTTCCCCTGTTACACTTTCTCCCACACTTCTTCATCCATAGGCCTACTCACATCTTTACTCAACACACTGCCCAAATACTTATATGAGCTGACATTCTTCATAGCCGTTCAACCTCACTTCACACTCTATGGTTGCACCCCTTTCAATGACCATAATATTGTTCTTCCTAGCATTTACCTCCAGATTTAGTTTTTCACACACTGTTCCAAACATATTTACCTGACCCTGCAACTCCCATTCACTATCGCTCATCAGAACTGTGTTGTCAGCAACAGTAGTACCGGTACTGTACTGTTGAGGGAACTTCCACTCGTTTCCTTCCCTTATCAGCGGTACACCAACATCCGCTGCTCTTCCTTGTATTTCTTTCATGACTCCATCCATATACTGTACTGGTATATATTGAACAACCATGGGGACATCACACACACCCTTGCTTTAACCCAACATTCAGATTAAAGAACTCGCTCTGTTAATTATCCACACATACTGACACCTTTGCACCCTCATACATGCTCTTCATTGCTTTCAGCAACTTGCCATCTACTCCGTATATTCTCAGTACCGGTACTTTCCACATACCTTCTCTATCAATTCTGTCATAGGCCTTCTCCAACTCCATAAATGCAGCATACAACTTTTGTCGCTTCTCCAGATATTACTCCACAACACATTTCCGGGCAAAAATCTGAGCTACACATCCTCTTCCCTTCCTAAGATGACTACAGTATGCTAACCGTTTCCCCAGCGAATACTGACTGAAAATGCCCAAATATATTGCATGTCCTCTTCAGATTTATCTAAAATATGTAAAATTACACCAAATACCACTACAGTACCACTGAAATCAATAAAACTCACTAACAGGATAAATAAATGGAAGAAATACTCCAAAAGATTAATATGTTAACCCTTTACCCAGCAATACTGACTGAAAATGCCTAAATAGATTGCATGTGTTCTTCAGATTTATACATACATACGTACATAACATTTTAAGACTGAGTGCTCCACACAGCTATGCAGTTTCAGTCTCTTTTCCTAATGGCGGCGTTCCAGGCAACCCTGTTAAGGGATGCTTTACTTGTCAAGTTTTTGGATTTGAGATCGGCACGTATAGTCCGATCCCAGGTCTTACTCGGTCCACTCCTTGGTGCAGCTCCCTCCACAATCGCAGACCTGCATCTTTTCACCCAATTTTGTTCGTCCATTCTCTCCACATGTCCATACCATCCCAGTTTACTTGTACGCATCTCCTCGCTAATACTCTTTATACCTAAACGTCTCTTCACCTCATCATTTGTTATTCTGTTGACATCCTTTATCTGAAATATGTAAAATTACACCAATTACCAACTACATTACCAAAAAATTTAATAAAGTACACTAACAGGATAAAGAAAATGTAAGAAATAGCCCTAAAGATGAATGTATCTATCTATCTATTGACGGACGCCTTGATCCCCGAAGGATTGGCCACGAACGAAACACCCCTATGCACCTCTGTCCCCAGCCAGTCGACGCCCCTCCTCCCATCCAGCACCGCTTTCACGCATATACTTCTTAACTCCATCCTTCCACCTCTCTCTCGGTTTATTTCTCCCTCTGTCTTTCCACCTCACTCGTACACGGTCTTAGTCATTCTCTCGCTTCCCATATGTTCCACATGGCCGAACCATCTCAAGGTGTTCTTTTTCGCACTTTCCAGAACATTCACACCACACCTCTCTCGTACTTCCTCATTCGACTGTCTATCCCTCCATGTAACTCTGCACACACTTCTCAAGTAACTCATTTCCATCCCTTTCACTCTTGGTTTGAATCTCTCCAACAACGTCCATGCTTCGCTTCCGTAAGTCAGTGTCGGGATTACCACACTGTCATGCAATGACTTCTTCAGTTCCATGCTGACCACCCTATTTCATGTTACTGCTTTCAGCATTCCTACAACCCTCTTCCCCTGTTTCACCCTCTCCCACACTTCTTAATCCATACTCCCATCTTTACACTTCCAAGATACTTAAATGAGCTGACAATCTCCATAGCCTGACCATTCAACTTCACCTCACACTCTGTGGCTTCACCCCTTTCGAAGACCATAACCTTGCTCTTCCCCGCATTTACCTTCAGATTCCATTTTTTGCACACTGTTCCAAACATATTTACCAGACCCTGCAACTCCCATTCATATCGTCAGCAAACAGCAGTACACAAACATCCACTGCTCTTCCCTGTATTTCTTTTATGACTCCATCCATATACTGTATATATAGAACAACCATCGGGACATCACACACCCTTGCTTTACCAAACATTCAGATCAAAGAACTCCCTCTGTTCATTCTTCACACGTACTGATACCTTTGCACTCTCATACATACTCTTCACTGCTTTCAGCAACTTGCCATCTACTCCATATATTCTCAGTACTTTCCACATACCTTCTCTATCAACTCTGTCATTCCACTTGTTGCCTTCCCTTATTAGTGGTACACCAACATCCACTGCTCATCCTTGCATTTCTTTTATGACTCCATCCATATACAGTTCAGTATATATTGAACAACCACAGGGACATCACACACCCTTTCTTTAACCCAAAATGCAGATCAAAGAACTCGCTCTGTTCATTCTCAACACATACTGACACCTTTGCACCCTCATACATGCTTTTCACTGCTTTCAGCAAATTGCTATCTGCTCCGTATATTCCAAGTACTTTCTACATACCGGTACCTTCTCTATCAACTCTGTCATAGGCCTTCTCCAAGTCCATGAAGGCAGCATACAATTTTTGTCCCTTCTCAAGATATTTCTCCACAACATATTTCAGGGCAAAGATCTGAGCTACACATCCTCTTCCCTTCCTATGATGAATAATGTATGTTAACCGTTTCCCCAGCAATACTGACTGAAAATGCCCAAATATATTGCATGTGCACTTCTGATTTATCTAAAATATGTAAAATTATACCAAATACCAACTACATTAGCACAAAACTCAATCAATCACAGAAACAGGATAAAAACATAGAATAAATACCCCAAAAGATGAATATGTTAACCCTTTCCCCAGCAATACTTACTGAACATGCACAAATAAATTGCATGTGCTCTTCAGATTTAGCTGAAATATGTAAAATTACACCAAATACTAACTACATTAGCACAAAAATTAATCAAGCACTTTAACAGGATAAATAAAATGGAAGAAATAGCCCAAAAATGAATTTATCTATAGCCTACCGGTATATATTGCCGGACACCTTGATCCCCGAAGGGGTGACCATGAACGAAACGCCTGCGTATTTCAAGCTCGCTTGAGTTATCACTCTATCGTCTTTTAGAGCTTTTTGGCCCGGGGTAATTACCACACCATCGCGTCATAAGGAGTTTGAGGGGGTTAAATTGCTAGATACATAGAGGAAGAGGAATGCCAAGTAAAGCTAAACAAAAATATATAAGATATTTTTAACATGAGGTTACTTATAATAATTTGTACCTCTGCAGTTTCTCCATGGCTAACGAAAAAGGTCACATTCCTAAGAAGCCCCAACCAAAAAGGCCAAGCTTCTGTACAGAAAAAATGCCACACAATTACCCTTATGGTGACCCTATCAAATAATCAAAACAACCACGCTTCTTAACCCCATTCCCGCGGGGCCCCTCATATGACGGAGACGATTTTCCGGTTATTTTGTAGCCTGTGAGCCAGGCCAGCTTTTGCAAGCAGCACAGATGGACGTCAGCCGGAGCCTACAGGCCCCGCCACGACACTGAGGTTTGTGTGAGAGAGAGCTCACTTATGTGCAGCGTCACACATAGCGAAAACAGAAAATAATTGGTAATTTTTAGCGATTTCGCCTATCGGATTTGGTAATTTTAAGCAATTTTGCCCTTTGTTTGCAAGATCCTTACAAGAAAACCAGACGTCGTACAGGGATGATTCAGGAGTAATTTGAAAGCTATTACCGTACTTTCACGAATACATAATTGTATTACGCTCTGGCTTTTGCTTATGCATGAAAATGAGCAGGGAATGAAGGCAATTTCGGGCAATTATGCCTACTCGTACAGGAGTCCTTGGAGCGGCTTCGGTCGCGCCGGGAATTTCCACACCTCTCACACCACACACACACACATCACACAGTTTTTCCTACACCGAGAAATGACTCTCCGGCTGTCATTTCTCGAAGACTTCTTCTAGCCAGAGACATTGAGAGCAACCCCGGACCCACCTACACATATATATGTCCAACTTGCTCAAAACCCATCACTTCGAGTCGCCACACTAAGGGTTCAGTTCTCTGCAATTCATGCAGGAACTGGACCCACTTCACCTGCACAACACTCGTCTCCAAGAAACACTACACAAACACCTGGACCTGTCCCTCTCCCAGTCAAATCCCTCGCCTAAAACCTGTCCACCTCTCCTCCCCAACCCACCTAACCTTCCCATATCATCCACTCCCCCCCCCCCACTAAAACCCGTCCACCTCTTCTCCCTAACCCACCTAACCTTCCCATACCATCCACATCCTCAACTCAACACACCACACCCCATCCTAATCTATTCCAACCCCCATCTCCTGCTCCCCACCCCCACCTCAACCAACCCAACCCCCAGCCCCTCCCTCACCCCCACCCCCACCCCATCCTCGTGCAGCAGCACCCAACATACATCGTGCACATAACATTAACATTCTCCAATTGAACATAGATGGCATCAACACAAAGAAACACGAACTCTCACACTTCATCAAACAACACAACATACACATTGCCATCTTACAAGAAACAAAACTCTGCACAACACAAAAAACACCCACATTTCATGATTTCACCACCATCAGACAAGACCGGGCTGTCGGCGGAGGCGGTGGACTCATCACCCTTGTACACAAAGAAATATCATACATAGTTACCAGTGTACAAACCAAATCCCTCCTCCCACCAAATTATAACACAACAGAAATATAATCAATTAAAATACGCACTGGCAACAACTCCAACATAACCATCATAAACACATACATCCCCTACAGTACCAAATGAATACAGACCACACTTACAACACATCACAAACACCCCACACATCATCCTGGGTGGTGACTTCAACGCCAAGACGTCGGCCTGGTTTGTCGACAACCCCGACACAGACAGAGGGCTGGTACTACAAAACCAAACTGATAACCTCATCATCCTTAACGACATCCATCAACATACCCATATTCCTCACCAAGCCCTCTATAACCCATCATCTCCAGACATCACCTTTTGCTCCCCAGAACTCGCCCCCACAACATCCTGGAGGGTGGTCAGAACCTTAGGCTCTGACCACCTCCCGATCATTATCACCACCAAAACCAGACTCACCCCAGCTAGCCACAAACACACATACACCAATTATAAAAGAGCTAACAGGGAAGCATTCACAAATGAGACAGAACAACACTTCACAACTCTAAACAGTACACCCATCACTAACATCAACAATGCTGTACACATACTCAATAAAACTATCCAAAACGCTGACAAGAAACACATTCCAAGAGGTAACAGAAAAAGACACAACCCCAACTTCACACCAGAAATTCAAAACCTCATCAGACAACGCGACATACTGAAACACTCCCCAGCACCCCACACACAAGACATCACACAACAAATCCAAGCACTCAACACCCAAACTAACAACAAAATACAAGAACAACAAAAACTGAATGGGAATAACTTGCTACAAACACTTGATCACAAAACAAACTCCAAAAAACTCTACACAACACTAAACAGCATCACACTTTCCAACAGCAACACAACACAATCACATGCTGCAATCACAACAACAGACTCTACTCCTTCATGTAAACAACAAGCAAACACTCTCATCAATCACTTCTCACATGTCAGCCACCTAAAACCTCACAAAGACGACCGACGTGTCATCCGACGTAAGAGACAATTCCCCACAGACCCTGATTATACACCCTTCACCAATCACCAGACAAAGCATATCATCAACAATCTCAAGCACTCACCCGCTTGTGGCCTAGACAACATAAGCAACATACACCTCAGACACTTGGGAGCACAAGGCATACAAGCACTCACTAACATATCAAACTACAGTTATTCACACAACACAATACCAGACATTTGGAAGCATGGTCTCATCACCACATTCTCCAAACCCAACAAAGACCCCACGCTACCCTCCTCGCACCGCCCCATCACACTCCTTTGCTCCCCCTCCAAAGTCATGGAACGCCTAGTATTACAACTAATTACACCCGACCTACCCCTAGCTCCAACACAACATGGCTTTAGGCCACTGCACTCCACAAACACTCTTCTCACAGACCTTACACAAAGAGCTTTTGACGGCATCAACTCAGCTAGACCACTACACAGATCACTATTAGCCACACTCAACATTAGTAAAGCCTTCGATGCCATCCCCCACCACAACCTAACAAACAAAATCTACAACACAAACATGCACAACAACACAAAAAGGTGGCTGGCCAACTTCCTAGCAGGCAGATGTGCACACGTATCTTTTGCCGGTCAGTCATCTAAAATCAGAAACTTTCCAAACGGAGTGCCACAAGGATCCGTCCTATCGCCCGCACTCTTCAATCTGTACATGCACGATATAACTACACCCAATACGCCCCAAATAAACTTAGCCTCCTATGCAGATGACATAACACTCACATGCACACACCATGACCCAAAAAGAGCAACAGATCTCCTTCAACCCTATCTCAACACACTACATGGCTGGTGCACTACAAACAGACTTAATCTACCCCAAGCCAAATCCACCGCAACCCTGCTCACAAGCTGGACAGGAGAACACGAATACATCCCTCAACTCACCATAAACAACACACCCCTAACACATACACACACACCCAAAATCCTAGGAGTAACATATGATACTCATATGACATTCAAACAGCACACCACTAACATTAAAAAGAAACTGACACCCAGACTTAACGCCCTCAGGTCACTTGCTCACACAATATTTGGACACAACAAAGAAACTACCACCACAATATATAAACAATACATAAGATCAGTGATGGAATACGCAAGCCCAGCCTGGGCTTGTAACCTAGCTGAAACACATCATAAGACCTTACAGACTATTCAAAACAAAGCCCTGAAGATCATTACAGGCTGCACAGCTACTGCACCCACAGGTCACCTATATCAAGAAACCAAAATCCTCAAAGTCAAAGACCATCTGGACATGAGAGGCACTCAATTCCTGGCAGAAGCCTCCACGAACCAAGACCACCCACTAAACTACATGGCAACACACCCACAGACACCAAGAAATATCAAAACAACACCCAGCACACGGTATCACACACAATTACTGTCCTCTCTCCCTCCCTGCCCACCCCGAACCAACTTCCAGAAGCACATGCATACTCATATCTCTCGCCGATCCGTCCACTCACTCACAGACAACACGCAGCTGCAAGCACGACCTCCCGAAATCCATCCTTCCGAATCCTCCCTTCCTCGCGAGGACAGAGTCCACCTGGCCAGGCTGAGATGCGGACACCATCCAGCTCTCCTGAGCTATCAGAAGAGACTGGATGACTCCGTTGTCGACGCCTGCCCGGGATGTAACACATCACCCCATACCATTAAACACATCATAGAAGAATGCATTTCACACAACCACTTACGCCAACAACACAATCTACACTCAATGAGAGCTCTGTGGGAAAGCCCGATCGTGGCCATGGCCTTCCTCAGGGACTCGGGGCTGTTCGGCCAGGCAGCTTAGGGAACAACAACAACAACAACAACTCGTACAGGATTAATAGCTTTAACCAAAATGGTCACACTCCTTAATGGTCTAAGTGGCCATAGCCAAAATGGCTACACTATATTCCTTCTGTACTTTCTCCATGCCCAATAAGATACATGATATTTTGATATATGTGGCACAGCCCTTGTATCCAACACAATACCCTGCGTGCAACCCCGCTCGAACCCCGCACAATGTTGCTTGCAACTTTAATTATTATTATTATTATTAATATTTTGCTTTGTTATATATGTTATATGTACCAAGGACCATAACTTTTTAACTTTATCCAGCAATCATAAAGCACAGCACTCGTTAGTGGGGAGGGCTACATGAAGAGCAGGGGTAGTACACGTTAACAGAGCATAATAGGACAATTTGTTAAATGTTTGAAATGCATAAAGCCCCCGAATGGAGAAACCTGTGCCAAGTTTGAGCAACAGTTGATTTTGATTATACAATGTTCTTTTCAAAGTAAAAATAGAACCTTCTTGTATATAATATATGTAATAGGCTCGGGTTTTCCTGTTTTTCAAATGCTTAAAACCCCCAAACTTGCAAAACCCGGACTAAGTTTTGGCCCAAGTGGACTTGGATATTGCAGCTTTTCAAAGTAAAAAAACAAAAATAGGCTATACAAATAAAATAAAATAATTAAATAAATAAATCTAATAATAAGCAAAACATAATATAACTGGAATTCCGTAACTTGGCTCACACTTTCCAAGTGCAGTACAAAAACCTCTAACCTAACTTAACTTCATCAATCTAACATAAACTAACCAATCTAACCTAACCTAACCTAGTAACCCTTGACGAGCACCAAATATTTTGCCAAACAGCTGATCCCTTGCCTACCAGCGGATCCTAACCTAACCAACTTACCTAAGCTAACTAACTTAACCTACAGTATAATTACCCTTCTTTACAGCCAAATTGCTTGCCAACCAGCTGATCTCTTGCATAGCCTACCAGCTGATCCTAACCTAACTAATATTACCTTACTAACCTAACCTAGCCAAACCTAATTAACACCTAGAGTACCGGTACCAAACATACTTTATGTCCACAGGTATAATTTAGTAGGAGAGAGGAAGCTTCTTGTACTATTAGAAGTCGCTAAACCACAACTACGTCTTTTGTTTTGTTTTTATATGGAACCGGTGTGTATGGAAAACTTTGCCACTTTTGTCTTGATTCCCAAAACAAAACTGATTTCCACACTGAGGACAAACCACATTTCTAGGAAGAACGATGAGGGATTTCAAAATAGCTATGTTTGGCTCGTTCTTATGAAATGTCTTTTCAATGACTTTGTTTGGTAAGACATTGCAACTGTGACACAAGCCAGCTATGTCTAGTATGGTGATTGTCAGGAAGGTCTGTGATTGTTTCCCAGGTGTTACATTGTGTTCTGGTGGGCCTGTCTAGTTGATTCTCAGGTACGTAATTGTGATGTCAATGGAATATATCTTAGGACGTTTGGGGGGCAGCACCATAAACTGAACTCTGTGCGGAAATATGGTGAACACACGGGGCCGCCTCTGTCGATAGGGAGAATTATAGGGAGAATTGTGTTTATTTAAAAAAAAAAAAAAAGTTCCATATCCACATTTGCGACGGTCTGGACATAATATTATACAGCAATGATGTAATGGATATGACAAACATATAATAACAATTGTTGGTGCTGGAGAACCAGTCGGTTCCAGAATTATACCCCTTTCCTTTAAGCTGAATCAAATTGGTAATACAGGAGAGTTAAGACACGAATCCTTAAATTCGGTTATAGGAAAACCTCCAATTTTTATTTAGATTTCCGAAAATTGTCGCGTATCTAGGTATATACTATCTCATCTTTAGTACAGTAATATTCAATATATTGATGATTTCAACAATATTTCAACCGACCTCCCCACAATATATTGCTGCGACTACGAGAGATGACCGTTTGCCGACGGTGGCCTGTTTATATAGCTTCCCAAACCTATTAACATTGGCGTACTATCCACAACAATATTCAGACACTCATCTGATGCTTTTATGAAGCATGATCCACCTGTCAGTACAAAATAGTAACGATGACGGAGTGTATCATATTGTCAATTAGGGCGTTTGCATAAACTGAAGGTTTGAGAGTTGGGTCGGATTATTTGGATATTAAACTTATCCTAACCTAACTTAAGCCTAATCTACCCAAGCCAACCTAACCCCACCCAAAAACACTGCATAATGGTCATAAATAATGCCCAACTCCTTAGAAAGCATTGAATACACTGTCGACTGAAGCAATGTAGAACAATTGTGCTTACTGTTACAATCGTGAGGGATTTATTTAAAGTTTGCCAAAAACAGCCATGTATATAACCCTTCGAACCCAGATGGCCTTCCTGCAAGCCATATTATTTAGCACGGTAGGGTCCAGATGGCCAGATGCTTGTGTTTATAACCCTTTTAATAACTGTCCTGGAGAGGAGGTTGTGGGTTATATCTTATGTTATGTTAGGAGGTGGGCTAAGTTGGCACCCCACAAACACCACCCTGGGTCACTGAATTTTGTTTAATATTCAAAGAAAAAGAACAAATATGAACAATCCCTGGGACTGGGTGTAACTAACTATAACTCTTCAGGTTAATAAGCAGATTGATCAAGAGTTGTCTTTGATCTCATGAAAAATTGGTCAAATTTGTCAAGTTCGTTTTTTTGCATATCTTCCTTATTTAACTCTTCTAGATATAGTTACCATGTATATTATAGCCATATGTTGCTTAGATATAGGTATTTTGGATTTTATAGTGGACATGGGTCGCGTATGTCATACATTTTATTTTTTGTATTTATTGTAGTAGAACAGTGAAATTCTTACAGCTTATTTCTTCACTAGAAAGTAATCCCTACACCAAATTTCATGAGCCTAAGACCAGTACTTCATGATGTATTGGCAATAACGTGTGTTCTATTTTCGAGGTCGCGTACTGAATAAACATAATAATTCTGCATACAAATCTTATAACTCCTTTATTTATTGACCGATTTTCATCATTCAAAAACCATTCTGCTCACCATTCAATAGGGAACAGAACCGGTGCTACTACATGTTCATATATAATAATATAGGTACTATTGATATATATATATAGTAATTCATATCGTATACAAACATTATATATCATATAACGTACATATTATCATATATGAACATGTACTAGCACCAGTCCTGTTCCCTATTGAATGGTGAGCAGAATGGTTTTTGAATTATCAAAATTGGTCTATAAATAGAGAAGTTATAATATTTTGAATTTTGCTTAAATTTCGCCGTGAGAATACCCCCTTAAGGGGAGATGGGTCGCTTTTCTGATCACCCTTCTTCCTCATGTTTAGCCCTATTAGTTTTCAGATTTTAGGATGTTTGTCATATTAGTTTGGCGATTCTAAGACCTTTCGCCCCATGAATTTGTCAGTATTAAGACTTTTGTGTCATTTATGTGTAATTTTTTTGCTGGCGAGAGGTAGGGAGCCTGTAATTTAAAAGGAACCGGCCTTCGGCCAGGACATTTTTATATTATTTTTTTGTTTTTACAAATTTATATTAACACCTTAACACACAAAGAGCGGGTGGTAGGGTATTTTACACTGTGCCGCCCAGCGGGTTATTTTTTACCCTAAATAGGGTTGTTTCCGTGCTCATTTTCATGCATAAACAAGACCCAGAGCATAAAACAAGTATCTATCCCTGAATGGCGTAAACAGAGCTTTCCAATGACACCCGAACCATCCTTGTACGACCACTGGTTCTCTTTCAACGATCGTGCAACACGAGTGCAAAAAACCTAAAATAAGGTAATTTCCGTACATAATTCCCTGTGTAGCGAGTGAGAGGAGGGGAAGGAAGGTAGAATACAGTTCAGTACATCCACGGCGGTCGTGGGGAGCGGTTATAAGGTTACTACGCTCAGCTCTCTCTCTCAGCAACATTACGTGCTGAAAATGGCACTCGACAGATGTCGTGCACCGCCACATAGTCCAAATTTATTTAACTCGACAGATGTCGTGCGCCGTTGGTTAAGGGTTAAGAGCGGGTGGAGAGGTATTTTACACTGTACCGCCCAGCGGGCATAATCCCGAAATATTCGCTCACTTTCACTCGCCCTAGCGCCGTTACTATGGCGCAAATGCGAACGAAACAGTCATATTTGGAACAAGCAACTCTTTGTCTCCCAATATAAATCTATTCTGGATGTTGTGAGCGAGCGTGGAGGGTGGGAGGAGGTGAGGAAGAGGGGTTACTTTTTGGTCTATTTCCCGGGCGTGTTCGGATGCGTTCGCTTTGGCCTGACTTCGGCCTCACGCGCGTCTATTATTCCTTCGGTAATCAGTCTTATTTTCTCTTACTTCTCCTTATTTCTGTATTCTCTGTATTCTCTCTCTCTCTCTCATTCTCTCTCTCACTCCTTCTGTCTGTCTGTTTGTCTCTCTCTCTCTCTCTGGCTCTCTCGCTTTCCCTCTCTCGCGCACTGTCTCTCTCTCTTCCTCATCTGTATATGTTATTCTCATTATTATTTTCTCTAACTAATCACTCTATTTCTTTTATTTGCTTGAATTATTTCTGTATTATTATATCTTTTTCGCTCTCTTTCTTCAGTTGTTTCTGTATTATCTCTCTTTCTCTCTCTCTCTTCCTCATCCGTATATGTAATTCTCATTATTATTTTCTCTAATCCCTCTTTCTTTATTTGCTTGTAATATTTCTGTATTATTATATTTTGTTCACTCTTTCTTCAGTTCAGTTTCTGTATTCTCTCTGTCTCTCTCTCCTCCCGCGCGTCTACTATTCCTTCGGTAATCAGTCTTATTTTCTCTTATTTCTGTATTCTCTGTACTCTCTCTCTCTCTCTCTCTCCTGTCTGTCTGTCTGTCTCTCTCTCTGTCTCTCTCTCTCTCTGGCTCGCTCGCTTTCCCTCTCTCGCGCGCTCTGTCTCTCTCTCTTCCTCATCCGTATATGTAATTCTCATTATTATTTTCTCTAACTAATCACTCTATATCTTTTATTTGCTTCTAATATTTCTGTATTATTATATCTTTTTCACTCTTTCTTCAGTTCAGTTTCTGCATTCTCTCTCTCTCTCTCTCTGTTTCGCTTGCTTTGCAGGATTTTTTGTTTTGTTTTGTTTTATATATAATATTATTTCAACACATTTCCAAATCACCCTATGGGGTAGTGTTGACGACTCATTTTTTTGTTGTGGTGTTCCCAGGAGGTGTAATCCACATGTGATTGAGGTAGGCAAAAGGCAGTTATATGATTGAGGTAGGTAAAAGGCAGTTATGTGATTGAGGTAGGTAAAAGGCAGAACTTCCTATAGCGAGCGTATGAATGTGATTGAGGTAGACAAAAGGCAGAACTGCCTATAGCGAGTGTATGAATGTGATTGAGGTAGACAAAAGGCAGAACTGCCTATAGCGAGTGTATGAATGTATGCATGAATGAATGACATGGATGTATGAGTGGACCAAGAACCAGATGGATGGATTAGATTCGAAACTTATGGATGTAATGGGTGATGTTGCTGATGATGATGAATGCACTTGTGTTTGGGTAGTGTGCTATTCCACCATATGAATGATTGAATGACATGAATTCATGAGGTAGTTTGAAATAGATGAATGAATGATTGAATGAAGTTACGAATGATTGGCAAGAAGGGAACCGTTTCAGTGTGTGGTAGTCCGTGTAGCAAGGAGAAATGCAGAGTCCCACATTACACTCACTACACATGACCGCAGTTTCCTTCCTGACTTGGGCCCTTCTTGTTGTGTGTCTGCAGACGTGGCACTGCCTCAGTCCGTGCTTCCGGTTGGCTGCAATTTGTGATTCTGAGCGGGGGCAATACACAATCTTGTGGGTCGCGAGGTAGTCCCGGCACTCAAGGCGGTAAGGCAGATTCACGATCGCCCTCGGAGCTGGTGCCACATGTGTGGTTCCGTGCTTCCTGAGGATGGAGTCGATGATATCCTTGGCGAACAGCCTTACAGAGCTCCTCCTTCCTGTCCGCGTCATCCACAGGTTGTACGTGTTCAGGACAGTGACATCAAGAAGATGGAGTACGACCTTCTTGTACCACTTACATGTCTTCCTGAGGCAGTCAACAGCAGTGATTTGCATATCACACATGACCACCAACCGCATGCTTACATTGTAGTCCATAACAACGTCAGGTTTGGAGATAGCTACTAGAGTCTTGTTGCGGGTGACAGGGTCCAGCTGGTATCTCTTCTTCCCGCTATCTCGCAATGCGGACTTGTGGTAGGTGGAGAGGACATTGACTGCCTTTGTGTCATGCCAACAAATAGCCAGTATATTCTCACTGCTGCTCTTCTTCCGGCTGATGTCTCCTTTCTGTGTATTAGGAAACTTGGGCCAGTGTTTCCTGTTTGACCTGTGTTACGACCTGGCACTCGGGTACACAAGGGCTCTCAATCAGGACTCGAATACGGCTCGCTGCCACAACGGAAACACACGATCCCAACCCCTGAGTACTGCCAGCCGAACAAAAAACACCAATACCCTCCAGAGTTCAATCTGCTATAACGGGGTATACAAGAACTCGGTACTAGTGTTCAACAACAGACTAATAAAGAGACAGGAATTCTCTAGTCTGGTCAACAATCAAACAAAGAAGTAAGAAACAACAACACCAAAGAATAGTGTTGGCCGAAGCCGAAGTAATCCACCCTTGACTAAGAACTTAAGAAGTCCTCCACCCTCTACTTCGGATCGGCACTATTACGTTACGTTAATTAATAGTCCTTAAGCATCGAGCAAGGAATCTTCTGAAAAAAGTTAGATGCTTCTCGGATGCTCGTAAGAAGTACGTATCGGATTTTGAACAGTAATTCAATAAGAAAAACACTGGCAATTAAATACTATTAAAGGTTTAAATTGGCATAAGAATAATTAAAAGAATATGCAATAGTAAATGGCAAACATAAAAAAGAAGTACTCCGCAAATGCAACGGCAATAGCCTACTCGGATTGTGCTCGTGGGCCACTAATCACTAAAGTAGCCAAGCTTGCAACACATGAAATCAATAGTGCATAAACAATATCATACATAAGGAAAGCTTCAATACTATTCTGTATCTACTAATCGAGTAAAGTCTAGCTGGGGTACTGTGGGCAAAAGGTAGCAGTGACTGAGCAAAAACGGCTCGTAGCCTAGCGAAGTCCTCACAACTGTTTAAAGTATTACGTTAACACTAACAAGTGCACTTTGAGAAATCCAGATCCCTTGTATCTGGTTTTCTCCCGGCTCCTTGACAAAGTAAAAACAAGCTGTTAATAAAATACAGGGTGGTTAGGCTCTTGCCCTCACGCACTGTAAATTATTAACTCAACACAGTCAGCCGCGAAGACAACCTAGGCTTCACTGAACCGAAACGAGTATGCAGGTTTATCGCTTAACCACTGCATCAAACAACAACTCGTAACACAGAAAAGCCTTACCCCAGTCTAGCATTACCTAGACTAGCAGAAAACAGGAATAATAATAATAACACACAGGGAAATGCATAGACAAGTGCAACAAACATAAATCAATCCTATTCTAAGTTAACCCTTCCAAAATAGGCTATCTAATAGGCATGTATCTCATGAGAACTCAAGCGATAATACGTTGGCTGACTAGCTCTGCACCAACGGGACCATGGAAGTTAAAAAGGGTAGGGAAAAGAGGAGATAAGAATGTAAGGTAATAGAGAAAGTTCACATCAGTCAGAAGAATATATATAGTTAGCAAGGGAAATGAGAAGTCGCTCTGCCTAATGAGTTCTGATCAAAAAATGGCTAGACTTCCCTTTTTATACTCGGCCCTCTAGTGAGCCCAACGTGAACTACTAAGGACCGCCCACTGACAATCATTACGTAATTTCTCTCTCTCCTCTGGGATAGACAAAGGCTTTCCTAGCACTGAGGGGAGGGGGGAGGGGGGGGGGAGTGCTAGTGAGTTAGGCCCACCTCCCGCATGGCGCACCCACTGACCCCCAACTGTGGCTGCCGCTTCTCCCATCATTACAAATAAGTTTTACACACAATACTTATAACTAATGATATAAAATAGAACTCGTTGACTCAGATGAAAACAAAATACATATTCATATTACTTATAGTACAACGGCTCACATGAACTAAGTTAGGAAACTCTACATAGACTACAGCCAAAGTTCCTGCCCTGACGATCCTAGCGAGAGTGGGGCATGACTAGGCGTTCTGTACAGCATGCTCACACTGGACATGCGTCACACCTGACAGTTCCACAGCTTCCCGTGCTCCTTGTAAGGAGATACCTCGCAAGGATAGGAGAGGTGTAGAAATTGTGGTGAACAGGATACGGTTGGCATCCAGATACGGCTCCAGCAGTATCTTCACAACCGCCCCTGAAAGACCCAGAGGGTCGTTTGGAATGTCCACATCAGTAGCGGTGTAGATGATCAGGTCCAGCACGTATCCTGTCTCGCAGTCACACAGTACAAAGAACTTGATCCCGAACCGGTGACGCTTCGACAGAATGTACTGCCGGAAAGAGAGACGTCCACGGAAGAGGATCAAGGACTCATCGATCACGACATTCTGAAAAGTTTTGAAAAACCGGCGATACCTGATAAGGAGGGAGTTCAGGAATGGCCGTATTTTCCAAATCTTGTCAGCTCCGTGTGGCGCAGTGTTATCTACAAAGTGCAAGCACTTGAGAATTTGCCTATATTGGTCCCTGGGCATGTAGGTATTGAAGACTGGCGTTGATATCATGTCATGCAGGAGCCAATAATCCAGCATGTTGTGCTTCTTCACGTGGGGCATTAGCATGGTGAGGGCCAAAAACACGAGGAGCTCAGGGATATCAATGGGCGTCCATCTCCGCATGTGGGGCGAGGTCATCTCTTCGGAGTGCGGGCGTCCATACAGGTTTGTCTCCCTTACCATGTCCCCGAGCAAATCATCGTCGAAGAATGCCCGGAAGTAGGGGTAAGGGGTATCATCCTCTGAGCAGGGAAAGCCAGGCTGGATGCCATTAGTTGTTTTATCAAAGTGGGGTGGAATCCCAGGCATATCCCGAGGCTGGCAGTCCTCCCACTGAAAGACAGGTGGCTCGTCCGGCCTCCTGCCCCTCCCGACCCCTCCTGGGGCACCTCCTGGGGCACCTCCCAGAGCACCTCCCCGAGCACCTCCTCGGGCCCTTCCCCGGGCACCTTGCTGTGGCGGTCCCTGCTGTGGCTGTGGCTGTCCCTGCTGTGGCTGTGGCTGTCCCTACTGTGGCTGTGGCTGTCCCTACTGTGGCTGTGCCTGCCCGCCATCAGAGTCGATTGCCGGCGCCGGGGATATCCTGGCTTCAGGCGAATCGGGAGAGCTTGAGCCGGTATCATTTCGGACATCGCCAGCCGACGCCTGGTCCTCCTCGTCCGCTGCACCCGGGTGGCGTTGACAACTTGGGAGGAGCATCAACAGCTGGTGTAGATGTCGCTGGACCTAGTTGTGCATGGGCGGGGGTAATTGGTAGCTGCGCTACCCCCGAGATGTTGGCGAGCTCAAGCGGCATCACTGGAGGCTCTGACGCAGCTCGCTGCCTGGATGGGCCTGGCTGTGGGGATAACGATCTTGGGAGTTTGGCCAGTCTGGTGTTGCCTATGAAAATTGTGGGAATGGTATTTCGTATGAGGGATGTGCAGACTCAATCTTTACAACTAAGACATGACTTATTTCAGAGAGAGATAGAGAGAGAGAGAGAAAGGAAGAGTCCTAGCAATTTCAGGGTCACCTGCGTAAGGTGTGAAATCTACCGTACACCGTGATATATACGCCTATCAAATGATTGCAATCAATATACACCAATATACAGTATATATATATATATATATATATATATATATATATATATACTGTATATTGATTGCAATCATTTGATATATATATTGGTATATATTGATTGCAATCATTTGATAGGCGTATATATCACGGTGTACGGTAGATTACATTCATTACAATCTACCGTACACCGTGATATATACGCCTATCAAATTATTGCAATCAATATACAGTATATATATATATATATATATATATATACTGTATATTGGTGTATATTGATTGCAATCATTTGATAGGCGTATATTATATCACGGTGTACGGTAGATTTCATTCCTTACGCAGGTGACCTTGAAATTGCTAGGACTCTTCTCTCTCCCTCTTTATATATATATATATATATATATATATATATATATATATATATATATATATATATATACACACTATATATATATGCTGTATATATACTGTATATAATAGGAAGAGAGATGAGAGTGCTAAGAATTTCATGGTCACCTGCGTAAGGAATGAAATCTACCGTACACCGTGATATATACGCCTATAAAATGATTGCAATCAACAGTGAGTCAAGCGAAGAAATGAATTCAGAAAATAAGGGAAAAGGAAGGGAGAAAGAGAGAGAGAGAAAATCCTACTTGGTGGTACTGCCCGGGGGTGTGATAAAAGGGTTGTCTGAGGGTGGCCTATTAAACAGTGAGTCACACAAAGAAAGATGGGAAGAACGAAAGAGAAAGAGAAAGAGAAAGAGAGAGAGAGAAAGTCAATTTCGCAAAAATATCATATATGGAACAATAATATATACATATGGTCCCCACAATCATACAAAATATATTCAATCTTTCGTTGCTAGTATTATTACTGTATTATTTCTACTCTACACCGTGATATATACGCCAATAAAATTATTGCAATCAATATACAGTATATATATATATATATATATATATATATATATATATATATATATATATATATATATATACTGTATATTGGTGTATATTGATTGCAATCATTTTATAGGCGTATATATCACGGTGTACGGTAGATTTCATACTATGAAATCTAACGTACACCGTGATATATACGCCTATAAAAAGAATGGAAACTCGCAAGCAATTTGCAGGTCACCTGTGTAATGAAAGTATTCTACCGTACACCGTGATATATACGCCTATAAAATTAATGGAAACTCGCAAGCAATTTCAAAGTCACATGCACATACAGTATATATATGTAATATAGGAAGACCAACACCACAATCTTCGTTGCTTGTATTCCCGTAAGAAATGTACCGTCCACCCTGACATGAAACCTACCGTACACCGTGATATATACGCCTATAAAAATAATGGAAACTCGCAAGCAATTTGAAGGGCACATTAGTAATGAAAGTATTCTACTGTACACTGTGATATATATGCCTATAAAATGAATGGAACCTCGCAAGCAATTTCAAAGTCACATGCACATTGTTACGTATCTTGATCCTCAAGTGGTTAACTTGATGAATCTAGATAGCACAGAGATATATATTAAGGTATCAGTCAGCTAAAGGCAAAACAAAAGTCAAATCTAATAAAATTATTTCCTGTTGTTGCTTCCTTTCCTTTTGGATCTTAGGACTTAGTATCCTTTATTGACTGATACTCTTTAATTATGAAAAATACTGAAACTAATTAAAGTCATGTAGTATTTATAAAGAATTATTATTTAACCGAAGCTTAGTAGGCTATGGTTATGAACCGAAGAAGTATATCTAAAGAAGGACTATTAATTCTATAAAAAGTCTTGAAAGATAAATATTAAAGTAAGAATATTTCTGTCTCTTACTCTTTTTGAAATGAATAGATAGTTTTCTTATATGTCCTTTTAATTATATTTAATGTAATTATTCTTGGTTCTTGTCTTACGTTAATAGTATTATAATATTATTATCATCAGGATTAATATCAAAGTCACATAAAAAGTTAGATATATATATTTAATAATTAGTTAAATGTATTTCTTAACCACGTAACATTGAGGTTTGATTATGAGTACATTAAGTTACAGGATCGCTTCATAGATTCGATTCAGGTCTCACTCAAATAATATGAAAAGCAAAAATAATATTTTGAAGCTAAAAGAATTGTCTTCAGCTTAGGAAATCACTATAAGTAATATTAACACAGCCATGTTAGTCTAAGGCGATATTACTAATATGAGACAATAGCATCACCGTACTAAGCACCGTTAAGCAATGTAAGCTTAATTAAAAGAAAATGAAAGAACTCGTAAGATTAATATAAAACAATAATATTACTTTCATCATAACCCAATTACTTAAAGAGTTGCTTTAGTCCACAAGTTAGTCAACTAAAATAGTTAAATACATAATAATAGCGTTAACGTTAATTCCCAATCAAATAGTTCAGTACATAAATAGTAGCGTTAACGTTAATTCCCAATCAAATAGTTAAGCACATAATAGTAGCGTTAACGTTAATTCCCAATCAAATAGTTAAGTACACAATAATAGCGTCAACGTTAATTCCCAATCACATATCTCACTAACCAACATAACGTAAGTGTTTACACGGAACACACTTAACACACATATATAATCTGACTGACAGTCACAATCCCATTATAATACTTCACCCCGTCTTCCTCCAGCTGCAAGTTCACCTTCCCCAACTCCAAATGAGACTGATTTGAATGCCCACAACTCGGGTCTTATATACTAAACAATGATGGTCTAGGAACGAATCAGGAGGCGAGTGATGGTGCGCGCTCCAATCATAGCTCCTCGAGTTGCATAACAGGTGCCTGGTCCACTCACAGCTCCTGGCGTCGATCATACGTCATAGCGTCGGGTCATCGAAGTAGTTTGCAGGGTCCCCTATGACGCACGCAGGTGTGAAGGCTTGTTTGCTGGTATGCGGGCGAGCTGGTTTCCCACTCGCTAGCCTGCTTCGCCGCTTGGGTAGTTTGAAACTCCTTCAACTCTAATTCTAACTCTTAAGTTAACATACAGGGCTCCGTATGTCAGAACATATATATATGTAATATAGGAAGACCAACACCACGATCTTTGTTGCTTGTATTCACGTAACAAATGTACCGTATATGCTGACATAGGCCTATACACCAATAATAAAATGATTGCAATCGCTTGCAATCAAACTTGCAAGCAATTTCAAAGTCACATGCAGATATACTGTATATCCCATATGTATAGGAAGACCAACACCACAATCTTCGTTGCTTGTATTCCCGTAACAAATGTACCGTTCACCCTGACATTACGCCAATAATAAAATGATTGTAGGCTAAATCAATCTCTCAAACAATATAAATGTACATTGTACTTACCAACACCCACACCAGTATGTTTGCCAAGCTCCTCTTCAGCATCTGCATATCTTTCTTCAACGTCTAGAACACGTTATCGCTCTCTTCGTTCCCACCTTCACCATTTTCGCCCAGCAAGTTATGGCGTTTGTGAAAGCCGATGATCGGCTTACCCTCAATTTCTTCTTCCTCCTCACTTCCCCCACTATCACCAAGCCCTTCCAAGGTTTCATCCAACAACTTGTTAGACACTGCTGAGGAGTTTATTAGTAGATCTACCTCCTCAGCAGTGAGCGGGGCCTCACGGCTTGGCTGGCGCGACGTACTAGGGATGGCGGCCACCGAATCGGACACGGGCAAATCTTGTCTTTCCATCATGGCGGCTAGAGCGGTACTGAGTCACGCTCACACGGTGGGGATGTGTGTGTGGGACCTTGTAGTACACCGCCTGACCGCTAGGTTTTGCTTTCCACTTAAATTAGGGCGGGAATTAGCAACTCGACAATAGCCGTGCGCCGCCACATAGGCCACATTTATTTCACTTGACAATAGCCGGGCGCCACCAGTTAAGGGTTAAAGGAGGGTGTGGGGGGAGGGGGGGGGATACAACTTTGATGGAGGTCTAGTTAGGAAACTAGAAAAGATAATATACTGTATATATACATAAATGAGCAAATAAATATGCCCATCCCTCCTGGAGAAGGGCAATCATAACTGATGATCAAAATTATAACAGTATTACAAACCGCATCTGTCGTAAGACCATATTTGTTGTTGTTGTTTCAGGTTGGGTCCAAGTGGGTGAGAATGACGGACACAACTGGTGGTTTGGAGAAGGTTGTGGGTCAAGCAAATTGTACTGAGGACATCCTTGGCTTCCCTCACCTCTGGCTAGAGGTGAGGTGTAGTTTCGCTAACTGCGGTGAAATGTCCATCTCCTGCCAGAAAGGTCAGTACAACTATCTCAGTAATACATAATAACTCCAGTATCATTGTCTTTAATTCGAGTTATGTCTGCACTTAGTTCTCTATTAAAGTTATGATCCTAATATCCATATCTACACATTAAGGACATACAAATATATTATCATAAATATTCTGATGTCCCTCATAATTTAATAATTTGCACAATTAACCCTTTTAGTTTACCATGGCGCCAAACCTTCTGTGTTCAGTATCATTAGACGCCTTACTTAAAGGTAAAGAAAGGTATATGAAAGTCATATGGCTAATTAAATAAGAAAGTCCTTACTCGCTGGACTCCCACAGACCCTTTCTAAGCTGAATGAAATTGTTGAAAGAAAGCCAGGTATATATTATATATTTATATGTATTTATACAGTATAATTATGCCCTTGCCTATTAAATGAGCTAAACATGATACAACAGTTTACTGGCGACGTCTTTTTTATTTGATTTCAGCTTCATTTAGACCATTTTATAATGCTTAGGAAAGGTATATGATAGCTATAAGGATTGATATGTAGCTTTTTAATGCGTAGACGGCCTTCCCAACTATATTACAAATAGTCTAAAGGTTGGCTGAATATAGTGAAAAGGCTGCCACCGGTACTGTAAGGGTTAACTGATAATGTATGGGGCTAAGTTTGACTTCCGAGCGAGGGCAGTAGCCACTCTGATAATTTAGCTGACTGACCTAACTATACAGTAATAGGTAGGTTGGTCATTGAGGATCTGATGATATACCTGGCGGAGTTAAGGTCAGGCAACACCAGCGATCTCTCCATCAATGTTCGATAAGCAAGGTTTTGTGTCAATATTTCTGGGATCTAATATATTGCAATCGCCAAATAGCCTGAAGTTAGATTATATTATGTGGCCACCTCATGAGTCAGCTTCAATGGTGAAGTGGCAATACTTGTCCTAGAAAATGCCGGAAGATGGTTGATCAACAGCCTTAAAGCTGTGGTAAGCCGACTCCTAACAGCTTACAGGTGTTTACATAAAGGAGTATATAACACACTACACACTATAAAGAACCAACATACCGAGATGAGCGCCGTCATACAGTGTTGTCTATGTTGTGTATAACAGTTTACAGGTGTTTACATAAAGGAGTATAACTGTATATAACACACTACACTCCTGTATCGAGTTCGAGAATTCTTCACTGACGAGCAGTTGGCCGTGATATATAAAAGTCATGTGCGTTCTCAGATGGATTACTGTTCACCTCTGTGGGGTGGAAGTGGAGTGGTTGCATTGAGGCAGTTGGACAAAATTCAAAATAAAGCTATTAGATTAATCAATAACCCTGCAATCACACAGGACCTTCCTACATTATCCATACGAAGAAACGTTGCATCCCTTGCATTATTCTACAGATATTTTCACAGCAATTGTTCCGAGGAACTTGCTTCAATTGTGCCGCCTCTCCACATCTTTCCCCGTAGAACTAGGGCAGCTGAGAGCGCTCATGAATTTACACTTTCTCCTCCACAATGCAGGACTTCTGCTTATCAGAATTCATTTATCCCCAGAGCTACTACTCTTTGGAATTCACTTCCCTCGAATTGCTTTCCACAAACTTACAATCTACAAATGTTTAAATCCAGTTGTTACAAACATTTTATGAATGGAAGATGCCTTTAGGCACATGGACCTTTTTGTTTTATCTGTGTTTTCCTTCCTCCGTTCATTGTCTCTTAAAAAAAACAAAAACAAAAAAACACACTATAAAGAACCAACATACCGAGTCATACAGTGTTGTCTATTAATAATTAGTTTGCTGGTGTTTTCCTTAAGGGGAGGCAATTGTTCTCCTCCTGCTCCCTCATGTTTAGCCCTATTAGTTATGAGATTACAAGACATTCGCCCCATTAGTTTGGCGATTTTCAGACCGTTTGCCCCATTTCTTTGCCAATATTAAGACCTTTCGTGCCATTTAGGTGTCGATTTATTTCTTGGCGAACGATAGCGAGCCTGTATTTGAAGAGGAATCGGCCTTCGGCCGGGAAATGTTCCTACCGAAAAATGTACAAATTTACATCTTGTGGGTGTTTTTTAAGCTCGATAGAGGTTTAGAGAGCAAACTAAACCCCCTCCTTAAACCATTGAGCCGAACCAGTAAATTATGGTGTACAATACCGCCTGGGCTCCCTTAAGATGTAATCGGTATTGCTTTGATATTACAGACAGTGTATTACAAGCACAGAGTAAATGTCTGAAAATATATTGCTGATTATTTGTCTTCGAATAGTAGACAATGTAAAATGTTGACATAATATGAGGATTCTGTAATGCCAGGCTCACTACTGCTCGCCAGGAAAATATTGACACCTGGATGGGGGTAAACATCTTAAAACAGTAGGCTGAATGGGGCCGAATGGATACAAGGCAAAGAGAGAAGGAGAGAAAGAAAAAAAGCGAAGTGGACTCCCTTAAAACCATACAACAGACCTACTGTAAGTAATGGTGATGGTGTATAATGTCTATCTATCTATCTATTGCCTGACGCCGTGATCCGCGAAGGGGTGGCCACGAACGAACCGCCCCCATGCACCTCTGTCCCCAGTCAGTCGACGCCCCTCCCCCCCAACCAGCACCGCCTTCGTTCATGTAGTTCCTCACTCCATGCTTCCACCTCATATTCGGTCTACCTCTCCCCCTCTGTCCCTCCACCTCGCTTTCGTACACCCTCTTAGTCATTCTCTCGCTTTCCATACATTCCATATGGCCGAACCATCTCAAGTTGTTCCTTTTCACACTTTCCAGCACATCTACCTCCACACCACACCTTCTTACTTCCTCATTAGGTGGTGATGGGCTGGTCTATCAGAGTGAGAACTGAGCGATCTCTGCCATACCCATAGCTTACTCTGACTGTTCCTTTTACTTATATATTTTCTAGATCTCAAGTGACGGCGTCTCTTCCGTGGATTGACCTCCCAATCTACCATGATTGGAAGCCAAAGCGTCACATTTTTCCTTTGCCCCTCAACTTTCTCTTCATAATTGCTGAGGGGCACAGGGCCCTGGGTGGGGCTTTGGTTTCCCGGGCGTTTCCGCACCCTCCTTAGCTCCCCGCCATGGAGTGGCTTCGGTCACCCAGGCTTTATTGTGGTCGGCAGGGAGGGTTCTTTGGGGGCGCTCGATTATGGCCTTGGCCTTATTCGGGGCCTTGGGGCTGTTCGGCCAGGCAGCTTGAGGAACAACAACAACAACAACTTCCTCATTAGTCTGTCTATCCCTCCATGTAACTCCGCACGCACTCCTTAAGTAATTCATTTCCACTGCTCTCACTCTTGGTCTGAGTCTCTCAACCAACGTCCATGCTTCGCTTCCGTAAGTCAGTGTCGGGATTACCACACTGTCATGCAAGGACTTCTTCACTTCCATACTGACCGCCCTATTTCTTGTTACTGCTTTTAGCGTTCCTACAACCCTCTTCCCCTGTTGTACCCTCTCCCGCACTTCTTCATCCATAGTCCCATCTTTACTCAACACACTGCCCAGATACTTAAAAGAGTTGACGATCTCCATAGCCTGACCGTTCAGCTTCACCTCACACTCTGTGACTTCACCCCTTTCGATGACCATAACCTTGCTCTTCCCCGTATTTACCTTCAAATTCCGTTTTTCGCACACTGTTCCAAACTCATTTACCAGACCCTGCAACTCCCATTCATTATCACTCATCAGAACTGTATCATCCACAAACAGCAGTATAGGTAGCTTCCACTCAATTCCCTCCCTTTTCAGCGATACACCAACATCCACTGCTCTTCATAGTATTTCTTTCATGACTCCATCCATATATACAGTAAACAACCACGGGGACATCACACACCCCTGTTTCAAACCAACATTCAGGTCAAAGAACTCGCTCTGCTCACTCTCCACACGTACTGCCGCCTTTACACCCTCATACATGCTCTTCACTGCTTTCAGCAACTTGCCCTCTACTCCGTATATTCTAAGTACTTTCCACAAACCTTCTCTACTCTGTCATAGGTCTTCTCCAAGTCCATAAAGGCAACATACACCTTTTGTTTCTTCTCCAGATACTTCTCCACAACACAATTCAGGGTAAAAATCTGATCTACACATCCTCTTCCCTTCCTAAAACCTCCCTGCTCGTCGCCTATCCATTTCTCCGTTCTCACTCTCACTCTCTCAATCACCACCCTACTGTATACCTTCCCTACTACGCTTAGAAGACATATTCCTCGGTGGTTACCACACACTCCTCTTTCCCCTTTGCCCTTATATAGGGGGACTATTATGCCAGTCTTCCAGTCATCGGGTGCACTCCCCTTCTCCCATGCTAGTTTGCACATTTTCCATACCCATTCTATCACTATCTCACCACCATACCTCAACATTTCCCCACACACTCCATCTGTTCCTGGTGTTTTCCCCAACTTCACTCTTTTCATGGCTTCCCACATGGTGTATAATGTGACAGGCATTATTACTATTATGTCTTAATATAAACAATCGAGGTGGACTCCCTTAAAACCATACAACAGACCTACTGTAAGTAATGGTGATGGTGTATAATGTGACAGGCATTATTACTGATATGTCTTAATATAACCTTACTATTAATCATTTTCTTTTTAGTAGTTGTGTGTGATCTACTATATTTATAGTGTTGTCATAATATTTCAGAACCAGAGATGGATCCCTGCTATGTGCCCCTGATTGAAGTGCTGCTGCGGAAACAGGGATACAAGTTTCTGATCAAAGCTGTGATTACTTATGTGAGTGTTGTTGGTCTTGTGCATAATTCACTATTTATTACACGCTTTGTTTACTGTGATCATTGTCTGACAAATAGTTTATTTTATATGTTTATTTATTTATACAAAATATTTATGTATTTACTGTATGTATTTTCAATTGTTTTACAACGTAACGAGGCTGTTACTTGTATATAATTACGGGACTTGACATTGCTATTGAATTTAACTGTAATATATAATTGTCATGTTATTTATTTATTTGTATGCAAAACATTCAAAATGTATACACTAGAAATTGTAATAAACCTGTTAATTTAATTATGTTAATACCCATAATATATTATTTAGTTGATGCCTGACCTCTCTGAATCAAAGAGGAAATTCCTGCCTAAATTAACCAGTCCACTACTGCCACATAGCATTATATGTCTGTAAACACCAAGGTAGTACACTTCCTATATGCAATATTTACAATGAAAATTATCTCTCTCTCTCTCTCTCTCTCTCTCTCTCTCTCTCTACACACAGACACAGTATATATAAGTGATTCATAGACTATAATAACCTTCGTAATGCACAATAACCCAATATAATAATCTGTTATGTCATGTTTTTACATTTGACTTCATAAGTAACAAACATATAATGTTGCCTTAAATTAAAGTAAATAATCACTAAGTCTCCTTATTAATAATGATAGGTTAATCGAATTATAATGTCTATTATGCTTGTGTTGGGCTGCACTCCAACAGGTACATGGAGTGTTAGGGTATTGTATTATACTCACACTTATGTATGCATGTGTTTTATGTCTATTATGTTTGTGTTGGGCTGCACTCCAACTGGTACATGGAGTGTTAGGGTATTGTATTATACTCACACTTATGTATGCATGTGTTTTATGTCTATTATGTTTGTATTGGGCTGCACTCCAACAGGTACATGGAGTGTTAGGGTATTGTATTATACTCACACTTATGTATGCATGTGTTTTATGTCTATTATGTTTGTGTTGGGCTGCACTCCAACAGGTACATGGAGTGTTAGGGTATTGTATTATACTCACACTTATGTATGCATGTGTTTTATGTCTATTATGGTTGTGTTGGGCTGCACTCCAACAGGTACATGGAGTGTTAGGGTATTGTATTATACTCACACTTATGTATGCATGTGTTTTATGTCTATTATGTTTGTGTTGGGCTGCACTCCAACAGGTACATGGAGTGTTAGGGTATTGTATTATACTCACACTTATGTATGCATGTGTGTTATGTCTATTCACTAAGTATTTTGCAAGTTAATTTGTTATGGAACATTTGTAATTACTTTCTTGTTTTTTGTTTTATTTTTGTGAACATCGGACGATGACCAATTGCAGAGTCGCACGATCCTCACCGAAAGCTTATCAGCCTTAGATTTAAACAAATATCCTCAGTACGCATGGTATGAGCCCTCATTGAATGCAGATTTTCATTGTATTAGGTTTTTATTATTGCTACTTCAGAAAGCATATGAAATGACAAAGCTTGGGTGTATATTATGAAACAACAAAACTAATGATCCGTCATAAATGTGTAGTATTATTTCTTTATAGCTGGTGGTGGGAGTTCTGCTTGGGTTCCTCTTGTCTTGGCTCTGCATTGCTGGGATCAAAATTGATCCAGCCTTTGTTGCTGTACCGCTCCTGAGAATGGTTGATGACGTGACGCAGTACTTCAGGCCTCAAGTTCGTCTATTTCGTCACAGAGGTCGTCGATTTCGTCACCGACACTGATGTTGAGGTGAAGAACTGGTAAGCCAATATGGTAACGAATCCTGCACTGAACATGACTCCCGCACAAGAAAGACCTCAACACTTATCGATAGTGATGATAGTTACTACACTAGTCGTGGTAGTTACTACCCTTTCTGGAATCACGACCACCTCCATCTCGTATTCCAAAAGTCAATCCAGCTACTCGTCTTGAGCACCAAAAACGTCACAGCCATTTTAATGCTTCAACCGTTAAAGTAACTTCCGTAGCATCTGATATATAATATTTCTTTGTATTGTCTTGTTTGTGTTCGATACCGATTCAAATGAGTGTAAACTTATTGGTGTTCATGCCTGTAGATTCTCACATAGGCAAAGGGTTCCAAACACAGACCTTGAACATTATTTTGAACCGGTCATTCCTAAGTTGATTATAATTGTCTGGGATAGTCTAGCTATAATTGAATGGATATTGGTTATTGTTGTAAATAGTTTGACAATAAATACGATAAATGTTATTACCCTCACTCATGATAGAAGCACGAACAGTCAGAGCTTGTCTGGAGAAAACTTAAATTACATCAATCCAACCCGAGTTGCGTGGTTCAAGTTGTGAAAATCCCTCGTATGTGCGCTCTTCAAAATGGGTCCGATGACTAAATATGGAATGGAATATTTCCTCCAAGTACGATATCTCCATATCCAAAATATATAATTATAAGGAAATGGTTAACTAAGTTATATCATATCATGGTGGATTGAGTAAAAGCATCAACTCTTATCCTGATTGTCCGTGGTTTGATCCTGGGCGAGAGTAAAATTTGTGTAACTCACATGTAATATATATATATAGATATTAAGGTCTGTAATTCCTTCCTATGATTTAAACTGCTTCAATCTCTGTGTGTTGACATTTTGACTAACATACCTTAAACTTGGCTCTCAGTCACTCTTTCAAGTTTGTGGGGGACACTTGTTATTGGCAGAATTGCCATTTGTCTCCTTCATACACATAGGATAAATATGCAGTAATCCCCATACTAAGACTACAGTTTATATACTAGGCCGTTAATTGAGTCTTTATACAATATTCATGGTTTGTGATTTAATAGTATAGAAAATACCAGCAGCATTGATTGAGCATGACATATATCCATAATTAACGTATAAGTTATGATTCCCTGCATGACTAAAGTTAAATGTCGTTAACTATATAGTATTGTATTGTTTTTTGTTTAATATGCTGATCTTAAAATGGGTGGATGAGACTCATCAGCCTTGGATGGCAACCCATCTAGGGGAGTAAACCTTATAAAAATCCGTACTGCTTATCTAATGGTGAAGCATGTTAGTGGATGGACTGGACGCTAACCACTATTGAAAATTAATGCTAAAATATACATAGAGGGTCTCTGAGTTGCACGTCCCTAAAATGTGTGGTGAATCCTGAAACTGACAAACTGGCATGGATTGTCCTTTTCACAGGGGACAGGTCTGCTTGGGGGTGTTCTGTGTATCACCACTCTCATAAAGGGGAGCAAGGTGTCCGACAATAGATAGATAGAAAGATATATCTTTAAAACGTTGATTGTCTTTTTGGTTTTTATTTGTAAGCCCAGCATCAGGTAGTGATATATTATTGTAGCGGAGTTTATGCTGTTGACCAACAGTACATTAGGATATATTGATTATCACAGTCACAGATTCACACCCAATAGTTTATGATAGCAATATGAGAGTAGACATATGTTAGACATATGAATTGCCAAATTGATTCACAATATACTTAATTACAATAACTTTAACATAATTTTAGAAATGCAACACATGACCACAACATATTGTCCTTCAATTATCAATAATGTATCGCATATTAATCTTGTTATATATATATATATATATATATATATATATATATATATATATATATATATATATACTGTATAATTATATACAGTATATATTAGATAGATAGATAGATAGAAAGATAGATAGATAGAATGCGGTGCTCGATCCAACGATAGTGAGGGCGACTGTCCATGCTTTAACCAACACTTCCACGGCGTGAAAGGATGCTTAACCTTTATAGGAGAAGGGTATCCTGGATTATGGATCCTATGACTAGTGAATGAATTGAAATAACTTATCTAAGTAGAATTTCCCTTCTCCATAGTATGTATAGGAAAATGTTAAGTATTCTTTCACGCTTTCGTAGAGTTAGTTAAATTATGGACAATCGTCTTTACTGTCGGTGGTTCGTGCCCTGCTGAGTAACACAAACTAGTAGGTCATGTGCATTTGTGAGATATACTTGATATATATGTAAATAGAAATAAATACATAAATATATATATATATATATATATATATATATATATATATATATATATACTATATACGTTGAGGAATTATTAAAATTCATAACTCTAGCTGTTATTGCACTTACGCCTAATGATTCTAATATGGGTATGTTTGATTGAAACATTAAGACAACAGTAAATGTATTTTTTTTTTTAAAGCTATAAGAGTTGTGTTAATAATATCATATAGTGCTATGCTTCGTATCATTATAATTATTTGTGTTTACCCTGCAGAGAACCATCCATTTCATTATTAATAGCCTTCCATATACAGATGATAGATAAAGTTTTGAAAAACAGATACAATTGGTATGGTAATTATTATTATCATCAGTTGTGTCTACCTTGCAGAGAACTGTCCATCTTATTATTAACAACCTACTATATACAGATCTCAGATAAAGATTATTATTATCATCAGTTGTGTCTACCTTGCAGAGAACTGTCCATCTTATTATTAACAACCTACTATATACAGATCTCAGATAAAGATTATTATTATCATCAGTTGTGTCTACCTTGCAGAGAACTGTCCATCTTATTATTAACAACCTACTATATACAGATCTCAGATAAAGATTATTATTATCATCAGTTGTGTCTACCTTGCAGAGAACTGTCCATCTTATTATTAACAACCTACTATATACAGATCTCAGATAAAGATTATTATTATCATCAGTTGTGTCTACCTTGCAGAGAACTGTCCATCTTATTATTAACAACCTACTATATACAGATCTCAGCTAAAGATTTGACAAACATATTTAATTATGTTTAGCTTGCCATCGTCAATGAATGTGATCATCATATTTGGTTGTGACTCTACTTTGGTTATCATTATACGAGAAGGCAGTGCCAACTTGACTTATATATTAAGTAACAACCCGTTCTTAACATTAATCATCAACTACAAACCCCAATGCACCTGAATAAACTAATTAAAGCAGATGGTCCTCTAGGGATTCGAACTTGGGACACCACAACCAGAACATAAGCATCTAAACCGTTACACCACCAACACAGGGGGAGATTGTAGGCACCAATCGATCAGGGCTAGACCCAGGTGAGGTTATAGGCATGTGATAAAGAGTCGCTGGAACTCCTGTTTCACTTGCTTGGCCTCTCTTACTGATTTTCTTTGTGCCTCATTTACACTGAGAGCAATCCAGCTAGCTCTCTCAAACACCTCCTCCTCCTATCCACTTCACTACACTAAACATGCACACCACACTTCATTCCTCCACACCAAAATTTAAAAAAAAAATAAATGATGAATTCCAGCCCAGCCTCGGAGTCCCCAGGGGGGGGGGGGACCATAAATGCCCCCACACCCAACCGACCATCCCCTGACGACCCCACACAATTACCTGGACCTCGGCCTGTTACTCTTTCTATTAATTTCTGCAACATTCGTGGACTTTCCTCTAACTTTCACTCTGTTGAGCACCATCTCTCCTCCTACAAACCTGATCTTCTCTTCCTCACCGAAACTCAGGTGTCTGTAGCAACATCCAGCAGCCCCTTCTCTGTATCCTCCTACTTTCTCTATCCTAGTTTCAAAGCCAAAGGCGGATGTTGTGCATATGTGCACAACAAACTCACTTGCTCTCGTGTTCCCGATTTCGACTCCTCTGAATTCTCAACTTTATGGCTCAAACTTTCCTGTCATTCTCTTACTAAATATTTCTGTGCTGTCTATCTTTCCCCTAACTCTACCAACTTTCCCAAATTCTTTGACTATCTAAACTCTACAGTGGAACACATTCTATCCATTTCTCCTTTCTCAGAAATCTCCATCTTAGGAGATTTCAACGTTCACCACCGCCAATGGCTCTCCTCTCACACTACTGATCCACCTGGTGAACAAGCCTACGTCTTCTCTATCATAAATGACCTAGAGCAGTTAGTTCAGCAACCCACCCGTATCCCGGATCGCATCGGAGATCGGCCCAACATCCTTGACTTGTTTCTAACTTCTAACCCTTCTTCTTATACTGTCGATCTTTTCTCCTCTGGGCTCCTCCGACCATAAACTTATCTCTGTCACCTGTCCTATCTCTCCAGTACGGCCACCCGATCCTCCTAGCCGGCGGCGCTTGTGGCACTTTGGTGCTGCCGACTGGGAGGCTCTCCGGCAGTACTTCTTTGATTTCCCATGGAATGATTTCTGCTTCCGTGGCCGGGGACCCTCGGAGAGTGCTGAACGCATTACCGAGGTAATCATATCGGGCATGGAAGCATACATTCCATTCTCTTTCTCTCAGACTAATGCTAAAAAATCTTGGTTTACTCACGCCTGTTCTACTGCTGTCCGCAATAAGGAGGAAGCATTCAAACGGTACCGACGCCTTAAAACTCAAGACTCTCATTCTTCTTATGTTTCTGCCCGGAATCAAGCCAAATCTGTTCTTCGACTTGCCAAACACTCTTTCATCAATAATAAATGCACTGAACTATCCAACTCTAGCTCTTCCCAAGCTTTCTGGCATCTAGCCAAAAACCTCTCCAACAATTTCTCTTCCTCGTCTTTCCCTCCCCGTTCCCACTATGATGGCACTACCATCACTTCTTCCTCTGACAAAGCTAAACTCTTCGCTCAAACTTTTGCTAGAAACTCCACCTTGGATGATTCCAGTGCTATTCCTCCCTCTCCGCCCTCCTCTCTCTTACTTATGCCTAATATCCTAATCTCTTCTAAAGATGTACTTTCTACCCTCTCTGGGCTTAACACTAATAAGGCGTACGGTCCGGACGGTGTTCCTCCTGTTGTTCTCAAAAACTGTGCTTCCGTGCTGACTCCCTGCCTAGGCAAACTCTTTCGTCTCTGTCTATCCTCTAACGTCTTCCCTTCATGCTGGAAGTTTGCTCACATTCAACCTGTCCCAAAGAAGGGTGACCGCTCTCAACCCTCCAACTATCGTCCAATTGCTCTCATCTCTTGTCTTTCTAAAGTTTTTGAAACTATTCTTGCTTCCAAATTTCTTAAGCATTTCTCTTCTCATAATCTGCTCTCAGATCGCCAGTATGGCTTCCTTAAGGGTCGCTCTACTGGTGATCTTCTTTCATATCTTACTAACTCTTGGTCATCCTCCTTTCGGGACTTCGGTGAGACTTTTTCTATTGCACTAGACATATCGAAAGCCTTCGATAGAGTCTGGCATAAATGTTAATTTCTAAACTACCCTCCTTCGGTTTCTATCCCTCCATCTGTGCCTTTGTCTCTAATTTCCTTTCCGGCCGTTCCATAGCCGCGGTTGTGGACGGCCATTGTTCACTTCCTCACCCTATAAACTCCGGTGTTCCTCAGGGCTCTGTCCTATCTCTTATTCTCTTTCTAATTTTTATAAATGATCTCCTTAACTGTACCTTAATTCCCATCCATTCATACGCAGACGACTCAACCTTACACTACTCCATTAGTTTTTCAGAACGCCCCAGCCAGCAATTCCTCAACGACAAACGTAATGAAGCCATAGAACTCTTAAATTATGATCTAAATACTATTTCCAATTGGGGCAGAGAAAACCTTGTTAACTTTAATGCCTCCAAAACCCAATTTCTCCATCTATCTACCCGTCAGGATCTCCCAGCGGACTATCCCTTATTCTTCAACAATACAAAAATCAACCCTTCATCTTCTCTCAATATTCTTGGTGTCTCTTTTTCTTCTGCTCTCATTTGGAAGGACCATATAACCAGTCTTGCTAAGGCAGCCTCCCAGAAGCTGGGTGTGCTCAACCGCCTTAGGGGGTTCTTTTCCCCAGCACAGCTTCTTGCTCTGTACAGGGGCATAGTGCGCCCTTGTATTGAGTATTGTTCACATGTGTGGGGAGGTTCCTCTCACACCACTCTCCTATACAAAGTTGAAAGGAAGGCCTTTCGTATCATTAACTCCCGTCCACTCACCAACTCTCTGCAATCTCTCTCTCTCCGCCGCAATGTTGCATCTCTCTCGCTATTCTATCGCTACTATAATAATCAGTATTCCTCAGAGCTATCCCAGTGCATACCACCTCCTTTACGTAGGGCACGTGGTACCCGTCTTGCAACTCAATCCCACCCCTACTCTGTGCAACTCTCCAACCCAAGAGTGAAACGTTACTCTCAAACTTTCTTCTACTCAACAGCTGAGCTCTGGAACTCTCTCCCAGAATCAGTCTTTCCCTCTTCCTATGACTTAAATTGCTTCAAACTCCGTGTGTCCAGGCATTTTGGCTCGAACGTCCCTTGATTTTGGCCCTGTCACTCTTTCAACTATGGGGGAGGCACTCGCTATAGGCAGTAATGCCTTTTGCCTCCCTCAATCACATAAAAAAAAAAAAAAAAAAAAAAAACACAGTTAAAGGTGTGATGTGATGATGCCATAATGTTTTAATCTCGCGTTGTCCCCATTAGCATATCATTATTATTACACTTAATGTTCAGTTGATATACCTTATAATATCTTATTTATAACTCTTATTATTACACTATCCATTTATCCACATATATTATTTCCCGGGAGCCATATTGTTTCTGAATCCCAGGCTCCCCTATGTTGCTACTCTCTTTATAAAGGCACTCTAGTTATCAATAGCTAGGCCAAACATGAAGGACAGATGCAAGGTATGTAAACATTATTATATTAGTTAGTGGATTCTGCATGATTTGGTTTGCTTATGTATCTTATATAAAAAACATACACATATCTGTTATTGAAACTGATAGTCACTATGGTCATCATACAATAATTAGTATTCAACTCCTTATGACATGGTTCTACACTACTGCTACTAGTACTACTACTATTACTACTACTACTACTACTACTACTACTACTATTACTACTACTACTACTACTACTTAGGCTATGTAATGCTATGTAATGCTATGTATAGGCCTGTAATGCAGTCGTCTTGTTTATTAAAAATATTTGAAATACATATTCTAGAATCCATCCTACCCAGAGTTTCTTTAGATGCAAGACAATTTGAGTTTAGGAAAAATATATCTACAAAGATGCTTGTTTTTCACTAAAGGAAATAATGTATAATTACTCTAAAAACAAAGGCAGTGGTATTATAACTTTCGTAGATCTCTTAAAGGCGCTCGATACAATTGACCATTTTATATTAGGTAACAAACTGTTAGATAGAGGTATCCCTATTGATTTAGTGTATTTGATAATGAATTATCTGCGTAATCAGTATGCTAATGTCATATGGATGGGGCAACAGAGTCCTTTTTATCCTGTAAATAGAAGTGCAAGGCAGGGTGGTATTTTATCACCATTCTTATTTAATTTGTATTTAGAAGAGATTATCATAGAAATATCTAAAATGGATCATGGATGTATGCTTGGATTGACCAGGGTTAATATAAAGGCCTACGCCGATTATATTGCTCTCATATCGAACGATAAAGCTGTTATGGAAAATTTATACATTAAGCTGTCTCATGATTTAGAAAAACAAGTCTTGAAAATGAATAAGGACAAATCTAAATGTTGATTTTTCAAAGAAACGTGTCGAAACTTAATTATAACACATTAAAGTTGAGCAATGGTAATCTTGAGGTCGTGAGCCATTATAGGTACCTGGGTCATATCATACACAATGATTTGCAGGATAAAGGCGACATTGAATTCAGACTTGATACATTTTACTCAAGTTTTAACACAATTTTAAGGAATTTTAAACATGTAAACACTGATACATTTGTGTTTCTATTTAAGTCTTATTGTATGCCAGAGTATGGACTTTCTTTGTGGAATAATGAAACAACATTTAGCTCAACATTTTTAAAAGTATTTCAGGTTGCCTTTTCTAATTCTTGTCGGCGTATGAGCGGGGCACCATCCTATGGCAGTAGTCATGGTGCGGCAGAGGAGTGTGGTCTATTACTGCTTCCCCATCACCTTGCACTTACACAAGTTCGATACTATTTTAGAATTGAACACTCTCGATGCTCAATTATTTCTCTAAATCTTCCATATTTACAGGAAGGATATTTTTACTCTTATATGCATACACTTTTTGCAGATAAATACAATATTGTGCTACATTTTTATGATTTTAATACAGTTAAATCCAGGATTCAGTGGGTGCAAGGTCATGAGGAACGTAGGGCGCCCGTGCACCTCTTGCCCAGAACATGAATGACTTTTCAAAATCCGTATTATTAGGATATTTATAACAGGTCTCAATATATGTGCTCATATAGACCTATTGAACATTTATGCATATGTTTTATCTTGTTTTTCTTTCTCCCATGCTTATATTCGTTGGGAGATATGTCTATGTAATATATGTTATTGTGTAATGTATATTATGAAATAAAGTGAACTGAACTGAACTGAACTACTACTACTACTACTACTACTACTAATACTACTACTACTACTACTACTACTAATAATAATAATAATAATGAAGTAAATGTTGTGAAGGAAGAGGTAAGTATTCTACATCATAATTATAGTAACTATGTGTTGATTATCCTAACAATTACAATAATGACCATACTGGCTATCAGTGGTAATGTTAGTTACCTTATAAGACTACCATAACCAGTGTCTCCATATATAGCAAAATGCATCTTGTTGATTATGTGTATATATACTGTATATATATATACTATATATATATATATATATATATATATATATATATATATATACAGTATGTATTTGAACTCCACCGACAAACTTCCAGGATTACTTGTAGACTTAAATATAATACTATTTTATACATACCATTTTTACTATAGTTGCCTAATTAAGGAGATAGAGGACTAATTAGATATGTAGCACACGAATGTTGCTATAAGTGCGCTAGACACCAGTTGCCGGATATAATGGATATACTGTGAAATCAAACATACCAATGGCATCGGGAATTCTTAATAACATTATCTGAATGATGTCAAGCACTTATGTGTACTTATTGTAAAGTTATGTTGCTGTTTTAATGTGGTTAGCATTACAATTATAAGTGACTTAGCGATCGCGGTGATGGTGATGTTGACACATTTGATACTCTGTTCCCATTGTGGAATGTTTAAGGCAAAGCCTGTGCCACATACCCGAACACTACAACTTGGCGGGTAATTGGTTGTGGAGTATGGCGGGCAGTTGTCAATTTGATACCGTTGTTTTTCGATCAATAACGAATTTCTATAATGAAAAACACGAAGAATTAGAACACTGTCATTAAATCTGACGTTGTTGCATAGAGAATAACGCACATACCAACTAAAAATCGATACACTGAACATTATTTGACCCATATACAAATGATATTCACGAGAATACGCACTAACTCAGCTCACACTGCTCTTGTATATTCTTTTGGTAAGACTTGTCGAGACTGAAGTGTATGCGTGTGTATGTAGTAAGGGTATGTGTGTTTGTGTATGCGTGTGTATGTGTTTGTAATAGTGGTAAGTGTGAGTATTCTATTGTTGGGGGTAACTAGAGAGGTAGGGGGTACCACTGGGTGTTTGACTATGGGGGAGTGGGGAAGCGGTTTGTATGTGTGGGTGAGTGTGTATGTGTATGTGCTTAGTGATTGTAAGTGGGAATTCTGTATGGCTGAGATAAAATTGATATTGTTAGTGGTAATGATCGAAGTGGGTGGTTCAATTGGGTGTGTAACCCATGGGGGAGTGGGGAGGCGGTTTGTGTGTGTGTATGTGTGTGGTAGAATTGTATTTGAGTTATGTAAGGTTGGTTCGCTTCGAAATGTTATCGTTAGGGTGTACCAGGCGAGATGAGTTGCTCAGGGGGAGGGGGGATTCTTAGTGGGTTGAAAGGTAGATATGAGTGTGCATGCGTCTTTGTGTGCGTGTGTTTATTATTCTCTTAACACTCCGGTATGATATTAATTCCAGGAGTCTTTGCTGTGTTCATCTTTATTATTCAAAAGCTTATTTATGATTGATGTATGTAGTTGTAATACACACTTCATCACCAGTTCAACGATATAGGTCAGAATGGCAGGTGCTTCATCATTACGCAATATGTTACACTTGTAAACTACTAATAAATTAACTATGCATTACAAACATATTACCAACAACAGCAAAATATGCCTTATTTCCCTAATTCAAGAAACTGGCAGAGGTAGAGCTGTCACCATAAATCCGGTACCATCTGGTCGAATCTTTGAACCCTTAAAACCAAGTTCAGAAGCAAGTTCAAGAAACCAAGCTCTGTGTTCGGACTAGTGCACGGTTTACATTTAACTCGGGCTATGACGATGCTCCAAGTTTTTACTTTAAATGCTCTATCTCAAAAATGGCTTATTAGATTTTAATTTTACTATAGAATAAAGTGAGTTTGTGTATTTATTTGGAATTCATTCACCAATTTTATCGGTGGAGTTCAAATACATACTGTATATATAGTATACTGTATATATATGTATGCGTGTGCGTGTGTATGTGTGTGTATTATAAGTATAACAAAGTTTTGGGTGTTGGTTGAAGAGTATTTCAGTTATAATCACTCCAGATGGGACGTCACAAATTACCACTTACTCCAATATATTATTATTACTCCAGATGGGACGCCACAAATGTCCACTTACTCCAATATACTATTATTACTCCAGATGGGACGTCACAAATGTTCTCTTACTACAATATACTATTTACTGGCACATGAGCAAACGATTGCCCAAACATCTCCTCCTGCCCTAGCTCAAATACATGTTTTCTAAGTTTTGAATACCAATAAAAATTAAGAAGCAAAGTATATTGAGTGGAAAAAGGTCAAATGTTTATGACCATACTAATCAACTCATTTGAAGGTATATTAGAGGTACTAAGCCCATATAATATAAGGGTAAAGAGGCATATCATTTATATATTTATGAACATACTCAATTATATCATATACCTATTATCTACCCAATTTGTATGCTTCATTTTTTCCAATGTATCTTACTGTATTCCTATGGTACTCCAAAAAAGAGATGATGTCAACGTGTCTGTTTATATAATAAGGTCCTTTACAATATAACAAACACTCTGCATATATAGTGTATAATAAACAACAGACTATTTGTCCTCTTCCATTAACCATATATGATGTGAGGTGGATCTATTTTATCTCCTGCGTCAGTTAGAGTGGAGATGGAACGAATACCAATTTTCACTATTTGCGAATGAGAATATGAATGCAAATTTTTGTTGGTAAAATTCGCAAATTCGAATACGAATAGCGAATATTTCAATCTTTCTTGAAGGATGAAATTTTCATCCTTCAAGAACTGGTAATTCTTTTTATATCACCAACAAACGTTAATTAAATTACTATGAAATTAATTACCGGAAGCCAATGACGATGTGAATGTGTAAAGCTGCGTGTTTCGTTACCACCACTGATTAGCCATTGGGCTTTTGGCAGAAAATGCCAAAAATTATCAGTGATATCCGAGACATGTTTACATACAATATTTTCATCGACCAGCATATTACTGCTTCATTTTCATCAGCCAACTTAAAATAACCCTGTATAATATTTAATTATCACTAGAACAATACACTATATCATGTAAGAAGTCTTCTGGAGAAATAGGGCAAATTTATTAAACAATGCATGATAAAATAAAGCACAAATGTATGCTAGAATAGCATTGACAAACATATATATATATATATATATATATATATATATATATATATATATATATATATATATATATATATATATATTATATATATATACCGCTATATATATATATATATATATATATATATATATATATATATATATATATATATATCTTCTCCATTTCTCTTCTTAATTCACCCACTTTCATTCACCCACCTGCATTCATCCACCTTCATTCACCCACCTTCATTCATCCATCTTGATTCACTTACCTTCATTCATCCACTTCCATTCACCCACCTTCATTCACCCACCTATATTCACCCACCTTCATTCATCCACCTTTATTCACCCACCTTCATTCACCCACCTTCATCATCAAAGTGGATATAAGCCTCCTGGGGAAAACCACTATAAAAAATAACGAGTCTAGTGCAGTACCTCATTGGGTTACGTGGAAACTGCTCATATTTCTCTGGTTTGACACCTTGTATATATATATATATATATATATATTATACACACACATACACACCTTTTGTTTTAACATTCACTTTATAATATTTATTTTATTTTGTGTGAGCGTATACGAATTTGTTTTTCAGGAAAATTTATATATTTGTATATTATTCATTATTTTATTTGCGCATACAAATTAAATATTCCTCAAATTTATTATTTGAAGATAACCTGGATTTCTTGTTTTGTTTATTTCAGTGTCAACCCAGGAGTCTTTTCCCTGACTGCAATTTCTTCAGTTTATCAAAGCTGTGTGCAATTTAGAACATCAGATTGACAACCTTCATGACAAACAGGTGTTCTATGAACATTATGCAACTATTGGCAAGGACATTTGTATAAATGTGTTGTATATTGTGGCAAAGATATACAACTGTATAAACATTATCATACATTTACATATCAATAGCAGTGCATGGAAACAAGTGTGCATAGCTCGCGAACCAATTATGCTATATTATTTTGGTTTTCACCATTAAAAAGATCATAAATTTCCGATTCCGGTGAAATGTACAGTTATATACGTATACGAGAAAATAGCGCAAGCCGAGGTGGGGAATTGCTCGGAGCCCTGCTTGCGTCTGCGGAACGGAGACTGGTGAAACGTAAATATTCGCATTTTGGCTCTTTATTTCAAATATTCATAGAGCAAATATTATTTGTCGTAGGAACTTCTAGTTTTTTTATTCTCTTCAGCATTATCTACCGTATTCATACAGACTAAATTGAAAACTATAGACCTCGTAACAAAGAAATAATTCGAACATTTTATAAACCATATCATACAAAATCATATTTTATTTTTCTGCCACTGCTTGAGAAATATTAAAGATAGACAATTTCTGTTTTCAGATTTGGAAAGAGCAGACAAAATACTATAATTTGAGCATATCAAAATATATGGTCATCACTCACAATTTCGAGATAGGACGGTGTGAACACAATTGCGCGGGAAATATTTGTATTCCGGACTTGTTTACACTTTCATAGTTCAATTTATTTACTTTTTTGTTATTCTATTATGTAGTATAGTAATTCCTCTTTCCATTGACATATGATACATCACAATAAACAGCATTCTGGTGAATGGGAATACAGAAATACACAAGGCTTCGAAAACGCTCCGGGGCGAAATATTTCTCCCAAAACCAATTGTGTCTGTCCATTTCTAACTTTGTAACTTACTGGGAGGCCAGAGAGTTAATTCAGTGCCCTCTGCCGGTACAAATAGGACCAGGGCCGCTCATCAGGGATAATCTGGTACTTCTGGGAAGATCAAACGGCCCGCTCTCCCACACAAGGGTATCTCCCCACCAAATACCGGACGTGGACTACGAAGAAGATTTTATGCTAATGACGCATCAACACCCAACATTTTACCATATGAAGTCCTACCGAAATAATCACCTCTACAGTGATGAGCGCCACCAACAGTCACAAGAGAAGATACCACATCAGTAACAGAAGCGTTACATACACCAGCACTAATAGATGGAAGATATAATAAGTGTAAATTAATTCTCCTTCCTCTATACAAGGTATATAAGATATAGATTTAATGTTAATAAATAAAGAATAATATTCCCCATGTATCCATATATGAATTGTATTTTTAAGACCATTACTAACTTCACAATAATTCAAAAACAAGAATCCGAATGCCACTAATATTCCGAGGCTAATTAAACCTGACCCAATTTTAAAAATGAATATCCTCTGCCTGAAATTTAGAATTGCTAGGCAAACATTGTCGAACCCGTCTGTAAGCCAAAGGCAAACCAGAATGAGGATACCAATGTCAGCGTCACTACTGTTGGGGTTAGCCTATTGTCCCCATAGAAAGTAACCTAGGAACACTAGAAGTGCCCATTCTAGTAAGTGTAGATAATCTAGAGGTGTCTATTCTAGTAGGGTGTAGAGAGGCTAGAAGTGAAAATTTTAGTTGTGTGTAGAAGCACTAGAAGGGAAAATTCTAGTGTAGAAGCACTAGAAGGGAAAATTCTAGTTGTGTATAGAAGCCCTAGAAGTGAAGGCTCTAGTTGTGTGAATAAGCACTAGAAGTGAAAGTCTAGTTGTGTAGGAATACTAGAAGTAATTATTCTAGTTGTTTGTGAGAACGTCGTACCTCTCTGATGAAAATAAAAGGAGAAAACGTATGAGCCAAACGCAGACCAGATCTCTCTAAAGGATCCTCTCCCCCCCAGTCTAAGTGTTTTATAAGTTCTTGTGTTTTGGGAAATGTTGTGAAAGTTATATAAGATATGTTAGTGTTCAAGTCAACGTAATTATTGAGACCCATTTTGGACTCTCTTTTCATTATCTTATACCTCGTATTGCGAGAACATAACACACGTTTTTACGGTTATTAATATATATATATAACATTCTGGATATAACTCCTTTACATTCCATATATATGTTATATATATTCTAGACCTAATATATATACACAAAGCCACACATAAACCATTTGTGAACACTTACAGATCTTATTCATGCGTGTATTATCAGTTGTGTATAAAAAGTACGTAGTGAAGTGTTCAAAGAGAGTGTAATTTTCATATCTGTCCCATAATTAATATATTTCGAATTCACGGACACCTCTAGGTCCATTTGAATATTAGTTCAAGTAAATAATAATTCTATCCCCCTTTGTAATTCGAATTTAGTACATTCGAGTGCCTTATTAATTTATTTTGAATAACCTAATTTCCACATAGTCTTGTGAATAATATTCGATACTAGTTTGGGAATTTCTATTACACTCAACTGTGTTTCTAGCCTATATATCTGGCTGCTTTTCGATGCACTACTTTTTCTGTGATATCACTTTATATTACATAAATTCGCTCATCCACCTTGTGGTGTTTTATATTTTATTTCCAGATCGTTGATTACTTATTTAGACCCGCTGTGTTCATAACCTCATTCGGTTATATTTTATTCACTACACGTTCTGTGAAATTGAAATTCCTTATTACTGTTCTTTGAGTCCCATTTATGACTTAAATTATTTTTCCTAGACCCGGTGTCTAATTATTCACCTGTTTTGTCTCTATACTTTTTATTTAACTTAAATTGTCATACCTCTAGGACTGACGTTAAATACGTATTTATCCATCCTAGACTAACATTCCATGTTGTTAAGACTTTCAAAAATACCTCGCAGTAACTTTGACCTAAACCCCTAGTCGCGGGTACTTTCATCCCCTTTATACCTGGCCGCGTGACCCCCAGCCACCAGCCAAGCGCAAGCTACCCTGTTTGTGTCCGCAATATCAGCTGCCCATATTTATGCTACCTGATTCCTCTCTTTGCATACTTAACTTTAGTAGAGATATTGTCATCATTCTTTTTATGCATTATTTTATATGTTGATTCTGATGCTTTGTTAGTGACGCCATTATTCACGAATGAGTTAAACTTATTTAACTTATTCCAAGTCACCCAATATAGCCATTGGTCTGACGCTCTATAGCTAAGTGCCGGATGTGCCCCATACTGTATCTAGCTGTTAAGAAATAAAACTTTTGTACTATACCGTGTGTATTTATTGTCTTTGGGTATGATTTGAGTGATCTAGTAATATTTATATCAATGCTCGCTATGTTCCTGTCGGGCAGGATTACGTTCTAAGTTGCCTAAATAAGGAGCTTATGAGAGCAAATTATCAAGCGAGTTGGATTACAACCACGAATAACACTGGCGGCAGCGGTGTCTCGATATGGCATAACAGCATTGATTTCTTTATCTTTTTTGTTGTTTGTTAATTTCATTAATCGAGTTTAGGAGTAAAGTTGGTTGGTGGAGAGAACATAGTAATTATACTCAATCAATCCCAAATACAATAATCATCAAGGCTGGTAAATCGCTTGACATTATTTCTTTTAACCCTTCCCGCCCGGGCTGCCTTACTTAAGGACGGAGGCTGTATCCGGGCGATTTGGCTGAAAACACAACATATGTTAACTAAGGCTAATCTCGCTTAATATACTACCTACATTAATGAAACATATGTCAAAATGGGTGCCTTACCTTTCCGCGTAGAATGGCATTGAGTAGAGCTTTCTAGCTCAACTGGTTCCGGAGTGATGGTGATGGAAGTGGAGGTAACTTTTGCCGCCTATTTACCTCGCCGCGTCCGAACACTCAACCGCGGCCCAGGCTACGACGAACGTTTTGACTCGTCGCTCTACCTTGAATTATGGCGGGAAGCGATTTTTTAGTGTTTTATTGTTTATTATGCCATATATTATTGTTATTATGATATTTTCACTCAATAAAGTTATTTTTCTGAAGTAATTTGTGTCTCTGTCACTTATACTTAGTTTTATTGTTATTATTATAGTAGTTATGATTATTTATACTGGACTATGGTAATTGATAGTGTCATTTTCACTTATTTATTGTTAGGCATATATATTTTAGTGTCACTTTCACTTGTTCACTTGTTCTGAAGGCACTTATTATTACTTATGTGTGTCTCTTTCATTATACTTAGTTTTATTATTAGTATAGTGCCAATTTCACTGGACTATGGTAATTGATAGTGTCATTTTCACTTATTTATTGTTAGGAATATATATTTTAGTGTCACTTTCACTTGCTCATATTGTTCTGAAGGCACACATTAACATTTTCGTTAAATATTGACCTGTTCGGATACTTTTCCCCAAATGCTCCAATATTCTAGCGCAGAATGAACGAGACGAACATCCCACATACCCAGCAAGGCAGCTGGGACAGTTAAATTCATAAACAATATTGGAACAAAAGTTATTGGGAACAGTATCCTTTATTCTAAAAAATGAGCGAATGTTAAAGTCATTTGTGAAAATTATGCGAAAGTTAACAGCTGGGAATCTAGAATGAAGCAATTTTTGGAGCTGTTTACGAAAGTCGTAACTGGATTTACCATAGAATGGAAGTTTTATATATTTCTTAAGTTTCGGGACCTCGTGAACACAGGTTTTAGTTACATATTTACTAGCTAAAAATGACTTAACGGTCTTCTGGACTAAATGACTTAACGGTCTTCTGGACTAAATGACTTAACGGTCTTCTGGACTAGGCCTAAATTAACTGTATAATTATTTTTAACAAAGAAGTTTTCCAAAGTCTTAAATTCAATATGTAAAAACATGTAGGTGGAACATATGTTATAAGCTCGGTTAATTAGAGTCTTGATTGAATTTATTTTATAAATTACGGGTGTAAAACTGACCAATTAAGTCCAAGGTTTGTGAACGTAGATTTTCGAAATACACTAGTTGTTAATCCAGAACCCGTTTTCATTACATTTACAGCCCTCTTTTTCTATTTCCGAATATAAAGTTCACTTCGGAAATAGAAAAAGAGGGCTGCCTACCTTTTTTGGATCTAAATGTAATGAAAACGGGTTCTGGATTAACAACTAGTGTATTTCGAAAATCTACGTTCACAAACCTTGGACTTAATTGGTCAGTTTTACACCCGTAATTTATAAAATAAATTCAATCAAGACTCTAATTAACCGAGCTTATAACATATGTTCCACCTACATGTTTTTACATATTGAATTTAAGACTTTGGAAAACTTCTTTGTTAAAAATAATTATACAGTTAATTTAGTCCAGAAGACCGTTAAGTCATTTAGTCCAGAAGACCGTTAAGTCATTTTTAGCAAGTAAATATGTAACTAAAACCTGTGTTCACGAGGTCCCGAAACTTAAGAAATATATAAAACTTCCATTCTATGGTAAATCCAGTTACGACTTTCGTAAACAGCTCCAAAAATTGCTTCATTCTAGATTCCCAGCTGTTAACTTTCGCATAATTTTCACAAATGACTTTAACATTCACTCATTTTTTAGAATAAAGGACACTGTTCCCAATAACTTATGTTCCAATATTGTTTATGAATTTAACTGTCCCAGCTGCCTTGCTGGGTATGTGGGATGTTCGTCTCGTTCATTCTGCGCTAGAATATTGGAGCATTTGGGGAAAAGTATCCGAACAGATCAATATTTAACGAAAATGCCTTTTTCAGCAGTAAGAAATCACTCTTTCGAATTGGACCACAGATTTAATGAAAAAGATTTTAAGATATTGGCTAAATTCAGAAACAAGAACGATACTTTCATTGGGGAGAAATATTTCATAGACAAACTCAAACCGAACCTAAACTGAGTGGTCAGGTAGTTGATAGCTTGGGGCTTTAGGATCCCTTGCTATATATAATGTCTATAGTCAGTTAATCTAGTTAGTTCTCCCGGAATAGTCGTAAGGTGCAGGTCGAAATGGTTTGTTGCATGTTATTTTATATTTTGTATTACATGTTCAGGTTTATGAAGTTAGGATTATGTAATATTCTTGTAAATCTTGTTATTGTTTTCAATTATTAACTTATAGTCTAGCAGTTTTAAGTAAAGTATTATGTAGAATTGTCACATTAAACTTGTTTAAATAGATCCATATATTAAATACAAAGTTTTAACAGATATCATGTTTGTTTTCTAGGATCGTTGGTGTTTCACCTGATGATGAACAGAGTTGTTCGAAATATTGTCAAAGCTTAATTAATATACAATGAAAATGGAGTTGATGTTTGCTCTCGTCATCTTATTTATTCTATATATATATATATATATATATACATATATATATATATATATTTTTTTTTTGTTCTTTCTATTTATCTCTCAATCTATATATATCTATCTATCTATCAATATATTTATCTATATATTTATATATCTATCAATTAATCAATCAATCTATCTATCTATATCAATATATATTTATCTATATATCTATATATTTATCTATATATCAATCTCTCTCTCTCTCTCTCTATATATATATATATATATATATATATATATATATATATATATATATATCTATCTATCTATCTATCTATCAATATCTCTATCTATTTAGCTATCTATCTATCTATTTACCTATCAATCAATCAATCAAACAATCTATCTATCTATCATTATCCTTCTATGTCTATGAAAAAGACAAAAGGTGAAGCTGCCTGTAACGAGTGTCCCCCCCAGAATCGACCACCTGCGAGTTTCAAGTTATAAGGAAGTTGGAGCCGTAAACATCGATATATATCAAACATGCAATAACAATATAGGTTTCTGATGGATAACAAAAGTAGTTGAATTTGGTTTATCAACTCTGCGTAAGCAGAGTTTGGTATCGCCCCCCGTATAGTGGGTACCACACAAAAAAAAAGTCTGTTGTCGTCGTCGTCGTTGTCAGTCTGTCTCGAAACTCCTCCTAGACCGTTGGACGGATTTTCACCAAATTTCACACAAACATTTGTTGCGTGAATGCGAACATCAGTCAAATTTGTTTTTTTAATTTATCCAATAGTTATGATTTTAGGTCCAAAATATGGCTATCCCCCCCCCCCCTCAGCATTGATGGTGGTTTGTGAGCAAAAACATCTCGCTACGCATTTGCTAGGTTAAGTTAGTTTAGCTAGCATTATAAGTGATGGTAGCAATATTTGGATTTATGGTGATAGTAGTTATAATGGTGATAATAGTAGTGATGATGGTTGTAATTGTATTGATGATGATGATGACAGTAGTGATGATGACCGTAGTAGATATGATGGTGACAGTAATAGTAGTGGTAATGATGGACATAATAGTAGTGATGATGGTGACAAGTAATGATGATAGTTGTAGTGATAATAATGACAGTAGTGATGATGGTAGTGACGATGGTGTGAGTATTAGTGATGATGGTGAGTAGTAGTGAGTATGGTGAAATTTGTAGTGATGGTTACAATAGTTATGGTGATGAAGATCATAGTAATGGTGATGATGGCAGTAGTAGTGATGATGGTGACAGTAGGATAAATGATGGTCACATTTGTGACAGTAGTAATGATGATGGTTATAGTAGTAGTGATGATGTTAACATTAGTAATGATTATTGTAAGATGGTGGTGATGATATTAGTAATGATGGTTGATAGTTGTAGTATCAATGATGATAGTAGTGATTAAGATGCTAGTGACAATGGACAGTGATGATGGTGAGAGTAGTAGTGATGGTTATAATTGTAGTAGTGATGATGATCATAGTAATGGTGATGATGACAGTACTCGTGATAATTGTGGCAGTTGTAGTGATGATGGCAGTAGTAGTGATTATGTTGATTGTGATTGTTGATGGTATTAGTAGTGATGATGGTAACCCATCGCAGAGTTGGGTATGCCGTTTTGATTTTGGGCAAAACGGCATGTATAATTATATAAATGTACTACGACCGTATTTTAGTTGATTATCCTGCTAAATATCGATATCTACAACTCCAACTTCCTTATAGCCTGAAAATCGCAAGTGGTCACCTGCTTTTTTTTATCTTTCTCTCCTTTTCTCTCTGTCTCTGGCTTGTATCCATTCGGCCCCATTCAGCCAACTGTTTTAAGACGTTTATCCCCATCCAGGTGTCGATTTCTTCCTGGCGAGCGATAGCGAGCCAGCATTGTATGGAGAAATCCGGCTTCGCCGTAAACATTTTTCTATCAAAAAATGTACAAATTTAGCTTGCTGTAAAAACAAGAATATATATATGCTGGCTCGCTACCGCTCGCCAGGAAAATATTACCACCTGGATGGGGGTAAACGTCTTAAAACAATAGGCTGAAAGGGGCCGAATGGATACAAGCCAAAGAAAGAGGGAGAGAATGAGAAAAAAAGCGAGATGAGCCCCTTTAAGGAATGCTAGAGAAACAGATTCAAGGTGCTTTAGAGTTAAACTGTCTGGATACAACAGTTTAAGTCATAGGATGTGGGAAAGACAGATTGAGGGAGAGAGTTCCAGAGCATATTTTTTTAGTAGAAGAAAGACTGGGGAAATTGGTCCACTCTTGGGTTAGAGAGTTGAACAGATAAAGGGTGGGAATGTGTTGAAAGGCGGGTGCACTGAAATACCTCTGAAGAACACTGATATTATAATAGCGGAATAAAAGTGAGAGAGATGACACATTGCGGCGTGTAGAAAGAGATTGTAGGGAACTAGTAAGAGGAAGTGAGTTGATGAGATGTAATGTTTTTTATTCTACTTGCTCGAGAAGTACGATATGGGTGGAGCCTCCCCACACATGTGAACAATACTCAATACATGGGCGCACTGTGCCCCTATACAGAGCAAGAAGCTGTGCGGGGGTAAGGAACCCACAGGGACGGTTGAGCACATCTTACTTTTGGGAAGCAGTTTTAGCGAGAGTGTCAGACTTGGCTTAATAACTTACGTGAGAGAGAGAGAGACAGGTGTGGCGCAGAGAAGAGAGGGGGAAGGGGGGGGATGGCTTTGGGTGTGGCATGTGGGAGGGGGAGGGGGGAGGGAGAGAGAGAGGAAGGGAGTAGGGAGGAGAGAGAGAGAGAAAGAGGGAGGGAGAAGAGAGAGACTGGGGAGGAGGGAGGGTGGAGAGAGAGCGTGAGGAGGGTGGGGAAAGAGGAGGGAGGGAAGGTGGAGAGAGAGAGAGAGAGAGCGTAAGGAGGGAGGAAGGGTGGCGAGAGAGAGAGTTTGGAAGGAGGGAAGAGAGAGAGAGGGGGGAGGGATATTGTTATATACCTGGTGTTGTTGTTGGTGGTGGTGGTGGTATTGTTCTTGTTGTTTTTGTTGTTGTTGTTGTTGGTAGTGCTGTAGGTGGATTTGGTGTTATGGGTTGCTTAGCCCCATTCATACATATGAATATAATACATACATACATACATACTGTACATACATACATACATACATACTGTACATACATACATACATACATTCATTCAATTGGGATGATTGTAAGACACTAATCGAGCAGTGCACTACCCAGGTGAGGCCTCATACGTATATGATATGGAGTTGCTGGAACTCCTTTTTCATTTGCATGGCTTCCCTCACTGTATCTGTTTGTATCTCACCTACACAGAGAGTAATCAAGCTGGCTCTCACAAACACCTCCTCCTCCTATCCATTTCACTACACTAAACAACCACTCTTCATTCCATTATTGCACACATACACACGCACGCGCGCGCACACACACACTCACAAGTCTAATTTGGATCTCAAAACTCTCAACTTTTGGGAGACACTTGTTACAGATGGCTTTGCCTTTTGTCTCCTTCATTCACATACAAAAAAAATTTGATCACGTTATCAGTGGCTTGAATTGAGGCACAGATGATTGTTGAGCGCATTCAAACTTTTATATTTGCTTAACAACACCATCCAAAATCAACAATCTGTACAATCATACAATCTGTATGTGGTAACCCAGGTTCGAATACCGGTGGATCACATGCTTTCATTAATTTCTTTGGATGGTGTTGGTGTTGGAGTGAAATTAATAAAATGTATTAACCATTTATAACTATAGCTAGAAGAAGCTTAAGAAACACGTCGCCGGTACAGAAGGGGTTAATGATACGATTCCTCTGCCGTTAACCCTTTCAAGATCTGATGACTTATTTGTTTCCGGTTTTCTGGGTATTGTTAGACAATTGTATTCAGATTAGGAAGGGTGTGTGGAAATCAGAGGGTCAATTGAGATAGTCTTTACCCCTATAATTCCCACAGATCCTTCCTACGCTGTATAAAATCGGCATTCGACCAAGACACTTCTCTATCGAAAAATTTACAAATTTAGCTTGATGAGGGTCTGAGTGGACATTTTTTAAGGCGGTAGTACTATTTTTTGGTCTATATATATTAATTTTGTTAATTATTATATAGTTTCCTCGCTAGACCTCTATAAATCTTAAAAAAACACCCCCTAGACTCCCCTTCAAAGATAAATTTGTACATTTTTCGGTAGAAAAAATATCCCGGCCGAAGGCCGGTTCCTTCTAGAATTACAGTCTCGCCAGGAAAACATCGACACCTAAATGTCACGAAAGGGCTTTATATTGAGATATAAATGGGGTGAAAGGTCTTAAAATCGCCAAACTAATGGAACGAACGTCTTAATATTTCAAAGGTAATATGCTAAACATGAAAGAGAGGGTCCAGAAAAGCGACTACCTCCCCCTTAAGTTTGAAGGAAGGTGTTTTTGTTAGCCTAGGGGACAAACTAAAATACATTGCTCGAAAATGGCAAAAGCAAGCAAAAGTTACGGGCTCGCTAACGCTCGCCCAGAAAAAAATCGACACCTAAAGGGGTTGAAGCATCTTATTATGGCCAAACTAATGGGGTGAAACGTCTTAAGATATTTAGCCAGTGTCATAACCATTTAACAACATATTTTAAAACTGATCTAGAGTGTGTTTGTGTTTGAGAGAGAGAGAGAGAGTGAGAGTGAGAGAGAGAGAGGAATATGTAAGGAAATTACCGTATTTTAGTGATTTTTCCTTCGTGTTGCCCAATTGTTGCAAGACAACCCTGATCGTAAAAGGATGGTTCAGGTGTCATTGAAAAGCTCAACTAATGCCCTTTCACGGATACATAATTGTATTACGCTCTGGCTCTTCTTTATGCATGAAAAAGAGCATGGAATGAAGCTCGTTTAGGGTAAATATGCCCGCTTGGCAGGTAGTAGAAGTTATTAACCTAGTCGCTCGTTGAGTGTTAAGTGTCATGGCTCTATTAAACCAGCCTTTATTGAAATCTGTACACAGTCTAGCAATGTTGATGCCTATCCACGAGGAACCGACTTCCCTTGCTGTCTACACCCGTCAACCATTTTGCTCATCTTCTCCCCATATGCTTGGCTGCTGGCATCATCATACCTTCATTACCTGGGAAGCACTCCAGACAGGTACCCTACAAGTTGCCACTCTAATTTCCAACTCGCTACCCGGTTTGATCAAAAACCTTTGCTTTACCGTACCAAAAATGACAACAAGAGGGCCGGTGTGGCGTTAACTTTGCTTGAGGTTTTGGCAAATAAAGTAAACTTTTCCTACACCAAGACCGAAAGGCCTGAGGATGGGTTGTGGGGAAAAAGGTAGGAGGAAAGTGGAGGGGTCTGCTTGGGATGGTGAAATATGATGGGTATGACTTCACAGCTAATCTATGTTACGTCTCTTTGGACCGTGTTGAAGCCTTTGATGTCTCGGAAGGCATTTTGGATGAATCTGCCACCGTCCAGCTGCGTAACCCTCTACCGCTACCAGAATGGCAGAGCCTTGCCAGGCCATTTGCGACACCGTACCTACCTCGCCAACACTGACATCTACCTTACTGAGGCCCAGGCGGTCCAGGCCATGCAGAGGGGCACACATGGCTTCTTTGGGGGAGAAATGCATAACAGTGTTCAACTGATTTATCATTATAATGTATGTACATTGTTGGTATAAATTGGAATATACTGTATATTTTGTGATAATTAGTTAGTCTGATATGTATTCCTTAACCCTTATTTAGCGGGCTAGGCGGTATACTTGACCGTGCCGCCGGCTTTTTACCATAAATGGGGTTGTTTCCGTGCTCTTTTTCATGCATAAAAAAGACCCAGAGCGTAATACAAGTATGTATCCCTGAAAGGGCGTAAATTGAGCTTTCCAATGACACCCGAACCATCCTTCTACGATCACTGGTTGTCTTGCAACGATCGTGTAACCGAAGTGCAAAATCGCTAAAATACGGTAATTTCTTTATATAATTACGTATGTAGCGAGAGAGTGAGGGTGGATGTAAGTGGAGTAAATCTCAGTAGGTCCACGGCGGCCATGGTGAGCGGTCATGAGGTAACCCATGCTCCTCCAGTCACTCGTCTCTCTCTCAGAGCCAATATTGCGCCAAAATTGCACTCGGACTTAAGGCGGGCCCTGCCACATAGTCCAAATTTTTCGATTCGGACTTAAGTCGGGCCCCGATCTTTAAGGGTTAAGGCTAAGCATACACATACAATATTCAGTTGGTCAACAGTTTTGTTGCACGAGTGTGAATCATTGAGATATATGAGAATGTGCGTACATCCAATTACATAGTTGAGTGACAGTATAGCTTGTAGGACACTGCAACCTACTGGAAATTACGGTAAATAGTTTGCCAACGCACTTTTCCATTGAAGGTTTGAATGTTGGCTAACAGGTTCGTTGGCAGGTGCCTTCGTATAGCACAATTGCCCGATACACAGTCAAACAACAGATAATTGTATGTGTGCATGTAGCCTAAGAAATATTCTCATATATACAGTATAAGTCAGTATAGCAATTGCAACAATCCTAACAAAACTGAAATAATCTCATTAATCCTTCAATTTATGCCTACCTTCCTAAAAACATCATCTACAATTATTGATCTCTCTTGCATGTCCCTCGGCAGGACAGGAAATGGTACCAACTGAGGGAGAACTTCATGATAGTGCAGCAGGCGTGGCATTTTAAGAAACACACGCCATGGAAAAACAAGTTTGACAAATACATCAGGAGGCTGACGGAGACAGGTATCATCACATATTGGTTAAAGGTCAGTGATTAACCTTAGAATGGCGAGGAGACTCTTAATAGGTTTTACTGGCCGAAGGCGACGGGATTCTTAAAATCCAAGACCTAAAAAAAAAACTTTTAAAACACCCCAAAGAAAATTCCCGTCCATATCTCTATCACTCCTCCACATGTATCAAACCCCCCTTCCCCCCTTTTCAATTATAACCTATTTTTCCCCCTAATTTCCTTGTTTATCGGTTTATTTACAGCGCCAATATCTCCCAACCGGTTTCAAGGTCATCAGGGACGCATAGAAAGAGCATAGCAATAGAAACCGAGCAAGAGAGAGAGATCAGTCTGGCTTCAGGCCTCGAAGAGGGAGGGTGTATGTCTCGTGCGCCTCTCACCTCATGACTGAAGGGTCGGCAATAATTTGTATTTCTCACCCCCAAAATATTATTCCCACTTGTTTCATTGCTGTTACATGTTAATATCTTCATATTAAACGTAAAATAGGCGCATATGAATAAGTAATAACAATATTTATCGGATAATGACGATTTTAGGCGGGAATGAACCAAAATATGCTCGCTTGGCGGGCACTTTTAAAAAACAGTGGCGTGCCGTTCTTGGGTTAAGGACCAGCAGACTTGAAGAAAGGAGTTCAAAATTTCCACCAACATTCAATCAAAACAAGCTTAAATCAAATTGCTATTTCATTTAGTTTATTGAATGGAGGACTTCATTGTATGGTATGTTGTTTGTTGTCACTGAATGTGGTTTTTCTTTCCCATATTGAGATGTGAATAGAAAAAACAAAGCCATTTATTCTTGGTGCTAATACGTTAGGTTACTGTAGGTATTTTCTCACAAATTTGATCTGTCAACTTCAGAAATTATACTTCATAATTATTTGGTCACAGAATACTGGGTTTTACTTCAGCTGACGGTAAATTGAATCCCTTTCCAACTTATTTCTTGTTATGTAATGGAAAAATAGGATAGTAATATCTGCTTCATATCAGTACCATGTTTTCATAAATAACCGTCTTTATGGTGTGATGGGTGAGGGCTGGTCCTGTCCAGTGTGAGGTTTAACATCCTCTACCCAACCATAAACGTTTCTGTCTGTCTCTTTTCGTCTACTACCTTTCCTATTTTGGGGGCGGGAGGCTAGTAATCCTCTTTCCCTTCTAAAATTCACCCACTAGATGAAACAGAGAAAGGTACGAGGGAACGCGAAAGTGGTCCCGAACCCTAAGAATTGGAACATCAAATGTTGTTTCTGTTCGGGCTTTGTCTGGAGTCGGCCACCATGGGTAAGGTGTCTGAGTATATACATACATAAATACAATTCTATGACAGTGAAATAAAAATACAATGACATTTCACAGGAATGGACTGGGGTTCTCGAAAAGGAGCTCCAGTCCTAATGCTGTTCTTGTCTTACAGTGTGCTGGCTTAATAATCCAGAAGGGTTGATAGCCTCTGAAGTCCTATTTTAACTAATTTCACAGAGGGAGACTCGAGCTATTGAGGAGACTTGGAGGAGTGAAGATGAGAGAAGACCACCACAAGGAGCCCAGGACGAGTCAGCATCAGCGCGGCCTCTCACCATCAACCATCTTCAGGGTCCCTTCTGCCTCCTGGGGCTAGCATGGCCCTGCTGTACTCTGGTTTTCATCCTCGAGATTATAAACAAAATGATCTAACTTTGATAAGCCATTGCTCCTGAATAGTTGATGTACAGATAAGTACATCATATATTTACTTGAATCTTCAGGGACTCTTCTGGCTTCTGGGGCTGGCATGGACCTTCTGTACTCTGGTTTTCATCCTCGAGATTATTAACAAAATGTTCTGCAGTTCCTAATTTTTATAAACCATTGTTCCTGAGAATTAGATGTATGGATAACTAAATTATTCACTTGACAATAATATAAATTCCAATTGGGTGAAAAAGGCCTCTGAAACTTTAACAAACCAATACAATGTTGCTTAACCCAACCAACACAATTTACTGTAGCTAATAAATTTGCTTGGAAAGGTAAATGCAACTGTTACTAAAGTGTAAAGACAATATAGTTTTTCTTTAAGTGGGCAGTGCTTGGTTTATGGTCTATATATTTATTTATTAATATATTTTTGAGTTTCCTTGCTAGACTTCCATTGCGCTTAGAAAATCACCCCCTAGACCCCCTTTCAAGATACATTTGTACATTTTCCTTCTGAAATTAGATGCTCCCTATAGCTCACTAGGAAAAAATCCACACCTAAAGGTCAGGAAAGGTCTTAATATTGACAACAAAAGAGGCGAAAAGTCTCAAAATCGCCAAAGTAACGGAACGAATATCTTAAAACCTCAAAACTAATATGCTTAACTTGAGGGAGAAAGGGGTCCAGATAAAGCGAGTATTACCCCCTTAAGTTAGATGTATAGGCTTATTTTTAACTGCTATATCAAAGGCATTTGATAGAGTCTGGCATCAATCCTTATTGTCGAAGATGTCACACTACGGCCTTGCATCATTAGTTCCAATAATTTCTTCTTATCTTCATAACAGAAAAATACGTGTAATGGTAGATGGCCTTTATTCTCAATTTCACTCAATAAATGCTGGTGTTCCCCAGGGATCAGTTTTGGCCCCAATTATGTTCCTCATTCATATCAATGATCTCATATCTACCACTCATAATCCAATACATTCCTACGCAGATGACTCAACACTCCACAGTTCCTTCACATTTACCAATTCTTTCACCCAACCCGATCTTATAAATTCAAAAATAAACACTGCAATTTCTCTGAACCAGGACCTTTCTAGAATTAATGGATGGGGACAAAAGAATCTAGTTTCCTTTAATACACAGAAAACCAAGTACATTAAATTTTCTAACCGACAGAATCTCACTGACTCCCATATATTTTTTAATGATGTAAATATTCCCACTTCCCCTAGTATTGACATTCTCGGTGTAACATTAACTACTAACTTGAGCTGGACACATTATGTTAGAAGCATTGCTAAGAATGCCTCTAAAAAACTGGGACTCCTGTACAGAGTTTGAGAATTCTTCACTGACGAGCAGTTGGCCGTGATATATAAAAGTCATATGCGTTCTCAGATGGATTACTGTTCACCTCTGTGGGGTGGAAGTGGAGTGGATGCATTGAGGCAGTTGGACAAAATTCAAAATAAAGCTATTAGATTAATCAATAACCCTGCAATCACACAGGACCTTCCTACATTATCCATACAAAGAAACGTTGCATCCCTTGCATTATTCTACAGATATTTTCATAGCAATTGTTCCGAGGAACTAGCTTCAATTGTGCCGCCTCTCCACATCTTTCCCCGTAGAACTAGGGCAGCTGAGAGCACCCAGGAATTTACACTTTCTCCTCCACAATGCAGAACTTCTGCTTATCAGAATTCATTTATCCCCAGAGCTACTACTCTTTGGAATTCACTTCCCTCGAATTGCTTTCCACAAACTTACAATCTACAAATGTTTAAATCCAGTTGTTACAAACATTTTATGAATGGAGGATGCCTTTAAGCACATGGACCTTTTTGTTTTATCTGTGTTTTTCCTTCCTCCGTTCATTGTCTCTTAAAAAAAAAAAAAAAAAAAAAAAAATATATGAAGCTGGCGCCTGGTTCTAGAATAGACCATCTGTAGGCTGCTCTCGATTTCCTCCTTGAAATATAAGTAGTATTAAGTATCCTTGACATTGCCACAACATGTCCATAATTATATTGTACCCTGAAAATATAATATGTAATGTCAATTTTTGTATTAATGTTTCTACTATATCCTAATACACATGTAAAATGTATTCCTCATATCATTACCTACGTTGTATCTTAGCTAATGCAAACAAACAAAAGAAACCTGTACATTTGTAGCGGATATGGTAACACCGTAATTATGTTATGGGTGGATCTTAAATCACGAGAAAATTATGATTAATTCTTAGTTAAACCTATGTATGCATATTGTGTATAATTACAAACCAATGTTCTTTGAGCTAAGTTATAAGACCAAAATAACAACTTTTCAATCGATAAATTATAGTGCTCATATTGTACTGGTCATTAGATCAGCTATATAATAATATATACATATTATGCATGTATAAATCTATAGTTGATATGATCTGAACATCAATCTAAATGGATATATTTGCATACAGAACATCGCAGGAGCTCACGAACATTTCTCAGTAGCTGTACATGACGTTGATCTTTAGTGTAGACCGTGTTTGTTTGTTCTTGGATCACGAGAGAGGTCCTTGGGAAAGTAGAACGGATTGAGGTAATTTCGCCTAAGGGGGCCCACCTCGTTTTTTTCCTCTCTCTCTGGGTTGTATCCATTCGGCCCGATGAAGCCTACTATTTTAAGACATTTATCCCCATCTAGGTATCGATATTTTCCTATCGAGCGATAGCAAGCCAGCATATTTAAAAAATGAAAATTGACTGCAGGTTAAATTTGTACCAAAAAAATATAGAAAAATGTCTCCGGTGAAGTCGGATTTCTCCATATAATGATGGCTCGCTATCGCTCGCCATGAAGAAATCGACACTGTGATGGGGATAAACGTCTTAAAACAGTAGGCTGAATGGGGCCGAATGGATACAACCTAGAGAGAGAGAGAGAGAGAAATAAAGCAGGTGACCCCCTTTAAATGTAACGGTGTTCATAGTCACCTTGCTTCCCCAACATTTGAACATACGTATACCACCGTCACATCGTGTTTTTTTATAATCAGTTATTCATCTCGTAATGAAACTTAGCCTAACCTAATAATTCTAACTTATTAACCCTCCGCCTTCGGCTGTTATCGTACGCTCCTATACCCATAACTCGGGCCTTTTGCAGATATAACTCGATCTTTACAGCTTAATAGATAAGCAATAAAAGCATGCAGAAGTGTCAAATTCAATGGGAAAATGGAGAACTTACTGTTGTCGTTATCCAGGCGTGGACCTGACATTGTTATGTAGCCTGGCAATGTTGTTATGGTGTTGTGCAGATGACGAGTTTACGCTTAGGATTCAGACCGTGTTCGGACCCGTCGCCGCGGCCCCGGCTAGTACGCACTATGTCACTTGTCACACCAGTGGCAATTTGTCCGAGAGGCGATTTGATGGTTTTATAGTTTTTATCGATTACTAAAATTATATTATTGCTTGGTATGCATTATTACATATCAGTTTGTATTTGTGGCAGTCATGGGTGTACGGTACACGATTTTAGGTGTCACTTGCACTTAATAATATGTTATTATTTACTGTTATCATATTATTACTTGTTATTCATTTATATGTGTCATTTTCACTTTGTTTTCTTCAAAAAGACCTCCGCCTCCGTATTGTGAAAAAAACATGTTATCCTCCAGTAAATTGCGTGGGCGAGTGAGTGAAGTGAGAGCAAGTAAATTATATGACGGAAACATTTTTTTCATAAAACGTGTTCCTAGCCCCAAACGCGCGAGCAACTGTGGCCTTCAACCATCAGACACATCCCCATTATTTATGTACAGTACAAATAATGTGTATTTTCACTTACTAATAGGTTATTATATATTAAAGCAGCACTTTTTATGTGTGGCACTTATGGGTGTATGGTACACGATTTTAGGTGTTACTTGCACTTATAATTATTAAGTCACTTTTAGGCATTATTATGATATATATTTGATTCACTTTCGCTCACTGTTATTATTTGTCACTTGTTATTTCACCAATGTGTTAGAGTGTCACTTTCACTACGGTTTCAGGTCTTTGGCACTTCAAAGTTTTAGGCATTATTATGATATATTATATTTTAGTCACTTTCGCTCGCTGTTTTTATTTGTCACTTGCTCCTTCACCGATTTATTAGTGTCACTCGCACTACGGTTTCAAGTCTTTGGCACTTCAACAGTTTAGGCATTATTATGAAATATATTTGAGTCACTTTCACTCACTGTTTTTATATGTCACTGGCTCTTTCACTGATTTACTATAATATCACATTCACTACGGTTTCAAGTCTTTGGCACTTCAAACATTTTTGTGAATATGGTAGTCAGCAAAGCATGGAGCTGCACATAGTGGTACTTTGCATTCCAGGCACTCATAGGTTGTTTTGGTGGTTTTTGTGGGTCCGTGGACAGTATTGTAGTACAAATGGCACTTTTTTGGGTTATGCGATTGGTTCCAGGTGCTTGAGGAAGTTGGTTGAGTCTGTGCTTCCTCTGGTATTCAGGACAGAGTCTGCGGTCTAAAACACCTGCTCCTGCTTGTGCTGGGGTCTTGGTCTTGGTGCTTGCTCTGTACATTCTCCCAGTAGATCCAGAATTACTTGTTTATGGAAGAGACGCAAGTTGTTGTATTTCCTTGGTGTTTTGGGGTTGAGAAGCTTATAGATGTTTTGAGCATTGAAGATGGACACGTCCATCATGTGCAGGAAGAACTTCTTGTACCACCTGCAGCCAGTCTATGAAGCCAACCTGCATGTCTGACTTGTCGACAAGCCGCATGTTGACATTGTAGTCCATGACGGCGTCCGGCTTCATCATCCTTTCCTTCGTCCTGTGGTTGACTTTGCCGCTGTCCACTAGCTGGCCCTTGTGGATGGTTGATATCATATTCACCTTCCGCTGGTCGTGCTAGTGAATGGCTAGCATCGACTCGTGTTGCTTGGTGAATATGTCCTATTTGGTCTTCTTCTGGAATTCAGGCATGTTCTTCCTGTGCGCCCGTACTTTGCCGACTGTCTGGGTTTGCTTGGTTTGCAGGTACTCAGTAAGGTGAGGGGACGTGTAGTAGTTATCGGTATACAAGATGTGGTTCTTGCCAAAATACCGATCCATAATCGCATTTACCACCGCCCCACCAAACCCTATTTCTGGATCTTTTTGAATTTCGCCCTCCTAGCCACTGTAGACGATGAAGTCGAGGACCTAACCCGTCTTGCAATCGCACAGCACGAACAGTTTGATCCCTAAAATTTTTCTCTTTGATGGGATGTACTGCCGGAAGTGAAGTTTCCCCCCGGAACAGTACCAGAGACTCATCGATGGCCACTTTCTGGAACGGCTTTAGGAAGCTAGTGAAGGTTTCCCGCATCATATCATAGAATGCCCTAATCTTCCACAAGCGGTCTGGGAGGTGTAGGTTGGTGTTCGTGACGAAGTGGAGGTTTGATAGGATGCCAAGGTAACGATCACGGGCCATAAACTTGCAGAAGGCAGGAGTGGCAATGAGGTCGCCTGTGATCCAGTAGTCCTGAAGCCGGTGCTTAATCACATGGGCCATGAGCATAGCGAGGGCCATGACCATATGCATTTCCCCCATCGTTACTGCGGACCAGACCTTCCTGTCAAAAAAGGCCTTGAATAGTTGGCCTGGGGATGAGTTGGGGGCCCTCAGGAAATGAGGGATCGACGCTTGCTTCATGCTGGGCATCATCGAAGGAACTGTATTGGGGCTGGAATGTGGCGCCGTCAGTCCAGGCCCAAATATTTGCGTGTCTCCCTCTGTTACACCTTGTTCCACGGCCATGCGGAGCACCACGGGAGCCCGCAGCACGACCGTGGCCTGCAGTATCCCTGGCAGCACCTCGAACTCGACCTCGACCACGTCTAGATGCGGGGTCATCTGGATCATCACCATCGTTATCTGATTCAGTGGCACGCGGGGCATATTCATGTGAATCATCGGGGTCATAGGAAGGCTCCGTATCACTTGATGGTGAAGGAAGGTCAAAATCACTTAACCCGGGAACTGCAGGGAGACTCTTAAGAGTTCCCCTGGCGGACTGCGGGGAGACTCTTAAGAGTGAGTGAAAAAAAAATCAACTTTTGACATCAATTTTTTTTTTTTTTTTTTTTTTTTTTTGGCCCCTGGGCCATGCAAAATCTCAGTCCTCTACCTCCCATCCTTCCCCACTTTCCTCCTCTCCTTCAGTTATCACCTATTTTCCCTGTTATTCCCTTATTCTGAGGTATATTTTCGTGCTAACATTAGCGATTTGCAAGCAGGGTGTTGTCATCACTGATGGCAAGCGAGTGCAAGAGAGAGAGAGAGAGTATCGATCGACTGTGTCTCAGTGGCCTTGGGGGAAACTGGCGGGAAAGCAGCTTGCCTCACCTATACATTATACAACTCGCGGGCTTTATCTCCGATTTTGACCATCCAAACGCTGTTTTCACTCGTTTTATTGTTGTTTCAGGTTAATACCTTTATAATCAACCCATAATAGGCACATATGGATAAGTATTAATGCTATTAATGGCACAATGAATATTTTAGTGACGGAAACACCTCAAATACGTCAGCACAGGGGGACGTTTCCAATTACCCCCATGCGCACTTCAGAGGTTAACAGTGAGATATCAGGCGTCATTTCTGGGTCCCCAAGGCGTGGGCATTGAGTGGGAGGTGAAGAGGCTGATGTGTCACTTGGCAGGGATCTTTTGGTTGGACGACGAGTAGTTGAGGGCCATTCACTTGAAGGGATTGAAAATAATGCCCAACGGGATGCTAGGGTTATAGTTGTGGCTTTTCCCTTGTGTTGGGACGAGGTAGCACTACTATAACCACTGGTGGATGGCTGTGGGTGGTCAAGTTGATGCGGCAAGGGCGCCGTGGGCGGCAGGGACGCCGTGGGTGATTCTTCACCCTCATCTTCCTCACCATCTCTCTCTGCTGTTTCCTCTCTTGCTCTCTTCAACGGACTTTCCAGGATAGCCTGTCTATAAAAATAACTAGCTAGGCCTACCTTTTTCAGGGGAAGGGGCTATGGGAGCACTAGGGGTGCGAGAATATAGCTTTGAGGGTAGCACACTTCACGGCTCACTCACAGGACGTCTTTTACTCTCATCGTCACAATATTCACTTTCCATGGCAGTACACTCATATTCATCGTCTGTATCATTGTCACCATCACTAAACCCAGGAAATACATGTGGTTCTTCAACTTATTCCTCGACATCATCGACAAAGCGTTCTCCTACAAAGTTTTCTTCAGTATCACTATTAATTTCATCAAAATCGGACAACTCTGTATGATCTAATTCATTTAGCACTCTCGTAACACCACCAGGACTTAGAATGTCATTCGTTTTCACTTTCTTCTGAGTATGCTTAGGCATCCGTGTTGGTTGGGCCGCGGCAGAGCTAGGCGCAGAATCGGACACCATCTTTTCACTATTTTAGTATGCATCCATGATGGCGTCTTGTTGTTAACTGATGATGCATCCTAGTGTGAGCGTGGGTGCACTGCTATCGCCCTCATAACAAAACAAAATAGCGCCCGATGTTCAAAATAGCGTATTTCATGCGTGGGAGTATAAGAAGCCTACCGAGGTCCGCGGTGGAAGTTCTGCGTGGAGTACAAGAGACCAACCGAGCTGTAAGGGTTAAGGGGGTAAAGATTGGTTTTTGGTCTCTATTTTTATTTTTAATTAATTTTTTGAGTTACATCACTAGACCTCCATCAAGCTTAGAAAAAACAACCCCTAGACCCCTTTTCAAGATAAATGTGTAATTGTTTCGGTAGAAAAAGGAATGCATAAAGAAGGGTGGAGATGTGATAATAGATTGGTTGGTGATACTTTTCAATGTGTGCTTTGTTGTTGTGTCAATGGTACACTCCGATGTCATACAAATTCGTGGACTTCACTTATTTATAATTATGGAAGTATATCTCTGGAAACGAATTTATGAATATAATTGTCTATAAATCAACTACAAAACTATATATATATACTATTTATTGAAAAGCAAGTTCTATCCAAAAATCAATCCAGATAGTGATAATTGCATAAAGAAAAACATTTAGGGTCCACGAATTCTTATGAGTGGGCTAGAGACTATGGTATCCGAGTGTACCATTAGACTGGAAGAGTGCATGTATTGTGCTGTTGTACAAGGGGAAGGGAGATCGGCAGGAGTGTTCAAGTTATAGAGGTATAGAGGTATCCAACCTCTGATAATTATCAGTGGTTGGAAGGCTGTATGGCAGGTTGTTGTTAGAGAGGATAATAAAGTGTATGGAAGTTGCAATAGGAGAAGAACAGTGCGGTTTTAGGAGGGAAAGTGGGTGCCTGGATCAGACGTTTGCAGTAAGACAGTTATGCGAGAAGTATTTAGAGAAGCATAAGGAGATATTTTGGGCATTTATGGATTTGGAAAAGCGTATGATCGTGTGCATCGTGAAGCAATGTGGAAGGTGTTAAAGATTTATGAAATTGGAGGAAAATTGTTAGAAGCAGTTAAGAGTTTTTATGAAGGGAGCAGAGTATAATAATAATAATAATAATAATAATAAACGGTTTATTAAAGAATGGCAGCCTCATGAGCTGAAAATACACATTTTACAATTTAGTGGATGAACATGAGATGTACAGATATGAGGATGGTAAGCTTAGTTTACAAACAAAATAAATAAATACAATAATGATGCATGTGCAGAATACAAATTATCATAAAATAACCATGAGAGTAAGTGATATACAGTACATTTACACATTTATTAACTTACTCATATACAGAACATACGTATATACACGTACGTGGCCACATACATATACATACAAATATAGGAACCATAAGAACATGCAGTAAGTGTGCACATGTCCGTATACACAAACGCTCACGTATGCACACAGACATACATACATACAGAAACTGTTTTGGTAAGTGAGGTAAAGAGGGTGCGGCGGGTAATACAGTGGTAGGTTAATCCTCGGTAGTGCAGGTTGTGTGTGTGTGTGTGTGTGTGTGGTGTGTGTGTGTGTGTGTGTGTGTGTGTGTGTGTGTATGTGTGTGTGTGTGTGTGTGTGTGTGTGTGTGTGTGTGTGAGACAGAAGGCGAAATATGGAAGAGCTGGGCGTTCTATTGTTAAGGGTGGAAATACATGGATGAAGATACGCGAACACTTAATAATAGATAATGCTTGTGCATAGATTTATAATCAGAAGTTGCGCTAGTGAGCATATGTTCTCGCTCATATGTGCGTATATTTACATACATATGTGCATATGACCATATAAATATATATACACGTACAGTACATATATATATTATATACCTTATATTCTCAACCGGGCTCGAACCATTGACAGCACGTACACACAGACATACATATACATAAATATATGCACATTACATGCATATATGCTCTTCTCTTATCCTACCTGATACTCTCAGCCGTGCTCGAACCACAAACAGTATACACTATACACATATATATATACATAAATAACGCATACATACATACACCATATACGCACACATACATACACATATACTGCACATACATAGATACATATATACACATATACATAAACAAACTCAAGCAAATACATACATAATTATATTCTAATACACACACGCACACACACTTATGCATATATTATTAAAGGTGGGCGCGTATATATGGTGTGACAGACCGTTATTACACATTATTAATAATATTAACAATGGTTGGATAGGACTATTTTTATATCTGTCGTTCTTGCTCTTATTGGTTGGAGTGTGTTGAAATGACGAGCTGCACGTGTAGGTCTAGGGGCGTCTGGTGGAAGTTAAGTTTCTGTGTCGTGGGTGAACAAGCAGCTTAGATGCAAACTGTTTGAGTGTGTTGTAGTGGTGGGTTGAAAGTGCAGGTATGCTAAGGGTGGTGAGAGCTTCCTCGTACCCTGGATATGTGCCACCCAGGATGATCCTGCATGCCCTCCTCTGAACTCTCCTCCAGTTGACGTTGTTGTGTTAGGGTTTAGAGAGGAGGACCAGGCGGGAGAGGCGTAGGTGAGCTTAGGGAGTATAAAGGTGTTATATATACTCTTCAGCTCATTCTCCGGCGCCCCCAGGGATCTCAACCGCCTTAGCATAAATAACTTGTAAGTGGCGGTCCTGACTGTGGTAGTTTACATGTTTCTTCCAGTTCAGTTTGTTGTCCACAGTGATTCCGAGGAGTTTGGTGGACTCAACAAGCTGAAGGGGATGAGGACCAATTGTGACAGTGGGTGAGGAAGGTCGGTAACGGAAGTGTTTGATGTGCATAACCACTGTCTTGTCATGATTGATAGTCACATGATTGTCTGTGGTCCAGGCTTGAAGACGGTCGAGGATGTCTTGTAGGGGGTCATAGTTAGGGGAGGTGTTATCGACAGTAATGCCGACTGTCGAGTCGTCCACGTACTTCCAGTGGAATGGGGTGTCCTTTAGGGCATCATTAATCAAGATGAGGAACAATAGAGGCCCCATCTTTGTGCCCTGTGGGACTCCACATGTGATGTCTAGGAAGGTGGAGATGAAGCCTTGGTATCGCACTGCTTGTCGTCTGTCACTAAGGAAGTCGGTCAACCACGCAACCAGGGTAGGATGTAGCCCCAACTTTATGGCTTTGTTGATGATGATGGTGTGGTCAACAAGGTATGTGATAGAGTAGGAAATGGTGAGTTGATTGAATGGTTTGAGGTAAAGGTAGGTCTGCTACAGGGATGTGTAATGTCACCATGGTTGTTTAATATGTTTATGGATGGTGTGGTGAGGGAGGTGAAAATGAGAACGATGGGAAAAAGATTGGGTTTAGTAGGAAATAATGGTAGATATTGGGAGTTGAATCAGTTGCTGTTCGCTGATGACACAGCGTTGGTGGCAGATTCTGAGGAGTAATTGCAGCGGGTTGTCAAAGAGTTTGGCGTGGTTTTTGGGAGGAGGAAACTGAAGGTGAACGTTAATTAAAGTAAAGTAATGGTGTGTAATAGGGGTGATCATAGGGTGAATCTAGATGTGAGGCTGGATGTGGAAATATTGGAACAAGTAGAGTGTTTTAAATATCTAGGAGGAACGATAAGCAGGAGTGAAGGTATGGAAATGGAGGTAAAACAAAGAATGTGTGAAGGAAGGAAGGTTTTCGGAGCAATGGGAAGTATGTGGAAGACGAGAAATCTTGGAATGAAAGTAATCAGTGCAATGTATCAAGGAATTGTTGTGCCAACAGTGATGTATGGGGCTGAGACATGGGCTCTGAAGGAAAAAGAGAGAAGAAAGCTGGATGTGATGGAGATGAGCTGCTTAAGGAGTATGTGTGGAGTTACTCGTAGAGACAGACTGAGGAATAAAGAGATACGTAGGAGAGTGGGGTAGCAGGAACATTTGTCAGCCAGAGTGGACAGAAGGGTGCTGAGCTAGTATGGTCATGTTGAGTGAATGGAAGATAAAAGGCTTACAAAGATAATATGTGAGACAGATACAAGGGGAGATTGAAGGGCAGGAAGACCCCCATTGAGATGGAGAGACTGTAAGACAAGCTTTGGATGATAGAGAAATGACTATAGATCAGGCAAGAGAAATAGTAATAAACAAGAATGAATGGAGAGTGCTTGTGAATATATGAGTGAACACGTGGTCATTTGGGGGAATGGGTCAGGTGCAAGTTGGACTGGATAATAGTCCATCAGTCGCCTGGCCCGGGGAGAAAATTTATATAAAGGGTGCGCCTGGAAGTGTGGTGGCGGGCTTATGGCTTCAGCTCCGCTGCACGTCTGCCTGCCGAGATCGGAACATCTCCGGGTGGTCGGGGGCTGGGTGAGTGCTGAAGGGACCTTGGTGTCCCTGGTCTCTGGGTCTTCTCCTGGATGACCTAAATGTGTGTGAATATGTATATTGTTTTTGTGTGTTCATTGTTTTCTGTTGTGTTTTGTGTTGTCCCTATTCTTGATCTACCTTGAGTCGGCCCCCCAAAAAAAATAAAAATAAATAAATAAATAAATAAATAAATAAATAAATAAATAAAAAGGAAAAGTGGGGACTGGGCCTTAGTAAATAGATAGATAGATAAATAGAAAAATGTCTCTGCCGGTTTCTTCTAAAATTGGAGGCTCGCATAAGCTCGCCAGGAAAAAATCGACACCTAAAGGGCACGGAAGGTCTTAATATTGATAACAAAATGAGGTGAAAGATCTTGAAATCGACAAACTAACGGAACAAACGTCTTAAAACCTCAACACTAATATGCTAAACATGAGGGAGAAGGGGGTCCATAAAAAGCGAGTACTAAACACTTAACCGAAAATATATTCATATATTTAATTTTGGTGTAGCCTAAACGGTCATCGTCTAACCACACGATTACTTAAGGTCAAAGTTATATAAGATAAGCTTTCACTACCAAACCGAATCTTAGCCTAATCATTATTTACTGTTAACCTTACAATAACTAATCTGGCTTTACTGAAACCTATCTCTACTGATCTCGTCTGTAGCTGCGGGAATAAATTTCAGTATGATTCAGAAGACTGGTCGGCGAAATTACTTGATGGTAAAACAGCATATAATAATAATGAAACTCTTGAGTGCTTGGTATGGATTTATCCGTCTGGACCGTAAACACAGCATACATGTTTTGGCAGCAGAATTACGAGAGCCATTATTATGATTAATATTATCGTGCTACGCCAAACTCTGTAAACACATTTACATGTATCTAAAGTTATTACAATATGCAAGCATATTGCTTGGCAAAGGAATATATAAGTGAATACTAATATTTGTTATGCTCCTAACATTGAAGCTTCCTAAATATTTGTTATCGGTCATTCCTTTTACCTAACTTATGTTTAGGAAATGCACACAAAATGTACCTCCCGAAGCTAAGTGTTATTAATGACAGGTACACACTTCAATATAATCTCCCAATGCTGTTTGATGAAAAATACATTATGTTGGTGCATATGATCGATGATGAAGAGAGGGCCAGACTGCCTTAGCCAGCAGAGGTCTGTCCCTGGTGAGCAGGAAACGTTTGGTAGCCGCTGAGGACTTCTGGCTGTAATCTTAGAGATGCGGGTGAAAATAGGACTGCAGAGGCTATCAACCTTATTGGATTATTAAGCCAGCACACTGTAAGTCAAGAAAATTGTCAAGACTGGAGCCCTATTTCGAGAACTCCATGCCCTTGACATGTGGGAAGGGTGTCACTTACCTTATACCGAACGAAGGATAAGGAAATGAGTGCTAATGAAAAACAAAGTGATGAATACAGTTTAACATAATTTTATCCTGCTACTTCGTTCGTCGGAGGTAGGTTATGAACAAAAATGATTCAATGTTGACTTTTTGAGTGGAGGGTGGGAAAAAAGACGTTCTCTTTGCTGTTCATTTTCTTCTAGGGGATATGGAACTGATTGGGTCAATTTTATCCTTTGAACTCCCGCAAATCCGTCTTAATCCGTAGAAAATCGTCCAATGGTAGCCATAATATAACTGTTAAGATGCTTCATAATCCTCAAAGGGTTAACTCGTTTAGTCAGTCATCACTGTCTCATATATAATGCAAGAAAGAAACTAATCATTTAGAGAGGAGTCTGTACAGCTATTTCATTATTCAGATGCAAACATTGATAGTTATCAATGAATTAAATGCAAGATACAATAAATATTTAATACAATAAATATTGTTTAACATGAGAGGTTCACAAACTGTTGTGAGTACAGTCATTGTCATTAATTCTGATGCATCCATATTCGCAGCTGTCTTGGGCCAAATTGAATTTCTATTAATTATTTGCCTGATATTTCAATTTCGGAGGTTCACTTATTCAGTTCGAGGCTTCATAACGTATAGGAATTAATAATCGTGACAGTACCTTCTAACTTTGTTGTTGTTAGTAAGTGCTCATCTATCTGTGTATATGCACCAGATTGAATAAGAAAGGAAAACAGATTAATCCTCACTTGACTGTGTGTCCAAAGTAAGGACCAAGTAAGGAAAAGTGCCACATAAAGTAACTGGAAGGTTGGTTGTCGTAAACAGTAAACAGGCTCTGAACAAAGCTATAGCTTGGTGACAGGAGGAAACATACCGTAATGAACAGATGACATAAGCCATCGAGCTTACCCAGGTTATCAGAGATTCTTAGAAATGACTCTAACTGAAACAAGTTATTTACCCAGAATCTAATATGGTTGCACACCTGTTGCTTTTGTTAATGTTAGGTGCTGAAGTCTGTCAGGTCACTCCAAAGGGTCTGATAAGTGCTTCAAAAAAGTGGTCAGAGAGGACCGCCAATGAAAAGCAGACGATCCAGCGAGTGGTGAAGATCCTGTCCCAAGTATCACAGGGACCAGCCAGGGGAAAAACTATAAATCTCCACTTGGACCCAAGTCTACCTGGTGTAGATGATATCCTAAAGCAGCAACAGCTAAATATGCCGACATATGAAGGTATACCACTTCATATTGTGATATTGAACTCAAAGGTGGCAGATTTTGTCTCTACCATGAAATCTGTTTCTCCTCCAAGAAATATCTTGTTGATAAACTTAGACTCTAATGTCAGTAGCACCTCCCTGTTAAATCAGTCCTCGTTGAAAGACATTGTTAACGTAGCCCTATTGACCCCTTTACCAGCCAAACCGACTTTGCTTGCTGTTTACACTCTTCGGCCATATTGTTCACCTTCCCTGCACTTTCTGGGTCGTTGGAGACCCAAGGCTTTCCCCGCATGGAAATACCTTTTTCCTGACCGATATCCACCCACCTGCCGTGCCCTCTTCCGCATTGCTACTTGGTTCGCAGATGAGCCTTTCCTGTATCGCACTCGCAGCCACAACCAGCGAGCAGGTCTGTGTCTGAGCATCGTGGAGGAGCTGGCCACCAAAATCAACTATTCCTACACCATGACGGAGAAGACTGTGGATGTAAGGTTGGCTGCCAAGGAAGGGGGGAAGTGGGTGGGTTTGTTGGGAATGTTGATGAGCGGTGAATACGAATTCGCCGATAATGGTTTGCTCTACTTGGGTGAACAAATTGAAGATTTTGATAGCTGTGAACCCATCAAGGAAGAGTTAATCACAGTGCACCTCCGAAATCCAATGCCCCTGCCAGAGTGGATGAACCTTGTGCAGCCATTCAGTCTACGAGTTTGGGGGTCCTTGGTTGCCGTTTTCCTTCTTCTATGCCTTTGCTTCTTACTTCAGGCCAGTAAGGGTGGCATCTCATGTATTTATTTGTTCCACTATTAAATAATTGGTAATTATTTCAACAACATTTTGGAGTTCTATGTAATACTTTTCCCAAGCAGAGCAGAAGTAGATTGTACTATATAACTATAGTCTTATCATTGTACTGTATATTTCAGATGTCATATCCCAATTACCGACCACAAGTGCTGGATAGAGTTATTCTAATAAAACCCAATGAATAGTATGCCAGTTCAGAGCTGAAGCTACTCTATTATTATGATTTATGATTATTGTCTTGGGCTTAGCATTATAGATTCAGTAGAATAATATACTTACAAATATGATGTTATGTTTATAATTGAGCACATATCAATATTTTAGGGTGCTTTTACTATATGGGGGAATAATTGCACATAAGGGATTTTTCAAAAACCATTATTATGGTGTATTTTTGTAACCGCAATAAAATCGCTGTACGATCCCAGCGACGGCTACCAGCTGTCAGTAGATAAATCACTCCCCAGTCCCAGCGACGGCTGCAAGCCATAATCTTAAGCTTCTCCGTTTAAGTCACACAGACACAGTCAGAACAGCTGCATCATCCTGCTCCTGGTTCGAGTTCTGATGAGCCAGAGTGGTCCTCACCTGCCACAGCTAAGGAGTCTGATGGGTCTGTGGCTCCTCATCTGTCTGGTTATCACCACAGCCTACACGTCCAAGTTGGTGGACATCTTCACATGACCCATTTACCCTACACCAATAACCACCCTTCCACAGCTGATAGCCAGCTGATTTTAAGTGGGGAGATTGTAGGCACCAATCGATCAGGGCTAGACCCAGGTGAGGTTATAGGCATGTGATAAAAAATCGCTGGAACTCCTGTTTCATTTGCTTGGCCTCTCTTACTGATTTGTTTGTGCCTCATTTACACTGAGAGCAATCCAGCTAGCTCTCACAAACACCTCCTCCTCCTATCCACTTCACTAAACTAAACATGCACACCACACTTCATTCCACCACACCAAAAATGTTAAAAATTATGAATTTCAGCGCAGCCTCGGAGTCCCTAGGGGGGGGGACCATAAACGCCCCCACACCCGACCGACCATCCCCTGACGACCCCACAAAATTACCTGGACCTCGGCCTGTTACTCTTTCTATTGATTTCTGCAACATTCGCGGACTTTCCTCTAACTTTCACTCTGTTGAACACCATCTCTCCTCCTACAAACCTGATCTTCCCTTCCTCACCGAAACTCAGGTGTCTGTAGCAACATCCAGCAACCCTTTGTTCTGTATCCTCCTACTTTCTTTATCCTAGTTTCAAAGCCAAAGGCGGATGTTGTGCATATGTGCACAACAAACTCACTTGGTCTCGTGTTCCCGATTTCGACTCCTCTGAATTCTCTACTTTATGGCTCAAACTTTCCTGTCATTCCCTTACTAAATATTTCTGTGCTGTCTATCTTTCCCCTAACTCTACTACCTGTTCCAAATTCTTTGACTATCTAAACTCTACAGTGGAACACATTCTATCCATTTCTCCTTTCTCAGAAATCTTCATCTTAGGAGATTTCAACGTTCACCACCGCCAATGGCTCTCCTCTCACACTACTGATCCACCTGGTGAACATGCCTACGTCTTTTCTATCATAAATTACCTAGAGCAGTTAGTTCAGCATCCCACCCGTATCCCGGATCGCATCGGAGATCGGCCCAACATTCTTGACTTGTTTCTAACTTCTAACCCATCTTCTTATACTGTCGATCTTTTCTCTCCTTTGGGCTCCTCCGACCATAAACTTATCTCTGTCAACTGCCCTATCTCTCCAGTACGGCCACCCGATCTTCCTAGCCGGCGGCGCTTGTGGCACTTTGGCGCTGCCGACTGGGAGGCTCTCCGGCAGTACTTCTTTGATTTCCCATGGAATGATTTCTGCTTCCGTGGCCGGGGACCCTCGGAGAGTGCTGAACGCATTACCGAGGTAATCCTATCGGTCATGGAAGCATACATTCCATTCTCTTTCTCTCAGACTAATGCTTAAAAATCTTGGTTTACTCACGCCTGTTCTACTGCTGTCCGCAATAAGGAGGAAGCATTCAAACGGTACCGTCGCCTTAAAACTCAAGACTCTCATTCTTCCTATGTTTCTGCCCGGAATCAAGCCAAATCTGTTCTTTGACTTGCCAAACACTCTTTCATCAATAATTAATGCACTGAACTATCCAACTCTAGCTCTTCCCAAGCTTTCTGGCATCTAGCCAAAAACCTCTCCAACAATTTCTCTTCCTCGTCTTTCCCTCCCCTTTCCCATTCTGATGGCACAACCATCACTTCTTCCTCTGACAAAGCTAAACTCTTCGCTCAAACTTTGGCTAGAAACTCCACCTTGGATGATTCCGGTGCTATTCCTCCCTCTCCACCCTCTTCTCTCTTACTTATGCCTAATATCCTTATCTCTTCTAAAGATGTACTTTCTACCCTCTCTGGGCTTAATACTAATAAGGCGTATGGTCCGGACGGTGTTCCTCCTGTTGTTCTCAAAAACTGTGCTTCCGTGCTGACTACCTGCCTAGGCAAACTCTTTCGTCTCTGTCTATTCTCTAACGTCTTCCCTTCATGCTGGAAGTTTGCTCATATTCAACCTGTCCCAAAGAAGGGTGACCGCTCTCAACCCTCCAACTATCGTCCAATTGCTCTCATCTCTTGTCTTTCTAAAGTTTTTGAAACTATTCTTGCTTCCAAATTTCTTAAGCATTTCTCTTCTCATAATCTGCTCTCAGATCGCCAGTATGGCTTCCTTAAGGGTCGCTCTACTGGTGATCTTCTTTCATATCTTACTAACTCTTGGTCATCCTCCTTTCGGGACTTCGGTGAGACTTTTTCTATTGCACTAGACATATCAAAAGCCTTCGATAGAGTCTGGCACAAATCTTTAATTTCTAAACTACCCTCCTTCGGTTCCTATCCCTCCATCTGTGCCTTTGTCTCTAATTTCCTTTCCGGCCGTTCCATAGCCGCGGTTGTGGACGGCCATTGTTCACTTCCTCACCCTATAAACTCCGGTGTTCCTCAGGGCTCTGTCCTATCTCCTATTCTTTTTCTAATTTTTATATATGATCTTCTCAACTGTACCTCAATTCCCATCCATTCATACGCAGATGACTCAACCTTACACTACTCCATTAGTTTTTCAGAACGCCCCAGCCAGCAATCCCTCAACGACAAACGTAATGAAGCCATAGAACTCTTAAATTATGATCTAAATACTATCTCCAATTGGGGCAGAGAAAACCTTGTTACCTTTAATGCTTCCAAAACCCAATTTCTCCATCTATCTACCCGTAAGGAACTCCCAGCGGACTATCCCTTATTCTTCAACAATACAAAAATCAATCCTTCATCTTCTCTCAATATTCTTGGTGTCTCCTTTTCTTCTGCTCTAGTTGGAAGGACCATATTACCAGTCTTGCTAAGGCAGCCTCCCAGAAGCTGGGTGTGCTCAACCGCCTTAGGGGGTTCTTTTCCGCTGCACAGCTTCTTGCTCTGTACAGGGGCATAGTGCGTCCTTGTATTGAGTATTGTTCACATGTGTGGGGAGGTTCCTCTCACACCGCTCTCCTAGACAAAGTTGAAAGGAAGGCCTTTCGTATCATTAACTCCCGTCCACTCACCAACTCTCTCTCTCCGCCGCAATGTTGCATCTCTCTCGCTATTCTATCGCTACTATAATAATCAGTGTTCCTCAGAGCTTTCCCAGTGTATACCACCTCCTTTACGTAGGGCACGTGGTACCCGTCTTGCAACTCAATCCCACCCCTACTCTGTGCAACTCTCCAACCCAAGAGTGAAACGTTACTCTCAAACTTTCTTCTACTCAACAGCTGAGCTCTGGAACTCTCTCCCTGAATCAGTCTTTCCCTCTTCCTATGACTTAAATTGCTTCAAACTCAGTGTGTCTAGGCATTTTGGCTCGAACGTCCCTTGATTTTGGCCATGTAACTCTTTTAACTATGGGGGAGGCACTCTCTATAGGCAGTTCTGCCTTTTGCCTCCCTCAATCACGTAGGAAAAAAAAAAAAAAAAAAACACATTAGGTCAGTGATAAACATAATAATAGTGAATTTATAGATAGTAGTTGTTTTATGATACACAGGAAAGGGATGTGGAGGAGGAAGGATGAGACAGTGGCTTGATCTTTGCTTCCAATGCATTAGTCTGCATGAGTAACTGAAATGTTTATGAACTACAGGCAAAACAAAATTTGGTGCGTATTAGCAAGTCACGGATTATTATAAGATTTCGTCCTGAATTGTTATGAATAATAATATTTATGTCTAGCTGGTATGTTTGGTAGGATGGGTTTAAGAAAGATGATTTGAGTGCACAAGTCATAGTTAGAAAACCCACAAATGGAGACTGGTCTAAAGATATATGCTTGTAACTCCTAGTAATCGTTTTCCAGTAGGGTTCTAAATTATATCAATCGGGTACCATTGTGTATTGCAGTACTGTAATAGCTCACAATTTCTAATTCTTCCCAGAGTGGCCATCCCAGACTATGGCGGATATGTGTCCAATATGGTGAGAGAGGGAGACAGCCCGACGGTTCAAGCTATCCGCACTGTGACGGATATTTACCCGAGTGAGGCCCAGGCTGTGGCGGCTCTAAAGGCGGGCACCCACGGGTTCATGGACACCTCTACCTACTCCACCATCATACTCAATAACAAATATAAGGCATCCTTTCGATTTTAGTCAATGCTATATTGTTATAATCGTTGTAGTTGCATTAGTATTATTTGTAGTTGTTGTAGTAGTAAATACGGTAGCAGTACTAACAATATTTTGTTTATGTTTATGTTGTTATATAAAGCCAATTTCTAGCACTTTCAACCAATATCATAATCACTAAGAAGTAAAGAAACAAATGGTAGTATGACTGTATGCAATGGCTATCAACATCAGTTGCCCTGTATAAAACCTGTGGAGCATGCAAGAACACTGGGTAACTAAAAAAAACATTATATATTTAGGTTGATTCAGTACATACTCCCAGGCAGAGATGGGCATTTCTGCAATCACTTCCGTAAACTGCTAATTCCACTGTAGCAGAAGTCCAATTTTCAACTCTGCGTAAGCAGAGTTTGGTATTCCCCCCCCCCCCCCCCCCGTTTAGTGGGTACCACCGGAAAAAAATGTGTCGTCGTCGTCGTCCGTCTGTCCCGAAACTCCCCCTATACCTTTGGACGGATTTTCACCAAATTTCACACGAACATTTGTTGGGTGAATGCGAACGTCAGTCAAAAAAGATGCTTTGAATTTGTGCAATAGTTATGATTTTAGATCCAAAATATGGGTTTCCCCATCCCCCCCCCCCCCCTGCAATGATGGCGTTCTGTGTGTGCCCCGTAGGGGCTCACACACAGAACGCCTTCGTTCTGGGGGCGAAAACATCTCGCCCCGTATTTGTTTGGTTAAGTTAGTTTAGTTGACATTAGAAGTGATGGTAGTAATAGTGGGGATGATGGTAATTGTAGTGATAATGGTGATAATAGCACTGATGATGGTTGTAGTTGTAGTGATGATGACAGCAGTGATGATGATGACAGTACTAGTAGTAGTGATGATGGTCATAATTGTAGTGATGATGGTGACAAGCAATGATTATAGTTGTAGTGATAATGATGACAGTAGTGATGATGGTGACAGTGTTAGTGATGATAGTGAGTAGTAGTGATGATGGTAAAAGTTGTAGTGATGATGACAGTAGTAGTGATGATGAGAGTAGTAGTGATGATGGTAAGAGTAGTAGTGATGACTATAATAGTAGTAGTGTTGATGATAGTAATGGTGATAGTGACTAGTAGTGATGACGGGGACCCATCGCAGAGTTGGGTATGCCGTTTTGATTTTGGCCAAAACGGCACGTCTACTTTATTATTAGCGGATTTTTTTTAGCGACAAACTTGGCGAACATCAGCGGGTTTGAATGGTGAAAGTACTTCCGCAAACGCATCCATGCACTCAGTGGTGCTCAACCTCTCAACCTCCCCATAACGATAATATAAATCCCATGAGGGCCAAAAGTAAACAAAAGTCATGCCGTTAAGGCCTTAATATACAATTAGTACTAATAGTCAGGTTCATTATGTTTTGATTTTAACTTTCGTGGGAATTGATTGGGGATTTGCAAACTATACATTTTTGGAAAGGTTATTGTATAAGGAATTAGAAAACCAATGTTTCCATTTGCCCAGATGTCTATAAGGTGGCCATCTTGGAATTTACAAAATGGCCACCGTAAAACTTAAGTTTTGTAATATCTCGGCTTCTAAATAAGCTAGAACATTGGTTTTAACTGCTAAACCTACATGTTTAGGGTCAAGGAATCTATTGGTGGCAGTTACAAAGCTATTCACACATGTTTCACAACATAAATATATTTTGCCTACTGATTGACAATATCTTTGCAGGTTCCAAGCATGAGTGACGAGTCACAAGGTGGAGAAGTGGTATGTCAAGTGGAGGAGTCCATTAACTGGAAGAAGTGCATTCTCTGCCATTCTGATGAAGACAAGAAAGGAGTCCTGGTGCAACATCCTAGATTAGAGTCATATAGGCTCGTACTGCAGGTAGTTCAAGAGAGGGCCAGTTTGAATGATGGAGATTTCGTCCAAGTCCAAAGACGTCTGCAGAACTGCACATCAGAAATACTGTGCACAGAGAAGGCAGTCTGGCATCGCTCCTGTCACTCAAGTGCAACAAACAAGGACCAAATACAACGTGCAAGAGACCGCCATGCACATGCTTTAACTACAGGACACTACACTGTCAAAAAGCGTGGAGAGAAAAGACGAAGCACAGAAATGGCTGAGCCAGACCCCTCAACATCTGATTCTTCATCGCCATTCACACGATCCAGTACAAGTCCACTGGATACGGAACAGTGCTTCTTCTGCCAAAAGGAAGATGGCCAACAACCGTACCAGGTCAGGACTGAGAATGCTGGTAAAGATCTCAAAGATGCTGTGGATAGGTCCCATAATGCTACACTGAAGACAAGGCTGAACACCTGCATCTCACCAGGTGATGCGCATGCAATTGATGTTCGATACCACAAAGCTTGCTGGAGAATCAATGTGTTTCATACTCTTCGAGAACCTAACACTAGCAAAATTGCCAAAGAACCCTTGCTACAAAGGGCGAGTCTGGTTGAGCTGATCAACCTTATTGATGTGGAAACACAAAACCAAGCATACCTCCACAAGGATGACATTGAAACCACATATGTTAATATGCTTGGTTAAGAAGTCTTGGAAGCTCATGTACCCGCATTTAGTAGAAAGTGGCTGAAAGAAAAAATCCTCTCTGATTTGCCGCACCTGAAGTCTGTTCGTCAAAAAGACAGAAGGAAACCAGCAGTCCTCTACTCCCCAGATGCATGTGAAGAGGACATGATTAATACCACAATGACAACTGAGGAGAAGGAGAACAGCATGAAGGCAATCTACAAAGTAGCACAGGTGATAAGGAAAAGCATTGCAACCTTCACTAAAATAGGCAAGGAGAGAAATGTCATACAGGTATCTAGCGACATCGACGATGTTCCAGCTGAACTATACACCATGATCCGGTGGATAATGGTTGGGCCTGCTAAATTGCTGGAAACTGAAAAGAGTACCAGAGTTGTTAACCAAGCAGCACTGACGGTGAGCCAGAACATCATGTATGGGTTCAAATCCAGCACACAGGTAAAGTACAAGCCAAGTGGTGAATCAGCATCATTCAGGTCATCCTATGCATCCCAGGTTATGGGACTGGCACTGACTGTAGTGTCCATCATGAAACACACAACAAGAAGCTGATGGATCTTCTCAATGCTCATGGCTACTGTGTTTCACATTGCCGTGCCCTTCTCATGTAAACTGCTCTGGCCAATGCTGTTGTAGAAAACACCAGAAAGCACCAAGGCCTTTATGTACCACCATTCCTGAGGAAGAGGACCTTCGTGTTTTTTGCTGCAGATAACACAGACTTTGCTGAGGACACTCCTGATGGGAAAAGAACCACCACGGAACAATAATTGCAGTGTACCAGAAGGTTGATCCTTCTAAAGAACCTATTGCAGAACCTCCGATCATAGGTGATGCTCAGAGTCTATCAGTTACTCCCTACCATGTAAATATGCTTCACTGTGACATTCCAAAACCACAGTTTGCCAAGAGGTCAGAAAAGTTTGCTATCAGCAAAGGGATATCAGGATCCTACCAGCTGACAGAGCTAGGATGGATTGTAGCATCTGCTTTATCCAGAATGAAAGCAGGAGAAACTTCCAGCAACATTCCAGGCTGGGCAGGATACAACTCACTGCTGTCTGAAAGCCTTCCATTGACACAGGTTGGAGCCTTGCCACTACTCCCAGAGGTGGCACACGAGTGGTCAACTCTGATGACTGTGATCATGCAAGCAAGTCAGCTGAGGAAGTTACCTTTGACATGGCCCTCTATGAGAAGGTGGTGCAGCTCCTAGATGCCAGACCTGACTTGAAACAGATGATTGTGCTGAGACTGGGTAAACTGCATGTCGTCATGGCTGCCCTCAGAGCTCTTGGTGTGTCAATGGAGAACTCGGGCATAGATGATGCCTGGGTAGAAGCTGATGTGTATGGTCCTGCCACGATAAGGCAAATTCTGAAATGCACACACTACAAGCGAGCTCTCCATGCCCACATCTATTCATATGTCGCACTCTATGAAATGGCTCTGGAGGAGTTCTTCAAGGACACCACACAACTGAAAGATGTGTGCCTGACGGCAGCAGAGGGAGTAGAACTGCCTGCTCTGAGGGGAAAGACATGAAGGCTAAACTGTGAAGCAAGCAAAAAGCACCCTCCTGGAAGCCTTGACCACTGCTGAGGTCATCGTAGCATTCCAAGAATGGGAGGAACAAAAATCCCGGAATGCGATGTTCAAGTCCATGATGAACTACCTACATCGTGTGGAAACAATCCTGTTCTTCGTAGCGGCAACTCGGAATGCTGATCTGGAACTCCATATGCAAGCTGGAAAAGCACTGACCAAGCTGTTCTTTGCCATGAACCGCATTAAGTACAAGCGACTATGGCCCAGATACATCGCAGACATGCATGACTTGAGGACCAATCACCCTCAGACCTGGGAAGAACTACGAGCAGGCAATATATCAGTCACTAAGAGTGTCATTCCCTTTGTGTCTGTTGGGGCAGACCATGCATGTGAGCACCTGAACAAGCTGATGAAGATGCACTCTGGGATCATTGACATCTCCAACAATGCCAATGCCAGACAGAGATTTTTCATGGTCACACCAGAACTTTCACGTCTGTCGAAAGAGTTCAAGAGTCAGTTTGACACAGTAGCTGACAGAATCACAGAGCACCATGAGCTTGGACCAAGTGCAGTCAAGAGGGCACATGGTACAATCAAAAAGATCAAGGCAGCCATACTCAGTCATGGAAACCCTTTTACCACTGAAGGTGACAAGATGCACAATGTGATCACACATGCTTACATCCCAGACGAGTATGTACCACAGATCTTGAATGCTGATATCACTGGTCAGAAGTTGTATGAAAACTATGTGTCAGAGCGGATCAATGGAGATGTCAGCCTCTGGGCCCCTCTGAAGAAAGAGAACAACAAGATGTTCCTGTCTGGGAACAAGAAGACCACAGTAAAACTCAGAGACAATACTGTGGATCTGAAGGAGACTAAGGATCTGTTTGGGAGGCTGACGCTACTTGCCAGGTCAACCCGAGACATCAACCTGAAAGAGGCCATTGGAAATTATGAATTCACTCTGACACCAAGGGCACTGTTCGCTCCTGATGGATCAATGCTGCCATGCCATGACAAGTCCAAGTTAATCCATCTCCTCGAGAAACTGACAAGAGCAGACATGCCCCTTGAAGACCATCAGCAGCCTCAAGCTGGAAGTGCTACCCACCAAGATGCAATGGACACAGGATTTACAGACCCCACATCTACTGATCAGCCAAGTCGGAAGATAGTACTGGTGGACGGCATGGTGTTTGTGCAGAGGCTGAGCAAAAAACCAGCCACTGTAGTGACAGTCAAGGCTCTGAGTGGCTGCTTCAATGACAGACTGATGTCACTAACACGAGATTATGGTGAAATCATCCTTGTGTTCGACACATACAGGGCAGATTCTCTGAAAAGTGCTACCAGAGATAAACGAAGACTAGGAAAAGCTATCCAGTATCAAGTCAGAGATGACACCTACATTAAACACATCTCAATGAGCAGGTTTCTCTCTCATGACAAAACGAAGGCTGATCTGACCGACTATCTTGCTGCCAAAACTCTAGAGTACAACAGGGGATCCTCAAAGCTGATCATCATGTCTGCTTCTGGGCACACTAGGAGCAACAATGACCTGTTCATTGAGGACAACAACCACGAAGAAGCAGACACACTGCTGATCCACCAGGCTGTGCTGTCATCACAGCGAAACCCACCTGATACACAGTTGGTGTTCTTCTCGCCAGACACAGATGTTCTAGTGCTAGTCACAGCAAACTATGACCTCTTGCCGAAGAACACGTCTATTTCTATGGCCTCTGGTGTTCTGCAGATTGAACCACTGTGGCGAGCTCTAGGTACAGAAAGAGCAAAGGCTTTGCCAGCCTTCCATGCCTTCACTGGGGCCGATAACACAGGAAGGTTCTCCCGGATAGGCAAGGCAACCTGGCTGCTGGTCTACCTCAAAGCAGATGAAAATGTTATCAATGCTCTGCAGATGCTTTTGGATGAAGCAGAAGTGACAGAGGAAATACTGTCAACACTGGCTTCCTTTGTATGTGCAGCTTACTCACCCAAGGATATTAATATCAAGACAATCCCTCAACTGCGATGGCATCTCTTCTGCAACCACATGGCAGAAAGTGACAAGCTCCCTCCAACACTTGAAGCTCTGAAGCAGCACATCTTGAGAGTTCATGTTCAAACAAGGGTATGGGCACAGGCAGCCATTGCCCTGCAAGATTCGCAGCTGGATCCCCTGCAAAACGGGTACATTAAACACGTGGACGGCATGCTGAAACCAAAGACCACAGACGTTCTCTCAGCCCCAAAGGCCATCATTGAGATGGTCCGATGCAAGTGTAAATCTGACTGTTCTTCTGGCAGATGTTCCTGCAGAGCTAAGAACTTAGACTGTACTGGTATGTGTCAGTGCAGCAGCCAGTGCCAGCACGATGACGATTCCCAAGCCGTGATGCACGAAAGCGATGATAATGATGATTATGATGATGTATAGGGACTGTCTAATGCAAAAGGTTTCTTAACCCTTAATTAGCGGCGAGCAACATAAGTCGAGTTAAAAAAAGCTGGACTATGTGGCGGCGCTCGACATAGGTCGAGTGGCAATTTCAGCACGTAATGTGGCTGAGAGAGAGAGACAAGTGGTGGCAGGAGACTAGCGAGCGTATGACTGCTCCAGACCACCGCGGCGAACCTACTGACACAAATCTCAGCTCCCTCCTCCCTCTCTCACTCGCTACATACTCAATTATGTACCGAAAGTACCGAATTACCTGCTTTTTGCACTCACGTTGCACGGTTATTGCAAGAAAACTATCCATAATACAAGGATCGTTATGGTGTCATTCGAAAGCTCTGTTTATGCCCTTTCAGGGATAGGTACTTGTTTTACGTTCTGGGTCTTATTTAGGCATGAAAATGATCACGTAAACAGCCCTATTTTGGCTAAAAACACCCCGCTGTGCGGTACATATAAATAAACCGCATAGGCCGCTCGTAAGGTGTTAATCACGATCGTAATGTGTTCTAAAATTTCATGTCTTGATTCTAATGATGGTTACAGATACATCCACAGTTCACATTTGCTAAATAAACAAAACTTGTATGACAAATTATCTGCTAACTCTTCAATAAAAAGAAAAAACATGTTAAAATCGGCGGGTGCCCAACCCCGAAAGGAGTTGAAATAGGGGAGCTATCCCCCCGCCAAAGGCGTCTTTCTAGGGCCTTTCCTAGCTGATGCTGAGAGGATTGGGTTCTAGTCATGTGGTGATGGGCTGGTCTATCCGAGTGAGAACTGAGCGATCTCTGCCATACCCATAGCTTACTCTGACTGTTCCTTTTACTTATATATCTTCTAGATCTCAAGTGGCGGCGTCTTTTCCGTGGATTGACCTCCCTACTGCCAACCTAGAAGTTGGCAGATTGGGAGCCAAAGCGTCACATTTTTCCCTTACCCCTCAACTTTCCCTTCATAATTGCTGAGGGGCACAGGGCCTTGGGTGGGGCTTTGGTTTCCCGGGCATTTCCGCACCTTCCTCAGCTCCCTGCCTTGGAGTGGCTTCGGTCACCCGGGCTTTGTTAGTGGTAAGCAGGGAGGATTTTGTGGGGGTGCTCGTTTATGGCCTTGGCCTTGCTCGAGACCTTGGGGCTGTTCGGCCAGACAGCCTGGGGAACAACAACAACAACAACATGTTAAAATACATTTTAGTATTTTCTACCTTATTTTTGTTGGCAACATTGGTTTTCCTGACCCTGAAGATGTATGTTTAGCAGTTAAAATCAATGTTCTAGCTTATTTAGAAGCCGAAATATTACAAAACTTAGGTTTTACGGCGGCCATATTGTGAATTCCAAGATGGATGCCTTATAGACATCTGGGCAAATGGAAACATTGGTTTTCTGATTCCTTATACAATAACCTTTCCAAAAATGTATAGTTTTGCAAATCCCCCCAAAATTCCCACACAATTACCTAGCGAACCTGACTATAATTTATCCCGGTCCAAATAATAAGAAATAAGTATATATTATATAATGTGCATATTTGAATTAAACAATTATCTCGAATGTGTCTTTGCACGAATGTACTAGAGCTCCAAGTGTCCAGAGACCACTACAACACCTGTGAGGGACAAGTATGTGATAAATAATAAGTAAATACACAAATTTACTACACAACTAAATTATTTACCCTCGTTTTGCACTTTTTTAATTGAAAATCGCAAATCTGGATTGCGTTTACGGTTTTCGTTCAGCGGAACCATATTTTGTAAATAATTGGCGGAATTGCGGATGAGGAAGGCAAGGGTTACAAAATGCGGTATTGTGTTTACGGAAGTGGATAATCATTTGCGATGCCCACCACTGCTCCCAGGGATGCAGATATTGTACCTTTACTCTCAATACCCATATATATTATTTATGTGTATATTTATTTGTGTTTTTATGTATATATACTAATTTTATACATTTATTGAATATATAACTTCATTATACAGGGTGTTAATGAGATACTGAGAGTTATATAAGTTCCTCACATGCAGCTAAGAAACAGACTGTCCCATGTCAGACGGTCCATTATGAGCTAGAATGCTTCTAATCATTTTTAACATAAACAATTATATTATCTTTATTTCAATATGGTAAAATTAATATAATTACATGTGGATGGGGTAGGCCCTTTGACAGCTGGGCAAGCCTTAATTAATGGGAAATACAAGGTTTGAAATTTGAGTTGTATGTTATATAAATTTGTATTCTTAGAATTACTTATATACCCTAAGCCAGAAGTTTGGCATGCCAATTTCAGGACATCTTGTAGAAAGAATATAAGGATACTCCTCAAAATTCTACTTACCTCGGTAAATAATATTATTACAAGGGCAATCTTATGGTGAGCAGTTTATGAGGTAATTTATAAATGGAGGAAAGGGATTTTTTTCAACAAACCCACTAGGCGTATACCAACCAAAGGTTTGTGAATCTCGTCAGCAAGAGTCCCGATATAATTATCTATTATTATGCCTGAATTGTTCTCGACTGGAAATTACTCTATTGGTAAAGTTAAACAAGTACGATCTATGTCACAAAAACGCATAAGATCTATTTAATCTAATGTACAGTGTACCATGCTAGCACTAAGGTGGTTAAGAATAATTCATATTTCTCAACAAAAAAATATGCTTAGTCCCGGACCCTAAGAATTGGAACTGTCAAGGTGTCTGTTTAGGCTCTGTCTCAAGAAAGCCACCCCCAGCAATGTGGTATGTGCCTGAATACTTAAATACATACATGCATACAAGAATGCAAGAGGTTATTATTAACATTCAAGTCCTGGGATAGATTTATTTAAGTTGAGTCAAAAGGACTTGATATTTTTTCATATGTGATAATTCTGCCCTACATCAATTCTGCCCTACATCAATTAATGCATTCTGAAATATCATCATACAATTCATTTATTTGTTTTGACTATCTATCTAACTATTTATTGACTGACGCCTTACTCCCCTTTATGAGGGTGGCCATACACAAAATGCCTTCAAGCAGACCCCTCTCCCATGAGAAGTACAACCCATGCCAGTTTATTGTAGGACTTACAGGATAACCCACTCCACTTGGGAACGACAAACAATGTGTTAAACCGGTACCGGTCACACGAACGATTTTTTCTCCAATTTGTACGGGCAATTGTTGTTTGGCAGATTCATATTATAAGCTTAATGATAATTAAACTGCCTTACACAATTTACGTTCAGTCTAGTTTCCAATTCCAATACGAAAGATCTTCAAAATAGTATAGGAAACAAACTTGCTTATCGAAAAGTGCCGGAAAACGCGCTCGTGTGACACCGCCTTTAATTGTTTTGTTTTGTTCTTAAATCAGTTCAGCGACTGGTACCAAGTGAAGGAACCCTTTCTGACTGGCTTGGTTGGTTCTTCAGGAAACATACACCATGGAAGTACAAGTTCGACACGTACAGTCTACCGCACTTATACCGTACAAGCCAGATAAAAATAATAACTGGCAACTGTCTAAAAACTCGGCTACAACCCCCGCTCCCCTCCACACGCATTATTCTAGGTAATCAGACTCCATCCCCCCCCCCCCCCCTCTCTCTCTCACTCTCTCTGGGCTTAAACACACACATGCAATATAAATATATTTACAACTATCTGTATATCCCTCTCCGTCTTTCTACATAAATCAATCTATCTATAGATAGATAGATAGTATGCGTGTGTCATTTATGATTACCTCCTACAGCAAAGTATAGGCAAATTATAAACAACTGATAGGATACATTTGCAAATATTAACCTTATTAACCTTAAGTTTCCATCAATTTGTAATTTATCTGGTTCTCTCTTTCTCGCTCTCGCTTTCTCTCTCCATATATAATATGTATCTCTATATATATGCAGTAAATAAATGCAGTATGTCATACGCTATTTGTTTTTACGGACGGACTAGCATAAGTTAATTATTAGCATGTAAACTTGTGCATGAGAGAGAGAGAGAGAGAGAGAGAGAGAGAGAGAGCGAGAGCGAGAGAGAGAGAGAGAGAAGGGAGGGTGACTTCTCGTTTCATATATTCGAAACATAACAGTGAGACTTTTTGGTAGCTTCCAAGCTTCTGGAACTAAGCCTGTCTCTAATGACTTGTTAAATATAAATGTTAATGGGTAACTTAACTCGTCTCTGCATTCTTTTAATACTCTAGCATATACATCATCAGGACCAGGCGATTTATGAGGATTCAGTCTGTCAATGTCCTTAAGCACATAATTTCTACATATAGTAACAATACTTAACCTATTACGTTAACTCACGTTTCTCTATTAATGTATCACTGCATCTATCTATATATTGTATATATTGTAGAGTTCACCATTTGCAAGTGGCACCGATGAGCGTGCCACCCTTCGGTGATTTGTATAAGGTATATTCCCATATACAGGCTGCCGACCAAAGCTAACGAATCCTATTCACCTGGATTTTATAAAGCTGTCTCCCCTAGATGGGTTGCCGACCAAGGCTGACGAGTCCCAACCACCCACACCTTGCCTGTTCATCCTCTCATATTGTTCCGTTCATTAACCTACAATCATAATCCCTTCGTCCTAATCCACGGACTGATCAATATAATTATTCTATTGTACGGTTCCTTGACCTTGACTTTTGTTGCACATTGCTCTCATTCTTTATGCTTATGTGATTTAGTTCTTAAGCATACTTTACACTAACTATCCTTTACCAATACCTTCAGTTTGACCATAACTGCCTTATTATATAATCAATTTAAATGATGTGAGAGTTTCCTTTATCCTGTATTTACTGTATATCATACAACCTTTAATCTACCACCCTGTGAGCCTTCCATTGTGACCCTTGGACTGTTGCCACTTACTGCACGACAACACCGTCCATAACATGAATGTGCGCGTATCGGAAGCTCGGGTCAAGAAGAAATTAAACTGTTCTCACTTACCGTTAAGGCACTTTCCAACTAACCCTTTTCTGGTAATGGTATTCGGCAAATATGGTTGGGTAGTTTGTTGATAAAATTAAATATAATCATTCAGCCACCTACAATGCTACACTACACCTTCAGTCTACTTGCCAATGCTAAGCAACCCTGAATAAATGCCAAAATTAGATTTGCACCTCGAAAATTGCCTGGCAAGATAAATGCTTTTCGAAATTTGCAAGAAATAGTAGCATATCGAACAGTGTCGGACAAATTGTTGATGCACCTCCGGCTTAACCCTTTCACCATCATTATGTAATGTTCATCATATACTGGGTAGGCCTACCAATAGACAATTTGCTTTAGTATATATTTTACCTCTACGACTCAATTGGGTATACACAATCTCAATAAACCCTCTTAACACCTTATTGGCGGGCTAGGCGGTCTATTTGACCGTACCGCACAGCGTTTTTTTTTACCCTAAATAGGGTTGTTTACGCGATCATTTTCATGCCTAAATAAGACCCAGAGCATAAAATAAATATCTATCCCTGAAAGGGCGTAAACAGAGCTTTCCAATGACACCCGGAACCATCCTTGTACGACCACTGGTTCTCTTGCAACGATCGTGCAACACGAGTGCAAAAACCCTGAAATAAGGTAATTTCCTTACATAATTCCCTGTGTAGCGAGTGAGAAAGGAGGGGGGAAAGTAGTATGTCCACGGTGGTTGTAGGGAGCGGTCATAAGGTTACTACGCTCGTCCCACCGCTCAGCTCTCTCTCTCAGTAACATTACGTGCCGAAAATGGCGCTCGACAGCTGTCGTGCACCGCCACTTAGTCCAAATTTATTTCACTCGACATATGTTGCACGCCGCCAGTTAAGGGTTAATAACATAGGTCCTTCTTAAACTTCATTAAGTCATCTAAGTTTAGCCAGAATCGAAGATAAAATGCGTCATGGTGCTGAAGGTATTATAAGGAATGAGTGTGTATTGGGACCCCTCGGGCCAAGAAAGCTGCAAACTTCCCATTCCCCGTAAGGTCGACAATCACCAGGATTCCAGGTGGCAGTATCAAACTTAACACCTTACGAGCGGGCTAGGCGGTAATTAATATGTCCCGCCCAGCGGGGTGTTTTTACCCGAAATAGGGTTGTTTACGTGATCATTTTCATGCCTAAATAAGACCCAGAGCATAAAACAAGTATCTATTCCTGAAAGGGCATAAACAGAGCTTTCCAATGACACCCCAACAATCTTTGTACGACAGCTAGTTTTCTTGCAACAATCGCGCAACACGAGTGCAAAAACCATGTAATTCGGTACTTTCCCTACATAATTCACTGTGTAGCGAGTGCGAGAGAGTGGAGGAGGGAGGGATTCATGTCAGTTGGTCCACCGCGGTGGTCTGGAGCAGTCATACGCTCGCTACTCTCCTGCCACCACTTATCTCTCTCTCTCAGCAACATTACATGCTGAAAATGGCACACGACTTATGTTGTGAGCCGCCACATAGTCCAAATTTCTTTCACTCGACATATGTTGCGCGCCGCCAGTTAAGGGTTAAACCACGGATCCTTTTTGACACCCGGCCCAGAGTTACCAAACTTATGAAAGCCCAGTTTTGTTTTGGTGCTTATATTGAGTGCTAAAATTAAGTGGTGGTAGTGTTGGTATTGATGGTAGAATGTGATCGTAGTAATGGTGGTTACAGTGACGTTAGTTGTGTGTGGTTATTGCGGTAGTGTGTGGTTATTGTGGTGGTGTGTGGTTATTTTGGTGGTGTGTGGTTATTGTGGTAGTTGTGATGGTGTGTGGTTATTGTGGTGGTGTGTGGTTATTGTGATGGTGTGTGGTTATTGTGGTGGTGTGTGGTTATTGTGATGGTGTGTGGTTATTGGGGTGGTGTGTGGTTATTGTGGTATAGTGTGGTTATTGGTGTGGTGTGTGGTTATTGTGGTGGTGTGTGGTTAATGTGGTGGTGTGTTGTTATTGTGGTGGTGTGGTTATTGTGATGGTATGTGGTTATTGTGGTGGTGTGTGGGTATTGTGATGGTGTGTGGTTATTGTGGTGGTGTGTGGTTATTGTGGTGGTGTTTGGTTATTGTGGTGGAGTGTTGTTATTTTGGGTGTGTGTGGTTATTGTGGTTGTGTGTGGTTATTGTGGTTGTGTGTGGTTATTGTGGTGGTTATAGTGGTGGTGTGTGGTTATTGTGGTGGTGTGTGGTTATTATGGTAGTGATGTGGTTATTGTGGTGGTGTGTGGTTTTTGTGATTGTGTGTGTTTATTGTGGTGGTGTGTGGTTATTGTGGTGGTGTGTGGTTATTGTGGTGGTGTGTGGTTATTTTGGTGGTGTGTGGTTATTGTGGTGGTGTTTGGTTATTGTGGTGGTGTGTGGTTTTTGTGGTGGTGTGAGGGTATTGTGGTGGTGGGTGGTTTTTGTGGTGGTTTGGTTATTGTGGTGGTATGTGGTTATTGTGGTGGAGTGTGGTTATTGTGATGATGTGTGGTTACTCTGGTGGTGTGTGGTTATTGTGATGGTGTGTGGTTATTGTGGTGGTGTGTGGTTATTGTGGTGGTGTGTGGTTATTGTGGTGGTGTGTGGTTATTGTTGTGGTGTGTGGTAATTGTGATAGTGTGAGGTTTTTGTGTCGGTGTGTGGTTATTGTGGTGGTGATGTGGTTGTGTGTGGTGGTGTGGTTATAGTGGTGGTGTGTGGTTATTATGGTGGTATGTGGTTATTGTGGTGGTGTGTGGTTATTGTGGTGGTGTGTGGTTATTGTGGTGGTGTGTGGTTGTTGTGGTGGTGTGTGGTTATTGTGGTGGTGTGTGGTTATTGTGGTGGTGTGTGGTTATTGTGATGGTGTGTGGTTATTGTGGGTGTGTGTGGTTATTGTGGGTGTGTGTTGTTATTGTGGTAGTGTGGTTTTTGTGGTGGTGTGTGGTTATTGTGGTGGTGATGTGGTGGTGTGTGGTTATTGTGGTGGTGTGTGGTTATAGTGGTGGTGTGTGGTTATTGTGGTGGTATGTGGTTATTGTGGTGGTATGTGGTTATATTGGTGGTGTGTGGTTATTGTGGTGGTGTATGGTTATTGTGGTGGTGTGTGGTTGTTGTAGTGGTGTGTGGTGGTGTGTGGTTATTGAGGTGGTGTTTGGTTATTGTGGTGGTATGTGGTTATTGTGGTGGTGTGTGGTTATTGTGATGATGTGTGGTTATTCTGGTGGTGTGTGGTTATTGTGATGGTGTGTGGTTATTGTGATGGTGTGTGGTTTTTGTGGTGGTGTGTGGTTATTGTGGTGGTGTGTGGTTATTGTGGTGGTGTGTGGTACTTGTAGTGGTGTGTGGTGGTGTGTGGTTATTGTGGTGGTGTTTGGTTATTGTGGTGGTGTGTGGTATTTGTGGTGGTGTGTGGGTATTGTGGTGGTGTGTGTTTATTGTGGTGGTGTTTGGTTATTGTGGTGGTATGTGGTTATTGTGGTGGTGTGTGGTTATTGTGATGATGTGTGGTTATTCTGGTGGTGTGTGGTTATTGTGATGGTGTGTGGTTATTGTGGTGGTGGGTGGTTATTGTGGTAGTGTGTTTTTTGTGGTGGTGTGTGGTTATTGTGGTGGTGATGTGGTGGTGTGTGGCTATTGTGGTGGTGTGTGGTTATAGTGGTGGTGTGTGGTTATAGTGGTGGTATGTGGTTATTGTGGTGGTGTGTGGTTATTGTGGTGGTGTGTGGTTATTGTGGTGGTGTGTGGTTATTGTGGTGGTGTGTGGTTATTGTGGTGGTATGTGGTTATTGTGGTGGTGTGTGGTAATTGTGATGATGGGTGGTTATTGTGGTGGTGTGTGGTTATTGTGATGGTGTGTGGTTATTGTGATGGTGTGTGGTTATTGTGGTGGTGTGTGGTTATTGAGGTGGTGTGTGGTTATTGTGGTGGTGTGTGGTTATTGTTGTGGTGTGTGGTAATTGTGATAGTGTGAGGTTTTTGTGGTGGTGTGTGGTTATTGTGGTGGTGATGAGGTGGTGTGTGGTTATTGTGGTGGTGTGGTTATAGTGGTGGTGTGTGGTTATTATGGTGGTATGTGGTTCTTGTGGTGGTGTGTGGTTATTGTGGTGGTGTGTGGTTATTGTGGTGGTGTGTTGTTGTTGTGGTGGTGTGTGATTATTGTGGAGGTGTGTGGTTATTGTGGTGGTGTGTGGTTATTGTGACGGTGTGTGGTTATTGTGGTGGTGTGTGGTTATTGTGGGTGTGTGTGGTTATTGTGATGGTGTGTGATTATTGTGGTGGTGTGTGGTTATTGTGGTAGTGTGTGATTATTGTGGTGGTGTGTGGTTATTGTGTGGTGTGTGGTTATTGTGGTTATTGTTTTTGTATGGGGTTATTGTGGTGGTGTGTGGTTATTGTGGTGGTGTGTGGTTATTGTGGTGGTGTGTGGTTTTTGTGGTGGTGTGTGGGTATTGTGGCGGTGTGTGGTTATTGTGGTGGTGTTTGGTTATTGTGGTAGTATGTGGTTATTGTCGTGGTGTGTGGTTATTGAGATGGTGCGTGGTTATCGTGGTGGTGTGTGGGTATTGTGGTGGTGTGTGGTTACTGTGATGGTGTGTGGTTATTGTGGTGGTGTGTGGTTATTGTGGTGGTGTGTGGTTATTGTGGTGGTGTGTGATTATTGTGGTGGTGTGTGGTTCTTGTGGTGGTGTGTGGTTATTGTGCTGGTGTGTGGTTATTGTGGTGGTGTGAGGTATTCGTGGTGGTGTGTGGGTATTGTGGTGGTGTGTGGTTATAGTGGTGGTGTTTGGTTATTGTGGTGGTATGTGGTTATTGTAGTGGTGTGTGGTTATTGTGATGGTGTGTGGTTATTCTGGTAGTGTGTGGTTATTTTGGTGGTGTGTGGTTATTGTGGTGGTGTGTGGTTATTGTGATGGTGTGTGGTTATTGTGGTAGTGTGGTTATAGTGGTGGTGTGTGGTTATTATGGTGGTATGTGGTGATGTGGTGGTGTGTGGTTATGGTGGTGGTGTGTGGTTATTATGGTGGTGTGTGGTTATTGTGGTGGTATGTGGTTATTGTGGTGGTGTGTGGTTATTATGGTGGTGTGTGGTTATTGTGGTGGTTTGTGGTGGTGTGTGGTTATTTTGGTGTAGTGTGGTTATTTTGGTGGTGTGTGGTTATTGTGATGGTGTGTGGTTATTGTGGTGGTGTGTGGTTATTGTGGATGTGTGTGGTTATTGTGATAGTGTGTGGTTATTGTGGTGATGTGTGGTTATTGTGGTGGTGTGTGATTATTTTGATGGTGTGTGGTTATTGTGGTGGTGTGTGGTTATAGGGATGGTGTGTGGCTTTAAGGATGGTGTGTAGTTATCTATGGGGTGTTGTGTAGTTATAAGGCTGGTGTGAAGTTATAGGGGTGCAGTATGATTATTGTGGTGGTGTGTGGTTACTTTACAGGAGTATTGTGTTGTTATAGGCCTGGCTGGTGCGTTGGCCTAAATAAATGGCAGTGTTATCTGTATATCGAAAACAAAAATCTCTCTCTCTCTCTCTTTTGTAGTGCATAGACCTATCTACTTGAGCAAATTCAAATATGCGTATTACCGTAAAGTACCTGTTTTTGTATCACTTTCCCTATTTCGTCCTCCTCCCTACACCATTAACATTTCCCCTCACATCCTGCAATTTCCTCCTTTCCTTCCTACACTGTCACCAGGGCTTTCATTTGTATTATTGGTTATATCCTTTACTGAGTTTCGCTTTCCTGCCACTCATTCATTGTATAGACATTTATATATTGTAGTCAATTAAATAATGGATTATCACTCTTTATTTATATACTATAGGATGTTTATTTTACTCTATACACTTACCGTTGCTAAACATTAATAATTCGTTACAAAGACAGTTTCACGGATTTAGGTCTTTAGGATAATTTCCTCCTCTCCTACATCGTATTAGCTTGTGGTTAAGGTTTCTTTAACTCATCCCCCATGATCATGTGTTTTAGCGAGACAAATATGTATTGTACTTGAGTGTATCTGCATTGACAATTGAGTTATGCGTACTGTAGTGTATGATGCATGTTATTATAATGTTGCGGGGATTGTGATCCAGAATATTGTCTGGGACGGGTGTAATTTGCTCGATCATGCTGATTAGGAGCATGATTCACATGATTCACATTTAATTTGAGGTGTTTGGTGTTGGGGTGAAATTTATAACAAATAGATTATCAGTAGGTTCAGGGATATTTCGTAGCGAGACTGTCCTATATGATCTGTGCCCCATGAATATTCTTTCCTCTCACTTAATTAGGATACCATAGCGCGGTTGGAAATATGTGCATGATTGAATTAATATCCAGTATTCGAGAATGGATAATAAGTCGTCGGCATGTGTCTAAACCTGTAACCGTCTTGGTGGTGTAATGGTTAGAGTGTTTAAAAATATATGTGTGATAACCCAGGTTCGAATCCCAGTGGTTCACATATTATGCTTTCATTAATTTCATGGGAGGTGTTTGGTGTTGGGGTGAAATTAATAACAAATAGATTCAAGCCCGGTCATATCCATATCACAATAATGTTTAATTATACTGCCTTTCCATTCTTTCAGTTTATCTTTAACGTTTCCTACATCTGACTCTCTTTAGCCTCTTCTCTTCCATCCTCTTATTCACACTCACTCACACTCAGAGACAGAGAGAGAGAGAGAGAGAGAGAGAGAGATGGGGGAAGGGAGAAGCAGAGTGGTATTTAATTGAGTGTGTGAGCAAGAAAAGAGACAGGACGGTTGTAGAGGGGTGACAGTGAGAAAAGAGGTTTAACCCGTGAACGGCGTCGAGACTCCTAAGAAGTTTTACTGGGCGTAGGCGACGGCACTTTTAAGGCCTAAAAAAGCCTTTTAATCCCATAAGAGCAGCGCCCGGCTATAGTCGGACAAGGGAACCAAGGACTATGTGGCGGGGCCCGGCTATAGTAGCATGCAATTTTGAGCACATTATCGGCTCTGCGAGAGAGTCCGAGCGGTGGGAGGAGCATAGGTTGACTCTGACCGTTCGGCACGGGTCCCGCGCAGCAACTGCCGTCCCCTCCACACACATCCACACTCACTACCTCGCTACACAGGGAATAATGTAAGGAAATTACCGTATTTTAGGGATTTGGCCCTTTCGGTTGCACGATCGTTGCAAGACAACCAGTGATCGTAGAAGGATGGTTCAGGTGTCATTGGAAAGCTCAATTAACGCCCTTTCAGGGACACATAATTGTATTACGCTCTGGCTCTTGTTTGTGCATGAAAAAAAGCACGGAAATAAGCTTGTTTAGGGTAAAACCACCCGCTTGGCAGGTAGTAGAAGATACCGCCAAGGCTGCTCGTTGAGTGTTAAAACACCCCAGTAGCACTCAAACAAAGGAATATGTGATTAAGTGAGATAATTTCCCTCAATACCTCCTATCACTCCTACACATGTGTCACCCCCCCCCCCTCCTTCAATTATCACCTATTTTTCCTCTTATTCCCTTGTTTATCGGTATATTTACCACGCCAATATATCCCACCCGGTGTCAAGGTCATCTGGGACGCATATAGAGAACGTGGCAAGAGAGAGACATCAGTCTGGCTTCAGGTCTCAAAGAGGGAGGGTGTATGTCTCGTGCGCCTCTCACTTCATGACTGGAGGGTCGGCAATAATTTGTCTTTTCAACCACACCAAATACTATTCCCACTTGTTTTATTGCTGTTACATGTTAATATCTTCATATTCAACGTAAAATAGGCGCATATGAATAAGTTATAACAATATTTATCGGATAATGGCGATTTGAGGCGGGAATAAACCAAAATATGCTAGCCTGGCGAGCACTTTTAAAAACCAATGGCGTGCGTTTGCCGGGTTAACAGGTAAATAATAAAGTGGTTGATATATACAGAAGTTTTGGCTGCAAGGTAGATGCATAAATTAATAGCTAGATGATATGACATTGATTATTGAATGACGGATGAATAGTTTGATAAGGAGCTAAGGAAATAGATATTGACATTAATAGACACAAACAAAAATGAAGGACATTAATCACAATTTTAGTGCCGAACATTCAGAAATTAAATAATGGAGACCCACCAGACAGACTCCAATACAAGCCTGAACATTCTTTATCCTCACTTCTGCCCTCTGCTCTGTCTGAGCACACCTCTCCCTGTCTCTCTCTCTCTATATACCGGTATATATATATAATTATATATATATATATATATATATATATATATATATATATATATATATATATATATATATATATATATATGTGTGTGTGTGTGTGTGTATGTTTGTGTATACTGTATATACTATTCACACACTCCCCACTTTGTCTCCTCATACACATATTTTTTTTTTTCTATGTGATTGAGGGAGGCAAAAGGCACAATTGCCTATAGCGAGTGCCTCCCCCATAGTTGAAAGAGTGAAAGGGCCAAAATCAAGGGACGATCGAGCCAAAATGCCTGGACACACGGAGTTTGAAGCAAATTAAGTCATAGGAAGAGGGAAAGACTGATTCTGGGAGAGAGTTCCAGAGCTCAGCTGTTGAGTAGAAGAAACTTTGAGAGAAACGTTTCACTCTTGGGTTAGAGAGATGCACAGAGTAGGGGTGGGATTGAGTTGCAAGACGGGTGCCACGTGCCCTACATAAAGGAGGTGGTATGCACTGGGAAAGCTCTGAGGAACACTGATTATTATAGTAGCGATAGAATAGCGAGAGAGATGCAACATTGCGGCGGAGAGAGAGAGATTGCAGAGAGTTGGTGAGTGGACGGATTAATGATACGAAAGGCCTCCCTTTCAACTTTGTCTAGGAGAGCGGTGTGAGAGGAACCACCCCACACATGTGAACAATACTCAATACAAGGACGCACTATGCCGTTGTACAGAACAAGAAGCTGTGCTGGGGAAAAGAACCCCCTAAGGCGGTTGAGCCCACGCAGCTTCTGGGAAGCTGCCTTAGCAAGACTGGTAATATGGTCCTTCCAACTGAGAGCAGAAGAAAAAGAGACACCAAGAGTATTGAGAGAAGATGAAGGGTTGATTTTTGTATTGTTGAAGAATAAGGGATAGTCCGCTGGGAGATCCTGACGGGTAGATAGATGGAGAAATTGGGTGTTGGAAGCATTAAAGGTAACAAGGTTTTCTCTGCCCCAATTGGAGATAGTATTTCGATCAGAATTTAAGAGTTCTATGGCTTCATTACGTTTGTCGTTAAGGGATTGCTGGCTGGGGCATTCTGAAAAACTAATGGAGTAGTGTAAGGTTGAGTCGTCTGCGTATGAATGGATGGGAATTAAGGTACAGTTAAGGAGATCATTTATAAAAATTAGAAAGATAATAGGAGATAGGACAGAGCCCTGAGGAACACCAGAGTTGATAGGGTGAGGAAGTTAACAATGGCCATCCAGAACCGCGGCTATGGAACGGCCGGAAAGGAAATTAGAGACAAAGGCACAGATGGAGGGATAGGAACCGAAGGAGGGTAGTTTAGAAATTAAAGATTTGTGCCAGACTCTATCGAAAGCTTTCGATATGTCTAATGCAATAGAAAAAGTCTCACCAAAGTCCCGAAAGGAGGATGACCAAGAATTAGTAAGATATGAAAGAAGATCACCAGTAGAGCGACCCTTAAGGAAGCCATACTGGCGATCTGAGAGCAGATTATGAGAAGATAAATGCTTAAGAAATTTGGAAGCAAGAATAGTTTCAAAAACTTTAGAAAGACAAGAGATGAGAGCAATTGGACGATAGTTGGATGGTTGAGAGCGGTCACCCTTCTTTGGGACAGGTTGAATGTGAGCAAACTTCCAGCATGAAGGGAAGACGTTAGAGGATAAACAGAAACGAAAGAGTTTGCCTAGGCAGGGAGTCAGCACGGAAGCACATTTTTTGAGAACAACAGGAGGAACACCGTCCGGACCGTACGCCTTATTAGTGTTAACCCCAGAGAGGGTAGAAAGCACATCTTTAGAAGAGATTAGGATATTAGGCATAAGTAAGAGAGAGGAGGGTGGAGAGGGAGGAATAGCACCGGAATCATCCAAGGTGGAGTTTCTAGCAAAAGTTTGAGCGAAGAGTTTAGCTTTGTCAGAGGAAGAAGTGATGGTTGAACCATCAGAGTGGGAAAGGGGAGGGAAAGATGAGGAAGAGAAATTGTTGGAGAGGTTTTTGGCTAGATGCCAGAAAGCTTGGGAAGAGCTAGAGTTGGATAGTTCAATGCATTTATTAGTGATGAAAGAGTGTTTGGCAAGTCGAAGAACAGATTTGGCTTGAGTCCGGGCAGAAACATAGGAAGAATGAGAGTCTTGAGTTTTAAGGCGACGGTACCGTTTGAATGCTTCCTCCGTATTGCGGACAGCAGTAGAACAGGCATGAGTAAACCAAGATTTTTTAGAATTAGTCTGAGAGAAAGAGAATGGAATGTATGCTTCCATGCCTGATAGGATTACCTCGGTAATGCGTTCAGCACTCTCCGAGGGTCCCCGGCCACCGAAGCAGAAATCATTCCATGGGAAATCAAAGAAGTACTGCCGGAGAGCCTCCCAGTCGGCAGCGCCAAAGTGCCACAAGCGCGGCCGGCTAGGAGGATCGGGTGGCCGTACTGGAGAGATAGGACAGGTGACAGAGATAAGTTTATGGTCGGTTGAGCCCAAAGGAGAGAAAAGATCGACAGTATAAGAAGAAGGGATAGAAGTTAGAAACAAGTCAAGAATGTGGGCCGATCTCCGATGCGATCCGGGATACGGGTGGGTTGCTGAACTAACTGCTCTAGGTCATTTACGATAGAAAAGAAGTAGGCTTGTTCACCAGGTGGATCAGTAGTGTGAGAGGAGAGCCATTGGCGGTGGTGAACGTTGAAATCTCTTAAGATAGAGATTTCTGAGAAAGGAGAAATGGATAGAATGTGTTCCACTGTAGAGTTTAGATAGTCAAAGAATTTGGAAAAGTTGGTAGAGTTAGGGGAAAGATAGACAGCACAGAAATATTTAGTAAGAGAATGACAGGAAAGTTTGAGCCATAAAGTTGAGAATTCAGAACAGTCGAAATCGGGAACACGAGAGCAAGTGAGTTTGTTGTGCACATATGCACAACATCCGCCTTTGGCTTTGAAACTAGGATAGAAAAAGTAGGAGGATACAGAGAAAGGGCTGCTGGATGTTGCTACAGATACCTGAGTTTCGGTGAGGAAGAGAAGATCAGGTTTGTAGGAGGAGAGATGGTGTTCAACAGAGTGAGATTTAGAGGAAAGTCCGCGAATGTTGCAGAAATTAATAGAAAGAGTAACTGGCCGAGGTCCAGGTAATTTTGTAGGGTCGTCAGGGGATGGTCGGTCGGGTGTGGGGGCATTTATGCCCCCCCCCCCCCCCCATAGGGACTCCGAGGTTGGGCAAGAATTCATTGTTTTGTTTTTTTAAATTTTGGTGTGGAGGAATGAAGTGTGGTGTGCATGTTTAGTGTAGTGAAGTGGATAGGAGGAGGAGGTGTTTGTGAGAGCTAGCTGGATTGCTCTCAGTGTAAATGAGGCACAAAGAAAATCAGTAAGAGAGGCCAAGCATATGAAACAGGAGTTCCAGCGACTCTTTATCACATGCCTATAACCTCACCTGGGTCTAGCCCTGATCGATTGGTGCCTACAATCTCCCCAATTTTGTATTGTTTATTTCTTATCTGGCTATTTTGTCACTGCTTTTGAATTAGGTTTGTTGTGTTGCAACTGTTTCAACTTTAACTTGGTTCATTACCAACACTATTGTGTCCCACTGCCTTTAATATTATTATATCTGTATTTATCTATGTTTATGTCTATATACTGTATACCGGTATGCATTAATATTAATTCTCTATTTATCTATCGATTTACTTATGTATGTTTATTTCTAACTTATCTGCATGAGTATCTTCTACCATGAATAAATAGCTGTTGTTTATGTTCCTTATTCACTTTTTACGATTTACATTATGTGTCCGTATCATTGTTGTTTTTGTGTTTTGCATTGTATTATTAATTTTGTTTTTACTATATGATTATAATGTATTTATTGTCGCAATTCATTGTATTTTCTCATTTTTTTTTATTTAATGTTGGTCATAGATTATTAACAAAAGTAGTTGAAGTCGTCACTTCTATAGTATAGTGGTGTGTGTGTGTGTGTGTGTACCTTCTAGCTTGTTATGTTGTGTGTACGTGTGTGAGTGTTTGTCCTTCTTTGCGTTATCTAGCTTGATGATTGTTATAGTTTGTCTTTGTGTATGTTCGTGTGTATATCTTCCAAAGTATGGTACTGTTAATGTGAATGTTTGTTGTGTGTAAGTTTATACCTGTTTATAGGTGTAGGTGTAACTTTCTATATATATATATGTGTGTGTGCGTGTGCACGTGTTAGTGCCCGAGTTCAATCCACTAAACATTTATTAAGCTGATGATTGATACTAGTAATATTAAACTGTTATAACTGGAGCCATATTGCAATTAGTTCAATTAATAATATAAAGCGCCGTTATAATTACCACGAGTTGCATTTGTGGAAAAGTTATATCGGGTAATAATGTATATTATAATTGGTTGGCCTCGATGTTCTGTATTAAATGTTTGTAAATATAGTATATACGGTATATAAGATCGGTATATATGGTCAAGACAGTGATATTACAGTTATCAATATGAGAGAGAGAGAGAGAGAGAGAGAGAGAGAGAGAGAGAGAGAGAGAGCAAGAGAGACCGAGCGAGAATGGCATAAGAAATTACGTTCTTTGATAGCTTATATAATTACTACGTAACACAAAAAATACCTTATGGCTTGTATGTGTGTATTTATCATTGGACTAGCAAAACTATAATACAATGCTGCTCTTCAAAAAGGTATTTTTTTGTTATCCAATCTGTCAGCACTTCGGGGATTATTTGTTCTGCTTCTTAGGCTATACTAATTTATCCTGCGCTCCTACCTCTGTCCCTCCCTCGCTTCCCTTCCCTTCACAAGGATAAAATGTTGATATACTCTCATTCATCGGGAAGGGAGAGGGGAGTGATATCCAACAGCTAGTCTCTCTCTCTCAGATCAGACTTGAGGTGATAATGGTAATGCAGTTTGGTGCTAATTGAAAGAGCAGTTTATGGATCGACAAGCTGCATTCGTTCCTACTAAACTTACCAAATCAGGCTCAACCCAACTAAAATGGTTCACAAGTGCCATAGCTTCAGCAATTAGAAAGAAAAAGGTTGCAAACAGAAAGGCCAAAGAGATATAGATTCCTCCAAAAGTATGTGAAGAAGAGTGAAATTCATATAAAGGAAGCAAATCGGAATGCAGAACTCAGAGTTGCATCCTCTGCAAAGAGAGTCCTAAAGAGTTCTTCAGTTATGTGAACAGCAGGAAGCCATTCTAAAGTAGCAGAAGACTAGATACATTAAATAGTTTCAAGTCATCCGGCCCAGATAGCTTTCTTCCCCGAGATGTACGAGAAGTGCGAGATGAAATCACACATTTCTTGGCAGACATCTTCAATAAATCACTGGAAAATGGAGAGGTCCATGAAGACTGGAAACTGGCCAATGTGACACCAATCTTTAAGATAGGGGACCACGAATATCCCAAGATAGTTGACTACCTAGTGTTACGACTGGGGTTTAAATATATCAGGGCTCTTATTCATTGGACTAGTAATGACATAAACAACGGAAAGCGCTAACTCCAACCTCTGATGTATATTCCCAGTGAACAAAGAACACAAATTCTCTACAGAGTTCTATATGCAATAATAGGCTATCAAACTCTCAATAAATATGCGGCTACTCTAGGCTTAATGTTATGTGAAAACAGCCTATTACTACCTATAACCGAAGGTGCTTGGTTATGGTATGCAAAGTAAGGTGGTAAGAGAAGTTACAGCTTACGTTACTTTAATCAATAAATGTCAGGCACTCCTGCATGAAAGAAGGTGCACTAAAGTCCTTCAACACTAACAAGGAATCTTCTTTAAATGTTAGATGCTATAAAGATGCTCGTATCGGAAATGGAACCCAAAAAGGCAGGCAGCGGAACAATGCTCGTGCAGGCTATGCCCACAAAAAGGCAGAATATATATAATGCCGTCGGAGCCAAGAATATCCTAAACACTACAACAATAATAATAATCGCCACGACACTGCAGTATTCCTATCAACAAAAAGAGCCTCCGTCGTTTGTGTCTCCATACATCAAACTAGGCTGCGAAATGCTTGTGTAATAATAAATGGGAATGCATAAAAAGAGTAATTAGGTTAATATACTTAATGTCTACTATGATTGATAAAGTCTAGCTAGTGTCAATGATACGAGATAATGGTGCGCATGGCATGCCGCATAGCCTAGTGCAAATCTCAAGTCTGTGCGTCAAATATTACGTTATAATAAAGGGTAGCTCTCTTGAGAAACCTTAATACCGAAGTATTAAGCGTTCTCCTGGCGTACCTCAAAGACAAACAATCGAGACTAGAACAGTGCAGAATGGTATAGGCAAAAAGCCCTCAATCGTGCATGCTCTACTCTCAATGGCACACAGACTAGAATTTACTCAATCAACTCCAGTTCTCAGGTATGTCGTGCAGCTTTTAACTAAAGCCAGCACCCATAGGAAACAATACCTTATAATATCAGACTCCTAGTCTAGCATTATCTAATCCAGCAGAAAACTAATAATTATAGGAAGCGGCAATATGAAAGCCAACCAATGCTTCGTGATCCACTTATCTTAACAACTAACATACATGGGTTATATCAGACCTTAACGCACAATACAACTGGCCAGCATGAAGCTGATTTTTGCAGAGTTAACCAGAGGGGGTAAAATATTAATAAAAAGGTGGTGAAAGATATGAAAAAGAGAGAGATAGGCAGAGGAAAAGATTCTCAGGTGCGGAGCGGGAGACAGATAGCAAGGAAAAAAGATGGATGCGTTCTAGAAACCAGATCTGAGGGAGAGAGTGGCGAGGAACTGTATATATACTCGCACTAGCTCGAGGCGCGTGGGAAAAAAGCGGTTACAAGTCCTCTAGCCACTAGCAAGGGAGCTAACAGCATGGTAAGAACCTCTCTTAACCAACCCCAATGAGGCAGCCAGCCGTGACGTCATCGAGCGGGACAAAAACACTGCGCGCTCCCTCTCACTCTGTTCTACTCTCTCTCTCTCTCTCCCAGATCCCATCATTACTAGTTAATGATAAAACATATACCGTACAATTAAATATATAAAGCCTTGACATGGGTGAAAACAAAGAGCCTTTCTGGACTGCCCATGACACAAGCTTTCATTTGAAATAAAGCACACTCTAATACATAAACTGTAGCCCCATCCACTGCCCTGGCGATCCTAGCGAGTCACTGTAGGACAAGCCATGCGGTTCTAACGGAGTGGTTAACGTCACACCCCCCCCAAGATTATTCTCAGAGGCCCCAAGGCTCACAAAAATCTGATGGTTAGAACCCATGCTATATCTCCACTTCCCATCACCCAGCGGCAGTAAAATATCTGGTCCAGTTCTTCAACAAAACATTTTTCAAAATTATAACCCTCCCCAACACCATAGGTTAAATTATATGTAGTTATGCTCCTCAAGAGCGAGCTTCTCTAGCCCAGCATTCTGAGAGGAGTGCAACTCAGAATTACTGCTATAACATACTAAAAAAAATCAACTATCAAAGAAAGAGTTTTTATTTGATTTTTATGTTTATAATTTGTTTATTTCGGCTGCACTATAGGGGCAAACCTAGTTTTTTCTTCTATACCAAACGCTCAACTCCTGCTTTACGACCCAATACGCTGGGCTACAACCGCGAGCCAACAAGCACCAAGCGCAAAATACTATCCAAACTAAAGCAGGAGGCTACCCGTGTGTCAATCTACCCAGGATCATATACCCTTGAACGACCATCTGCAACCACGTTGTCACAACCGGCAATATGGCGTATGTCCAGGTTATATACCAGTAACCTTAGTGACCACCTGGTCAGCCTCATATTCCGATTGTGAAACTGGTCCAAGAACTTGTGAGGGTGATGATCTGGGTAAACTACAACGACCGGACCATAGGCTGGAACACAGACCTCGAAATGCCTCAGAGCAAGTACAACCGCCAGAAGCTCCTCCTCGACAACAGAGCAGCTCCCCTGGGCCGAATTGTACTTCTCCGAGCAGAAACTAACAGGATGCTCCAGCCAATCATCGTCCTTTTCCACAAGGACGGCACCAGCCCCCACACCACTAGCCTCCATTGCTAGTTGGAAAGGTAGGCTAAAGTCAGGGGCCCTGAGGATCGGGTGAGTGCACAACAGGTGTTTTACTTCCCTAAACACCTTCTCACACTCAGGCGCCCATTTGAACTTCTTATCCTTCCAGTTATCCTCCACCTGAGCTTGACTGTCCCGTTCCCCTTCTCCACCTTGACTGCTAAACGTCATCACAGGCACAGTGAGAGGCTCAGGGGGGTGCCTCCCATACTCCTTCATGGGATTAACATGACATAACTGATTGCGCTTCCGTCTGTCTGGAGTGGCTACCAAGTAATCCAGGTCTGATAGCTCCTCCACCACCCTATAAAGGACCAGCGTACTTCGCGGATAAGGGGTGACCTACAAGGGGCAGTAGAATCAACACCTCCTGACCCACGTGAAACTCCCTGAGTTCAACCTTGAGGTCGTACCTGTCCTTCCTGAGGGCCTGAGAGCTAGTCAAATTACGGCCAGCCAACTCCAGACTGCGCAACATCCGTTCTCGACTGTTGAGGACACACTTGAGCATAGAACAAGGTTTTTCTGCGCCCTCCCATACTTCTTCAACCATATGGAGAGGCCCTCTGACACGGTGTCCAAAGACGAGCTCATTAGGGCTGAATCCCAAACTCTCCCCAGGTACCTCCCGCACAGCAAACAAAACACATGGCAGGCCAAGATCCCAATCCTTCCCACTCTCAAAGCAACAACAACGAAGCACAGATTTCAAGGCTGAGTGCCATCGCTCTAACACACCCTGGCTCTCCGGATGATACGCAGATGACACAACCCAAACAATCTCATGCTGCGGCATTGCTTGAACAAAGAGGCTAGAAGTGAAGTTGGGTCCCTGGACTGACTGAATCCCCTGCGGGTAACCATACCGGGAAAAATACACTAGCAAGCTTCGGACCACCGTCTTCGCCGACCCATTTTTCATAGGGTACGCGTCAGGGTACCTTGTTGCTACATCTCCCGACTGTGCATCACTGTCCTCCTTCAACTCTTTCGTCTTTTTAAGCCCATCCTCTGCCCCTTCAGGAACAGTTACTGGGTCTTCTCCAGACTCGAAATGTGGTCCTAATAATGAGTCCCCGAGAAGGTCCGTTGACACTAAACTCTCAACCGCATCAACTTTCAACTCCTTCTCGGTACCCTTCCTCCGCTGATCTAAAGATTGCTGACCAGAATGTGACTCCCTGGATGCAGGATCTCCGGTGACAACACACGCCATAGGCTGCACCGGACACTTCTCAACCCACTCCTGCTCCTCCCTACTCACGTCGGCCGGCTTCTCGGCAACGACCAAGGGTGGAGCCTCAGAAGTAGGTCCCGCAAAGTCGTTGCCGAGAAGGAGGTCGACGCCCCCAACAGGTAACTTCTCCACAATTCCTACACCCAGGTCTCGAGTCACACCATCAACTTCCACCTTCATTCTTACAAGCGGGTATGACCTTGTCGCATTAACTCCCTGAACCACAACCACCCGCGCCGTATTGACAGGTTTACCAGTGAAATTTCTCAACAGTGTTTGCGATGCCCCAGTGTCACGCAAAATTCTCACCTCATGTCTTCTACCCCCCCACTCCACACAACCGAGTCCCCTGTGGTCACTAAAGGCATCACGGACAGGGAATAAGCCTTCCGGATCCTTCTGCACTGGCAGTGTATATACCTCGGAAGAAATGCCTCTAACAAACTCCGGTGTCCTCTTGAACACTCCAATGCCGTGAGCAAAAGACACGGCTGCCGGAGGAGGTCGACTAGGGCACTCATTTGCCTTATGACCCTCCTGGTGGCAACTAAAACACATAAATTTCGGTTTCGGCTTATACTGTGATGAAAAAGGCCCCTGACTTTTCACATACGGTGTGGTGTAAGGTTTGGATTCAGTTTTAGTTTCATGGCTCTTCTGTTTAAATGTGTCATTTTTACGGGGAGGGGGGAGGATAACGGTCCTTAGCACTTACATCGTACTTCTGTGAGGACCCGCAACCCCGAATCAACGACAGCCGTCGATCAGCCATTTCTGCTGCTTCGACTAGAGTTCTTGGGTTTTTCTCCTTCAAGTTCAAAGTTAGATCACCGCCCGTGCTCTTAAAGAACTGCTCCAACATCATTAACTGCTTAATTTCATCAAATGTTGTGACCTTCTCAGATCGGAGCCAGTTCCCCATAGCATCGGACAAGTCCCGGGCGTGTTCCAAAAAGGTGCTATCTCTTCCCTTAGTTACACCCCGGAACTTCAAACGGTACGTTTCTGGTTGCAGTTCGTAAGCCCTCAGGACAGCCTCCTTGAGATCCTTATACACAATACATGACTCCAAAGGTAACGCATCGTAGGCTTTAAGACCCTTGCCTCTTAATCTAGAGGATACAAGTGCTGCCCATTTATTCTCTGGCCACTGGTGTTCCTGGCACTTCTTCTCAAAGCGTGCAAAAAATTCTGTTACCCCACCCTCATCAAACACCGGAACCAGTTTCCATAAGTGCGAGACAGACTGATCAGGAACACGGTTACGGTTTAAAATTACCGGTGGTCCCCCCAGGGGCAACCCACCCTGCCAGTCACCACCCAACTGCGAAAGCATACCCGGGGTCGGCAAACTACTGGGATGGCTGGGAGTCGAGTGTGGGGGAAGCAGGGCCGAAGGGCTCTGAGCACTCAACCCATCTCGCTCACCAGTCAAACTGCCCAGTACACACATTATCAAGTTATCCTTGGTCATGCTGCTAGTAACCGCATGACCGATAGCTGTGGCCAGGCATTGAAGACCGTACCGATCCATACCCTCCAACCGCTCGGCAGTAACAGGCCATTGCAAAAATATCCTAGCATCTTCCTCACAGTTCACCCGATTAACCCTTTCATCATGCTGCTGTGTTGTGGAGAAGTATCTGGAGAAGAAACAAAAGGTGTATGTTGCCTTTATGGACTTGGAGAAGGCCTATGACAGAGTGGATAGAGAAGGTTTGTGGAAAGTACTTAGAATATACGGAGTAGAGGGCAAGTTGCTGAAAGCAGTGAAGAGCATGTATGAGGGTGCAAAGGCGGCAGTACGTGTGGAGAGTGAGCAGAGCGAGTTCTTTGACCTGAATGTTGGTTTGAAACAGGGGTGTGTGATGTCCCCGTGGTTGTTTACTGTATATATGGATGGAGTTATGAAAGAAATACTATCAAGAGCAGTGGATGTTGGTGTATTGCTGAAAAGGGAGGGAATTGAGTGGAAGCTACCTATACTGCTGTTTGCGGATGATACAGTTCTGATGAGTGATAATGAATGGGAGTTGCAGGGTCTGGTAAATGAGTTTGGAACAGTGTGCGAAAAACGGAATTTGAAGGTAAATACGGGGAAGAGCAAGGTTATGGTCTTCGAAAGGGGTGAAGTCACAGAGTGTGAGGTGAAGCTGAACGGTCAGGCTATGGAGATCGTCAACTCTTTTAAGTATCTGGGCAGTGTGTTGAGTAAAGATGGGACTATGGATGAAGAGGTGCGGGAGAGGGTACAACAGGGGAAGAGGGTTGTAGGAACGCTAAAAGCAGTAACAAGAAATAGGTGGTCAGTATGGAAGTGAAGAAGTCCTTGCATGACAGTGTGGTAATCCCGACACTGACTTACGGAAGCGAAGCATGGACGTTGGTTGAGAGACTCAGACCAAGAGTGAGAGCAGTGGAAATGAATTACTTAAGGAGTGCGTGCGGAGTTACATGGAGGGATAGACAGACTAATGAGGAAGTAAGAAGGAGGTGTGGTGTGGAGGTAGATGTGCTGGAAAGTGTGAAAAGGAACAACTTGAGATGGTTCGGCCATATGGAACGTATGGAAAGCGAGAGAATGACTAAGAGGGTGTACGAGAGCGAGGTGGAGGGACAGAGGGGGAGAGGTAGACCGAATATGAGGTGGAAGGATGGAGTGAGGAACTACATGAACGAAGGCGGTGCTGGTTGGGGAGAGGGGCGTCGACTGACTGGGGACAGAGGTGCATGGGGGCGGTTCGTTCGTGGCCACCCCTTCGGGGATCACGGCGTCAGGCAATAGATAGATAGATAGATCATGCTGCTGTTCCTCAGTTTCGACATTACGTACTGTGTCTCCATTCTCCTCTGATCCGGTATAAGACATGATGCTCACAAAAATTTCCCACCTCAATATTCAGAAAAGAAGTACCCCAAACTCTTATACCTCAATATACACACAAAATTCTCGGAAATACTCAAGGGCTATACTATGTTGCAAAAACAAAAATTATTCTTGCTGATCCCCGCAAAATATTCTCCAAAACAACAAAATTAATGTTCCCTGCTAATAAATGTAGGTTCACCAAATCCTAGGCAAGGTCGCCATTTGTTACGACTGGGGTTTAAATATATCAGGGCTCTTATTCATTGGACTAGTAATGGCATAAATGCTACAACGGAAAGCGCTAACTCCAACCTCTGATGTATATTCCCAGTGAACAAAGAACACAAATACTCTACAGAGTTCTATATGCAATAATAGGCTATCAAACTCTCAATAAATGTGCGTCTACTCTAGGCTTAATGTTATGTGAAAACAGCCTATTACTACCTATAACCGAAGGTGCTTGGTTATGGTATGCAAAGTAAGGTGGTAAGAGAAGTTACAGCTTACGTTACTTTAATTAATAAATGTCAGGCACTCCTGCATGAAAGAAAGTGCACTAAAGTCCTTCAACACTAACAAGGAATTTTCTTTAAATGTTAGATGCTATAAAGATGCTCGTATCGGAAATGGAACCCAAAAAGGCAGGCAGCGGAACAATGCTCGTGCAGGCTATGCCCACAAAAAGGCAGAATATATTATGCCGTCGGAGCCAAGAATATCCTAAACACTACAACAATAATAATAATCTCCACGACACTGCAGTATTCCTATCAACAAAAAGAGCCTACGTCGTTTGTGTCTCCATACATCAAACTAGGCTGCGAAATGCTTGTGTAATAATAAATGGGTATGCATAAAAGAGTAATTAGGTTAATATACTTAATGTCTACTATGATTGATAAAGTCTAGCTAGAGTCAATGATACGAGATACTGGTGCGCATGGCATGCCGCATAGCCTAGTGCAAATCTCAAGTCTGTGCGTCAAATATTACATTATAATGAAGGGTAGCTCTCTTGAGAAACCTTAATACCGAAGTATTAAGCGTTCTCCTGGGCGTACCTCAAAGACAAACAATCGAGACTAGAACAGTGCAGAATGGTATAGGCAAAGAGCCCTCATTCGTGCATGCTCTACTCTCAATGGCACACAGACTAGAATTTACTCAATCAACTCCAGTTCTCAGGTATGTCGTGCAGCTTTTAACTAAAGCCAGCACCCATAGGAAACAATACCTTATAATATCAGACTCCTAGTCTAGCATTATCTAATCCAGCAGAAAACTAATAATTATAGGAAGCGGCAATATGAAAGCCAACCAATGCTTCGTGATCCACTTATCTTAACAACTAACATACATGGGTTATATCAGACCTTAACGCACAATACAACTGGCCAGCATGAAGCTGATTTTTGCAGAGTTAACCAGAGGGGGTATAATATTAATAAAAAGGTGGTGAAAGATATGAAAAAGAGAGAGGTAGGCAGAGGAAAAGATTCTCAGGTGCGGAGCGGGAGACAGATAGCAAGGAAAAAAGATGGATGCATTCTAGAAACCAGATCTGAGGGAGAGAGTGGCGGGGAACTGTATATATACTCGCACTAGCTCGAAGCGCGCGTGGGAAAAAAGCGGTTACAAGTCCTCTAGCCACTAGCAAGGGAGCTAACAGCATGGTAAGGACCTCTCTTAACCAACCCCCACGAGGCAGCCAGCCGTGACGTCATCGAGCGGGACAAAATCACTGCGCGCTCCCTCTCACTCTGTTCTACTCTCTCTCTCTCCCTCCCAGATCCCATCATTACTAGTTAATGATAAAACATATACTTTACAATTAAATATATAAAGCCTTGACATGGGTGAAAACAAGAGCCTTTCTGGACTGCCCATGACACAAGCGTTCATATGAAATAAAGCACACTCTAATACATAAACTGTAGCCCCATCCACTGCCCTGGCGATCCTAGCGAGTCACTGTAGGACAAGCCATGCGGTTCTAACGGAGTGGTTAACGCACACTAGAAATTGAAAATTTAATTACAGATCCCCAACATGGATTCAGGCAACACCTAGCATGTCTTACCAATTTACTGGAATTTCTTCATGAAATGCTGAGCTAGTATAACAGAAGTAGATCCATAGACATCCTTTACTTAGACTTGCATAAAGCTTTTGACAAATGCCTTATTGCAGACTAATGTCCAAAGTAAGTGAACTAGGTATCAATCCATAGGTCACAAATTGGATACAAAGTTGGCTAACAGGTAGACGACAACGAGTGGTAATCAAAGGTGTTTCTTCTGTGTGGACTCCAGTCACTACTGGAGTTCCCCAGGGACCTGTCCTTGGCACACTTCTGTTTATCATATATGTCAATAACATCGATATTGGTCTGTTGAGTGTGATCTCCAATTAGACATAAAGCTTGAAATTAAGAGGTTGAACAACTCAGGATGGACCCCAACAGACTGGGTGAATGGTCGGAGACATGGCAGATGCCTCTAAACTTGAAAAAGTGCAAGGTGATGCATATCGGTCAAGCAAACCCCAAGTCAGTCTATTCGCTATTGGGAATGCCTCAGGAAGTGACTGACTTGGAAAATGATTTGAGTGTTCTGATTAGCAGTGACCTAAAGATTTCCAAGCAGTGCATTGAAGTAGAGAAGAAAGCTCAGATATTGTTGGGCTACATTAAGAGGCAATTTAATTCTAGAAATAAGGAAATAGTCCTCCCACATTAAAACGCTCTGATACAGCCTCTCCTGGAGTATGCTGTTCAATTCTGGTCTCCAAACACTCAGGAAAGATATAACGCGACTGGACAGAGTACAAGTTTGGGCTACAAAGCTTATTCCATCACTTTGAAGACTGAGCTATGAGGACCGGTTGAGAGCTCTTGATCCTTCCCGTTGGAGACACGCAGACTACGAGGACAGCTCATTGAAGTTTTTAAAATACTTAATGGGTTTGACAAGGTGGATTATAGTAAAATGTTTAGCCTCATTATGAATACAACACACAACCATGCCTGGAAATAAAAAAAATAAAAGGTTCAGCACTAGTATTTGTGGAAATTATTCACATACAAGATCTGTTCTACCTGGAACAAATTTCCCACCGAAGGTGTAAACAGTTCTTCAGTAGAGCAGTCTAAGAAGAGAGTAGATAGTAGTTTGCACACTTTGTCACGAGTGTAGTGCATTAAGCAGTCTCTCTCCTTCTATTTCGAGTATTTCCTCGGAATGGACTGCAAGGTCTCTGAGAGACAAACTATTCCTTGTAACTCCTTATAACTCTTTCTCTCTCTCAACAATATTTACTTGAACTTGGAATATTTATCTACTGTACATGCTATATTTCTCTATTGACCAAGGCAGTTCACTGTCGACTCTTTCATTGATATCGATTTTATTGTATGTCAACTGTCTACGATCATAGCCTATAGTTTTATTTTAACTGACGGTAAATTGAATTCCTTAGCAACTGATTGTGTTTATACTTACTGGAAAAATATGAAACAACTTAACAACAAGTTTTCATTGTTTGTAATCTGAGTAATCTAGATGATGACATAGCAATTTTCAGTCGGCTGAAACTAAAACAGACTAGTAAGCATTCAGTGCTTAGTGTGGATTCATCGTTAGCCATCTGACGATATCCAGGTTTTTGAAAACAACTGGCTGTGGTGAGATTGTGAGTGAGTGTAATGTGAGATGAGAGGACAACCAAAACTAGAATGACTGAAGGGAATGTGGGGGTCTGCCTGTTATATATTTTAGATATTAGCTTTAAGATTATGTAGACTGCAAGGTGACAGTAAGATAATGGCGAGAAGATTATTGTTGGTAACATTCTGCATATACTAGTCCAACTGCCTTGATGGTGATATGGTTAGAGTATTGAAACACAGTATGTGGTAACCCAGGTTCGAATCCCGGTGGATCGCATGCTCGTTTTCGTTAATTTATTTGGGAGGTGTTTGGTGTTAGAGTGAAACAAATACAAATATTTTATATTATCTATAATAGGAGATATAGTAAATTCCCATGTTTTTCGGGTGATTTTCCATTTTAGATTGAGAATATCGAGTGTGGGAGAGAATTTAGACTATGGGAACATTATTTATGAACTAAATAAGTGGATACCTCCCAGACTAGCCACCACTTTCACCTTCCTCACATTATAATGCAGACTGCGAACACTCATTCCTATTTTCTCAGGAGTTGCTTGAATTTACTGAAAATCTTATTTCCTCTTGTGACTTAGGTTTTACCCAATATTTTGCTACTGTTGTAGCCAGATGTATACCTGTATGGTGCAATATATCGCAAACATTGTTGCACAGCATTTAATGTTTCCCGATCATTAACTGTTTGTTTTTTGTTTCTATGTGAGTGAGGGAGACAAAAGGCAGAACTGCCTGTACCGAGTGCCTCCTCCAGAGTTCAAAGAGTTACAGGACCAAAATCAAGGGTCTTATACGATCCAAAATGCCTGGACACACGGAGTTTGAAGCAATTTAAGTCATAGGAAGAGGGAAAGGCTGATCCTGGGAGAGAGTTCTAGAGCTCAGCTGTTGAATAGAAGAAAGACTGAAAATGTTGCCAGAATTTATGACCGTGACTGTATTATACTGTATTGTTATTGGTTTATGACCGTGACTGTATTATACTGTATTGTTATTGGTTTATGACCGTGACTGTATTATACTGTATTGTTATTGGTTTATGACCGTGACTGTATTATACTGTATTGTTATTGGTTTATGACCGTGACTGTATTATACTGTATTGTTGTTGGTTTATGACCGTGACTGTATTATACTGTATTGTTATTGGTTTATGACCGTGACTGTATTATACTGTATTGTTATTGGTTTATCATCGTTGGCTGGTATCACACCAGCGATTTTATAGTCAACATTCAATGATCAACATTTTTCTGCCAACATTTCTGGAATATTTTGCACTGGTATCGCAAACTAGACTGGTGACGGATGCATGTAGGTTACCGAAATATTGTAAATGTTAACCTCATATGCTGCCAGACCAGTGTTGAGGATAAATGTTGAGAGAAAACGCTCGTGTGATACCCGCTTTCCTTTAAACCTACATTTAAATGGACACGATTTTGGGATTCGGTTACAGTAAAAGGATATGGTGTGTGTGTTTGTGTGTGTAATAATAATAATAATAATAATCCGTTTATTTCGAGCCGGTAGCCAATGAGGCTGAAAATGCACAAACCTTAACCTAACTTATCCTAAGTAGTCAACAGATTTGACTCTGGCTGCCACAAGAGCGCCTACATACCACCAGAAGGGGTAGGATGTGGGCAGGGAACCAGGTGGAACCCAGAGGTGGCGGATCAACACCTTACCTCCACAGCTCGGAAAGTTTTTAACAGAAACATCACCAGCAGGCAGCTGGGATCGAACCTGCGCTACCTGGGTTAAGCGACTAGAGTATGATGACTTAGTGCGCTCGGCCACTGTGACCATGTATTTACCTATTTGTAGTTTACAGGGATTGAGCAGCGCTTGTGTTGTCCTGTCTTAGTTACTTTATAATCAATGTGTGTGTGTGTGTGTGTGTGAAAGGCTATATTTAGTTTACTCTCTCTAGCTCACTTTCCCTTTCCCCACTTGTATTTTCCTTTGCTTCATTTTAAAACCCCTATTTTCTCTCACCATTTATACGATATTTCCACTCTCCGCTATTACAATCCAATTTGTGCAACGTTGGATTTACTGTCAACATATTGTGATAATTAATGAATCAATCAAAGCCCAGCTAAATCTAGGTGAAACATTTACTAAAATTTCGAAATATATGAGTGAGAAATCAGGGCAAAATGGAGAGAGAGAGTTACAAGGAATAGTTAGTATCTCAGAGACTGCGGTCCATTCCTAGGAGATACTCGAAGTGGAAGGAGAGAGACTGTTTAGTGCACTACACTCTTTACAGATTGTGCAAAATACTATCTACTCTCTTCTTGAACTGCTCTACTGAAGAACTATTAACAACTTCGGAGGGAAGTTTGTTCCAGGTAGAACAAATCTAATATGTGAAAAAGTGTTCACAAATACTAGTGCTGAACCTTTTCAATTCTAATTTCCAGCCATGGTTGCGTGTTGTATTGATATTGGGGCTAAACATTTTGATATAATCCACATTGTCAAACCCATTAAATACTTTAACACCTTACGAGCGGCCTATGCGGTTTATTTATGTGTACCGCACAGCGGGGTGTTTTTAGCCAAAATAGGGCTGTTTACGTGATCATTTTCATGCCTAAATAAGACCCAGAACGTAAAACAAGTACCTATCCCTGAAAGGGCATAAACAGAGCTTTCGAATGACACCATAACGATCCTTGTATGATGGATAGTTTTCTTGCAATAACCGTGCAACGCGAGTGCAAAAAGCAGGTAATTCGGTACTTTCAGTACATAATTGAGTATGTAGCGAGTGAGAGAGGGAGGAGGGAGCTGAGATTTGTGTCAGTAGGTTCGCCGCGGTGGTCTGGAGCAGTCATACGCTCGCTAGTCTCCTGCCACCACTTGTCTCTCTCTCTCAGCCACATTACGTGCTGAAATTGCCACTCGAGTTATGTCGAGCGCCGCCACATAGTCCAGCTTTTTTTAACTCGACTTATGTTGCTCGCCGCTAATTAAGGGTTAAAAACTTCAATGAGCTGCAGATACGTGTAAGCCTTCCGTTATAAATGTATTTGTTTATATGTCAAAATAGTTCAACAAATATTGTGAAACATGACATTAGTATCCAAAGATCTATGTATTTGTATGATGCTACATCTATCAACAAACATATATAATTGTTTCTCCCACTTAATTCTTGAAATTATTCAAAATCGAGGTGAACATTTGCGAACCTAGTTTTAAAACGTAATCCTTGCCGTAATATATATGGAACAATATTCATAACATCTCTAGCTAAAGCACTTTATGTACACGAGCTGAAGTATAACACATACCGTAATAATTTAAGGCACTATTTTCAATCATTCGATTGCTAGAGGTAAAGCCATTCTACATGAAGCTAGGAGAGTCTCGTATGACGAAATATGAGAGCCGCTTATCGTGATGGGTTGAGTGAAGAATATCACTTGGCTACTGCAGGAGTGGCACTGCTGAAACGTGAGACAAATTGTAAGAGTACACAGTTTAGCGAATATGTAATTTTAGAGTGCTATTTGGAATACTTTTGTAATGCCACTTGGAGTTATTTTGGAGTGCCACTTGAAGTCATTTTGGAGTAACACTTGTAGTCATGTTGAATGGTACTTGAAAAGTAGACAGGATAGATAAAAAACACCATCTGAGGAAGAACACTTTATTGACAACGTTTCACATACAGAGACCTGATGAAGCTATCTGCGAAACTTTGTCAATAAAGTGTTCTTACTCAGATGGTGTTTTTTATTCACTTGTAGTCATATATAAAATGCCATTTTAGTTATCTTGGTGTTACAAAATAATAGTTATTGGATTGCCAATTGCTGTTATTGTTGAGTGACACTTTTGTCTTACTGTGGAGTGCTATTCGAATATATTTGAGTGCGATTTGAATTAATTTTCAACTTATTTTGGAATGGCATTTGGAAAGATTTTTGAGGTGTTTCAAGTCACATATGTCGAAGGCGTCAGACAGAAATAAGACAAGAAGCTTCAATTATTCTTCTGGCTGACTTATTTTGTGTTAATATTTTACAATTCCGTTAATTATTATAAGATACACACGACTAACATGAATCTGGACAAATTTATAGAGCTAGCTGGTCTGATGTCCGCCTATTCACCATTATTTATGTATTTTAATAAGCCGATGGTGTATAATTTATTCTACTAAATGTTATTCAGATTTGAAAAGATATCTTGCAGTCAGAGACTCATTTGAACATTATAATTCATTGATACCGAGTTACTAAATATAAAGATTAACCTTATGATGTCTGCATAATGCGTTTATGAAATTGATATATATATTGATAGATGTTCTGCAACAGATATAAATTAATACATAAATTAACTGATAAGAGTCGGTTAGAACAACGCAAGATATTGTGAGTTATGGTCGCCATGATGACACTTTAGAGATTAACATTGTGTTGATATGTATCTAGCTAAGTGAGAGAGAGAGAGAGAGAGAGAGAGAGAGAGAGAGAGAGAGAGAGAGAGAGAGAGAGAGAGAGAGAGAGAGACTATATGGGTGTTATAGGACAGATTACAAACGAAGGGCAGATAAGCACTGACCACATAAACCTTTCCAAGAGTGGTGGACTCGACGAGACAGAGAAACGGGTAAGAGAACGTGAAAGTTATCCCGGACCCTGAGAATAGGATCTAAACAAAATTATGTTCGGGCTCTGTCTCGAGTCGGCTACCCACAGCAATGGGGTATGTGCCTTAGTATATACATACATATACATACAACTTGTGGGTGTATTGAAAATTGATGCAGGTAAATGTTTTCATAATTAACGAATACTTGATATCGTTAAGCCTGGGGGAAGTTTAAGCATTTCTGACTATTTTAAATTAGTTAAGATATACTTAATTATATACGAAATATATATATTTGTTCAGACAAAGCTATGCTTATTGGCTGTATTACCGCTAAACTGAGTAATTGAGGACGCTTGCAGCAATGGGTGACATCACACGGAGCACATACCCACACACTTTTGTCCGATTCGTTTGATTAATGACTAGATGTGAACCTTAGCAGGCACTCCAAAAAGTTAACCAGGACCCATTAGTCAATAACACATACTAAATAATTCTATAAATGTATCTATTGATCATATAGGACTTAATTGATCAAATATACGCCTTTGAATAATATCAGTGCATATGCTGTACCAGGTAAAGCGTTAAATATACAGAGTATATACCAAATTATTGCGGGGGGTATGTGCTCCGTATGAGGTCACCCATTGCTGCAGGTGTCGTTAATTATCCATGTTGGCGGTATTACAGCCAGTAAGCATAGTTTAGTCTAAACAATCAATTATATTTTGTATACAATTAAGTGTTTCCTGACTATTTTATAAAAGTCAGAAAGGTTTAAACTTCGCCCTGGCATAACGAAATTAAATACTGGCTATTTATGAACACCTTTACCTGCAGCAATATTCAATAACTGCACAAGTTACATCACCTAAAATAAATTTATAAATATTTATGAGAAACGTGAATAGCTAGGAATGACTCTAAAATGATAGAACTTGTCATTCTAATAACAATCGTAGCACTACAAAATTATTGCTCCGAATTATTGTAGCTCCGAATCGTCTCAAGTGGCACTCCATAATGACATATTAGTTATAAATGACACTCATGTTTCTCAAATGTCACTCAAACAGACGTCAACCAATACTCTTCACTCCGATGTCCACGATAAACTGTTCTACAACTCTCATAGCCTCAGTATAAATACACACATATTATGAGTCATTGGTAAGTGGGTGCATAAATTATGGTTACCGGTACCTATTTTAAATATAGGTAAGCTAAACTAGTTATGATAATTGATCAGGAATTATAACAACTTTGGTGCCATATATCAGATTACTTATACATCTATATTTCACACCGTATTATACGTTCATCAGATATTCAACCCTATATCAATATTTGGATATGCCAATGTAATACATATCACATTATTGTGAATATATCAGGATCTGTGTGCCATACAAATATCACATTCATAAAATATATAAATTAGGATAATATTACCAAAATGTAATACACAAAAATAGATAACCGCGAACGAAATATGAATGCCAAAACAGACAGACAATACATAACACATTTTGTTTCAATATTGCATTCAGTTACTTGACAATACTCAACTTGTACAGTCACTAAATGACAACACTCAAAACACTTACCGTTCCGTACACTGTCTTGTATTGATTACTATAATAACGTACACATTGTTGTAGTAATTGTACCCCCGGCTGTGTATTACTGTAGCTGTAGCTTCGGGGGGGGGGGGGGGCAGAGATTGTAAACTTTATAAGGGTTTGTTTATTGTTACTCATTTTGTAGCATTCATTCATAGCAAGGTTTGGATTAGGTAGTCTTGCGGTTGATTCATTATATCCATTAATATAAGCTGATAGGAATATGCTTGGATCAATTAAATATTTAGATCGATGACATATATTTGTGATTAGCTTCATGTAGCATGCAGCATCTTTACAATTATTATTCCCTTGGATAGTATATTCTTGCATCTCAATTATTTGTTTTACTATTTTGTGCAAATATTGTCTCCAATACGAAATATTATGGAATCGCACAAGATGCGGGTTTCTAAACTGCATGCGGCTACTGTAGGATCTGATGCTTAGCAAAGAAAGTACGTTACGGATTTAGAGAACTCTTAACTCATAAGCAGGAATAAATACTAGTGATAGGCCATACAGTGTATAATGGCATAGGTATGATTAAATAAAGGCAGCAACTCGCAACATAAACACATACAGGTGTGCTTCTCACTCTTAGTCAGGCAAGCCTGCTCGGACAGAGTCTCTAAGCCACACCCTGACTCACAATGCTCACAAAAACGGTAAACTGTGGCACAATAACAAGCATCCAGAGATAATAAACCCCTAGCTGTTAATCTGCCAGGTGGCAGAGGTCTAGCCGGAAGGATATAGGCTTCGGATACCCGGGCTGAGCTACCTGCTCTAGCCTAGGGACGTTCCCAAGTCTGTGCGCCAAATTACTCTAATTGAAAGGGTGCTCTCTTGAGAGACTCAGATCCCAAGTATCTGACTCTCTCCTGGCGACCCTAAAACAAAAGCAAGACGTGCTAGCGCAGTGCTGAGTGGACTAGGCAAGGGCCCTCACACAACACAACACTAGACACACAGGGACACAGACAAGAAAATGCCCCCCAGACTCCCACGGGTATCCTAGTAAAGTCGTGCGGGTCCACAGGACTCGCACCAGCAGACTTTACTTAAAGGATCGCAAAAAGCCTCCCCTCCGGTCTAGCCCCTGCTAACCTGACACAAGAACACATAAGCAAGCATGAAACCACCAAATATGAGACAACAAAAAAGCTTCCTAGGTCTCATTAACAATTAAATCTCTGCATAAGGCCCAAAATCCTATCTAGTTATCTGAGAGCTCGTCGTTAATACAATAATAGATATAAGGTCTATCAAGGGGATGGGATAATTAAATAGATTGGTGAAGTAGTGGAAGGAAGGTATACAAAGTAAGAGAGAAAGTTTCTAAGTGGGGTTGAGAGAGATAGATATCAAGGGGGTCCGAAGGGTACGACAGTGAGGTGAGCCCTGAGTCTTGAATCTGTCTGGACCCCGCCCTAGGCATGCAGAATACATCCCATGCTTGGCAACACTCAACACAGTTGCCGGGTCAAAATCCTGTACCCCGTGCTGAGTCGAAACTAAGCCTAACGTTGCAATCAAATGCATGTGGCAGCGCTTCAGGCTCGTCCCAAGCTAAGCAAGCGAAGCAACGTCCCAAGCTGGTCTCTCTCTCCCGCTCGTCTCTTCCCGCTCTCACTAGACTTACATCTTATATATTATAATGAAACAATCAACTATCGAGCCTTAAAATATACTAAGATGCGTTGGTTAAGAATAAGGGTAGCTACAAGCTGTGAAACAACATAAGAATATCCCAGACATTAGTTACGTTGTCGTACGATATATACTAAGGAAAAGCCTGCCGGTCGGCTGCCGCCAGCCGGTTTCTAAACGGCTGGGCAGCCGACGCGCGCGCATGCCCGCACATGGCTACTATGCAGAAGCGTCACACTTTATATTTAGTAACTCGGTATCATTGGATTAAAATTGTCAAATGCGTCTCTGACTGCAAGATATCTTTTCAAATCTGAATAACATTTAGTAGAATAAACTATACACCATCGGCTAGCTGGTCTGATGTCCACCTATTCACCATTCTACATCTCTTTTAATAAAAAGATATGTAGAATGGTGAATAGCTGGACACCAGACCAGCTAGCTCTATATATTTGTCCAGATTCGTGTTTGTTGTGTGTATCTTATAATAGTTAATGGAATAGTAGAATATCAACACAAAATTAGTCAGCCAGAATAATTATTGAAGCTACTTGTCTTCTTTCCATGTGACTCCTTCGATATAATTATGTGACTTGAAACACTTCAAAAATCTATCCAAATATCATTCCAAAATTACGCGAAAGTTAAGTCAAATCGCACTCAAATGTATTCGAATAGCACTGCAAACTAACACAGATGAGGCACTCAACAATAACAACAATTGGCAATCCATAACTAGTATTTTGGCACTCTAAAATAACTAAAATGGCATTTTAAATATGACTACAAGTGTTACTCCAAAATTACTTTAAGTGGCACTCCCTAATTTCTCCAAGTGGCATTATGAAAGTATTCCAAATAGAACTCTAATATGACATAGTCGCTAAACGTGGTACTCTTACAATTTGTGTCACGTTTCAGCAGTGCCACTCCTGCAGTAGCCAAGTGATATTCTTCACTTAACTCATCACGATAAACAGCTCTCATATTTCGTCATACGAGACTCTCTTAGTCTCATGAAGAATGGCTTTACCGCTAGCAATTGAATGTTTGTAAATGGTGCCTTAAATGATTACGGTATGTGTTGTACTTCAGCTCGTGTACATACAGTGCTTCAGCTAGAGATGTTATTAATATAGTTCCATATATTAAGACAAGGATTACATTTTAAAACTAGGTTCGCAAATGTTCACCTTGAGTTTGAATAATTTCAAGAATTAAGTGGGAGAAACAATGATATATGTTTGGTGATATATGTAACATCATACAAATCAATATATATTTGGATACTATTTTATATGGTTCACAATATGTATTGAACTATTTAGCCGTATAATACAAATACATTTATACCCGAAGACTTACTTGTATCTACTGCCTCCAATATGAAATACTATCGAAGCTGCAAGGGCATATTGTATATTCACTGTTCTGGGAATACCAACACAACCTCTCTCATATATAATCCAATCATCACTTATACTCCAATACCAACACAACCTCTCTCATATATAATCCAATCATCACTTATACTCCAATACCAACACAACCTCTCTCATATATAATCCAATCATCACTTATACTCCAATACCAACACAACCTCTCTCATATATAATCCAATCATCACTTATACTCCAATACCAACACAACCTCTCTCATATATAATCCAATCATCACTTATACTCCAATTCAAAGTTTAATAAGAAGCAACACCATAGTGTATAGTATAAATTTCAATTACACTTTCTTTAACCCTTAATTAGCGGCGAGCAACATAAGTCGAGTTAAATAAAGCTGGACTATGTGGCGGCGCTCGACATAGGTCGAGTGGCAATTTCAGCACGTAATGTGGCTGAGAGAGAGAGACAAGTGGTGGCAGGAGACTAGCGAGCGTAGACTGCCAGACCACCGCGGCGACCTACTGACACAAATCTCAGCTCCCTCCTCCCTCTCTCACTCGCTACATACTCAATTATGTACTGAAAGTACCGAATTACCTGCTTTTTGCACTCGCGTTGCACGGTTATTGCAAGAAAACTATCCATCATACAAGGATCGTTATGGTGTCATTCGAAAGCTCTGTTTATGCCCTTTCAGGGATAGGTACTTGTTTTACGTTCTGGGTCTTATTTAGGCATGAAAATGATCACGTAAACAGCCCTATTTTGGCTAAAAACACCCCGCTGTGCGGTACACATAAATAAACCGCATAGGCCGCTCGTAAGGTGTTAATTCGAGTAACGCATGGCAATATATTACAACAACTCCATGATATCCATTCTTACAGTCATGGCTCCGGAAATTGCAACCCAACACAATACCTACCTCCTTAAATGGCACTAAAGAAATGTCCATAATAATAATGACATAATATCGTCGTGTTCTTTTCACAAGGACTCAAAATGACTTAGTAGTGGCACTTTAGATTGAAATCCAAAACTCGCAAACTAATTTTTCAAGATCAAGACAGAGACCTTTGGTTCTTGTGATAAGTACTCGTAAACTGATACTGAAGTGGCTGTTTGGGATTTAATGAACAGACTCTCTCTCTCTCTCTCTCCAAAGGAAAGATAGTATATTGGCCATGCGAAAAACTAAAATAATGGTACATGATTTTATAACAACTAACAAGACAGACTAAATTTTACGACCGCCGATCACTTCCTATCACTACAACACGTTTAATTTTACAGATCCAAAAATCGTCCAAACCCTTTTAGGACTTTGAGAAGGACCATCACACTCTCGCTGGAGCCGCTCTAAAAGTCTATGGTGCAAATTAGAAGATACACTAAACTGTGTTGCTTTTATGGACTACATCCCTGGTTATCTATATTTGTCTTGGTTCTCCCTCTCTTCTTATATATAAATGTATAAATATACACAAAACATCGCGCACACATATGTATATACACATTATATATATATATATATATATATATATATATATACATTGGTACGACCCTGGCAACCACGAAACAGTTGGCTCGCTTGACCGGAGTGGTAACAGTGAGATTTTAAGATTCTCAAGTCTCTAGTAGGATTTTGGCTGTCTGTTCTTACTCGTTTTCCTTTCACTTAAAATAAATCAAACAGCTCAAGAATTATATATACTTGTCATAAAGGAAGCTTAGCTAGAAAAATTAATATGTTCCAGGAGCACTTTAAGATCATATTTATTCTACTAATGATTTTCACAATTAATTATGATTATTAAGATTAATTATGATTAATTATGATTAATTATTGTATTCATTTTTATTATTATTTATTATTATAATTAATTAGGATTGTAGTATTTATTTTATTGTCTCTACTGTACTACTTATGTGGGGGATAAATCGACAGTAATTTAGAAGTTCGTATACTTTATTTAACATAACTTCCTAACTGCTCTAATAACTGTTTCTCTGTTCGGGCCTAGATGAGTTGAAGACACGGATTGAATATTACATTGATTCACGATAGGTTGTACTTTGGAACCCTAGAGCCCCCGTTACTCCCTAGCTGAATTCCCGTTATTCAGGTATTGACTCAAGTCGACTTCGATCCAAAGGCACGTTATTAGTTTCTAAACTAATATAGTTTATGCCGAGCCCTGCTGTGTCTACTGTGGAGACCAGGGCCTAGTAAATCAAACGTTATTTACCTATTTTAAACAAAAGTTATATTCTTTATCTATCCTTAAGAATTAACCACGTGAACTGGGCCTATTGTGTCTACTCCCGAGACCAAGACATTAATACATATGATCTCTTTACTACTTTTTCCTATATCTTACATTAACTCATATAACAAAGACGTCGTTACAACAAGGGTAGCTTAACACTCTCTGAATAGACAATAGATTCCTACAAATGAACCGGCCGGAATTACAAGTTTGTTAGATTTTCTTCTCAAATACAATCTTGGATTCTATTACACAGTTACTCACATGAACATGTTGTTTACACTCTTTACCTTGATAAATCTAATTGATAACACCTTCCGCATAAATTATACGCTCATCAATCCTATTACAAATAAGCTATATTCACAATACACACTTAATCAATAATATTTCTTACATGGGTAAACTATACCTCAAGACCTCTACATGGAAAAGCATCACGGTTATAATACTTTATATAACTTCTTATGAATACATTACTATAGTGGACGAGACATCCTTAACGCTCCCTCAAAACTATCCTAATTGTCCTCGCAAATGATTATGGATATAGTGTCCTTTTTAACAAACGAGTTCGTTTTTGTATGTGGACGAGTGTCCTTTCCTATCTATAACTGACCTATCGGGCAAGTTACCCAAAACTGGTTTCCCCTGAGACTATTGGTTGCCCCTCTGTCTTTAAGAAATTATTCCCCCCCCCCCCCTTTTAATTTATATACTTAAATCTTTCCTATCAGATCCTATCTAGTTCCAACTCTCGGCATTACGCCTTTACTAAAAAAAATAACTATTCATAACACATCATCCTTTTATATATATATATATATAAGTCTAGATCTTTCTCTTTAGTCTGTCCCATATGGACACATAAAATATTATATCTGGTGGCCACTGGGTTAGTTCTGCAGTCTCTCTCTTTCTTTATATCAACTGGAAATCTTTGCTCCCCCTCTACTATCAGCCGTCCTCTTGAATCGCTTGGCTGTAGGTATGCAAGCCTGCGATGTGACGCCAGGCGGCCGGATACTGAAGGTGTATCTGCCTTAGTAGGTAAGAGCTGATAATAGGCCTGAGGTGTGCCTTCTGGAACAAAAGGCGAGGGATGGGAGGCTGGAGCCGAGTTCCTGTGGGTGCCCAAGCGAGAGAGACTAAGTAGGTTGCGATAAGCTAATCCAGTGCCGTCCGAGCGGCGAATGACCCTGTAACATGCCCCCCCCCCACCCCTGCTCTCCCGCGCTGTGATTGGCCGAGCTGCACGTGCGGCAGCCCGCTCGCTCTGAGTTCTCGCCTTCTACACCTCCACTGTCTTCTCTTCAAAATAAGTTCCTGGAAGCTGGTTGCAAAAATTTGTCAGTGGCTTACGGGAGTATAGGGCTGGCACCGAAGTATTAGATCTATTGTAACCAGATGAAACTGTCCGGGAAGAGAATGAGAGCGACTTTTGAGGTGAGGTGGGAAGTTCAGCTCTGTGTTCCTATAATGGAGAGCCGCTGATTGGCTGGCTGGGAACGTGTGGCGTTTTGATGCTTAGAACTGTCAAAATCAGCTGGCGAGGCAAGCAAATAGAAGGGAGCGCGGTGATTGGTGGAGGGCTTTTCTACTTAAAGGATGATTATGATTAATTATTATAAAGTATTATATACTACGTATTTTTAGTATTTCTTATCTATTATGATAAAGTATTACTTATTATAAATATTTATAGTAATTATCTTACTATTTTATTACCCTTCATTATAATTTTCTTAATATATCCTTTACAAGTACTATCGAGGAAAGGAAGATGTTAAAGTCACCAATTTAACAACAATAAATGTATTTACAAACCCAATAAACACAAATATAAAGTGTGTACAAAATAAAGAAAAAATACATAAAAAATAAATTAGGAGATCCAGGATGCACTGGAATGTCCGATCTTTCACTGCTCGCTAGTTTGCCAAATATTAAAGTATTCCAATGCTTAATCAAGTATCACTATTATTAATACAAATTACAACAAGAACACATTGCAAGTTATTTGAATATCAAAATATGAAACGTGCGTGACAGAATAGAATGAATAAACGAATAGTTTCACTATTCATTACTAAAGTATCCACAAAACCTTTCAGTCGTTACACTGCATTATTAACCTTTTCAGACCAGGGTCACCAAGATATGGTTAAAGAGGATTATGGTGAACTGCTGTTAAGATCTAGCAGGGCAGTAGTCTTGAAGTTCTCTGTGTTGTCCTGGTGCATTGGTCCCGGGGCAAAAGGGGCATTGGTGAATGATGACAGAGGTAGTCTGATAGGTTGCTGTAGGATCTTGTTAGTGTTAAATTACTCCCATCAGGTTTATGCTTGGTTGTACATATTCCTTGGTATTCTCTATGAGTAGGTATATGGTCTTTGACATTCAGGCTAGACTTAGAAGTTGTTGGTTGCTTGTCATATCACCTAGCTATTTTAGGAGAGAGTGCATTGACATATTCGACTAGCCCTATCGGATTACTTTCCACACAAACCAGATACATTTCTCTCCCTCTTATTTGTTAGAGGATGTGTTGAGTATCTTATTCATTTCAGTAATTTATTGTTTTACAGAATTGGAGAACTATGGTTGCAAGTGTCATGAAAACTAATATATTTTGTTCAGTGTCTTTCCAATATCTAGGCTTGCAAGTGTATGAGGCATTGAGGTGCGTGTTTAATTTTGTTTTCCCATCGGTTCTATTTTATCCTTTTTATCTCTCCACCTCCTTCCCTTTATACCAATTCTTCCTATTCATCCATCTATATTTCTTCTTCCTCCTTTAGTTTCCGTGTATTTATCCACATTTCCCACCCGTCCATTCTAGTATCCCGTTTCTCCTTTACTTCCTCTTCAACCCCTATCCGTATTATCCTTTTGTTTTACCTTTCCTCCTATGTTTATCTTTTTACTCTCCCTCCCTCCACTTTTGAGTCTTCCCTCCCCTTCCATCCCCCTTCCCCTCAACTAACGGTACCTGCCGAATTACCTGGATAACCAGACAACAAATGGACTTGCAAATTACTGAAGGAGGACACGAGGTGGAGGAGGAAACAAGGGAGGAGGAGAAGGCAAGGAAGGAGGAGTGGAATACAAGGGAGGATGAAGAGTAAGAAACAAAGGAGGAAGAATGGAAGACATGGGAGGATGAAGAGTAAGAAACAAAGGAGGAAGAGTAGAAGGCAAGGAAGGATGAAGAGAACACAAGGGAAAATGAGGAGGAGGAGATAAGGGAGTATAAGAAGAAAACAAGGACAAAAGAGAAGACAAATGAGAAAGAGGGGAATTTGGAGAAGGAGAAGGAAAAGGAGAAGCTTATTTCCAGATTCTCCTCCTCGCTCATAACTCAGCCTCCCTCCCTTTTCCAACTTCACTCATTCATTCCTCACCTTTTCATGAAGTATCACTTTTCTGCCTGGCCCAAGTTTGCGTTTGGAGAGAGAGAGAGAGAGAGAGAGAGAGAGAGAGAGAGAGAGAGAGAGAGAGAGAGAGAGAGAGAGAGAGAGAAGGGGGGGGGGGGAAGGTGTAAGAGGAGAAGACAAGAAGTATAATTTAGCAAGGCAGGGATCAAAAGGTGAATCACTCTGCAGGAGGGAGGTGGGTGTAAAACAATGATTGTAGGATATCCTTTGTAACAACTAGGACCATACCAATTCTGCAGTATCTCTCTCTTCGCCACAATGTTGCATCTCTCTCACTATTCTACCGCTAGTACAATAATCAGTGTTCCTCGGAGATCTCACAGTGTATACCACCCCCTCTTCGTAGAGCACGTAGTACCCGTCTTGCAACACAAACCCACCCCTACTCTGTGCAACTCTCCAAACCAGGAGTGAAACGTTATTCTCAGTCTTTCTTCTATTCAACAGCTGAACTCTGGAACTCTCTCCCAGAATCAATCCTTCCCTCTTCCTATGACTTAAATTGCTTCAAAATCTGTGTGTCCAGGCATTTTTGCTCAAACGTCCCTTGATTTTGGTCCTGTCACTCTTTAAACTCTGGGGGAGGCACTCGTTACAGGCAGTTATGCCTTTTGTCTCCCTCACTCAAATAGAAAACAAAACAAATGACGTTGGAATTACTTTCATTCACACAAGTTATCAAGCCCAAGCCACAAATGTGGCTGAGAGAGAGATAGATAGATAGATAGATAGATAGATAGATAGATAGACATAGGGATTGATTGATAATAGATAGAAATAGCACAATTGAGAGAGGCGGGAGCAGTAATATAAATGAAGAAGATTTAGCCCAAAGTATGGGGACAAAATTACATTGTCAGCTAAAAGTAAAAACACAAAGCAGACAACACAGACACATATTTCAGAACAAAATATAGTCAGAAAGCATTTACCTTTATTATACCATTAACATTTCAATATTTCCAATAGTTAATAATGCATTAACTACCGGTAGTTAACGCTATGGTTGTATAAATGACTGAATTACGTTTATAATCGAGTAGCCAGCCAGCCTTTGGCTTATGAATACCATTGTAACAGTTTCTTAAGTTTTTCCATTAATTAGATTTTTGTCAACAATGCTCGGTATTGTGTTTCACTTGATTCAATGACTAGCTGTGTCTACTATATTATGCAATATCAAATGCTTACGCTTTTATTAATCCACTGTACCGGTGACGTCTCTTTAACTTTAACTTTATTAAAGATTGTATTCAGTTTAAAAAGGGCCTCCAGCAATTTACAGGCTTCGAACTATCTCACTTAACCTTGTTTACTACCACAGATCCTGCTTGAACACAAAATCGTCTAAATATAGCTTGAATGAAATATAAAATACGTTGTTGGTACAGAAAGGGTTAATGCACAGTGCAGCAGTGAGCAAATAAGCTCATTTCAGCATATTATTGTCTCTGCCATAACTACTATCCAGAGTGTCAACTGAACCCACAAGTCGGTTTGGTTCGTGGCCGTTTAGATCTGCTACATTGTTTTGTCTGTCTCTGATATTGGTAGAGCCGAGTGGTTGAATTGATATGATTGATATTGGCCGTGTGACTATTTAAGTCCATGGTTGCTTTGATTGGTTTGTTGTTATGGTCCATGGTCATATACACACATAGGGACAGAGCTGAGCAGTCAGATTTGTTCCAATGGGTTTTGACTGAGTGACCATTTGGGTCTGTATCAGTATTGGTCTACTGCTGATATATGGGTCTTGTCGTTATGGTTTGAGGCAGATTTTGTGTGTGGCCAATTTGGTCACGCACACACACACACACACACACACACACACACACACACACACACACACACACACACACACACACACACACACACACACACACACACACACACACACACACACACACACACACACACACACACACACACACACACACACACACACACACACACACACACACACACACACACACACACACACACACACACACACACACACACACACACACACACACACACACTCTCTTAAAATTTCACAATATACACAGCTTATATATGGTCACATCCTGCCAGTCTTCAGACACAGCTTGCCAGACAAAGACTGAAGAATGTGGAATTTCCAGGGATTCAGTATCCACTGAATGCAGTCACCAAACTTTGTTTAACTTAGTGTTCATGTTTGAGAGATGACTGCATTTTTAAATGTAGGGATTATTTCCTTACGGGCCCAATAAATCAGCACCATGGTGTGTGGGTTTCATCTAAATCTGTCCAGTAATTACTGATAAATCTTGACAGACAAACTAACAGTTGACAACGATCACATAATATCAGCAAACTTCCGTGGGCGGTGATATTATCCATCCTCGTCACACACACAACACATACTCTCCTCGTCACACACACAACACATACTATCCTCGTCACACACACAACACATACTCTCCCAGCATTATATGCCAACTATCTTAATTTAGACAAGCACTGTTTGTATCATTTACATATATACAATTAAAGGTGTTCAAAGTTAGTTCAGTACACATTACTGCCAGTACAGTTTTCTATTAACTATTATATACAAACCTTTTAAGACTGCCAGGATCCACAGTGAAGTCCAGCTCAATGTAAAATAGTTTACCAGAATAATAATGTACTGGTTTACTAACTAGTATTTGATGTGAAACCAACACACAAACTACACACTTATGACGTGTGACTAACCATAAATAATCATCCAGGAAAATATATTGTCTTTACTTGGCGAATTAATTTATTCGTTCAACCTCCAGTAATCTGCTTTGGCTCCCTCTCTCCTCCCCGTCTGGTGTGGAAGGTCAGACAAGGGAGCGTAAAACAGTCTGAATACACCGACCTGGGAAAAATAAGAGAACGGAAACATTATGACCGAAAAAAGGTGAGACACTTGAGCACACACACAGGGAGAGAGAGAGAGAGAGAGAGAGAGAGAGAGAGAGAGAGAGAGAGAGAGAGAGAGAGAGAGAGCGTGAGAGTCAGTGAGAGTTTATGCGTTCATACTTTTTATTTATTATTTGTTTTTCTCGAAATTAATACAGTATTCTCTTTGATTCATGTATGTATTTAACTATGTATGCATATTTGCATAATAAATCTTGCAACTACCATTGGGTCACCGGGCTCTTCAGTATCTAAAAAATAAAATAAAATAAAATCTACACTATTAGCTGATATTAACGTACTCTTTTATCGCAATTTAGGGGAATGGCTCAAAGTTAAAAATCACTCCACCCAAACAAATCACACAACTACACTGACTGAGGTGTATCTGGCAGTGTCGTGGGAGGGAGAGTCGATTTTGCTCTCCGGTATAGGGTATTTTACCAGGGAGATAATGGAGATAAATAGACAATACTTCGCAAGTGGACCTAGTTCGTCAGAGTGAATACATTGAGTGCAACATATATTAAATTACGACCAGGATAGTGAAGAAAAGCCTGTTTTAGTGTTGTTTCCAACGTTTTTTCAAATAGGTGCCCAGGAAGAAATTCTAACATGGCGAAAACCGAATTGCCACTAACGTCAATCGTAATAATGTATACGCGTTTCCTCTGAACATATATCAATAGTGAATTATCCAGTAGTACCAATAGTTAAATTTAAAGTGAAATCCAGTTATGTAAAAGTGTTAAAAGTGATCAAGTTAAAATAAATGAGAATCTAGAGTAAAAAAATACAAACGGTCACCCATACAGTGCCAACACTCCCAACGCGGCCCGCCATAGTGCCTCCCTCCACACTACACCCTCTCCCTAGTCACTACTAGTACCGAACTAATCATTCAAATACCTGGCTAGATAAACAAATAATAGACAAACTTCCCAGCCCTCCTGACAATTTATTTTGGCCCACAAAAAGCCTATCATACATCCTAAAAGATAATCTTTTAAACAGCCGTACGTTGAAATACTAATGCCAATAAAATTGCCTCCCTCCAACCCCTCTCCTGGTCGACCTTGACACCTTACACTACACAACGTCACCACCCTGGCTCGACACAACGTCACCACCCCGGCTCCCTCAGGTCCCCACACACAGCGTCATGCGTCACAGTACTCCACACTCTCCACCTCGATATATAAATCACTAAAGAAAAGATAAAATAAGGAAAGTAAAGTAAACTACGATCAAAGATGGATACCAATACATGTACTAAATGCAAGGTAAAGTCCGAGGACCAGACTGCCAAATGTGAAGAACGTAAATTGCTATTTCATCTGCAATGCATGGGTAAGCACAACAAAGGAAACTCAAGAAAATGCTGATTTAAAGACGCCCCTATTATGCTACAAGGATAATTTACTGATGCAATGGAGAAAATAGGCCAAACAGTCCAAATAGCCTTGCTAAATGAAAATATTTCACCCCATTCTGACAACAAAACACAGTCCCCAACAAACTTAACATCATACTCGCGATTCATAGAAAATCTTAGTTACTGGCTGTCACACTACAGTGATACATTGTCACCTGTGTGCGCACACTCTCCCTCACCACAAATACCCATAACTCTCAGCCCCCTACACCCCCACGTTACTCTCAAACCCCCCCCCCCCCCCCACGTGACTCTCAACCTTAATTGCCCCCACATTACCCTTCACAACCAACCACACCCCCACAAGTTACCTCTCAGCCACCTCCACCCTCTATCTGCCCAACTGAGACCCTTATGTCACCACAAACCACCGCCCAGGCAGAAGGACTTTATTTTGTATCCAACTCCCCCCCCCCCCCCCCCCCCCGAGCAACAACAACGTAAGAGGAATGAAGTGGATAGCCCTCAAAATCAAAACCAACTGCCATCTACCACAACTACTGCAGTACAGGTTGCTTCAAGTACAACCAATCAAGAGACAGGTAATGCAACTCGGGAAGTATCCGGCCTGGTCCCGTGGCAACATATGCATACCGATACAAAGGAAATTGCAACATCAATCACCACATCAACACACTCAGGCACACAAGGATCAGCTACACCTCTATGCAGGTATCACCTGAAAATAATGTGCCACTTTGGACCAAAAGGTGAACTTAATGGAGTAAAATGCAGATTTGAGCACCCCAACATTTGCAACATTATGATCAGAGATGGCACATGCAGATTTGGTGAAAACTGCAAATACCACCATCCAACCCTCTGCCAGTCATCACTATAGAATAAGACATGCTATGATAGCAAATGCTCAAATTTCCATTTTAAGAGGACTTGGAGGATAACCAGAAACAACACAAATGCTTATAAAAAATTATCCAGTTTTGCGAGGACGAGACAGAGGAAGAAGACACTATGGGAAATGGCAGAACAAGATGAACAAAGTGCGAGAATTGGAAAAAAACAAATAGCCCATCTAGAGTACCTCCTGTCCTCCTGAGCGTGGCACAAGGATGTGCTCTATGAGCAACACCAAATACCTGCCGAGGACTACTAGGTACACATAGTAGAATAAATATCCCCTCCCCCGTCTTGTTTGCAAACATCCAAGGTCTAAAAAATTGAACCACAAACAAAGTACCATTTATTAGGGGCCTGCTAGAAGAAGGAAACGCTATATTTGCGGCTCTCACAGAAACCCACATTAAAGATCAGGTAGATAGTGAAGTATGGATTCCTGAAGTAGGGATTCCTACATAGGGCGGACAGAACGCATAACACTCGTGGAAGTGTAGCCTTGTACATTCATGACTCTCTGATATGTACTGAATTTCTAAATAACAGTAATGAAGTAGTGGAAATACTTGGAGTTAAAATATAATCTCTAAATTTAGCAGTTATTGTCACATACAGACATCCTGACTCATCCTTAGAAGAATTCAAAACGCAGCTCAACATGATCAAATCAGAAGTGGAAGCCCTGGGTAACCCGACACCAAATATTATGTGGTTAGGAGATTTTAACCTTCCAAACATCAAGTGGAGGCAACTAGAAGACCAAGTAGTGTCGAATAACTTCAGAGAAGCAAATGCAAGAGAACAATTTAAACTTTGCGACTTGTTTAGTCTTAGCCAGCATATTGCCGAACCCACACATGCAAACAATATCTTAGACCTTGTCTTCACTAACAATGACTCCCTAGTACACAGTGTTAACATATCAGACAAAACATACTGTTACGATCCAGGTTCTACAAGACACAGGGCTCTTCATCATTGGACTAGATAAGGCTAAATGCAACAACGGTAACACTAGTTCCAACCCCTGCCTTAACCACTGGAGAACAAAACACCTATACCGCCCTGAGTCGTGCCTGGACAACGAGGTATCCTATGACTCGGTAAAAGGTGCGCACTATAGGCTGAGGATCACTGAAGCAGCCTATACTCATACAACATACGATTACTTTATTAAGGTATACAAGGAAAAAGATAGATAGCGTAATTAAATCGCAGCAACGATTTAATAGCAAACTAGAAGAAGGATAATTAACGTTAAGTTAAATAATCAGTAAACTGTCACTCCTGTCTGAAAGAAAGTGAAACAAAGAAAGTCCTAAAGCATCATGCAGGAATCGTCTGCAAAAGTCAGATGCAACTAAGAAGTACGTCTCGGATTCTGAACTGTGTATTATTACTGTGGGAACATATATAGTGTAGGGACATACGGTGTTATCTGGCACAGGTGTAACTATAAAACAGTCGGCAGTCTAAACTCTAACCACAAAAAGATGTGCTTTCTCCCACCAGGCACAAGCCTGCTCTGGTTGGGTCTCTCAGCAACAATCACGACTTACTATAAACATAAGGAACAATAATGCTGCACACATATACACAATGAGATTATAAACCCTAATCGGGGGTCTGCCAGGTGGACGAAGTCTAGCAGGGGAGTCGTAGGCTAGGCTACCTGGGCCGAGCCACCTGCTCGGTAGCCTAGTGTCGTTCTCAAGTCTGTGCGCCTAGTTACATTAAATGACGGGGTGCTCTCTTGAGAGATCCAGGTCTCGTGTACCTGGATCTCTCCTGGCGACCCTCCTAAGTCAAAAGCTAACGAGCTAGCACAGTGCTAGGTGGACTAGGCAAACGCCCTCACGCCAACACAGTGCTAGGCTCTAAGGTACACAGACAAGAAAATGACCTAGGCCTCCGCAGGTATCCGGTACAGTTGCATAGGCTCAACGAAGTCTATGCTCATAGGAAACTGTAACCTGATAGCCTCTCCCCAGTCTAGCATCGACTGACCTGGCAGACACCCAAGAAAATAAGGTTGGGGCAACACGATGAGTATGTCAAACCTACCCAAGCCAAAATGGATAACCCTCTGATCCAAAATGCCTAACTAATTACATATAATATCTCTGAGAGCTCGCTGTATAATACAGTGACGGATATATGAAATCAACGTCAAGGGGTAGGGCAGTAAATTAATAGTAGGATATACAGAGAGAAGAAGGTAAGTAGTGGTAGAGAAAGTTCGCAATAGGGGGGTGAGGTGGGCTGATAGATTGCAAAGGGATGTTAGCGTTACAGCACTAAGAGGAGCTCTGCCCGTGGAAGTCACAAGGGAGTCCGTGCGTGTAGGCGCACCCATTTCCGACGCGGCAGGAAAGCAGTGACGGAGCAGGAGGGAGGAGGCCGGCGACGAATCAGGCGCCCGAGAGATGACGTAACTAACCAAGTTGCACGATATCAATCCGCCGATACCACCCAGCTCTGGTTTCTCTCTCTCTCTCTGTCTCTCTCTCACTCACTCACACTCTCCAACTTCCACGAGTCATCTAATACATTAAATCTATGACAGCTGGAATAAAATACAATGCATTGTCACAGGTGAAAATAAAGAGTATTTCTGGACTACCTGTGACACTATGATGCACTAGGAAGAAACTAGAACTTAATCAATAAACTACAGCCCATAACACTGCCTGGGGAGAGGGGAGAAGAGGATGGGGAGCCAACCGCTGCCCCCTCGTGGTCGCTGGGGAGCTGACATGCGTCACAATACTCAGATCATAAATTAATTGAGATCAAAACAACCCTAGCAAGTGTACAGAACACCTCAGTAGCTAGACCAAAAACTGGTCCATTCAGCAAATTTAACTTCAATAGCAATAATATAAGGTGGGAAGAGGTAAACCAAGAAATGGAGGAAATAGACTGAGAAGATTTAATGAACAACCGGACACCATCAGAATGCCTAGTCCTATTAACAGAAACCATGACCCAAATCTGTAGCCACCACATACCAGAAAGACAAACAAGACGAAGAAGCAAACAAGAACGGGAAAGAAGGAAGCTGTACAGAAGAAGAACATTACTAACACAAAGACGCACACAACAAAATCTACAGGAAAGACAAAAGGTCAAAATAGATAGATAAATTGTGGAAATTGAACAACGACTAAGAATATCATATGAAATATAACAAATAGAAGAGGAGAGCAAAGCTATTGCAAGCAAAAAGGAAAACTCCAAGTACTTCTTTTCATATGCTAAACATAACACTAAAACCACATCAAACATCGGCCCACTAAGTAAAGATGATGGGTCATTCACAGGGGACACAAAAGAAATAAGTTAACTATTACGTCTACAATATGAAACAGCCTTCAGTAAGCATGACGAAACAAAAGCAATCGGCGACCAAAATGAACTTTTCAAGAATAATTCCCCCACGGAACCCCCCAGACTCTGGATGATCATTTCGGGCCAAACGACATAGCAGAAGCCATCGCCAACATGCCATCCCACACGGCACCATGTCCGGACTCTTGGAGCTCGATCCTAATAAAGAAATGTAAGGAACACCTCTCAAAACCCCAGGCTATAATGTGGAGAAGGATTCTAGACACTGAAGAAATACCGGATAGTTTGAAAAACGCAATGATTGTCCCTTTGCATAAAGGAGGGAGTAAAGTACTACCAAACAACTATCGCTCTGACTTCCCACATCATTAACATTTTCAAGAGAGTCCTGCGAGGCAAAATCTCAACATTTATGGACAAAAATGAACTGCACAACACTGGTCAACATGGGTTCAGAGCAGGAAGATCATGTTTCTCGCAACTTTTGGAACATTACGACAACATTCTTAAATCCATAGAAAAAAAATGTGGATGTCATTTACACCGATTTTGCTAAGGCATTTTATAAATGTGATCATGGCATTATTGCACACAACCTTAACCCCTAAAAGTTGGCGCGCAACTTAAGTCGAGTTAAATAAAGCTGGACTATGTGGCGGCGCTCGACATAACTCGAGTGGCAATTTCAGCACGTAATGTTGCTGAGAGAGAGAGACAAGTGGTGGCAGGAGAGTAGCGAGTGTATGACTGCTCCAGACCACCGCAGCGAACCTACTGACACGAATCTCACCTCCCTCCTACCTCTCTCACTCGCTATATACGGAATTGTATCGGGAAAGTGGCTAATTACATGCTTTTTGCACTCGCGTTGCACGGTTATTGCAAGAAAACTAGCCATCATAAAAGGATCGTTATGGTGTCATTCGAAAGCTCTGTTTATGCCCTTTCAGGGATAGATACTTGTTTTACGTTCTGGGTCTTATTTAGGCATGAAAATGATCACGTAAACAGCCCTATTTTGGCTAAAAACACCCCGCTGGGCGGTACATATAAATAAACCGCATAGGCCGCTCGTAAAGGGTTAAAGCAAAAGGGATAACAGGTAAAATTTGAAGGTGGATATACAACTTCCTAGTGAACCGAAAACAATCAGCAGCAGTATGCCAAGTAACATCTGAGCCTTCAGACGTCAAAAGCTCAGTTCCCCAAGGAACAGTGCTAGCGCCCCTTCTTTTCCTCATTCTAATAATAATAATAATAATAATAATAATAATAATATTTATTCAGTTAGCAATTTACAGAGTTGGTACCATATAGTATGTTACAGAATGACATGTACCAGCTGTGCATAATTCCAACTAATGATAGCCCAATAAGGCCGTTAGGTGTATTTCCATTGGGATCCTTGTGGGATTAGCTAGGTTAGCTGGGAACAAGGGGAGGATAAAAGAAATAGATACCTAAGGGAAATATTTCTGGGGGTTATTTTAAGATACCTTACATCCTATAATTAATATCGTAATCAGTAATAATTTCAGTTTGTTTTGCCTATCTCTTATGTCGTATTTAGTAGTAGACATAAGCTTGGTGCTCCCTTCTCGCAGCTGTCCGGTTCAGGTGTTCCTTCAGGCTAAGTCTGAAGGAATACAGTGTTCTCTTTTCACGGACTGACTGGGGTAGGTCGTTCCAGTCTTTGATGGCAGTGAAGACAAATGTTTGCTTACCCTGTCCTTGGATTCTCGGGACCGTAAAATTAAACATCCTGTTTCTTGTGTTATGTCCATTCCTCTCATTTGCTTTAACAAAATCACTCTTTAGATACTCTGGAGCTCTGTCATAGAATATCTTGAAGGCATTAGTGAGCCTGATTTGTTTGGCCCTGTCAGAGACATTGAGCATACCTAGTGACTGAAGTTGTTCCTGGCCAACATGTGATCTGGGTCCTAGGTTCAGCATGAACCTAACCATTTTATTTTGAGTTTATTTTGTGCTGTGCTGATTTAGATGATGCAGAGTACCAGGATGACACAGAATAGTCAAAATGACATTGAACAAGCGCTTGGCAAAGGGTCTTTTTGGTCGCTGCTGGCAAGCATCCCACCTGTCTATACAGGTATTTTATCCGTGCTCTACACTTACTCAGGATAGATTCCAAAATTGTTTCACCTGACAAACTCGAGTCCAGTTTTAGTCCAAGATATTTAACTTGTGACACTGTTGTTATAGGAATATCATTACAGTTGACCGAGAAGCCCACAATGTCTTTCAGTTTGCGTTTTGTTCAACATAAGATGGCTTCTGTCTTGCCCAGGTGAAGAGATAGTATAATAAGTGACATAGATGCCAATACCAGACACAGTACAGTATCCTCCTTTGCGGATGACACGAAACTGAGTATGATAGTAAAGACACAGGAAGACATGGGCCGGCTGCAGGAGGACATAAATAAGGTGTTCCAGTGGACCAGGGAAAATAACATGCAGCTTAATGAAGAAAACATCTAATTAATACGATACAGAGATAATAATTTCGTTAAAGAGAACACAAGTTACATAACAGAATCCAATCACATAATAGAACGTAAAGACAATGTGAAAGACCTTGGGGTGATAATGTCTGAAAATATGAGATTCAAAGAGCATAACCAGGTGAAAATTGCAGCTGCGAAACGGCTAACAGGTTGGATTCTACGTACATTTAAAACTTGCGGTGAATTGCCTATGATAACACTCTTCAAATCCATGGTGCTACCACGGCTAGAATACTGTAACATATTATCATCCCCATACAAAGCAGGTGAAATTAATGACGTAGAAAGTGTACAGAGGAATTTCACCTCACATAATTATAAACTCGGTAAAACAGTTACACTACTGGGAGCGTTTGAAATCACTAAAGCTGTATTCGTTGTAACATATAAGGGAACGATACTTAATAATATATACGTGGAAAATCGCAGAGGGTTTTGTACCGAATCTACATACACCAATAGCAATGAAGTTCCGTGATAGGAGAGGCAGAGAATGCAATATCCCCAAGATGAAAAATCGGGGTGCTATGGGCGCTCTGCGAGAGGGCTGGTTAACACATAGAGGAGCACGTCTCTTCAACAAACTCCCACGGCGAGTAAGAGATATAAGAGGCATCTCGTTAGACACCTTCAAGAGAGCCCTCGATGTCGAACTACAAAAAGTGCCTTCGAACAGTCTGCTGCACCAATTTTCAAACAACAATGAAGGGCGGTGCGCTCTTCGGTGCCACCATCAAGAGTGGCGAACTCCACATAGGTGACATTGGTAGGTAGGTGCTTTACATATATGTTGATGGCTGGAGAAGGTGGAGGTGATGAAGGGTGATGATAGTCTAATAGTTTATAGTGCAGTAACGCAGAATCGGAGGACTCAGTAGGCTCAGCTGTCACATCTTCAACAACTTATTCATATGAACAGCATATCATCACACACACACACACACACACACACACACATCACCATCCGATTGGATTCCGTGGAGGAGAGGGTTCGAATTGAGTGAGAGTGAATGAGTGGAGTATAAATCCAATCTGAGACATGAGGTATTGTGACGTGATGCTAACAGAGGAAATGTGTTGATATTGCGAAAGAGAGAGAGAGTGAGAGTGATAGATAGGAAGATAAAGGAAATGTATAGCAGGTAATATATCCTGGTTGTCAGCTGGGTTAAGATATAACACTGGTCAACAGAGGCCAACACACAATTAATGTTGACAGTACTTGTTGTTAATGCAGTAGATAATTGATGGTACTGTTGTTGTGATGGCACTGTTGTTGATGGTAGATGATGGCACTGGTAATGGAACGTGAACAATTTGTTGTAATGGAAGGACCTTGTACCTCTGCTATCAGGAGATGCTGGAATAGGCGACTCTGATTCAAAGGAGTTTATTGAGGTAGTACAAGATAGTTTTTTATCTCAATTCATAGATACGCCGACTAGAGGTGATAATATTTTCTATTTAGTTTTCAGTAACAATGAACATATGATAAATAGTGTAGAAATCGGGGACCACCTAGAAAATAGTGATCACAATTCTGTGTATTGTAATATACAATGGAAAGGTAATATCAGAGAGAATACAACATTAATAACGGACTTTAGAAAAGCCAATTATGGTGGGTTAAGAGAAGCCCTGTTAGCGGACCCTATGGTCAAAATATTAAGTCGATCCTGGTGTCCAAATGAGTGTATCCTTTCTCAGGCACCTGTCATCTTAAGTCAGGAAGAGACGTCAAACTTGGTAGATACATACGATAATTTTATCAAGTCAGTATTCAATGCGCAAAATAAATATATCCCCAAAAGAAAATTTAGATCAACACAGAACCAACCCCAATGGATGAATAATAGACTATTAGATCTTCTAGGAAAAAAGAGAGGAATATATAGAAAAATTAAGAAAGGCGAAATTCACCTACTTGCTTACTATCAGAATCTATCACGACAGGTAAAAAAGGATATTAGTAAAGAAAACAGAAATTATGAAATTAAGGTTGCCAATGACTCAAAAAATAACCCTAAAGTTTTTTACCAACTATATAAATCCAAGGTTAGAGATGTAATTGGTCCCCTTAAAACTTCGATAGGAGAAATGACAGAAAATGATTTAGAAATGTGCAGTACATTAAATAGTCAATTTCTTTCCGTTTTCACTAATGAAAATTTGGCACAGTTTCCAGAAGTCTGCAAGGTATACAGCGTTAGTATAGAAAATAGGTTAAGTACGGTTACTATAAGTAGAAATGATGTGCTTAAGGAAATTGACAGATTGAAACCTCATAAATCGCCTGGTCCTGATGAGGCATATGCTAGAGTATTAAATGAATGCAGAGATGAGTTAAGTTACCCATTAAAATTTATATTTAACAAGTCATTAGAAACAGGTATAGTTCCAGAAGCTTGGAAGCTTGCAAATGTAGTTCCGATCTTCAAAAAAGGTGATAAATCAATAGCATCCAATTACCGTCCCATTAGTCTCACTTCAATCATAGGAAAGCTACTAGAGTCAATTATTGCTAGGAAAATGAGAAACCACTTAAAAACATTTAACTTAATCAATTCTTCTCAGCATTGATTCACTCAGGGACGGTCTTGCCTTACTAATTTGCTTAGTTTTTTATCAGAGGTATATGAAGCAGTAGATAATGACAAGTCATATGATATTATATTTAGATTTCAGTAAAGCTTTCAACAGAGTCCCTCATGAGAGATTGATGAGAAAGGTTGAGGCACATGGAATAGGTGGGGCGTTGTTAGGATGGATTAGGTCATGGCTAATTGGTAGGAAGCAGAGAGTCAGCATAAATGGTACCAAGTCAGAATGAGGAGCAGTCAAAAGTGGTGTCCCCCAGGGATCTGTATTAGGCCCTCTGTTGTTTATTATATACATAAATGACCTTGATTTAGGTATAACTAGTAGGATAAGTAAATTTGCAGACGATACCAAAATGGGGAGAAAAATTGATTCAGATAGAGATATAGAGTGTCTGCAAAGGGATCTAGATACATTACACGAATGGTCAGTAAATTGGCAGATGAAGTTTAACATTGACAAATGCAAGGTATTAAAGATAGGGAAGATGCATACAAATGTTAAATATATACTAGCTAATATGGAATTAGAAAACTCAGACTGTGAGCAAGATCTAGGTGTGTTTGTTAGCAATGATTTGAAGCCTAGAAAACAATGTATAAGCGTTCGTAACAAGGCAAACAGGATTCTCGGGTTCATATCTAGGAGTGTGAGTAACAGAACTGCTGATGTTATCTTAAAACTTTACTTGTCATTAGTGAGACCCCATATGGATTATGCTGTTCAATTTTGGTGTCCTTATTAAGGGACATAGATTCATTGGAGAGAGTACAACGTAGAATGACAAAAATGATCCATAATATTAGACATTTTCCGTATGAAGAAAGGTTGAAGAAATTAGGCTTACATTCGTTAGAGAGACGCAGAGTTAGAGGGGATATGATAGAGGTATTCAAGTGGGTTAGTGGGATTAATAAAGGGGACATGAAAAATGTATTAAAGCTCAGTGATAGCGAAAGAACTCTTACAAATGGTTTCAAATTAGATAAATTTCGTTTCAGAAAAGATATAGGCAAATATTGGTTTGGTAACATTGTTGTAGATGGGTGGAATAGGCTACCAAGTGATATAGTGGGATCAAGAACAAAAGGGAGCTTTAAGATAAAATTAGATAGGCATATGGACGAGATGGGTTGGGTGTGAGGGGGATCTACCAGGTGTGGGCCAATCGGCGTTCAGCAGACCCCGTAATCTTGTGTTAATCCCTGACCATTTTGGTGGGGGCAGTACTCAAGGTATTAGTGAGTTGGGCCTATAATTGGGCCTTGTACTTGGGGTTGGGTGTGACAGGGATCTGCCTTGTATGGGCCGATCGGCTTTTTGCAGACTCCCCTTTTCTTATGTTCTTATGTTCTTATGGTGTTTATGAGGGACATATGTTCTTGTAAGTGACTTATTCTAGATTGATAAACAACGTATTATTGATAGGTAAAGGACTATTGCCAATTAATTTATTGACTTGTAATTTGAAGGCAATGGAAAGCCTGTTGTATATACATGTCTTCGGTCTATGATGTGTTGTAGACACTTGTTTCGGGCTGCTTTATTTTGTGTCTCCTGCATACACATAGCAAACAAATGGAAGACGATTAATAGCTCTGGTTTACGCTATTTGTAAATTAATTATATTTAACGTTAGGGTTTATACAACACTGCCGTAAACACATTATTGTCAGAGTTGTAACTGGGAGGCAGCTCATGATTGGCACTTGTGAGTTAATTGATGGCGTGAATAATTGTGATTGATGACGGAACTTTTTGGTGGCTTTCAATATATCAAGATAGGCTAATGTCAACTGTGCCCTTATTATCTAATCATTCACATAAGCAAAACAAAAACAAATACTGCAAACATTAAGATTATATAAATTGTGTAAGTTACTAAATATATGACAGTATATTTTTACTATAATTTGAAAATATGGGTAATTTTCGATATATATTGAATGAAGGCACTTAAATAATATTTTCACTGCATATTCATTATATATATATATATATATATATACCGTACATATAATATATATATATATATATATAGATATATATATATATATATATATATATATATATAACTATAGGTGAAGGTTTGCATGCAATATCCTTTCCATTTATAACTTTCTATAAATTCCTTCAGGCGATTTCCTAGATCTGCAAAGTTATTCACTGTTCATGTACGGTTATTGCCGGAGAGAACGGAGGGTGGGGAGAGAGCCTTCTTTATTGCTTTATTGTTATATTTTCCTTCCACTGTACCTTTCTCTCGGGTTAGCTATCTCTACCAGAATTAAGTCCTGACCACCTCGCTGGGAGTGTAAGGTCTGTGTGGTCAGTGTGTCTATGTAAATATATGTACATCTCTATCTCTCTCTCTCTCTCTCTGTATATATATATATATATATATATATATATATATATATATACAGTATATATATATAGTTACTAGTACATCTGTGGGCGGCCTGGGGCACCGTATTTTCCATAGTAGGCATAGGAATAGAGTTAACACTGTACATAATGTCATGCTTTATTTACTTATTAGATTTAATCAAGTTGATGGCATAAGTATGGGATCTTGCTTAGGACGTCTTTTTGCTAATGCTTTCTTAAGTACAAAGGAGGCCATGTGGCTTGATAGCTGTCCCTTGGATTGTAAACCATTATTTTATAGAAGATATGTTTGATGCTTTGTTTTTAATTTTGTATAGTGACTGTGCAAATCAGAGTGTTTTTAGTTATATGAACAGCCAGCATAACAATATTAAGTTCACGGTAGATAATGAAGAAAATAGTAAATTAGCATATTTAGATGTTTTAGTAAAAAAGACTGATCAAGGACTAACCACAAGCGTGTACCGTAAGCCCACCTTTACGAATCAGGGACTGCATTGGTTCAGTTTTACTCCCAGTGTTTACAAACTTAATTAAATTTTTACATTATTAAATTGAGCCTATGATGTGTGTTCAACTTATTTTGTTTTACATGAGGAAATATGCAAGCTAAGGGATTATTTTGTATGCAATAATTATACCGTAAATCTCTTCAATCATAGTGTCAAGAAATGTTTGTATAATAAACTGTAAAGTAGAAATACCCAAATTTGAAGTTCCGAAGCTAATTAAATATGTAAAAATGCCTTTCTATGGCGACATTAGCTATAAATACAAAAATAATATATTTAAAGATTTTTTTTTAAAGTTTTCCAGCAATAAACTTCAGAATACTGTTTACGAATGATTACAAAATTAATAACTTTTTTCAACACAAGGATATTTATTAGTGGCCCCTCCATCATTGACGAACATGCCTATTACATAAGGCATCCTCTTCAAACACTAATCCGCCGTAGTTTGAATCTACCGCGCAGAGCATTTAAAAACTGAGGAGCCTTCATCATGAGCGCACGCGACCTCACTCATGGCTTCAGTCATTATGAATTGGGTTCTCACTACGAAAAAACTTCGTAAAAAATAAAAACAAAAAGAAAATAAGAATAACTATCCAATAAGCTTTCCATCATATCGTGGATGTACTTGTGTGGATTTCTGACCAGACGCTGAATCAGGCGTCATTCCTCCTTCTTTGCTCTGCGCTCAGCCTGCCCGGACGTACCTTTCAGGCTCCGCTGGTTCCGCATTCGTGGCGTCCCTAGTGCGTTTTTTCTCATTTGTTTACTCTGGGATGTATCGAGTAAGGTTAGGATAGGCGTAGCAGGAGTGTCCTGGGCTGGTTGCCCGCAGTGCAATGTATTTTGGGTCGTATGTATGGGGCATCTATTTCGGATGTACCCTCGTGGTCCTGTTGTGGACACGTGAACTTTTCACAGTTGGGTTAGTTGGTGATGCAGGCGGCTTTCATTACGCGTTAATTATTGCTGCCTTTTATCCTTCTGATGAGGTAAGCTGTGTGTTTGCTGACGTTCCCAGCGTATTTTTCTTCACTTAGTGAAGTTTTTTCTGGGTCCGTGTCAGGCTTCCCGGGGTTGGGAAGTTATCACAGCCCTACTGTGTCATGTGTATCCGGGTTTTAGTTGTGTATTGGCTAATTCCTCGGACTATATTTGTTTCCTGGTTTAGTTGTGTATTGGCTAATTCCACGAATTATGTTGTGACCTTGGTTAGTCGTGCGTGTCTCTCCTCGTGTCGTATTGTTCAGATGGTGTCTGTTCTGGGTGGGGTTTGCCTTCCGGCGGGTTTTTCTCGGTTTCACCATGAAAAATCCTGACCGATGAGCAGTGTTGGGCCACACGTGGTTTTTAACTCTGGCTGGTTCCCCGGCGAGGGGAGGTGTCTGTGGCTCTCCAGGACTGCGTCTCTGTGGGTGCCTGGTTTCAGGCCTCCTTTAAAATTCCCGGCGGGATGGCTGTACCCATCCTTACATATATATTTAGTTATATATAAAGAAACGACGTTCTTGAGAACACTCGTTTTTTATAGGTTTTTCTACCTGGTTTACGACAACCACAGGGGAAAACCTAGCTGTTGTTTAGGCGTTCCTCCCCGGCGATCTTTTCAAAGAAGTGGGGTCAGGAACTTGTGGGGTTAACTTTTAGACTTCTCACCCGGCGGGTGCACCTGAGCAGGGTGGGATAAAACGACTTAGGTCTCTTATAGTTAACCAATCCATTTGAGTGATACTCTGTGTATCGCTGCCTTTACTCTTACGGCAATTGAAGGTTCAGTGAGGTTTAACCAAATCGATTTCCACACCCGGCGGGTGCCCCTAAGTAAAGGAACTAAGGAATTTATAAACAAATTCAATTTCGATTAACCTTAATTGGGTGATACTTTCAGTATCGCCGCCTTCTATTTTTACGACGATCGTTTGGGACAATTCGTTAAAAAATCAGATCTCGTATATTCCTGCCCTGGGCTATTCTACTAAAATATTTCAAGGGCCGGCGTCTTTATGAGGGGGGGCTTTGTTACAAAATTGAATCTTGAGACAGTCACCACCTCCTACAGACTATAAGTGCCATACTGGACCATTATATCAGAGGGTATTCTTCATGTTCTTTAGCTAAGAAGATTTGTTTAGCCTCTTTACACCCAGCCGCGTGGCGAGATGTGTTAGCTGTGTCTTTGCATCCCGTTACCCGGCGGGTTATTAACACTTGTATGCGAACACTTGGGTTAACCTTATGAGCATTAATTCCTGGAAATTTTTCTTTATTTTTCCAGAGCTGAGCTCCGGCGGACCAATACAGACCCGGCGGTAGTTCCTCACACCAGTCTCTGTCATGGCTAATGTGGCCCCAGTTTTTGCCCTGTGCATTACCCCTACTTGCGCGGGTATCCCAATTTTTGCGCATACCCTTTGCATAAGGTGTGTTAGATGTCTAGACCGTTCAAGGGGTCTCTGGGTTACACTTAATTGTTCATTTTGCTCCCAATTAGCCAATAAAGTCCTGTGTGACAATGACAAGACCGCGGCGGTAGCGTTGAGAGAGGTCAGACAACAAATGTCGGCCTACACTACCATTGTCGCACATAAGTCACTTCAATGTGACAACGTCCCACTTTGGGATAAGTTGCTGTCAGAGCACCCTCCCCCTAAACGTACCTCTAGAGTAAGGGGTTTTAAGCCGACAGAGACTAGCCAGGGTTCTGTATCGTCTGTGGATACGTTTAAACGCCCGAGAGAGCCTACTCCCCCGGCAGCCACCTCCTCGTCGCAGGCGAGATCGAGGTCAAGGTCACCCCTCAGACAACGGTCTTCAAGTCGGGCCTCTTCCCCGGCTAGTAAGAAGTGCAAGACTGAAGCTTCCCCCAGTGGCCATGGTGGTGATTCTTCCAAACCTAGGTCTAGTTCGCGGTCACACCGTAGCCACAAATCCTCCAAAAAGGATTCCCATAAGAAGTCCTCTCGACATTCTACTAAGTCTAGTGCATCTCATCGTACCTCTACACCTGACAATGTTTCTGTTACAGCCTCAGAGTATAGTGAAGCGCCTGTCCCTAAACAAGATTTACCTATTGATATTTTAACCCTAGAAATGGAAAGTTCAGGATATTCAATAATTGAGAATGTTTCAGACTCTCAAGAGAGCGTAGGCCAGAGCCTCGGTGTTTGGCGGTTTGCTCAGCCAGGGTCTGACCATCCACGTCCGACTCATACGAGTCACACAGTAGCCGATGTCCACAGGGACGCGGCGACCCCATCCTCTATCCCTGATTTATCTTGGAAACAAGGTGCCCCTGCCTCGGCGGGGTCTTCTCAGGAGGATCGGGAGGAACAAGATGAAGTGTCATTAATTTCAGATAGGGAAGGACAAGGGTCAGGCTCAGGCCTGGACGCCGCCCATGATAATACTAATTCACCTGAAAGTTCTGCACCTAACCAGTTTGTTACAGCACAAGAAATTGATGGGTTACTTACTCATGCTCTATCAAAATTCTTTAATCAACAACGAGAAAAACCCCACAATGGACTTGGGGGCTCCCTTGACAGGTTCTGCGGTACGGCCTCTGATAACGTCAATCGATTTATCTAAGATTCCTAACCCTCCTACTCTGTCACCGGCAGGGAGCTCTAAGCCAGCTACGGCGGCATTCACTACGTCAAATGTCAGGGTCATTACGGATGTTAATCCACCCCCTCTAGACAAAGCGCCTCTTAGAAAAGTAGCTATGCCCCTGCTTTATGGGCCAGACGAGTCATGGGTCCCTTTGAACCCCTCTAAGCCAGAGCTTGCCCAGCCTACCTTGTCAGGGGAACTCCCGGTACCACGTGAGTGGTTTATCCAGGGAAATAAGTCTAAGAAATTAAGGGCATTGGATGCCTTGGGTAATGTTTTGGACGTAAATATCAAGGCTATACCTAGTTATTATCATCAGGATTATTTTGTTTATGCATCTAAGCCTGCTTTACCCCCTGCCTCAGCTTCAAAACTTTTTTCAGACTGGTCTAAGCTGGATGGGTTTAATGATATTAAGGCTCTGTCGGCTATTACTCCTGAACTAGATTTACAGACCGTCACAGACGAGACAGCTAATCCAGTGTTGAAGGTGGGACAGTTGGGACCAGGACCTTGGGTGGATTGGGAGGTAGAGTCTCAAAACTTTGCAACCACTTTCACTTCTAAATCTTCCCACCAGATCCCTCAGGATACACATTCATGGTTCTCAATGCCGGTAGGTTCTGCCGGCGGAGTTCCGTCAGCTTTATTTTCTTTTTTAGCTGCCCCTAAGATTAATCTTTGTGAACTAAAGGAACCATTCATTACCCCTACCCCTTCTCACCTAGACAGAGAATTTAGGCTAAGGGGAAAAGCTTTCCGCCTGTTTTCACAGTACATAGTTTCTCAACAGGTGGCTAAGTCTTTACTCAGGTCTACTCAGGCAATCGCAGACGCGGATGCTCGAAGATCAGTTGAATTATCCCGGCATCTGATTCTTCAGTCGTCAATTCAATCCTTAGGTGACATACGCACAGCCTTACTTGAGGCGGTGCGAGCACGACAGGATCTTAGGATGTCATTAGTTCGCAAGCTGCCTGATCGCATTGCTAACCAGGTGGTAATGTCCCCAGTACTTACACCTTCTTTAATGTCCCCTGATGTATGGCGAACAGTGTTTAACATGGCACAGGCCGTGAAGCACAGTCCCGCACAGGCTAAGAAACCCGCATTTAACTTCCCCAAACCTAAGCCTCCTACTAAAGCTCAGCCAGGGGGTTCTAAGCCGTTTCTTCCGCCTAAGTCCTCCCAATCCCCCCTGGGTCAGTTCAGGCATAGACAGAGAGGGTTTTCAGGACAGAGGGGACGCGGCCAGTATAAGCCGGGGCAGGGCCAGTCTTCGGCCCACACCAGCCAGCCGGCGAAGCGTCCAACACCACCAAACCCACCATCAAAAAAATAAAGTCTTTCTCACTCCCAGTGCCTATCTTAGAGCCGGAGGAACCGAGGGAAGTACAGCCGGCGAACCCTTGTCTGCTAACTGGGTCGTTCCGAACGTGTCACCAAGCATGGCCGTTAAAAACCTGGGCACGGATGGTGGCACGCAAAGGCATCACTTGGCAGTGGCTCCGGCGACCTCGCTTACGTCAGCCGACAACGGCAAATTGTGTTTCATTAGAGGTGGAGTTGCTGGTCCAGGAGATGATTGCCAAGAATGTCATCATCCCGGTACCTCCAGATTACCCTGTATTCACGTCAAAACTGTTTTTGGTTCCCAAACGGGACAGTGTTCAGATGAGGCCGGTCGTAGACCTGTCGTATCTGAATCTTCACATTTACAACGAGTCTTTCAGAATGTTAACAGTTCATCAAATCAGGCTAACACTTCCGCCGGGTGGCTGGATGTGTTCCCTAGACCTGACAGACGCCTATTGGCACGTGTCGGTCAACAAAAGATTTCAAAGGTTTCTGGCCTTGAGGATCAGGCACCAAAATTTTGTTTTTCAGAGGATGCCGTTCGGTTTGAACCTAGCACCTCGATTATTCACGAAACTAGTCCGGCAAGCCCTGATGCCATTGTTAAAACAGGGAATCAGAGTGTTGTGGTATCTAGACGACTGGCTGGTGGTGGCAGAGACACAACAATTATGCATAAAACATGTCAATATCATTTTAAATCATGTCAAAACTCTAGGCTTCAAGGTAAATCTGGTAAAGTCAAACCTTGTTCCCTCAAGAGTAATTCAGTGGATAGGGCTGGTCTGGGACACCGGCGCTCTCACTCTGAGTCAGAGTGTGGACAATCGCAACAGGTTTCGCAGGAAACTGTTCAGGTTTCTTCACAGTCTGACTACGACACGAAGAGTCTGGGAGTCTCTGGTCGGCTCTCTCAACTGGATTCAGCTAACTGTCAAGTTGGGCCGGTTGAAAGTAAAACGATTAATATTGGAAGGCAACAAATATTTCCCACTCTTACCGGCGGGAAAATTATGGCCCATACCAAAATTAATCCACACCTTACTAGCGGTCTGGGCGAAGAGGGAAACATTGCACTCAATCATGTCATGGACCTCTCCTCCTCCAACGGTATGGGTAGACACGGATGCGTCAGGCACCATAGGGTGGGGATTTCAGTCAAATCAGGGGCACCAGGGTCAGGGACTTTGGTCCCACTTAGAAATCTCTCACATAAATGTCAAAGAGTTACTAGTCCCCTTGTATTTCCTTCAGGCTCACGGCCCGGCGTTACGGGGCAAGTCAGTGGCCTTCAGAATGGACAATCTGAATGCAGTTCACTGTATTCAGAAACAAGGGTCAACGAGGTCAAGGAAGTTGCTACTCGTGTCGGAAGAGATTTTTGTTCTAGCCACCAGTCTAGATATTTATCTTCACGCATCTTATCTCCCAGGCGTAGCGAACGTCTGGGCAGACGCTCTGTCCCGGAGACAGAGCACGACAGTAGAATGGGAGCTCAAGCAACCCATTTTCGACCTAATGATTGCGGAGCTCTCCCATCCACAAGTGGATCTTTTTGCGTCCGAGGAGACTCACAAGCTCCCTCTATACCTCACCCGCCGGGCGATAACGCCGGCAGGGGGGCCAGACGCCCTAGTGACAGACTGGAACAGATGGAGCTCCATCTATCTGTTTCCGCCGCCAGATGCGTCACTAATGTGCCACGTAGTGAACAAACTACGAGTTTATCGAGGCTTAGTCTCGCTAATCGCGCCCCTGTGGCCGGCGCAGGTGTGGTGCCAGCAGTTAATAATGTGGTGCCCGGACCCGGTATCGCTCCCGGTCGGGTACTTCCACTTAGACACGATTGGCAACCTAGAGACCTCGCTGACTTTTGCATTATGGACATTCAGGAGGCCAAGTGGCTAGCACCATACGGTAGGGATGTGACCAATAAATTGCTCAATCAATATACTCAGTCTACTAAGCGACAATATCAATCTCATTGGAAAGCTTTTACTTCTTGGATTGTTAGAACGGAACAAACTGTACCCTCAGTGGCATTGGTTTTTAATTACTTGAACTATCTGTTTGAGCAGAAACGTTTATCTGTGGTTACTTTGAAGAATCACTTAACTGCGATTAGAGTGCCCTTTTTCGACCTTACAGGTCTATCCATACCGGTGGCGGAGGAAACAGGATTTATGAGAGCGTGTTTTAAACTCCGCCCACCTCCCCGTCAGCTCATGCCTACTTGGTCTCTGGACAAAGCTTTGTCTTTACTTCATTCTCGTCTGTATCAAAATACTGCAGACTTTGCTTTAATCTTAAAGAAGGCAGTTTTCCTTTTGGCTTTGGCCACCGGAAACAGAGTGTCTGAGCTGGCGGCGATGAGCAACACACCTAATTGTCTTAGGTTTGGTAGACTTAATGATTCAATTTCCATTGCACCCTCCCCGGCGTTTGTAGCCAAGAATGAGCATAGTGCACACGTGTTTTCTGAATTCACGGTGCCGGCGTTAAAAAGGGGAAAGGTGCATCATAATTTATGTCCAGTGCAAGCTCTAACCAAATATTTAAGAATAGCTCCTCATAACCCCCAAGGTGCTTTATGGGTAGCGAGTACGGGTAAACGCTTACTTAAACGGCGATTAGCCTCTCTTCTGGTAGAAGTCATTAAAGAGAGTAATCCCGGCGTTGTGGGTAGGGCCCACGATTTACGCAAGTGGGCGGCCTCTTTACGTTTCCTGAAAAACTTTTCAGTTGAAGATATTGCGTCCACACAGTTGTGGGCGTCTAATCATACGTTTCTCTCTAGATACTTGTCAGTTGCTCTAGACAAACCTTCCTTACCATGTATAGCTTTAAGGCAGAGGGTCTAGGTGGCCCTGCAGTCACTTATGTTTATTTTCAAGGAAGGGGGGGGGGGGGGGGGGGGGGTGCAGTCAGTTGACATAGGACACCCTAGACCCCGCCGGAGTATGAGAGCTGTGATACAATTTAAGGTTGAAATGTGATATGAAAATTTCTCTGCGAGAATTTGTGCTAGTACAAAGTTTAGTACAAAACAACGGTGTTGTTATAGTAGTTTTAGCTGCGAAAGCAATGTAACATTAGTTCAATGGAGTTCATTAGCAATTGATCTCCACATGTATTTTGGGGTTTATGATGTGCACATATAAACTTATAACTTATTATTTTTGTCACCACTCGTTGAGTGGGGTGCCTTTTGTAACTACAGATCTGTGTTCAGAATCTTCAGGGTTACCTATTTTTGTCAGGCAGGCTTCTTTGAAGCACGCACCTGCCTGAACCCCCTTTTTCTTGTATATTTCCGGCCTACGCCGTATTAAATACATTTTTCAAAAGTAAGAATACTATGTGGTTGTTTTTATTATCTGCTTTTCTAGAGTTATGATATGATTACGAATGTCCCCCTCCAGTCTTAGATATCAGGCATGTTCGTCAATGATGGAGGGGCCACTAATAAATTATAGGTTTGACTCCTGTAAGGAGATAAAGAAAACCTAATATTTAGTAGTGGCCCCGTAATCATTGACGACTGGGGCCCTCCCGACCGTCCCCTTCCCATTCGTTGATGTATTAAGGATTTTGGTTTACTTGATATGTCAGTGAAGGAGGAATGACGCCTGATTCAGCGTCTGGTCAGAAATCCACACAAGTACATCCACGATATGATGGAAAGCTTATTGGATAGTTATTCTTATTTTCTTTTTGTTTTTATTTTTTACGAAGTTTTTTCGTAGTGAGAACCCAATTCATAATGACTGAAGCCATGAGTGAGGTCGCGTGCGCTCATGATGAAGGCTCCTCAGTTTTTAAATGCTCTGCGCGGTAGATTCAAACTACGGCGGATTAGTGTTTGAAGAGGATGCCTTATGTAATAGGCATGTTCGTCAATGATTACGGGGCCACTACTAAATATTAGGTTTTCTTTATCTCCTTACAGGAGTCAAACCTATAATATTACCTGACCAGTTATGCTCAAACATTATACATAAATTCACATGTCCTGGCTGTCAGGCCAGGTATATTGGATGTACTGGACGTACATTCAAAGTTAGGATGTTTGAGCATATTGGAAAGATTCATAGATCCGGTCAACTCCTACAGAAAATTTCATTTTCTGCAGTCAGAAATCATTCAAGGGAACAAGATCACCCGTTTTCACCTGATCATTTTGAAATAATGGTAGATTTCGTAATCACTCTGATGCGCTAATTGGCGAGAAATTGCTAATTCATAGAATAAACCCAGAGCTTAATATTTCTAATACAGGTACATTAATCTCACTCAATATAGATTGTAGTCTATGGTTCAATTTTTGAACCATTTGAAACATTCGTGTTTAGGTAACTTATTAGTATATAGATGTTAGGATATTAGAACGAATGTCAGACATATTAGTTTGATATTTTGTATTTGTTTCACTTTCGCAATTTTGGCTATACCTTCCTCAGTCGTCCACTTGTTGTTACCCGATGTGGACCTTCTTATTCTGTCTCTTGTTTGTTAGTGAGTGTTTTCTGTTTTTTATTAAGCTTTGTGTTTTTGTTAATCTTGTCGTTAGATATTCGGTTTAGTGATTATGAGTTCTTTACCTAGCTGAATTCTTATTTTTAGCTTTCGTTAAATATAATAAATAGATCCTTTTACGTTTAGTTATTTTTAGACTTGTCTTCATTTTATAGGATCATGATTGACTACCTGATGATGGCCTTCCTGTTGTGAGCCGCACATTTGTTAAAGAAAAAATAAAATCTTCTAAGTAAATAAAGCATGGCATTATATACAGTGTTAACTGTATTCTTATGCCTACTATGGTATATATATATATATATATATATATATATATATGTGTGTGTATTATATACTCCCATTTAAGCTTACTTAACCAACTTTATTCCTTACTTACTTATTTACAGGGAGTACTTGTATTTTAACCTTTCGTACTTATATTCCATTTACAACAGCATATATTATTATCATTGTAGTTTCTTGTATTATATACATCTGGTTTAGACTAAAGAAAGCCAGACTGTATTCAATTGACTTCTCAGAAGAAGAGGTCATGGAATCACTTATGTCATGACTGGTGTCATCAAATCACGTCCACCCTCAATCACGTGAGAGGGACATGTGTAGAGTGTGATGGAGGTGTGTTTAACATGTGTCTAAGGTGTGCCAGAGAGTTTAAACCACACCCACTTATGTAATCTTGGCAGGTATTGGTTAAGAGTTATGTAACTTTCATAATGTATGGTAGGTCGACATTAAGGGGCGTAACCCAAGGTGATATAAGATGAATTCGTTATAGTACTTCTGAATAAGTCTTAAGGTTATTCATTAATGCAAATGTGAATTATTCTCAAGTTTCAGTTTCCTTATTGCTTATGTAAGGTCTGATACTACTATATATACACTGATTTATTAATGTCCGTATGTGAGGTTCTTTACTCCGATGACACCGTGTTGAGGTGGAATCTTCAGTAGGCCTCTCTGTGAATAATGTTTGTAGAAAACTGCCACCACTACTAGTTTATAGACATATTAGGAGTCTGGAATCAATCAACCCATGCGATCAGCCTTTCTTCTATTTGTTGTATAAGTATGCAGGAACACAGTCAGGAATCAAATCAGGTGTGAAATGATGAAGTGGTGAGAATGGTGAAAGGGTGTGTGTGAGAGAGTGGTGAGTGGACCTCCGCCCTCGACTCGTGTCTGTCGAGTTCTCTCATGTGATTACCGTCATGCCTAGGTTCAACCGCACCTCGCCTTCCGAGAATGCATAACCAATGATGAAAGCGTGAATAATCCTGAATGACGAGTGAATAATAATACATGACGAGTGAATAATCGTGCATAACTCCAGTCCAGGGGTCTCCTGGTGTTTAGGTTAGCAAGTCGTTAATATAGGAATGAAATTATTAATCAGCATGTTTACCTTAGCTATTGATAAGGACACCTGTGGTCTTGCCTCTGGACCACAGCTAACAGCTCCGTGTACAGGCATATACAAAAGTCGTGTCACTAGTATGAATTGAGTTATGAGTTGTCTAAATATGAGTGAAAGGATCGTATAACACGTATGTTCGGAATGGTCGACAGTCTCCAGAGAGTTCCTTAAGGGGAGGTTTCTAGTTTGTTTCCTACTCCTCCAGTAATCTTAAAATTTCACCCCCTTGACCCCCTTTCAAGATAAATTTGTAAATTTTTCGGTAGAAAAATTTCCCGGCCGAAGGCCGATTACTCTTAAATTACAGGCTCGCTATCGCTCGCCAGGATAAATTTGACACCTAAATGGCACGAAAGGTCTTAAAATTGACAGAATGGGAAATTCTTAAAAATCACCAAACTGATGGGGCAAACGTCTTAAAATCTCAAAAACAATGGGGCTAAACATGAGGGAGAAAGGGGTCAAGAAAAAATTCCCTCAAGTGGATATCTCCCCTTAACCTAAGAAGTGCGCATGGGGGTAATTAGAAACGTCCCCCTGTGCTGACGTATTTGAGCTGTTTCCATCACTAAAATATTCATTTTACCATAAATAGCATTAATACTTATCCATACGCGCCTATTATGGGTTGATTATAAAGGTATTAACCTGAAACAACAATAAAACGAGTGAAAACAGCGTTTGGATGGTCAAAATCGGAGATATAGGCCGCGAGTTATATAATGTATGGGTGAGGCAACCTGCTTTCCCGCCAATTTCCCCCAAGGCCAATGAGACACAGTCGATCGATATTCTCTCTCTCTCTCTCTCTCTTGCACTCGGTTGCTATCACTGATGACAATGCCCTGCTTGCAACTCGCTAATGTTAGCACGAAAATATACCTCAGTATAAGGGAATAACAGGGAAAATAGGTGATAACTGAAGGAGGGGAGGAAGGAGGGGAGGTAGAGGAGTGATATTTTGCATGGCCCAGGAGCCCCCCCAAAAAAAAAAAAAAAAAACAAACAAATAAAAAAAAACATTTGTTTTCAATGTTTAAAGATTATTATTTTCTGACTCTTAAGAGTCTTCCCGCAGTCCACCGGGGAACTCTTAAGAGTCTTCCCGCAGTTCCCGGGTAATCAAAGTAATGTTATCCTTTAAACACATCATATGGTGGCTTGTGTTGGTCCTATCACATAGGCAACACCCACGAGTCGATAATTTGACCGCAAACCCTGCTAAGTATTTAATTCAAGTCACTGATAGTCTGAATATTAAATTATTTCACTTATTACGGCTTGCGAGATTGTAGCACATTGGCTGGCGAATCTGGCAGATATCACACAACAGTGCCATCGTGCACTACAAGTTCTGAGCGTGATTGAGTTCGTCCCACTGAATGTGGTCCGGATTCCTGTGATTCCTCAACTTTACCTGCAAGAGAGAGTCTTCAAGGAAGGAGGGCCTACGTGTGGCAAGATTGGTTGTACCTTGGAGGATCAAGTTTAACCTTTCCCGCCCGGGCAGCATTATAAAAGGATACCGCGGCAGATGGGCAGGAGCCCGGGTGTCATTTTAAAATCTGTAAGCTTGAAAGCCTATTAAGCGTGTTTTGAAAGCTGTGCGTCCGACGTATGTAAACAAAGCCTGTCGTTGCGTCACCGCACCTCCGAAAACAAGAAGAAGAGTCGGAGTTTGTTATTGTGGGTCTGCAAGACAGATTTAGTGTTGAAAAGTGTTGATATTGCTAACATTACATCGAAACTCTCTCCACGGAAATCATCATCACAACTGAACCAGTTGACTTAGAGAGCTCTACTCAACGCCAGTCTACAGGTACGAACCACATCTACGCTTGGAGATGCGTGGGAATTCGATAGCAGTTAAAATAACAAAGATACGGTAGCCAAGGCGTAGACGTTTTTCGGCCAGATTGCCCGGATCTCAACGACGTCCTTAGGAGGGCGAGCCTGGGCCAGAAGGGTTAAGAAGAAGAGGTTGTGGGGACGAGACTATCAAGCCGGGAGGGTCATTTGCTACTCCTCCGCTGGCCAGAACCCAACTTCAAATCTCAACCCGCCTTCCCACTGGCCGCTGCCCACCCGTCGTCCCACAGGCCTTCGCCTCCAGGCTGGTTTGGAGTACAGGAGAGTGAGGATATAATCATAGCTGCTTGCTGACACAATGAGGAGGTAACGTGTTCTTGGAGGCCTTAAGTGATTAAAATCAACTCAAATTATTCAAATATTTAAGTCAAATTTCATTGTAATATTAAATTGTGAGTTTAAAGTTGTTCACTGTCTTTTTAATAGTTTGGGGAAGGAGGGGAAGTGAGAAACACATGGATGAGTACTAGAGGGGAATTATCTCACCTATAGACAATCCTTTGTTTTGATAGCCCCTGGGATGTTTTGGAATGCTTTTTTTACAGTCTTGCTCCCGTGAGGCCTATCGCGTTCCCTATGGTAAGCCTTCCGTGAGGCCTATCGCGTTTCATGGGTTAAGCGTTGTTTTATAAAAAAATATTTATCTTTTATCTTTGAAGAGTTATTTATTATATGTTTTATCAAGTTGAGAATTCCCTATGTCATTAAACGTCTGTTTAAGAAGCCTAAGGTTCCCGCTATCGAGTCAGTTGACCAAGAATTTCTGATATTACTGAGGATAGCGGCGACGATTTTTTGGACGATTATTGGGGCGATAGTACGGAGGTTGATTGTCCCACAAACCCTGGTACATCGGGGGAAGCACCTCTATATACAAATGTTAATCAGTGTGTGTAAGAAGCGGGACCTTCCGTGACACCACTCCAACCTATTTACACCCATTACTGACCTTAGTTCAACAACCTTCAATTAATCAAGTCAATATGGCTGGATCTGAACCCCAAGCTTTCCATTTAAGTGTGGTTCAGGGTCAAGCACAGCCATTCACTGGTTTGGAACAACACAGAAATATATTTTCAGTTTTATATGACGTGGATATGGAGATCGCCGCAAAAGTATTACTCAGGAGAGGGCCAAAATTGAAATTTTCACCCGAAAATTGACAAGGGAAATACTCCCGAGGGATATATTTTGGGGTGCGATCATCTCATCAATGCCCACTTACGATGAGTTCAAGGTAGAGTTCCTTGAGAAATTCATCTCTTCAGCCAAGGGCGCATTTGCGAAATTCCATGACTTCGCTGATCAGCTATTGAAGCAAAGAAAAAATCAGTCTGTGGACAATATGGTGCAGTGTTCACAATTCGCAAATTGCATGACGAGTAATGTTGCTTTTGTTAAAGAGGGAAGTAATTTTGTAGCTCAATGCTAGGTTGACAGTTTGGGTATGAATTTGGATTCATTTTAGATGTAACAACATTTATTAGTCATCACATTTTTTTTTTTTTTTATTCCTCCGATGGGTGTCTTAGGGAGGATTGTGGTGCGCATCCTGATATTGTGGATATTGGGATGGGTGGTTGGACAGCTACGCACTGTCACCGCTAGCGCGGACACCCCTTCCAATCTCACTCGTTCGGGGATGATTTTGAGACCACGAGGTGACGTAATTCTTGTTTCAGATGTAGTAGGATCATACGTGGATATGTCATACTTATCTAAGAATAAACCTAGTTGTGGTAGCGTTTTGGAGAATGTCATAAATAAAAAATATTTTAGACAACTTGCCGGATTTAATTAGGCACGCTAATACTCAGACTGGATTTATTTCATTTAATGCGCTGGAAATTGTCTGAGGTGGATCATGTTTTTTGTAATGCAGAACCTGACTCACTCTCTCGCCGAAAAAGAGGTTTGATTAATATTGGTGGTAAACTTCTTGGGAGCTTGTTTGGCCTTGCCACTAAGGATGACCTTCGGTCTGTTGAGAGAAAAATTGAGGATCTTTCTCTCCATTTGGAGAAACATGACAGGATTATGTCTACGAACAACATACATCTACAGAGCATTGTCAATACTGTTGTTGTTGTTCCCCAAGCTGCCTGGCCGAACAGCCTCTAAGGCCCCGAGCAAGGCCAAGGTCATAAACGCGCGCCCCCACAGAATCCTCCCTGTCGACCACAATAAAGCCTGGGTGACCGAAGCCACTCCATAGCGGGGAGCTGAGGAGGGTGGGGGAACGCCCGGGAAACCAAAGCCCCACCTGGGTCCCTCTGCCCCTCAACAATTAAGAAGAGAAAGCTGAAGGGCAAAGGAAAAATGTGACGCGTTGGCTTCCAATCTTGGTAGATTCGGAGGTCAATCCACGGAAGAGACGCCGTCACTTGAGATCTAGAAAATATATAAGTAAAAGGAACAGTCAGAGTAAGCTATGGGTATGGCAGAGATCGCTCAGTTCTCACTCTGATAGACTAGCCCATCACCACATGACTAGAACCCAATCCTCTCAGCATCAGCTAGTAAAGGCCCTAGAAAGTCGCCTTTGGCGGAGGGATAGCTCCCCTATTTCAACCCCTGTCGGGGTTGGGCACCCGCCTTTCGGGGTTGGGCACCCGCCTGTCAATACTGTTAATGATGAATTCAGTTCTTAATGAGGTACAGAATACCCTAAATGAATTAGAAAGTAATGTAACGTTCTTTGAAGAAGTTGTTATGATATTGTATTGATGCTTTCCATATTATGTTTACAATTTTGGGGAAGGATTTTGAGTGTTATATGCAAGCTTTAGTTCACGCGGAGAATGGGCTAGTGACATCTGACTTACTTTCCATGGCTGACTTATTCAATTTGCTGAAATTGGAAAATAGGGAACTAGATTTGGTCCATCTGGTGGGTCATTCAAAATTTGAGTATTATTACCGCTTTCTCGAGGTGTATGTGAGTCAATGTACATTTCTTATTTTCATACCTTTTGCATCTGACATTATATGTCTTGGTCTGAAATTATACCTTTTCCGGTAAAATTTCATAATTCCTTGCTCACTATTAATTTCCTTCCGAAAATTTGCTGGTTTCGAAAGGGAAGTCTACTGAGTTCCTCCACTGTTAATGTGCTTCGTCACACATCCTTCGGTTATGTGGTTTGACCATTTTTTGCCAGCGTCTGTTGTGTTAACCGTTACTGCCGATTAATTCTAACAAATGCGTTCAAGCCATTATTGGCAATTCCAATGTCCCTGGATTTTCTGTAATTTCACTCTGGCTCAATTTCACCCATTTTTCCAAGTTCAACATATTTAAATACCTCACTTTCTTTATTTTGTGATTTGCCTCCTGATCTACTTATTACTTGCCCGGACAGAGCAGCCTTCTCATCAATCATCTATTGGCCAAATTTATATAAGGTACTCTTGTTTGGTGGTTGGTCTCGTCTCATCTTACTTCTTTACCCTTGTTCAATCACATGCTTTGCGTTCACGCGAGCAGGATATTCTTTTTGCAAGCATTCCGTCTGACGTAACACATTTTGAGTAAAACTAATAAGTTCCTAAGACCATTTCAGGTGAGATTTGAAAATGAGGGAGCTGAATAAACACATTCATGGACGTTGCTATCATTTATGCACTACGTTCGTCGCCTGATAACATCTACCCTCTTCCAATGTTCACTATTCTTGTTTTTATTTATTTTCATGTAAATTTTCCCTTATAATGCTAAGAACATTGAGGGTTAGGTTGACAAGGATTGAGATTATTCAAACTGTTGGGCAAATAATTGTTTTTCATTTATGATTAAGGCAGTACGGAATTGTAAACAGACCTGTGGTATTTTGGTTGGGCCGAATTCCGGTGTTTAACTTTACTGTGCATAATTATTCTAGTTTCTTGGGATTTTATTTCAGATTTTTATTTTCAATTTTTTGTTTTTTAATATTTAGCTTTAACTATTTAGATATATATATTTTGTGTTTTTTTAAACAGTTTTGGCACAATTCATTAAATGTTGCATATTTGCATATATCGATTGGTTTAATTTATCTTTCCTTGATATGGCATGTTGATAACCAGATGTTCATATTTTTTCTTTTCTTTATTATAATCTTCCGTTGATAGTGCTTATAAATATTGAACCCAAAATTAAAAGTTTGTATTCTACTTCTACAGCTTCGTCACAGTGTTAATAAATATTGAAAACTTAGTTCTTCAATTCATGGAATAGGAGTTATAACTTTCCGTTTAGGTGTTAGCTTAGTCTATGACCCTACAATAGTTTGTATATAAACAAATTTGATATGAGCAATTAATGGCTAGGGTTGTGATTTTGAACGAAAAAAAAAAACAAAAAAAAAAAAACAAAACAATTGGTTGAAGGAGGTGGCTCTGTAGTACTTGAGGGGTCCTATAAAAAACATTGGTTGAGTGGCTTGTAGTACTTGATGGGTCCTATAACAACATTGGTTGAGTGCTGTAGTACTTGATGGGTCCGTAAAACATTTGTTTAGTGCTTATTACTTGATGGGTGCCTATAAAACATTGGTTGAGTGACTGTAGTACTTGATGGGTCCTATAAAACATTGGTTTGAGTGGTTGTAGTACTTGATGGGGTCCCTTATAAAACATTGGTTGAGTGATGTAGTACTTGATGGGTCCTATTAAAACATTGGTTGAGTGCTTGTTAGTACTCTGCTGGGTCCTAATAATAAAAACATTGGTTTGAGTGCTGTAGTACTGATGGTTCCTATAAAACATTGGTTGAGGTGCTGTAGTACTTGATGGGTCCTAGTAAAACTATTGGTTGAGTGCTGTAGTACTTGATGGGTCCTATAAAACATTGGTTGTAGTTGCTGTAGTACTTGATGGGTCCTACTAAAACATTGGTTGATTTTTGTGCTGTAGTACTTGATGGCGTCCTATAAAACATTGGTGTGAGTGCTGTAGTACTTGATGGGTCCTATAACAACATTGGTTGAGTGCTGTAGTACTTGATGGGTCCTATAAAACATTGGTTGAGTGCTGTAGTACTATGATGGGTCCTATAAACCATTGGTGAGTGCTGTAGTACTTGATGGGTCCCTATAGAAACATTGGTTGAGTGCTGTAGTACTTGATGGGTCCTATAAAACATTGGTTAAGTGCTTGTAGTACTTGATGGTTCCTATAAAACATTGGTTGAGTGGCTGTCTGTAGTACTTGATGGGTCCTGATAAAACATGGTTGAGTGCCTGTAGTACTTGATGGGTCCTATAATACAATTGGTTGAGTGCTGTAGGTACTTGATGGGTCCTATAAAACATTCGGTTGAGTGCTTGTAGTACTTTGATGGGTCCTATAAAACATTGGTTGAGTGCTGTAGTACTTGAGGGGTCCTATAAAACCATTGGTTGAGTGCTGTTTACTTGATGGGGTCCTATAAAACATTGGTTTGAGTGCTGTTAGTACTTGATGGGTCCTATAAAAACATTGGTTGAGTGCTGTAGTAACTTGATGGGTCCCTATCAAACCTTGGTTTGAGTGCTGTAGTACTTGAATGGGTCCTATACAACATTGGTTGAGTGCTGTAGTACTTGATGGGTACCTCTAAAACATTTGGTTGAGTGCTGTAGTACTGATGCTGGTCCTATAAAACATTGGTTGAGTGCTGTAAGTAAACTTGATGGGTCCTATAAAACATTGGTTGAGTGCCTGTAGTACTTGATGGGGTCCTAAAAGCGAAATAAAACATTGGTTGAGTGCTGTAGTACTTGATGGGTCTCCTATAAAACATTGGTTGAGTGCTGTAGTACTTGATGGGTCCTATAAAACATTGGTTGAGTGCTGTGTTCGTACTTGATGGGTCCTATAAAAACATTGGTTAAGTGCTGTAGTACTTGATGGGTCCTATAAAACATTGGTTGAGTTGCTGTAGTACTTGAGGGGTCCTATAAAACATTGGTTGCAAAGTGCGTGTAGTAACTTGATGGGTCCTATAAAAACATTGGTTGAGTGCTGTAGTATCTTGATGGGACCCCCCCCCCCCAACCAAAAAAAACCCCCCCCCCACAAAAAAAAAAACCCCCCCCTCCTATACAACATTGGTTGAGTGCTGTAGTACTTGATGGGTCCTATAAAAACATTGGGTTAAGTGCGTAGGTACTTGATGGGTCCTATAAAACATTGGTTTGAGGTGCTGTAGTACTTGATGGGTCCTATAAAACATTGGTTGAGTGCTGTAGTACTTGAATGGGTCCTATACAACATTGGTTGAAGTGCTGTAAGTACTTTGATGGGTCCTATACAACATTTGGTTGAGTGCTGTAGTACTTGATGCGGTCCTATAAAACATTGGTTTAAGTGCTGTAGTACTTGATGGGTTCCGAATAAAACATTGGTTGCGGTGCTGAGTAAGACTTGATGGGTCCATATAAAACATTGGTTGAGTGCTGTAGTACTTGGATGGGGTCCTATAAAAACATTGGTTGAAGTGCTGTAGTACTTGAATGGTGTCCTATAAAACATTGGTTGAGGTGCTGTAGTACTTCGATGGGTCCGATAAAACATTGGTTGAGTGATGTAGTACTTGATGGGTCCTATAAAACATTGGTTGATTGCTGTAGTACGTTGATGGGTTCCTATACAACATTGCGTTGAGTGCTGTAGGTACTTGATGGGTCAGATAAAAGGGCGCTATGAACTTTCTCTACATATATTCAATTATGTTCAATTTTGCTCTTGTGTCTGAATTGTTTATGTTAGATATACATTTGCTATTTATATATATATATATATATATAGAATATATATATATATAGTTATATATATAATCTCTATATATTTTGTTATGTTTTTTTTTCTAACGATTCTTCGTAATTTTCATTATGTTTAATTATTTATTTTTACAAAAAATTCAAAAAAATCTTAACAAATAAACAATTACAAAAACGGAAAGATTATTCTTATTACTTGTTATTGCTTTCTAATTTTTTTGTTGAGTAAATTTCAGTGGTGGAAAGTATGTATTTTATTTTTTAAGGGGGGCGTGTTGAACAGTATAATATACTCCCATTTAAGCTTTACTTAACCAACTTTTTTTTTATTCCTTACTTACTTATTTACAGGGAGTACTTGTATGTTACCCTTTCATACTTATATTCCCTCTTATAACAGCTTATATAACTGATTATCATTGTATTTTCTTGTAATTATATACATCTGGTATAGACTAAAGGGAGCCAGGACTGTAATTCAATTTGAAAACTCTCAGAAGAAGAGGATCATGGGAATCGCTTATGTCATGACTGGTGTCCTCAAATCACGTCCACCCTCTATCACGTGAGAGAGGGACATGTTATAAGGTGTGATGGAGGTGTGTTTCACCATTGTGTTCTAAGGTTGTGCCATAGAGTTTAAACCACACCCAGTTATGTAATACTTGACAGGTATTGGTTCAAGAGTTATGTAAGATTCATAATGTATGGTAGAGCTTCATTAAGAGGCCGTAACCCAAGGTGATATAAGGTAAGTTTATAGTGTAGAGCGGGAGAGAGAAGACCCCCATCACTTGTTGACATTAACCCTTAAAAAGCGGGCTCACCACTTAAGTGGCGTGAGGTGTAAATAAAGCTGGACTATTTTGGTTTCTTTGGCGGCGCTTGACATAGGTCGCAGTGCAATTTCAGCACGTAATGTGGCTCTTGAGAGCGGAGAGACAAGTGGTTGGCAGGGAGACTAGCGAGCGTTATGACTACTCCAGACCACCGCGGCGAACCTACTGACACAAATCTCCAGCTCCCTCCTCCCTCTCTCACTCGCTACATACTCAATTATGTACCGAAAGTACCGAATTAACCTGCATTTTTGCACTGCGCGTTGCACGGTTATTGGGCAAGAAAAACTATCCATCATAAAGTAGGATCGATTATGGTGTCATACGAAAGCTCTGTTTTATGCCCCTTTTCAGGGATAGATATCTTGTTTTACGTTCTGGTGTCTTATTTAGGCATGAAAAAATGATCACGTAAAAAGCCCATATTAGTTTGGCCCCTAAAAACACCCCGCTGGGCGGGTACACATAAATAACCGCATGGCGCTCGTTCGTAAGGTGTTAAGGGGGTCATAGGCAAGTTCGTAATTGTTAAAACAGACTTTTTATACTTGTCTTATTACTTGCATACTAAACACCTTGGTTTAGCGGGGCCGGACCTTAAGGTCGGTCTAGAAGAAGAAAGGACTATGTGATGGGGGCCCTAACTTAAGGCGGTCTTCAATTTGAGTACATAATTGGGCTTTTTCTAGAGAGAGCGACGCGCGGGTGGGAGGAGCTCATAGGTTCACTCTGACCGCTCGGCATGGTCCCCGCGCCCGCAACTATCCTCCCCTCCTCACCTCATACTCCAACCATTACCTCGCTTAAACAGGGAATTATGTAAGGAAATTACTCTTATTTTAGCGATTTTTCCTTCGTGTTCCACGATCGTTGCAAGAGAACCCAGTCGTCCGTAGAAAGGATGGTTCTGGTGTCATTGGAAAGCTTAAAAAAACAAGTACCGCCCTTTCAGGGTACATAATTGTATTACGCCTCTGGCTCTTGTGTATGCATGAAAAGAGCACGGAAACAAGGTCGTTTAGGGTGTTTTTAAAACCACCCGCTGGGCCAGTTAGTAGAAATTTACCGCCCTAGCCGCTCATGGAGTGGGTTAAAACAGTGAATTCGTTATAGTACTTCTGACTAAGTCTTAAGGCATTATTCATTAACAGCAAATGTGAATGTATTCTCAAATTTCAGTTTACCTTATTGCTTATGTACGGTCTGATATATTATATTATACACTGATTGATTAATTAAATTAATGTCTGTGTGTTCAGGGAATGGTGGCAGTCTCCAGAGAGTTCCTTAATCAAACTAATTATATCCTTTAAAACATCATATATAATGTGGTGTGTGTGTGTGTATGTGACGGTCCTCAATAATAACAATAGTGATTGTTAATTTGGTGATACTTAATAAAGGCTGACACATAAAATAGGAGAAATACTAAAATACGTTTTAAAAATCTAATACTGTACATAATTATGTCAATGCAAGTATCAGTAGTTCCTTTATCCTTCTCCTTCCATCTGTCCTCCACACCCCCTCCTCCTCAGCTAACCCCTCCGCCAACCCCCTCCATGACTTAACCTTCCACTCTTTCAGACTGTTACAACCAGGGTCTCAACTATTTTTTGGAGAAAAACAAATAGGTATACTGTATATAAAAACGGAAAAATATGTGGCCCTCAGCCGGTAACTGCGCTCAGACAATCTATGTCTCTGTGTGTGGGTTTTTTTCTTGGCTATTTTAGGTTTTCTTGGTGGAGAGAGAAGAGAGGAGAGAGAGGAGAGGACACAGGGAGAATGGAGGAAGAGAGAGAGAGAGACGGAGAGGAGAGAGAGAGAGAGAGAAAGTGGAGGAGGGGGGGTGAGTGGGTTTAGGTAGGCTTCAGGAAGCTTTATACAAATTAGGGGACGCATTAAGGCTGCAGTTGGTAACAGTGAAATGTGGTAATATTATGTAGCTCTACAATGGGGATAGTGGTGTGTCGAGAGCGAAGGAGAGATATGGTACTATACTATGTTTTTTTTTTTTTCAAACAAATTGACAGAACATTGCAAAGTTACCATCAAAAACGATTCAGTAATTTTGAAGAAAGATTTGGTGGTGAAAGGGTGGTGCTGATTATAGTCACATATTCTTGATATAAGGCAGAG
>CM064523.1:52421779-52480997 GCA_032716605.1 Paralithodes platypus | reverse complement strand
TCTCTGTCATGGCTAATGGTGGCCCCAGTTTTTGCCCTGTGCATTACCCCTACTTGCGCGGTATCCCAATTTTTGCGACATACCCTTTGCATAAGGTGTGTTAGATGTCTAGGGACCGTTCAAGGGGTCTACTGGGTTACACTTAAAGGTTCATTTTGCTCCCAATAGCCAATACATTCCTGTGTGCAATGACAAGACCGCGGCGGTAGCGTTGAGATGAGGTCAGAAACCAAATGTCGGCCTACACTACCATTGTCGCACCCATCAAGTCACTTCAATGTGACAACGTCCCACTTTGGGATAAGTTGCGCTGTCAGAGCACCCTCCCCCTAAACGTACCTCTAGAGTATAGGGGTTTTAAGCCGACAGAGACTAGCCAGGGTTCTGTATCGTCTGTGGATAAGTGTTAAACGCCCGATTGAGAAGGCCTACTCCCCCGGCAGCCACCTCCTCGTCGCAGGCGAGATCGAGGTCAAGGTCCCCCTCAGACAACGGCTCTTCAAGTCGGGCCTCTTCCCCGGCTAGTAAGAAGTGCAAGACTGAAGCTTCCCCCAGTGGCCATGGTTGTGATTCTTCCAAACCTATGGTCTAGTTCGCGGTCACACCGTAGCCACACAATCCTCCCAAAAAGGATTCCCGATTCAAGGAAGTCCTCTCGACATTCTACTAAGTCCAGTGCAATCTCATCGTACCTCTACACCTGACAATGTTTCTGTTATGTACAGCCTCAGAGTATAGTGTGAAGCGCCTGTCCCTAAACAAGATTTACCCTATTGATATTTTAACCCTAGAAATGGAAAGTTCAGGATAGTCAATAATTGAGAATGTTTAAGACCTCTCAAGAGAGCGTAGGCCAGAGCCTCGAGTGTTTGGCGGTTTGCTCAGGCCCAGGGTCTGACGCATCCCACGTCCGACTCATACGAGTCACACAGTAGCCGATGTCCACAGGGACGCGGCGACCCCATCCTCCTATCCCTGATTTTATTCTTGGAAACCAAGGTGCCCCCTGCCTCGGCGGTGGTCTATCTCAGGAGGATCGGGAGGAACAAGATGAAGTTGTCATTAATTTCAGATAGGGAAGGAACAAGGGTCAGGCTCCGGATGGACGCCGCCCATGATAATACACTAATTCACCTGAAAGTTCTGCACCTAACCAGTTTGTTACAGCACAAGAAATTGATGGGTTACTTTTACTCATTCTCTATCAAAAATTCTTTAATCATACAACGAGGAAACCCCACAATGGACCTTGGGGGCTCCCTTGACAGGTTTCTGCGGTACTACGGCCTCTGATAACGTCAATCGATTTATCTAAGATCTCCTAACCCTCCTACTCTGTCAACCGGCAGGGAGCTCTAAGCCAGCTACGGCGGCATTCACTGACGATCAAATGTCAGGGTCATTACGGATTGTTTCAATCCACCCCCTCTAGGACAAAGCGCCTCTTAGAAAAGTAGCTATGCTTCGCCCTGCCCTTTATGGGCCCCCGACGAGTCATGGGTCCCTTTGAACCCCTCTAACGCAAGGCTTGCCCAGACTACCTTGTCAGAGGGAACTCCCGGTACCACGCTGAGTGGTTTATCCAGGGAAATAAGTCTCAAAAGAAATTAAGGCATTGGATGCCTTGGAGGTAATGTTTTGGACGTAAATATCAAGGCTATACCTAGTTATTATCATCAGGATTATTTTGTTTTATGCCATCGTAAGCCTGCTCTTTACCCCCTGCCTCAGCTTCAAAACATTTTTTCAGCCTGGTCTAAGCTGGATGGGTTTTTAATGGATATTAAGGCTCTGTTCGGCTATTACTCCTGAACTAGATTTACAGACCGTCACAGACGGAGACAGCTAATCCAGTGTTGAAGGTGGGAGAGTTGGGACCAGGATCTTGGGGGGATTGGGAGGTAGAGTCTCATAAGTTTGCTACTACTTTCACTTCTAAATCTTCCTACCAGATCCCTCAGGATACACCTCATGGTTCTCAATGCCGGTAGGTTCTGCCGGCGGAGTTGCGTCAGCTTTATATTCCTTTTTACCAGCCCCTAAGATTAATCTTTGTGAACTAAAGGCACCATTCATTACCCCTACCCCTTCTCACCTAGACAGAGAATTTAGGCTAAGGGGAAAAGCTTTCCGCCTGTTTCCACAGTACATAGTTTCTCAACAGGTGGCTAAGTCTTTACTCAGGTCTACTCAGGCAATCGCAGACGCGGATGCTCGAAGATCAGTTGAATTATCCCGGCATCTGATTCTTCAGTCGTCAATTCAATCCTTAGGTGACATACGCACAGCCTTACTTGAGGCGGTGCGAGCACGACAGGATCTTAGGATGTCATTAGTTCGCAAGCTGCCTGATCGCATTGCTAACCAGGTGGTAATGTCCCCAGTACTTACACCTTCTTTAATGTCCCCTGATGTATGGCGAACAGTGTTTAACATGGCACAGGCCGTGAAGCACAGTCCCGCACAGGCTAAGAAACCCGCATTTAACTTCCCCAAACCTAAGCCTCCTACTAAAGCTCAGCCAGGGGGTTCTAAGCCGTTTCTTCCGCCTAAGTCCTCCCAATCCCCCCTGGGTCAGTTCAGGCATAGGCAGAGAGGGGTTTCAAGGCAGGGGGGACGCGGCCAGTATAAAGCCGGGGCAGGGCCAGTCTTCGGCCCACACCACCAGCCAGCCGGCGAAGCGTCCACCACCACCAAACCCACCATCAAAAAAATAAAGTCTTTCTCACTCCCAGTGCCTATCTTAGAGCCGGAGGAACCGAGGGAAGTACAGCCGGCGAACCCTTGTCTGCTAACTGGGTCGGATCGAACGTGTCACCATGCATGGCCGTTAAAAACCTGAGCACGCATGGTGGCACGCAAAGGCATCACTTGGCAGTGGCTCCGGCGACCTCGCTTACGTCAGCCGACAACGGCAAATTGTGTTTCATTAGAGGTGGAGTTGCTGGTCCAGGAGATGATTGCCAAGAATGTCATCATCCCGGTACCTCCAGATTACCCTGTATTCACGTCAAAACTGTTTTTGGTTCCCAAACGGGACAGTGTTCATAGAGGCCGGTCGTAGACCTGTCGTATCTGAATCTTCACATTTACAACGAGTCTTTCAGAATGTTAACAGTTCATCAAAATCAGGCTAACACTTCCGCCGGGAGGCTGGATGTGTTCCCTAGACTGACAGACGCCTATTGGCACGTGTCGGTCAACAAAAGATTTCAAAGGTTTCTGGCCTTGAGGATCAGGCACCAAAATTTTGTTTTTCAGAGGATGCCGTTCGGTTTGAACCTAGCACCTCGATTATTCACGAAAACTATCCGGCAAGCCCTGATGCCATTGTTAAAACAGGGAATCAGAGTGTTGTGGTATCTAGGACGACTGGCTGGTGGTGGCAGAGACACAACAATTATGCATAAAACTGGTCAATATCATTTTAAATCATGTCAAAACTCTAGGCTTCAAGGTAAATCTGGTAAAGTCAAACCTTGTTCCCTCAAGAGTAATTCAGTGGATAGGCCTGGTCTGGGACACCGCCGCACTCACTCTGAGTCAGAGTGTGGACAATCGCAACTGGTTTCGCAGGAAAATGTTCAGGTTTCTTCACAGTCTGACTACGACACGAAGAGTCTGGGAGTCTCTGGTCGGCTCTCTCAACTGGATTCAGCTAACTGTCAAGTTGGGCCGGTTGAAAGTAAAACGATTAATATTGGAAGGCAACAAATATTTCCCACTCTTACCGGCGGGAAAATTATGGCCCATACCAAAATTAATCCACACCTTACTAGCGGTCTGGGCGAAGAGGGAAACATTGCACTCAATCATGTCATGGACCTCTCCTCCTCCAACGGTATGGGTAGACACGGATGCGTCAGGCACCATAGGGTGGGGATTTCAGTCAAATCAGGGGCACCAGGGTCAGGGACTTTGGTCCCACTTAGAAATCTCTCACATAAATGTCAAAGAGTTACTAGTCCCCTTGTATTTCCTTCAGGCTTTACGGCGTTACGGCGTCCCCGGCGTTACGGGGCAAGTCGGTGGCCTTCAGAATGGACAATCTGAATGCAGTTCACTGTATTCAGAAACAAGGGTCAACGAGGTCAAGGAAGTTGCTACTCGTGTCGGAAGAGATTTTTGTTCTAGCCACCAGTCTAGATATTTATCGTCACGCATCTTATCTCCCAGGCGTAGCGAACGTCTGGGCAGACGCTCTGTCCCGGAGACAGAGCACGACAGTAGAATGGGAGCTCAAGCAACCCATTTTCGACCTAATGATTGCGGAGCTCTCCCATCCACAAGTGGATCTTTTTGCGTCCGAGGAGACTCACAAGCTCCCTCTATACCTCACCCGCCGGGCGATAACGCCGGCAGGGGGGCCAGACGCCCTAGTGACAGACTGGAACAGATGGAGCTCCATCTATCTGTTTCCGCCGCCAGATGCGTCACTAATGTGCCACGTAGTGAACAAACTACGAGTTTATCGAGGCTTAGTCTCGCTAATCGCGCCCATGTGGCCGGCGCAGGTGTGGTGCCAGCAGTTAATAATGTGGTGCCCGGACCCGGTATCGCTCCCGGTCGGGTACTTCCACTTAGACACGATTGGCAACCTAGAGACCTCGCTGACTTTTGCATTATGGACATTCAGGAGGCCAAGTGGCTAGCACCATACGGTAGGGATGTGACCAATAAATTGCTCAATCAATATACTCAGTCTACTAAGCTACAATATCAATCTCATTGGAAAGCTTTTACTTCTTGGATTGTTAGAACGGAACAAACTGTACCCTCAGTGGCATTGGTTTTTAATTACTTGAACTATCTGTTTGAGCAGAAACGTTTATCTGTGGTTACTTTGAAGAATCACTTAACTGCGATTAGAGTGCCCTTTTTCGACCTTACAGGTCTATCCATACCGGTGGCGGAGGAAACAGGATTTATGAGAGCGTGTTTTAAACTCCGCCCACCTCCCCGTCAGCTCATGCCTACTTGGTCTCTGGACAAAGCTTTGTCTTTACTTCATTCTCGTCTGTATCAAAATACTGCAGACTTTGCTTTAATCTTAAAGAAGGCAGTTTTCCTTTTGGCTTTGGCCACCGGAAACAGAGTGTCTGAGCTGGCGGCGATGAGCAACACACCTAATTGTCTTAGGTTTGGTAGACTTAATGATTCAACTTCCATTGCAGCCTCCCCGGCGTTTGTAGCCAAGAATGAGCATAGTGCACACGTGTTTTCTGAATTCACGGTGCCGGCGTTAAAAAGGGGAAAGGTGCATCATAATTTATGTCCAGTGCAAGCTCTAACCAAATATTTAAGAATAGCTCCTCATAACCCCCAAGGTGCTTTATGGGTAGCGAGTACGGGTAAACGCTTACTTAAACGGCGATTAGCCTCTCTTCTGGTAGAAGTCATTAAAGAGAGTAATCCCGGCGTTGTGGGTAGGGCCCACGATTTACGCAAGTGGGCGGCCTCTTTTCGTTTCCTGAAAAACTTTTCAGTTGAAGATATTGCGTCCACACAGTTGTGGGCGTCTAATCATACGTTTCTCTCTAGATACTTGTCAGTTGCTCTAGACAAACCTTCCTTACCATGTATAGCTTTAAGGCAGAGGGTCTAGGTGGCCCTGCAGTCACTTATGTTTATTTTCAAGGAAGGGGGGGGTGCAGTCAGTTGACATAGGACACCCTAGACCCCGCCGGAGTATGAGAGCTGTGATACAATTTAAGGTTGAAATGTGATATGAAAATTTCTCTGCGAGAATTTGTGCTAGTACGTCTTTTAGTACAAAACAACGGTGTTGTTATAGTAGTTTTAGCTGCGAAAGCAATGTAACATTAGTTCAATGGAGTTCATTAGCAATTGATCTCCACATGTATTTTGGGGTTTATGATGTGCACATATAAACTTATAACTTATTATTTTTGTCACCACTCGTTGAGTGGGGTGCCTTTTGTAACTACAGATCTGTGTTCAGAATCTTCAGGGTTACCTATTTTTGTCAGGCAGGCTTCTTTGAAGCACGCACCTGCCTGAACCCCCTTTTTCTTGTATATTTCCGGCCTACGCCGTATTAAATACATTTTTCAAAAGTAAGAATACTATGTGGTTGTTTTTATTATCTGCTTTTCTAGAGTTATGATATGATTACGAATGTCCCCCTCCAGTCTTAGATATCAGGCATGTTCGTCAATGATGGAGGGGCCACTAATAAATTATAGGTTTGACTCCTGTAAGGAGATAAAGAAAACCTAATATTTAGTAGTGGCCCCGTAATCATTGACGACTGGGGCCCTCCCGACCGCCCCTTTCCCATTCGTTGATGTATTAAGGATTTTGGTTTACTTGATATGTCAGTGAAGGAGGAATGACGCCTGATTCAGCGTCTGGTCAGAAATCCACACAAGTACATCCACGATATGATGGAAAGCTTATTGGATAGTTATTCTTATTTTCTTTTTCTTTTATTTTTTACGAAGTTTTTTTTCGTAGTGAGAACCCAATTCATAATGACTGAAGCCATGAGTGAGGTCGCGTGCGCTCATGATGAAGGCTCCTCAGTTTTTAAATGCTCTGCGCGGTAGATTCAAACTACGGCGGATTAGTGTTTGAAGAGGATGCCTTATGTAATAGGCATGTTCGTCAATGATTACGGGGCCACTACTAAATATTAGGTTTTCTTTATCTCCTTACAGGAGTCAAACCTATAATATTACCTGACCAGTTATGCTCAAACATTATACATAAATTCACATGTCCTGGCTGTCAGGCCAGGTATATTGGATGTACTGGACGTACATTCAAAGTTAGGATGTTTGAGCATATTGGAAAGATTCATAGATCCGGTCAACTCCTACAGAAAATTTCATTTTCTGCAGTCAGAAATCATTCAAGGGAACAAGATCACCCGTTTTCACCTGATCATTTTGAAATAATTGGTAGATTTCGTAATCACTCTGATGCGCTAATTGGCGAGAAATTGCTAATTCATAAAATAAACCCAGAGCTTAATATTTCTAATACAGGTACTTCTTAATCTCTCTCAATATAGATTGTAGTCTATGGTTCAATTTTTGAACCATTTGAAACATTCGTGTTTAGGTAACTTATTAGTATATAGATGTTAGGATATTAGAACGAATGTCAGACATATTAGTTTGATATTTTGTATTTGTTTCACTTTCGCAATTTTGGCTATACCTTCCTCAGTCGTCCACTTGTTGTTACCCGATGTGGACCTTCTTATTCTGTCTCTTGTTTGTTAGTGAGTGTTTTCTGTTTTTTATTAAGCTTTGTGTTTTTGTTAATCTTGTCGTTAGATATTCGGTTTAGTGATTATGAGTTCTTTACCTAGCTGAATTCTTATTTTTAGCTTTCGTTAAATATAATAAATAGATCCTTTTACGTTTAGTTATTTTTAGACTTGTCTTCATTTTATAGGATCATGATTGACTACCTGATGATGGCCTTCCTGTTGTGAGCCGCACATTTGTTAAAGAAAAAATAAAATCTTCTAAGTAAATAAAGCATGGCATTATATACAGTGTTAACTGTATTCTTATGCCTACTATGGTATATATATATATATATATATATATATATATATATATATATATATATATATATATATATATATATATGTGTGTGTATTATATACTCCCATTTAAGCTTACTTAACCAACTTTATTCCTTACTTACTTATTTACAGGGAGTACTTGTATTTTAACCTTTCGTACTTATATTCCATTTACAACAGCATATATTATTATCATTGTAGTTTCTTGTATTATATACATCTGGTTTAGACTAAAGAAAGCCAGACTGTATTCAATTGACTTCTCAGAAGAAGAGGTCATGGGAATCACTTATGTCATGACTGGTGTCATCAAATCACGTCCACCCTCAATCACGTGAGAGGGACATGTGTAGAGTGTGATGGAGGTGTGTTTAACATGTGTCTAAGGTGTGCCAGAGAGTTTAAACCACACCCACTTATGTAATCTTGGCAGGTATTGGTTAAGAGTTATGTAACTTTCATAATGTATGGTAGGACGTCATTAAGGGGGCGTAACCCAAGGTGATATAAGATGAATTCGTTATAGTACTTCTGAATAAGTCTTAAGGTATTATTCATTAATGCAAATGTGAATTATTCTCAAGTTTCAGTTTCCTTATTGCTTATGTAAGGTCTGATACTACTATATTATACACTGATTTATTAATGTCCGTATGTGAGGTTCTTTACTCCGATGACACCGTGTTGAGGTGGAATCTTCAGTAGGCCTCTCTGTGATGAATAATGTTTGTAGAAAACTGCCACCACTAATAGTTTATAGACATATTAGGAGTCTGGAATCAATCAACCCATGCGATCAGCCTTTCCTTTATTTGTTGTATAAGTATGCAGGAACACAGTCAGGAATCAAATCAGGTGTGAAATGATGAAGTGGTGAGAATGGTGAAAGGGTGTGTGTGAGAGAGTGGTGAGTGGACCTCCGCCCTCGACTCGTGTCTGTCGAGTTCTCTCGTGTGATTACCGTCATGCCTAGGTTCAACCGCACCTCGCCTTCCGAGAATGCATAACCAATGATGAAAGCGTGAATAATCCTGAATGACGAGTGAATAATAATACATGACGAGTGAATAATCGTGCATAACTCCAGTCCAGGGGTCTCCTGGTGTTTAGGTTAGCAAGTCGTTAATATAGGAATGAAATTATTAATCAGCATGTTTACCTTAGCTATTGATAAGGACACCTGTGGTCTTGCCTCTGGACCACAGCTAACAGCTCCGTGTACAGGCATACACAAAAGTCGTGTCACTAGTATGAATTGAGTTATGAGTTGTCTAAATATGAGTGAAAGGATCGTATAACACGTATGTTCGGAATGGTCGACAGTCTCCAGAGAGTTCCTTAAGGGGAGGTTTCTAGTTTGTTTCCTACTCCTCCAGTAATCTTAAAATTTCACCCCCTTGACCCCCTTTCAAGATAAATTTGTAAATTTTTCGGTAGAAAAATTTCCCGGCCGAAGGCCGATTACTCTTAAATTACAGGCTCGCTATCGCTCGCCAGGATAAATTTGACACCTAAATGGCACGAAAGGTCTTAAAATTGACAGAATGGGAAATTCTTAAAAATCACCAAACTGATGGGGCAAACGTCTTAAAATCTCAAAAACAATGGGGCTAAACATGAGGGAGAAAGGGGTCAAGAAAAAATTCCCTCAAGTGGATATCTCCCCTTAACCTAAGAAGTGCGCATGGGGGTAATTAGAAACGTCCCCCTGTGCTGACGTATTTGAGCTGTTTCCATCACTAAAATATTCATTTTACCATAAATAGCATTAATACTTATCCATACGCGCCTATTATGGGTTGATTATAAAGGTATTAACCTGAAACAACAATAAAACGAGTGAAAACAGCGTTTGGATGGTCAAAATCGGAGATATAGGCCGCGAGTTATATAATGTATGGGTGAGGCAACCTGCTTTCCCGCCAATTTCCCCCAAGGCCAATGAGACACAGTCGATCGATATTCTCTCTCTCTCTCTCTCTCTCTTTCACTCGGTTGCTATCACTGATGACAATGCCCTGCTTGCAACTCGCTAATGTTAGCACGAAAATATACCTCAGTATAAGGGAATAACAGGGAAAATAGGTGATAACTGAAGGAGGGGAGGAAAGTGGGGAGGTAGAGGAGTGATATTTTGCATGGCCCAGGAGCCCCCCCCAAAAAAAAAAAAACAAACAAACAAATAAAAAAAAACATTTGTTTTCAATGTTTAAAGATTATTTTTTTTTTCTCTGACTCTTAAGAGTCTTCCCGCAGTCCACCGGGGGAACTCTTAAGAGTCTTCCCGCAGTTCCCGGGTTAATCAAAGTAATGTTATCCTTTAAACACCATCATATGGTGGCTTGTGTTGGTCCTATCACATAGGCAACACCCACGAGTCGATAATTTGACCGCAAACCCTGCTAAGTATTTAATTCAAGTCACTGATAGTCTGAATATTAAATTATTTCACTTATTACGGCTTGCGAGATTGTAGCACATTGGCTGGCGAATCTGGCAGATATCACACAACAGTGCCATCGTGCACTACAAGTTCTGAGCGTGATTGAGTTCGTCCCACTGAATGTGGTCCGGATTCCTGTGATTCCTCAACTTTACCTGCAAGAGAGAGTCTTCAAGGAAGGAGGGCCTACGTGTGGCAAGATTGGTTGTACCTTAGAGGATCAAGTTTAACCTTTTCCGCCCGGGCAGCATTATAAAAGGATACCGCGGCAGATGGGCAGGAGCCCGGGTGTCATTTTAAAATCTGTAAGCTTGAAAGCCTATTAAGCGTGTTTTGAAAGCTGTGCGTCCGACGTATGTAAACAAAGCCTGTCGTTGCGTCACCGCACCTCCGAAAACAAGAAGAAGAGTCGGAGTTTGTTATTGTGTTGTCTGCAAGAACAGATTTAGTGTTGAAAAGTGTTGATATTGCTAACATTACATCGAAACTCTCTCCACGGAAATCATCATCACAACTGAACCAGTTGACTTAGAGAGCTCTACTCAACGCCAGTCTACAGGTACGAACCACATCTACGCTTGGAGATGCGTGGGAATTCGATAGCAGTTAAAATAACAAAGATACGGTAGCCAAGGCGTAGACGTTTTTCGGCCAGATTGCCCGGATCTCAACGACGTCCTTAGGAGGGCGAGCCTGGGCCAGAAGGGTTAAGAAGAAGAGGTTGTGGGGACGAGACACTATCAAGCCGGGAGGGTCATTTGCTACTCCTCCGCTGGCCAGAACCCAACTTCAAATCTCAACCCGCCTCTCCCCACTGGCCGCTGCCCACTCCCGTCGTCCCACAGGCCTTCGCCTCCAGTCTGGTTTGGAGTACAGGAGAGTGAGGATATATCATAGCTGCTTGCTGACACATTTAGGAGGTAACGTGTTCTTGGAGGCCTTAAGTGATTAAAATCAATTCAAATTATTCAAATATTTAAGTCAAATTTCATTGTATAATTAAATTGTGAGTTTAAAGTTGTTCACTGTCTTTTTAATAGTTTGGGGAAGGAGGGGAAGTGAGAAACACATGGATGAGTACTAGAGGGGAATTATCTCACCTAGAGACAAATTCCTTTGTTTTGATAGCCCCTGGGATGTTTTGGAATGCTTTTTTTACAGTCTTGCTCCCGTGAGGCCTATCGCGTTCCCTATGGTAAGCCTTCCGTGAGGCCTATCGCGTTTCATGGGTTAAGCGGTGTTTTATAAAAAAATATTTATCTTTTATCTTTGAAGAGTTTATTTATTATATGTTTTATCAAGTTGAGAATTCCCTATGTCATTAAAACATCTGTTTAAGAAAAAGCCTAAGGTTCCCGCTATCGAGTCAGTTGACCAAGAATTATCTGATATTACTGAGGATAGCGGCGACGATTTTTTGGACGATTATTGGGGCGATAGTACGGAGGTTGATTGTCCGACAAACCCTGGTACATCGGGGGAAGCACCTCTATATACAAATGTTAATCAGTGTGTGTTAAGAAGCGGGACCTTCCGTGACACCACTCCAACCTATTTACACCCATTACTGACCTTAGTTCAACAACCTTCAATTAATCAAGTCAATATGGCTGGATCTGAACCCCAAGCTTTCCATTTAAGTGTGGTTCAGGGTCAAGCAACAAAGCCATTCACTGGTTTGGAACAACACAGAAATATATTTTCAGTTTTATATGACGTGGATATGGAGATCGCCGCAAAAGATATTACTCAGGAGAGGGCCAAAATTGAAATTTTTCACCCGAAAATTGACAAGGGAAATACTCCAGAGGGATATATTTTGGGGTGCGATCATCTCATCAATGCCAAAACTTACGATGAGTTCAAGGTAGAGTTCCTTGAGAAATTCAGCTCTTCAGCCAAGGGCGCATTTGCGAAATTCCATGACTTCGCTGATCAGCTATTGAAGCAAAAGAAAAATCAGTCTGTGGACACAATATTGGTGCAGTGTTCACAATTCGCAAATTGCATGACGAGTAATGTTGCTTTTGTTAAAGAGGGAAGTCATTGTGTAGCTCAATGGTGGGTTGACAGTTTGGGTATGAATTTGGATTCATTTTACATATAAACAAAAATATTTTAGTCATCAAATTTTTTTTTTTTTTTGGTTCCTCAGATGGGTGTCGTAGGGAGGATTGTGGTGCGCTTCTTGGTATTGTGGATACTGGGATGGGTGGTTGGACAGCTACGCACTGTCACCGCTAGCGCGGACAACCCTTCCAATCTCACTCGTTCAGGGATGATTTTGAGACCACAGGGAGATGTAATTCTTGTTTCGGATATAGTAGGATCCTACATGGATATGTCATACTTATCTAAGATTAAACGTAGTTGTGGTAGCGTTTTGGAGAATGTCATAAATAAAAAAATATTTTAGACAACTTGCAGGATTTAATTAAGCACGCTAATACTCAGACTGGATTTATTTCATTTAATGCGCTGGAAATTGTCTGAGGTGGATCATGTTTTTCGTAATGCCGAACCTGACTCACTCTCTCGCCGAAAAAGAGGTTTGATTAATATTGGTGGTGAACTTCTTGGGAGCTTGTTTGGCCTTGCCACTAAGGATGACCTTCGGTCTGTTGAGAGAAAAATTGAGGATCTTTCTCTCCATTTGGAGAAACAGGACAGGATTATGTCTACGAACAACATACATCTACAGAGCATTGTCAATACTGTTGTTGTTGTTGTTCCCCAAGCTGCCTGGCCGAACAGCCTCAAGGCCCCGAGCAAGGCCAAGGGCATAACTGAGCGCCCCCACAGAATCCTCCCTGTCGACCACAATAAAGCCTGGGTGACCGAAGCCACTCCATAGCGGGGAGCTGAGGAGGGTGGGGGAACGCCCGGGAAACCAAAGCCCCACCCTGGGCCCTGTGCCCCTCAACAATTAAGAAGAGAAAGCTGAAGGGCAAAGGAAAAATGTGACGCGTTGGCTTCCAATCTTGGTAGATTCGGAGGTCAATCCACGGAAGAGACGCCGTCACTTGAGATCTAGAAAATATATAAGTAAAAGGAACAGTCAGAGTAAGCTATGGGTATGGCAGAGATCGCTCAGTTCTCACTCTGATAGACTAGCCCATCACCACATGACTAGAACCCAATCCTCTCAGCATCAGCTAGTAAAGGCCCTAGAAAGTCGCCTTTGGCGGAGGGATAGCTCCCCTATTTCAACCCCTGTCGGGGTTGGGCACCCGCCTTTCGGGGTTGGGCACCCGCCTGTCAATACTGTTAATGATGAATTCAGTTCTTAATGAGGTACAGAATACCCTAAATGAATTAGAAAGTAATGTAACGTTCTTTGAAGAAGTTGTTATGATATTGTATTGATGCTTTCCATATTATGTTTACAATTTTGGGGAAGGATTTTGAGTGTTATATGCAAGCTTTAGTTCACGCGGAGAATGGGCTAGTGACATCTGACTTACTTTCCATGGCTGACTTATTCAATTTGCTGAAATTGGAAAATAGGGAACTAGATTTGGTCCATCTGGTGGGTCATTCAAAATTTGAGTATTATTACCGCTTTCTCGAGGTGTATGTGAGTCAATGTACATTTCTTATTTTCATACCTTTTGCATCTGACATTATTATGTCTTGGTCTGAAATTATACCTTTTCCGGTAAAATTTCATAATTCCTTGCTCACTATTAATTTTCCTTCCGAAAATTTGCTGGTTTCGAAAGGGAAGTCTACTGAGTTCCTCCACTGTTAATGTGCTTCGTCACACAGCCTTCGGTTTGTTTACCATTTGCCCAGCGTCTGTTGTTCCGTTACTGCCGATTAATTCTAACAAATGCGTTCAAGCCATTATTGGCAATTCCAATGTCCTGGATTTTTGTAATTTCACTCTGGCTCAATTTCACCCATTTTTCCAAGTTCACATATTTAATACTCACTTTCTTTATTTTGTGATTGCCTCTGATCTACTTATTACTTGCCCGGACAGAGCAGCCTTTCATCAATCATCTATTGGCCAAATTTATATAAGGTACTCTTGTTTGTTGGTTGGTCTCGTCTCATCTTACTCTTTACCCTTCGTTCAATCACATGCTTTCGTTCACGGAGCAGGATATTCTTTTTGCAAGCATTCCGTCTGACGTAAACATTTTGAGTAACTATTAATTTCCTAAGAACATTTCAGGTGAGATTGAAACTGAGGAGCTGATAAACACATTCATGGACGTGCTATCATTTATGCACTACGTTCGTCCTGATAACATCTACCCTCTTCCAATGTTCACTAGTCTTGTTTTATTTATTTTCATTGTAATTTTCCTTATAATTGCTAAGAACATTGAGGGTAGGTTGACAAGGATTGAGATTATTCAAACTGTTGGAAAATAATTGTTTTCATTATGATGAAGGCAGTACGGAATTGTAAACAGACCTGTGGTATTTTGGTTGGTCCGATTCCGTGTTTAATTTACTGTGCATAATTATTCTAGTTTCTTGGGATTTTATTTCAGATTTTTATTTTCAATTTTTTGTTTTTAATATTTTAGCTTTAACTATTTATATATATATTTGTTTTAAACAGTTTTGCACAATTCATTAAATGTTGCATATTGCATATATCTGATTGGTTTAATTTATCTTTCCTTGATATTGCATGTTGATAACCAGATTTCATATTTTTTTCTTTTCTTTATTATAATCTTCGTTGTAGTGCTTATAAATATTGAACAATAGTTGTATTCTACTTCTACAGCTTCGTCACAGTGTTAATAAATATTGAAAATTAGTTCTTCAATTCATGGAATAGGAGTTATAACTTTCGTTTAGGTGTTAGCTTAGTCTATGACCTACAATAGTTGTATATAAAACATTTGAATGAGCAATTAATGCCTAGGTGTGATTTTGAACGAAAACATTGGTTGAGTGCTGTAGTACTTGATGGGTCCTATAAAACATTGGTTGAGTGCTGTAGTACTTGATGGGTCCTATAAAACATTGGTTGAGTGCTGTAGTACTTGATGGGTCCTATAAAACATTGGTTGAGTGCTGTAGTACTTGATGGGTCCTATAAAACATTGGTTGAGTGCTGTAGTACTTGATGGGTCCTATAAAACATTGGTTGAGTGCTGTAGTACTTGATGGGTCCTATAAAACATTGGTTGAGTGCTGTAGTACTTGGTGGGTCCTATAAAACATTGGTTGAGTGCTGTAGTACTTGATGGGTCCTATAAAACATTGGTTGAGTGCTGTAGTACTTGATGGGTCCTATAAAACATTGGTTGAGTGCTGTAGTACTTGATGGGTCCTATAAAACATTGGTTGAGTGCTGTAGTACTTGATGGGTCCTATAAAACATTGGTTGAGTGCTGTAGTACTTGATGGGTCTTATAAAACATTGGTTGAGTGCTGTAGTACTTGATGGGTCCTATAAAAGGGCGCTATGAACTTTCTCTACATATATTCAATTATGTTCAATTTTGCTCTTGTGTCTTTGATTGTTTATGTTAGATATACATTTCTATTTATATATATATATATATATATATATATATATATATATATATATATATATATATATATATAATCTCTATATATTTTTGTTATGTTTTTTTTCTTAAGATTCTTCGTAATTTTCATTATGTTTAATTATTTATTTTACAAAAATTCAAAAATCTTAAAAATAACAATTACAAAACGGAAAGATTATTCTTATTACTTGTTATTGCTTTCTATTTTTTGTGAGTAATTTCAGTGGTGGAAATTATGTATTTTATTTTTAAGGGGGGCGTGTTACAGTATAATATACTCCCATTTAAGCTTACTTAACCAACTTTATTCCTTACTTACTTATTTACAGGGAGTACTTGTATTTTAACCTTTCATACTTACTGTATATTCCTATTATAACAACTTATATTATTATCATTGTATTTTCTTGTAATATATACATCTGGTATAGACTAAAGGGAGCCAGACTGTATGCATTTGACCTCTCAGAAGAAGAGGTCATGGGAATCTCTTATGTCATGACTGGTGTCATCAAATCACGTCCACCCTCTATCACGTGAGAGGGACATGTATAAGGTGTGATGGAGGTGTGTTTACCATGTGTCTAAGGTGTGCCAGAGAGTTTAAACCACACCCAGTTATGTAATCTTGACAGGTATTGGTTAAGAGTTATGTAAGATTCATAATGTATGGTAAGACGTCATTAAGAGGGCGTAACCCAAGGTGATATAAGGTAAGTTTATAGTGTAGAGCGGGAGAGAGAAGACCCCCATCACTTGTTGACATTAACCCTTAAAAAGCGGCTCACCACTTAAATCGAGTTAAATAAAGCTGGACTATGTGGCGGCGCTCGACATAGGTCGAGTGGCAATTTCAGCACGTAATGTGGCTGAGAGAGAGAGACAAGTGGTGGCAGGAGACTAGCGAGCGTATGACTGCTCCAGACCACCGCGGCGAACCTACTGACACAAATCTCAGCTCCCTCCTCCCTCTCTCACTCGCTACATACTCAATTATGTACCGAAAGTACCGAATTACCTGCTTTTTGCACTCGCGTTGCACGGTTATTGCAAGAAAACTATCCATCATACAAGGATCGTTATGGTGTCATTCGAAAGCTCTGTTTATGCCCTTTCAGGGATAGATACTTGTTTTACGTTCTGGGTCTTATTTAGGCATGAAAATGATCACGTAAACAGCCCTATTTTGGCTAAAAACACCCCGCTGGGCGGTACACATAAATAAACCGCATAGGCCGCTCGTAAGGTGTTAAGGGGTCATAGGCAAGTTCGTAATTGTTAAAACAGACTTTTTATACTTGTCTTATTACTTGCTACTAAACCCTTGTTTAGCGGGGCCGGACTTAAGTCGGTCTAGAGAAGAAAGGACTATGTGATGGGGCCCGACTTAAGGCGGTCTGCAATTTGAGTACATAATTGGCTCTGAGAGAGCGACGCGCGGTGGGAGGAGCATAGGTTCACTCTGACCGCTCGGCATGGTCCCCGCGCCGCAACTATCCTCCCCTCCTCACTCATCCTCAACCATTACCTCGCTAAACAGGGAATTATGTAAGGAAATTACCTTATTTTAGCGATTTTTCCTTCGTGTTGCACGATCGTTGCAAGAGAACCAGTCGTCGTAGAAGGATGGTTCTGGTGTCATTGGAAAGCTCAATTAACGCCCTTTCAGGGGTACATAATTGTATTACGCTCTGGCTCTTGTTTATGCATGAAAAAGAGCACGGAAACAAGGTCGTTTAGGGTAAAACCACCCGCTGGCCAGGTAGTAGAATTTACCGACCTAGCCGCTCATGGAGTGTTAAACATTGAATTCGTTATAGTACTTCTGAATAAGTCTTAAGGCATTATTCATTAAAGCAAATGTGAATTATTCTCAAATTTCAGTTTCCTTATTGCTTATGTAAGGTCTGATACTATTATATTATACACTGATTGATTAATTAATGTCTGTGTGTTCGGAATGGTGGCAGTCTCCAGAGAGTTCCTTAATCAAACTAATTATATCCTTTAAACATCATATAAATGTGTGTGTGTGTGTGTGTGTGACGGTCCTCAATAATAAAATAGTGATTCGTAATTTGGTGATACTTAATAAAGGCTGACACATAAATAGGATAAATACTAAAATACGTTTAAAATCTAATACTGTACATAATTATGTCAATGCAAGTATCAGTAGTTCCTTTATCCTTCTCCTTCCATCTGTCCTCCACACCCCCTCCTCCTCAGCTAACCCCTCCGCCCACCCCCTCCCTGACTCTACCTTCCACTCTTTCAGACTGTTACAACCAGGCTCTCAACTATTTTTTGGAGAAAAACAAATATGTATACTGTATATAAAAACGGAAAAATATGTTGCACTCAGCCGGTAACTGCGCTCAGACATCTCTATGTCTCTGTGTGTGGTTTTTTTCTGGCTATTTTAGTTTTTCTTTGTGGAGAGAGAGAGAGAGAGAGAGAGAGAGAGAGAGAGAGAGAGAGAGAGAGAGAGAGAGAGAGAGAGAGAGAAAGTGGAGGAGGGGGGGTGAGTGGGTTTAGGTAGGCTTCAGGAAGCTTTATACAAATTAGGGGACTTCATTAGGCTGCAGTTGGTAACAGTGAACTGTGGTAATATTATTTAGCTCTACAATGTGGATAGTGGTGTTCGAGAGCGAGAGAGATATGTTACTATACTATGTTTCTTTTCAATTGACAGAACATTGCAAAGTTCCCATCAAAACGATTCAGTAATTTTGAAGATTTGGTTGTGAAATGTGGTGCTGATTATAGTCACATATTCTTGATATAAGGCAGAGATATAGTAGTTTAATATTTGTTCATGAAATATCGAAAATCAGCTACATGAGCCAAATTACCGCCAGTTGAAAAGAAACAGGGTATAGATTTACTTATAAATAAATGCCTTCATAACTGCATTTAACATACCAAAACTCTCTCTTTCACACACACACACACACACACACACACACACACACACTCACACCAATGAAAATAATACTTATACATCGGTAGACTGATGGCATGTTATTATATTTGAGGAAATTATTATAACACTCTTGTTCACAAACTCAGGAAATATTGTCTGTAAATTGGTTGTGCGAATCCACTTTTACTTTTCATATTATACCATCCAAGAATACTATACATGCAAAGATACACCGAGCAGATATTGTAATTAAATTCGCTCATCCAGACGCGATGGACCCGGATTTTTTCTTTTAAATATTTAAATATTTAAATATGCATTTCTTGTTTTTGCTTTGTAAGCATTTTTCGAACCAAGTGCGTTATTCAATTGTTTAACATCATATCATATATTTTAGATAGGGATATACTGTATATATAATTATACAGTATATATATATATATATACAGTATATATATATATATATATATATATATATATATATATATATATATATATATATATATAAACACTATATATATACAGTATATATATATATATACCGTATATAGATATATATATATATATATATATATATATATATATATATATATATATATACAGTATACTGTATATATATATATATATATAAATATATATATATATATATATATATATATATATATACAGTATATATATATAGAGGGTGTCCCAGTAGGAAAGGGCATAACTTTGGGATGTTATAAAACAAGGTATTCTAAGCATAAAATGTTCTATAACATAACAAACAAATTTGAACCATTAAACAGATATTGAAGGTTTAATGTAGTATCTTCTCCCACATCACTGTAAGGGACTCTCCCATATAGTATCTTCTCCCACATCACTGTAAGGGACTCTCCCATGTAGTATCTTCTCCCACATCACTGTAAGGGACTCTCCCATATAGTATCTTCTCCCACATCACTGTAAGGGACTCTCCCATGTAGTATCTTCTCCCACATCACTATAAGGGACTCTCCCATGTAGTATCTTCTCCCACATCACTGTAAGGGACTCTCCCATGTAGTATCTTCTCCCACATCACTGTAAGGGACTCTCCCATGTAGTAGCTTCTCCCACATCACTGTAAGGGACTCTCCCATGTAGTATATTCTCCCACATCACTGTAAGGGACTCTCCCATGTAGTATCTTCTCCCACATCACTGTAAGGGACTCTCCCATGTAGTAGCTTCTCCCACATCACTGTAAGGGACTCTCCCATGTAGTATCTTCTCCCACATCACTGTAAGGGACTCTCCCATGTAGTATCTTCTCCCACATCACTGTAAGGGACTCTCCCATGTAGTATCTTCTCCCACATCACTGTAAGGGACTCTCCCATGTAGTATCGTCTCCCACATCACTGTAAGGGACTCTCCCATGTAGTATCTTCTCCCACATCACTGTAAGGGACTCTCCCATGTAGTATCTTCTCCCACATCACTGTAAGGGACTCTCCCATGTAGTATCTTCTCCCACATCACTGTAAGGGACTCTCCCATGTAGTATCTTCTCCCACATCACTGTAAGGGACTCTCCCATGTAGTATCTTCTCCCACATCACTGTAAGGGACTCTCCCATGTAGTATCTTCTCCCACATCACTGTAAGGGACTCTCCCATATAGTATCTTCTCCCACATCACTGTAAGGGACTCTCCCATGTAGTATCTTCTTCCACATCACTGTAAGGGACTCTCCCATGTAGTATCTTCTCCCACATCACTGTAAGGGACTCTCCCATGTAGTATCTTCTCCCACATCACTGTAAGGGACTCTCCCATGTAGTATCTTCTCCAACATCACTGTAAGGGACTCTCCCATGTAGTATCTTCTCCCACATCACTGTAAGGGACTCTCCCATGTAGTATCTTCTCCCACATCACTGTAAGGGACTCTCCCATGTAGTATCTTTTCCCACATCACTGTAAGGGACTCTCCCATGTAGTATCTTCTCCCACATCACTGTAAGGGACTCTCCCATGTAGTATATTCTCCCACATCACTGTAAGGGACTCTCCCATGTAGTATCTTCTCCCACATCACTGTAAGGGACTCTTCCATGTAGTATCTTCTCCCACATCACTGTACGGGACTCTCCCATGTAGTATCTTCTCCCACATCACTGTAAGGGACTCTCCCATGTAGTATCTTCTCCCACATCACTGTAAGGGACTCTCCCATGTAGTATCTTCTCCCACATCACTGTAAGGGACTCTCCCATGTAGTATCTTTTCCCACATCACTGTATGGGACTCTCCCATGTAGTATCTTCTCCCACATCACTGTAAGGGACTCTCCCATGTAGTATCTTCTCCCACATCACTGTAAGGGACTCTCCCATGTAGTATCTTCTCCCACATCACTGTAAGGGACTCTCCCATATAGTATTTTCTCCCACATCACTGTAAGGGACTCTCCCATGTAGTATCTTCTCCCACATCACTGTAAGGGACTCTCCCATGTAGTATCTTCTCCCACATCACTGTAAGGGACTCTCCCATATAGTATCTTCTCCCACATCACTGTAAGGGACTCTCCCATGTAGTATCTTCTCCCACATCACTGTAAGGGACTCTCCCATGTAGTATCTTCTCCCACATCACTGTAAGGGACTCTCCCATGTAGTATCTTCTCCCACATCACTGTAAGGGACTCTCCCATGTAGTATCTTCTCCCACATCACTGTAAGGGACTCTCCCATGTAGTATCTTCTCCCACATCACTGTAAGGGACTCTCCCATGTAGTATCTTCTCCCACATCACTGTAAGGGACTCTCCCATGTAGTATCTTCTCCCACATCACTGTAAGGGACTCCCCCATGTAGTATCTTCTCCCACATCACTGTAAGGGACTCTCCCATGTAGTATCTTCTCCCACATCACCGTAAGGGACTCTCCCATGTAGTATCTTCTCCCACATCACTGTAAGGGACTCTCCCATGTAGTATCTTCTCCCACATCACTGTAAGGGACTCTCCCATGTAGTATCTTCTCCCACATCACTGTAAGGGACTCTCCCATATAGTATCTTCTCCCACATCACTGTAAGGGACTCTCCCATGTAGTATCTTCTCCCACATCACTGTAAGGGACTCTCCCATGTAGTATCTTCTCCCACATCACTGTAAGGGACTCTCCCATGTAGTATCTTCTCCCACATCACTGTAAGGGACTCTCCCATGTAGTATCTTCTCCCACATCACTGTAAGGGACTCTCCCATGTAGTATCTTCTCCCACATCACTGTAAGGGACTCTCCCATGTAGTATCTTCTCCCACATCACTGTAAGGGACTCTCCCATGTAGTATCTTCTCCCACATCACTGTAAGGGACTCTCCCATGTAGTATCTTCTCCCACATCACTGTAAGGGACTCTCCCATGTAGTATCTTCTCCCACATCACTGTAAGGGACTCTCCCATGTAGTATCTTCTCCCACATCACTGTAAGGGACTCTCCCATGTAGTATCTTCTCCCACATCACTGTAAGGGACTCTCCCATGTAGTATCTTCTCCCACATCACTGTAAGGGACTCTCCCATGTAGTATCTTCTCCCACATCACTGTAAGGGACTCTCCCATGTAGTATCTTCTCCCACATCACTGTAACGGACTCTTCCATGTAGTATCTTCTCCCACATCACTGTAAGGGACTCTCCCATGTAGTATCTTCTCCCACATCACTGTAAGGGACTCTCCCATGTAGTATCTTCTCCCACATCACTGTAAGGGACTCTCCCATGTAGTATCTTCTCCCACATCACTGTAAGGGACTCTCCCATATCAAATAGTTTCCAACTGGTCCAACGTGAGATCATTTGTTTATACTAATTTTGCAACTTACAGAATGATAGTATCTTTACAAATACCAGGGTAAAATAATTGCAGAATGTTGGTGGTGTGGTAAGCTAGGGCAGCTAGGCCAGCCTTATGGGGAACTACTGATGATAATATAATTTTCAACATACAATATCTCTATTTATTTTTAGAGATTTGGAATATTTCTTTTATAACATTTTTGGCTTAGAATATCTTGTTCTATCATTTTGCAAAGTTATGACCTCTCCTGGGACACCATATATATATATATATATATATATATATATATATATATATATATATATATATATATATATATATATATATATATATATATATACAGTACATATATATATATATATACAGTAAATATATATATATATATATAAATATATATACAATATATCACCACCATACCACTACCACACCACCATATCCATACCACCACTATTACCACCACCTGACCCCTATTTGTACTTGTTAACATTTAATCACCATACCACTACCACACCACCACATCACCACCACCACCATTACCACCACCTCACCTCTATTTGTACTTGTTAATATATCACCACCATACTACTACCACACCACCATATCCCCACCACCACAATTACCACCACCTCACCCTATTTGTAATTGTTAATATAACACCACCATACCACTACCACACCACCATATCCCCACCACCACCATTACCACCACCTCACCCCTATTTGTACTTGTTAATATAACACCACCATACCACTACCACACCACCATATCCCCACCACCACCATTACCACCACCTCACCCCCATTTGTACTTGTTAATATATGACCACCATGCCACCCCTTCCGGGATTATGGCGTCAGACAATATATAGATAGATTGACCACTAACACACCACCATTACGACCATCTCACAATGTTCCTCTCGTTCTAGTTTCACCTAAATACCACTACCACTACTGTATACCTATTACTATCATAACACCATCACCTTGCTCCTCTCACCACCAACGCCTTCACCACCAACACTAACATAATTTTACATATCTCACCACTAGCACCACCACCAGTATCAGACCATAATAGGTTAAACAGCTCAGCATCACTTTCATTTCAGGTCATTACCAACAAAGTTATGGGTCAACACACTACACCAACACTACATACAAGCCCCCCCCCCCCCCTCTCTCTCCACTCTCTCTCTCTCTCTCTCTCTCTCTCTCTCTCTCCAATAAGTTGTATTTGTTTTTCTTCTGCGCATTACTGTATCCTTATACTTTCATCTAAGGTTCTTATTTCATCAGTTTTCTTTTTCCCCAATTGTTTTCCTACTTGCTTTCTATATGTCCTAATCTTTGCATTGTGGTTTTCCTTTCACACATTTTCCTATATTTCCTTTGCCAGCTCCCCCCCCCCCCGCTTTTTTTTCCCCCAGATATTTTTCGTTTCTTCCTAGTTTACCATGGTTTCTTTGTTCTCACATTCTCCCACCACACGTCCGCAAATCTGCATTCACATGCATTTTCCCACATTTTTCCTGTCTTCAGTTTTGTATTCCATTCGTTCTTTCTCCTACACTTCTCTTTCTCTCAACATTCTGTTTATCGACGCTAACAAAGTTTTGCCTCGAAGATTATATTCACAGAATATTTGGTGGCTACCTAATATTTTGGCATTGATAAAATATAATGCAATGCAATATAATAATATACAAAATAAAGTCTAAACTAAACCAACTTTACCAAAATAAGCTTGATTATAACTAAATGTTCTGATGCCAAATGTTTCGGACTGATTATTCCAGAACTTAATTTATAAGAGCAAAATGTTCTGGGCTCTCTCAAGTAAGGTCAGATCTGTACCCCATTGTTCCTCTGTTAAATTCCCTCCACTGCCAGCCTTATAACCACCCTATAGATTCCCCACCAGACACATACTATTTACCTCAGGATTAAATCATCTGGAGGAGAAAGAACTAAGCAGTACCATATCTCACACCTAACAGGGTCATTGTTGGTGTGTTTGTTGACAGTATATCTATCCATTTATTATTGTGATATATATTTATTGTGCTTTCATTGACATAACCAATTCCGGTTATCACCTCCTTGTGTACTATAGGTACCAATCCTTTCCCCACTCACCCACGTCTCATTCAGTCTAGCAAGTTTTCTAAACTTAATCTAATCCCCCCCCCCCTCTCTTATATATAGACACACACAGCAAGTTAATTCACGAAACCGTGAATATGGAATTAATGATTGTAAACATATAGATGTGTGAGAAAGACAATTATCAGAGAAGGAAAGGAAACAAACATGCATTATATATGTCCGAGAATGAAAAGTAATAACTGGTGATGGTAATATCTCCTGGAGTTACTCAGACAAAAAATATGAATCATTACTGTTTTTGTTATCATATATCCCATTCAGAACGGGTGACGTGCTCTTCATTATATTCTGGCAACTGTTAGATGATTTTAGTCAGCTTAGGAGGATGTCTAACAATTAAAAGGCTACAGACTATCTCATTTATAAGGGAGGTATGGTGGAATGGTCATGCCAATGGAATGGTATTCCAATGGTCCCGGGCTCGAATCCCAATGTATCATTGAAAAATTATTAATGGGATGGAATTTGTGCTGTACCTAGTATCAGTGGATTACCACAAAGCCCACCAAAACGCCCCCAAAATACCCTCATTGTTCCCTGATTACATAGCACTGTATGAATATTCCCATATTCAAAATATGTTACAGGGGAGCAATTCCTAGTGAGTGTATTGCTCAATAAGTGGCGTTCTATGAGTGAGGGTCCAAGTCTAGGGGTTGAGACAGTGAAGCGCATAAGGTGGAGCAGCTTCTTAGTTGGGGCTGCTTCAGGCCATGGGCAGGTAACCGGGCCCGGTGGATCTTGTGAAGGCAAGATGGTGGCGGCTGCTTGCAACTCAAAACGCTTCACATGTCTCACTCTCTAGACTGGAACGAGACCTATGGGTTTCACCGTTGAATGTGCGGTTGAATGTACAGGCCCTCAGCCTATGCCTGAGAGGGAGTAGTTGGAATAAATAAAAAATAATAAAAAATAATCATCTTTCCGTAGCTGAATAAAGTCATCTAATAGCGTCCAGAATATGATGAAAAGCAGGTCACTGGTACTGAGTGGGTTACGTATAGTTGACGTCTAAATGCATCTTCGAGTAATAACAATGTTGGTAGTTCTGTTAAATGACATCACATATTCATAGTAAGTTTCTTAACCCTTATTTAGCGGCGAGCAACATAAGTCGAGTTAAATAAAGCTGGACTATGTGGCGGCGCTCGACATAACTCGAGTGGCAATTTCAGCACGTAATGTGGCTGAGAGAGAGAGACAAGTGGTGGCAGGAGACTAGCGAGCGTATGACTGCTCCAGACCACCGCGGCGAACCTACTGACACAAATCTCAGCTCCCTCCTCCCTCTCTCACTCGCTACATACTCAATTATGTACTGAAAGTACCGAATTACCTGCTTTTTGCACTCGCGTTGCACGGTTATTGCAAGAAAACTATCCATCATACAAGGATCGTTATGGTGTCATTCGAAGGCTCTGTTTATGCCCTTTCAGGGATAGGTACTTGTTTTACGTTCTGGGTCTTATTTAGGCATGAAAATGATCACGTACAGCCCTATTTTGGCTAAAAACACCCCGCTGTGCGGTACACATAAATAAACCGCATAGGCCGCTCGTAAGGTGTTAATGATATTTGAGGATAAGCGTTTATTTTATGTTTTGCGCATGGCTTCTGAAAATAAAGAGTATGTAAGAAAACGTCCTCTCAATATATTGATTATATTTATCGTTAATGACTCTTTGTAAATTAAACTAATTTCCTCCATTTTTATTCATCATCATCTGTAATATAAGGTATCCTTATCTTTTTTATGACTTTTAACCCTCGCATGGCGGGCCCCTTAATTAATACACTCAGGGAGATTCTGTGTCACACGATAGGCCCCATAATATTACTATTTGTATTTCTTTGTATTCCCCGCCATCGGAAATACTCCGCATTAACATTTGGTTGTCACTATTGAATCTACTCAGTAATAGTCATGGTCTCTGAGTCAAATTGCCCTCGAGCCAGTACAATGGAATAACACCAGCCTACCTGGTCCAAACACACAGCCAAACCTTGACCCTTACGGAGGCCTGAGCAATAGTGCGATCTACCGAGAATTACAGAAATCGTGGTTTTCTAGAGGTGAAAGTGTAGTGAACAGTGAATATGAGGGTGAACTTGTGTCTTTCAAAAATATGGTGGGGGCTGCAGATTGCGCCACAGATCAAAAGAGAGAATAGGAGATGAGAGGGAGTGACCTAGAGGGGTGAGCTTCCGCCTTATCTTAACCCTTTGTCTCAGCCACGCACATGTTCCTCATTGCCCCATGTTTTGCCCACACATGGTAGGGGTGTTGGCACCTTCACCAACGCCACCCCTCATGCCCACTCCGCTCTTAGGGAGTGCCAGGCACCCTTTTCTCTTCAGCCAGGGCGGTCTAGTCGCATTTGACTCCCATTATCTCCACCTATGTGTGGCCACTCATACCACCACTGCCCTCATGTCCCCTCCACGAACCGCAAGTGGCCTTTGTCCCTGTCCCCACAGCCAGGGCTATTCAAGCACTGTTTTACCCACCGATCTACCGCGTGTCTCCCACACCTTTCCTTACCTACAACCCTCTCCTACTCCTGCTCACCCACCTACCACGTGTCTCCCACACCTTTCCTACTTCTGCTAACCCACCTACCACGTGTCTCCCACACCTATAACTACATACAACCCTATCCAACCATCCTCTCCTCCCCATGACAACCCACATTCCTCCCATAACCGCCCTCTCCCTTCGATGCATGACCAGCATCCTAGGTCCCCAATTCAGCACCGCCAAAGGCTAGGCAATGAGCAAAAGCATGCACTCCACCTCACCACTACCTTCTTAACTCCTACTGTACCAGAGCATTTTACAATGTATGTACCCCTCATTAACATCCATTTCGGCCAAACTTACTCACCCGCACCGAGACATCATCCTCCCACCACGAAAGCTGAAAGGTTACTGAGTCTGGGTGGCTGGTGGCAGCTAGCGGAGACATGTGCACTGTTGCCAGCACCTAGCAGTATTGCCTATAAGTAATGTTAGCGGCTCCTTCTCGGTATTAGTAGAGAACAAGGCTACAGTATTAGTGGAGTGTGACATTTATCGCCTGTACTAGTGTTAACCTTATATACTGATGGATTAGGATCGGCACTGGGACAACATGGGTAAATGTCTATATACCTCATATACCTCATGCTTCCCAGTACCCTGGAAAGAAGCAAACATCCATCCAGTTCCTAAAAAAGGTGCCTCTTCAGATCCATCAAACTACAGACAAATAGCTATAACTTCCACTTTTGGTAAAGTCTTTGAAATTATATAAAATAATCACATAATTAAGCATCTTGAGAATAATAAATTAATCAGTGATAGGCAATATGGTTTTAGACGATGTCGATCAACTGCAGACATTCTTTGCCTTCTTATGCATCAAATCAACCAAGCTACAGACCAACATGGTGAAACACATACAATAGCACTGGATATATCAAAGGCATTTGATAGAGTCTGGCATCAATCCTTATTGTCGAAGATGTAACACTACGGCCTTGCATCATTAGTTCCAATAATTTCTTCTTATCTTCATAAAAGAAAAATATGTGTAATGATAGATGGCCTTTATTCTCAATTTCGCTCAATAAATGCTGGTGTTCCCCAGGGATCAGTTTTGGCCCCAACTCTGTTCCTCATTCATATCAATGATCTCATATCTACCACTCATAATCCAATACATTCCTACGCAGATGACTCAACACTCCACAGTTCCTTCACATTTACCTATTCTTTCACCCAACCTGATCTTATAAATTCAAAAATAAACAATGCAATTTCTGTGAACCAGGACCTTTCTAGAATTAATGAATGGGGACAAAAGAATCTAGTTTCCTTTAATGCACAGAAAACCAAGTACATTCAATTTTCTAACCGACAGAATCTCACTGACTCCCATATATTTTTTAATGATGTAAATATTCCCACTTCCCCTAGTATTGACATTCTCGGTGTAACATTAACTACTAACTTGAGCTGGACCTACTATGTTAGAAGCATTGCTAAGAATGCCTCTAAAAAACTGGGACTCCTGTACAGAATTCGAGAATTCTTCACTGACGAGCAGTTGGCCGTAATATATAAAAGTCATGTGCGTTCTCAGATGGATTATTGTTCACCTCTGTGGAGTGGAAGTGGAGTGGTTGCATTGAGGCAGTTGGACAAAATTCAAAATAAAGCTATTAGATTAATCAATAACCCTGCAATCACACAGGACCTTCCTACATTATCCATATCCATGTTGCATACCTTGTATTATTCTAGATATTTTCACAGCAATTGTTCCGAAGAACTTGCTTCAATTGTGCCGCCTCTCCACATCTTTCCCCGTAGAACTAGGGCAGCTGAGAGCGCCCATGAATTTACACTTTCTCCTCCACAATGCAGTACCTCTGCTTATCAAAATTCATTTATCCCTAGAACTACTACTCTTTGGAATTCACTTCCCTCGAGTTGCTTTCCACAAACTTACAATCTACAAAAAATTAAATCCAGTTGTTACAAACATTTTATGAATGGCGGATGCCTTTAGGCACATGGACCTTTTAGTTTTATCTGTGTTTTTCCTTCCTCCGTTCATTGTCTCTTTAAAAAAAAAAAAAATAATGCAAATTTATACAATGTCCAGGAAGCTGAGGGTGAATGGCAATAAAGTAGACGTGCCGTTTTGCCCAAAATCAAAACGGCATACCCAACTCTGCGATGGGTTACCATCATCACTATTAATGCCATCATCACTACTACCTTCATAACTACAACCGCCACAATCATCACAACTACTGTCATCATCACCATTACTATGATCATCATCACTACCACCATTACAATCATCACTACTACTCTCACCATCATCACTACTACTGTCTCCATTGTCACTACCATCTTAATCACTAATAGCATTGATACTACAAGTTACTATCAACCAGCATTACTACTATCATCACCACCATCTTACACTCATCATTACTACTGTTAACATCATCACTACTACTATAACCATCATCATTACTACTGTCACAAGTATTACCATCATGTATCCTACTGTCACAAGTATTACCATCATGTATCCTACTGTCACCATCATCACTACTACTGCCATCATCACCATTACTATGATCTTCATCATCACAACTAGTCACCATAATCACTAATACTCACACCATCGTCACTTCCATCATCACTACTGTCATTATTATCACTACAACTCTCATTACTTGTCACCATCATCACTACTATTATGACCATCATCACTATAACTAGTACTGTCACCGTCATATCTACTACTGTCACCATCATATCTACTACTGTCATCATCATCACTACTGTCAACATCATCAATACAACTACAACCATCATCACTACTATTTTCACCATCATCACTACTATCACCATCAATCCCACTATTACTACCATCACTTTTAATGCCAACTAAACTAACTTAACCTAGCAAATATGTAGCGAGATGTTTTCGCCCCCAGAACGAATGCGTTCTTAGTGTGTGACCCCCTTTGGGGCTCACACAGTAAGAACGCTATCATTGCTGGGGGGGGGGGGGGATAACCATAGTTTGGACCTAAAATCATAACTATTGCATAAATTCAAAACATATTTTTTGGCTGACGTTCGCATTCACGCAACAAATGTTCGTGTGAAATTTGGTGAAAATCCGTCCAACGGTCTAAGAGGAGTTCCGAGACAGACGGACAACAACAACGACAACGACAACAACGACAACGACAACGCCGATGACAGAATTTGTTTTTGTGTGGTACCCACTATACGGGGGGCGATACCAAACTCTGCTTACGCAGAGTTGATAAAAGTAAAGTGATATTGTGTAATAGAGATGCTTATAGGGTAAATGTAAATGTACTAGATGGAGAAATGCTGGAGCAAGTGGAGTTTCTTTTTTAATATCTAGGAGGAGTCATAAGCAGGGACGCAGGTGTGGAAATCGAGGTAAGACAGAGAGCATGTGAAGGAAGGAAAGTTTTCAGAGCAATGGGAAGTATGTGGAAGGTGAGAAATCTCGGAATAAAAGCTAAATGTGTAATGTATCAAGGGATATTTGTACCAACAGTGATATATGGGGCTGAGAAATGAACTTTGAAGTCACAACAGAAAAGAAAGTGGAATGTGATGGAAATAGCTGCTTGAGGAATATGTGTGGAGTAACACATAGAGACAGATTGAGGAAGGAAGAGATACATTTGCTGGTTCAAATGACGTCATGCGCACCAGATCCGAAGAGTTGATGGAGAAATATCGCAAGATGATCCAGCACTACAAAAACAAGTCAAGGAATATCATCATCTCAGGCATTCTCCCCAAGATCGACGCACCTGACAAATTCTACGACAAGGCTTTCAGCACAAATAGCCGACTAAAACATTTGTGTCTGAGGGAAGAAGTTGAATTCATCAACCTCTGGGACAACTTCTACAACCAGCCTACTCTGTTCCGCAAGGATGGCACTCATCTAAACCCTGTGGGTTCAGCACGCATGGGTCGTCTCCTACACGAAGCAGTCCGCAGCCATGGATCAAAAAACGCCATCCGAGAAGAAGCAGCAGTGACATAAATCATCCAACGCCAAGAAAAAAACAGAGGCAACCGAGGACCACCAGCGATAAGGACCGAAGACAGCGAGGACCGAGGACAGTCATGAACATAAATGTAGATCCGACAAGAACCAAAAATATTATTAAAGAGCGTTCCGTGAGTTCTAAAATAACAAATTTAAAGGTTTTCCATGCAAACGCTCGTAGCATACGCAATAAATTTTCAGATTTAGAGGAGCTAGTGTTTACAGAAAATTATGATGTGATTGGCATAACAGAATCTTGGCTCAATACAGAAGATAGAGACTTTTTAGCAGAGTATTCACTTCCCGGTTATGTAATGTTTGAGAAAAGCCGAATAAATCGAAATGGAGTTTGCGTTTTACTTTATATCGAAGAAAGTCTTAACCCTACCCTCTTGTCAAAACCTCAAATTGTGAACGTCGACGCATCTTTTGTGCTAATAAAGAATAATAAAGGTACCAAAATAATACTTGCATTAATATACAGACCTCCAGCTCAATCAGTGCAAACTGACCGAGAAATTTACGAACAAATTGCAGATGTAAGTAACTCACAAGATACCGCAATTTTTGGTGTCTTTAATTTACCTGTGACCAAGTGGGGCGATACTCTTACTTCACACTCCGGACATGACTTGTATACGAACTTGCAAGAGAGTTCGCTTTATCAATTTGTTGGAACGCCGACCCGTGGTAATAACGTTCTTGACATTGTACTTGCAACAAAAGAAGAATTAATAGAGAATTTGAATGTTGGTGATGAATTCAGTAACAGCGACCATCGTACGATAACTTTCACTTTAAAGTTTACTAGTAACGAACCAAATAGTAGCATCGAAAAAGTCCCTAATTTCAAGAAAGCAAACTTCCATAAACTTAGAGCTATGTTTAAAGAAACTGACTGGAGCTTTTTAATTCACAATAACGACATAAATACATCTTGGAAGTTATTCGAAGCCACTTACCTAAAAGCAGTGCAAGACTGCATACCATCGAAAACTCGGCGTCCAGGCCATAATAATAAGCCCAAATGGTGGAATAAAGATATTTCAAACTGCCTGCTTGCTAAAAATTTTGCTAATGATAGATTAAAATCCTCACAAAATGACGAAGAACGGCTGAAATTTGTAGAGCTACGACGCAAAGCCAAAAAGTTAATTAAGCAAAGTAAAAAGACCTTAGAGTTACATATTGCGAATCAAAGTAAAACAAACCCGAAAGAATTCTATAGTTATATCAGAAAGAAAAAAGTCGTTACTTCAACTGTTGGACCGTTAGTCGATGAAAATGGAGAATACACCAAAGACGAAGAACAAATGAGTAATGTCCTCAATACCTTCTTTGCATCAGTTTTTACAACAGAAGACCTCAGTGATATCCCTACACCATCGCCGATTCAGATTGATAATTCAGATGTTCTAAGCAATATCACCGTTACAGAGAGAGAAGTATTGAATTGTTTAGATAAACTCAAGGTAAATAAAACGCCTGGACCTGATACAATCTCGCCTAGAGTTCTAAAGGAAGCTAAGGATGAGCTCTCTAAACCACTGACATTACTATTCAATAAATCCTTGCAGTCTGGAACTATGCCCGATCAGTGGAAGCTAGCCAACGTAACACCGATATTCAAAAAAGGCAGCAAATCCCTACCCAGTAACTATCGTCCAATTAGCTTAACCTCAGTTGTATGTAAAATGCTAGAAACTGTCATACGAGACAGACTCGTAAATCACTTAGAGGAAAATAACATACTTAAAGATACTCAACACGGCTTTCGTAAAAAACGTTCCTGTTTAACAAACCTCTTAGACTTCTTCCACGATATCCTCAACCTCTACGATGAGAGTAAAGCTGTAGATATTATATACCTTGATTTTCAAAAGGCCTTTGACAAAGTTCCCCACAAACGTTTACTGCTAAAACTAAAAGCGCATGGAATACAAGACGTTGTGTTGAAATGGATAGAAAATTGGCTCAGCGACAGAAAGCAAAGAGTAGTCATAAACGGTAAGGCATCAAAATGGACCAATTTAAGTAGCGGGGTACCCCAGGGATCGGTACTAGGACCAATTCTCTTTCTAATTTACATCAACGACATAGATGAGGGTCTCACCTGTACAATCTCAAAATTTGCTGACGATACAAAAATTGCAAATAGCGTACTCTCAAAAGAACAAGTTGACGATATGCAACACAATCTAGATAAATTGTCATGTTGGGCCCAAATTTGGCAAATGAGTTTCAATGCGGATAAATGTAAAGTACTACATATCGGATACCTAAATGAGAAAGCAAACTATTCGATGAATGGCACTCAGCTTAAGAATGTAAACAGAGAAACCGATCTGGGAGTAACAATATCGAGTAACCTAAAACCGAGTCAACAATGTTCAGAAGTTGTTAAGAAGGCAAACAAAATAATTGGCTTTATAGGCAGGTCATTTGAGCATAAATCCAAAGAAGATATCCTAACCCTTTACAATTCATTAGTCCGCCCTCTTCTGGAATACTGCGTTCAATCCTGGTGCCCTTATTACCAAAAAGATATAAACAAGCTAGAACGAGTTCAAGGTAGTTACCAAAATGATACCTAGCCTAAAGAACAAACCATACGAAGAGCGTCTTAGAGAATTAAATCTATTTCCTTTAACCCAGCGCAGACTAAGAGGTGACTTAATTCAAGTGTTCAAAATCATCAAAGGCATCGACAATATGAACTGTAGTAAGTACTTCACTATCGACCAATCTAATTACACGCGGGGAAACGGTTGCAAAATTATTGGTAAATCTTTTAACTCACACGAATCTAAGAATTTCTTCTTCAATCGAGTTTTCAACTTGTGGAATGGGCTTCTCCGAAACGTTATAGACTGCATCACCGTTGATTCATTTAAACTCCGCCTAGACAAATATCTCGCATCAAACCCGCGACTGACTGCGTTTGTAAATGAATAACTTTATTTTATCCCCCCCTCAGTTACTAACCCATCTGTCCCCTACTAACTTCCTAATCCTGCCACGGACATTAGTTCCAGGGCAGTAATTCCCTTTCCAATGTTCCCTTACCAACTCTAAACCACTGTTTGGACACTTGATCCTCAGTGTTTTGGAGGACAAGCAACCTAGAAGGGTCACTAGATCTGTTGTTGCTTGATTTCCTTTGTACTCCTTTGTACTCCTTTGTATACATAGGAGAGTTGAACAACAGGAACCCTTAGCCAGAGTGGACAGAAGGTTGCCTTGCTGGTGTGGACATGTTGAACGAATGGGAGATGAAAGGCTTCTAAAGAGAATGCACAAGTCAGAAACAAGGGGAAGTAGAGGGAGAGGAAGACTTCGGTTGAGATGGAGAGATATTGTAATACAAGCGTTGAAAGGTAGAGAGATGACTGAAGAACAGGCAAAAGAAGTGGTAATGAATAGGAATGAATGGAGAATGATGGTGAATAGATGAGGGATAATGCGGTCATAGGGAGAGGGGGTTGGGCGTCAGTTGGACTAGATAATAGTCCATCAGGCACCTGGTTCGGGGAGCTGGTCTATGTTGTGCAGGGTCATGCCTGGAAGTAAGGTGGGCAGGCATTGTGGGGTAAGCTCCGCTGCGTGTCTGCCTGCTGAGACCGGACCTCTCCGCTTGGTCTGGGACCCGGGTATCTTAGCTGGGGACCCCAAAATGGACCTGGGTCTCTGGATCCTCTCCTGGGCAACCTAGATGTGTGTGATTTCTTTGTTTTGTTTTTGTGTTGTGTTGTCCCTATTCGGGCTCTGTCTCGAGTCAGCCACCCCCAGCTGTGTGGGTATAGGCTTGAGTATGTACATGTATGAATATACATCACAACGGGAGCAAATACATAAATACACCATGAGTGTCTCCATGGACTTACATTATCTCGCTGGAAGTGCCTTGAAATTCTCTCTTTGACGAGTACAAAAAGTCAAGTCCCTCCGCTCCTTGACGCTTGAATTCTGCTTTCAGATGATTTTTGTGTGTTTTTATTATATTGCATTGTTTGTAAATTGCTTTAAACTCATATTTTCTAACAGCCTGTTATATTTATGTCTTATACTTGTTCATGCTGTTGTTATTTTTTAAGTATATATTGTTCTGTGTATAATATTTCATATTGACTGTTTCCCACAGCTCCTTGTAGTTGTCCACTATTTTCTACTCTCTCTTTGATATTTGCGTTAGGTTTTCATCATATTGTACCTGTATATTTATTTGTATTTATCTTGATAAAGATAGTACTTTGACTTTGATAGTACTTTGACTTTTTGTTTTTTTTGCTATTTGTATTGTTTTTACTTTTTTCTGTATTGTTTCCACTTCTACTGTAAATACATTATTTCTTACTAATCCTTCTTTTCTTCCTCTTCGAGTTTTGCTTGTTATCATACCATTCTCCTTATTATATACATCGTTCCGTCTTAAATATGTGTTGGCCTTTGTCTGTATCTGCCCCCTTGTTCATTTTACTGATGGATGTATATATTTTTCCTCTTTGTTTCCTCATATCAATGTTTTATACAGCCGTCAATGTATACAAAATATAATATAACCCACAATGCGGTAAAATCTCAGCGCATTTTATTACATTTAAGGCAAATCACGGAATGGAAAAAATAAATATCCACATTATCCTTCTTGTAACTTGTAAGGCCCAAACATGAAGTGGTTTATTATGGAGTGTAAATGTCTTGTTTTAAGTTTGCAAATACGAACGTCTAAGTTGTGTTTACTTTTCCTCGCCGTTGTTTGTAGTTTACTGAAAAGTTTTACTTTTTTGTTTATTTTATTTTTCTCGAAACGGTCTTTTTGTGGTCGGCTTTCATGTGTTTATGTTACTATCTTGGGGCAGTTGGTTGCTAGTTAAAGGGTTAACCAGGTTAGTTTTTACCTCTTTAATTCCCAGAGATTCTTTCGGAGGTGAATAATATTGCCTATAGTTAGACTGGATGAAATACAAAAAAAAAACACACAATTGTATTGAAGGTGTTTTCTCCCCACAATACCACCATGATATAATTTTTAAATGTTGTTAATTTGCCCTCTTTTACATTCAGAAACTCACTATTATTCTTGTAATTCACCTAAAACACATTAGTCCATGAGCCAGGCCAGATATCGGTACCACCTGGGGTGACTAAACACGAATGGTACTAAAATGTTTATAGAGTGACTGTAAGTACATTAAGATATGATAGCCTTCTCGCACTGGTAGCTTAGTCTAATTTTTTTGATGCAATAGGGGCGCTACCCAAAAATAAAGATTTTTAGCGTGACGCTCGGCGTTTTCCTCATTTTCTTTAAAATCCATCACACAATCATCGCGAAACTTTGAACACCTATGTAGAATTATATTCTCTACCAGAGTTGTTCCTAGGTATTTTTCAAATTTCCTCATATTTCGGAATTTACTCTATATTTGGGTATTTTCCTCTAAATCTAGAATAAATCCTTAAATATGGGGAACATTGAAAAATATATTCTAACAGCTCTTGTAGCTTATTTGATTCTCTACAAGAATTATTCCGATGTGTATTTCAAGTTTCTCCATATTTAGGGGTTTATTTCATATTTGGGGATTTTTTGTTATATTTTGGGGATAATTTATTATTGGAAGGAGCAAACATATGTAGAGTGGTTTCCATGTAATGTGTTTGTTTGTTCATGGTTTAATGGTGATATTTTTTGCAGGTGTGTGTCGACTGTTTGACGGCAGGATGGAACCATCTGCGAGGAAGAGAGCACGGATCGACTGTATCATCCACTGCTCTGATGATGACAGCGATGCTCTGGTGTCACCACAGGATTTGGACTCCTGGAACACATTGCTCAGGGCTGCAGAAATCAGGCAGCATGATCCAGTCCTGGAAGCAGCCAAGGGCCTTGAAGAAGGAGGAATACCACACATACATTATCACCGTAAATGTCGTAGTCTCTTTACAATGAAGAAGTCACTGGATTCTATCCTTGCCAAGGGTGTCAAGATAGAATCAGCAAGCGTCGACCCCAGGAGGAGGGCATCAAGGGATGCCCCTAGTACTAGCAGGGTGTATGCCAAAGTATGTATCTTCTGCGAGAAGTCAAGCAAGTACATAAAAACAACAAAGACAAGGGAGCCACTCATACAGTGTGTTGAGCTACGAGCAGATGAGAAGATTCGCAGAGCAGCAATAAGGAAACTCAACCAGAGAATCCTTGGTTTAGTTAGCAGAGACCTTGTTGCTGCAGAGGGTCACTACCACAAGTCGTGCTACAAACTCTTCACAAAAGATGATTTCCCAGCGGCCGCCAGGTCGGGTGCAGGTGAAAATCAGGAAGAAAGCGAGGAAGCACGCTACGAAGAGGTTGAGACAGAAGCCCTCGAGGAACTCTGCTTGTATATAAGGACCAAATTATTCCCCAACCCAGAGGTACTGCCTATGACAAACCTCACATCTAGGCTTGAGAGATCCATGATGTCCCGTGGTATTATCCAACTGAAACCAGCGACAAAGAAACATGTTCGCCGAAAGATTGAAACCGAGTTTGGAGAATCACTACGCTTTGTCCCAGATGAGAAAGGAAAGCTTCTAATCTATCCACGCAGCCTCTCAATGGACGACCTTGCCCGGCAAGCACACAAAATGGCAAAAGACCTGCAAGAAGCAAGAGCAGCTAACTCTGAAGATGTCTTAACCAAAGCAGGAATGCAGCTGAGGAATGAGATCAATAAACAAGATGTGAGTCAGCCATGGCCTCCCGATACAGATCAGAATGTCATTCCTGCAGCAGTCACTCAATTCCTGCACACCCTGCTGACAGGAGAGTGTGAGTGTGAAACTCCCTCTGAAAGAGCTCAACGTCTTGCCACTTCCTTTGGCAGTGACTTGGTCTTTGCTGTTACCAGTGGCAAGACAAAACCACCCAAGCACGTACTGCTGACCAATGCTGTAAAGTCTTTGACAGGAAACACAGAACTGATCCGAACTCTGAATCGTCTTGGTCACTGTGTGTCTTACTCAATGTTTGAGGAGATCGATACAGCCCTTTGTATCCAGAAGCTGGAATGCTCAAAGGATGACATTCCACTGCCAGCAAACATCTACCCTGGTGTGTTCACAACCCTGGCCTGGGATAACATTGACCGACTTGAAGAGACCCTAAGTGGAGCAGGTACTTCTCATAGAGTCAATGGCATTGCTGTCCAGTCCAAGGTTGCAGGCTCTGTGCCAGAGAAAGTCCTGCCAGAGATTACCAAGTCCAAGATAAGAAGCATCACTCAGACATCATCAATGCTGCCAATATACAATGTTGGGCGGCGGGCAGGGCCACCTAGGATTGAGACTGCGTATGTCGACACTACCAAGGAAGTCCAGGATTCAAAGACAAAGAACCATATCTGGCTTCTTACTCGTATGTCAGACCATGAGGACCAGTCCATCAGCAGTTGGACTGGGTTCAACATCAAAATGTGCAGAGACATTGCAGTGGTTCAGGACACTGTAAGCTACCTGCCCACTATCAATGCTCCCGCAACAGAAATGTCCACCGTTAATGAAATCTTGGAACAAACGCATGCTATCATGCAGTCCTTACAGCTTAACAAGATTGTGTGCGTGTTTGATCAAGCACTCTATGCCAAAGCTGCCGAAGTTATCTGGAAACAAGAGAAGTTCAAGAACATTATCATCAGGATGGGCGTCTTCCACACAATCTGTAATCTCATCTCCACCATAGGAAAGAGGTTTCAAGATGCAGGTCTTAGAGATCTGTGTGTGGAATCAGGTATCATCGCAGAAGGATCAGTGTCAGGAGTGATGAACGGCAAGAGGTACAACAGAGCAGTGAGACTACACAAGCTCGTGTATGAAGCACTGATGAGGCTTGCATGGAAAGGCTTCCTTTCATGGCTAGAAGAAAACCATTCAAGGGACATACACCATCTAGATGAAACACTGAAGGACATCAACAGCTTTCACAGCAATGTGTCTCAGGGACTCTTTCAAGAGCTGATGGAGAGTGAATCATGCACACATATCATGAAGCTTTTCCAAGTTTATCTTGAGACCCTCAGAGATGAACACAACCTCTCAGCATTCTGGATGTCATACCTGGACATGGTTGAGATCATGCTGGACTTAATTCGAGCCTCCAGAGAAGGCAACTGGATGCTCCACCTAGGAGCAATCCGACACATGATACCGTGGTGTTTTGCCTATGACAAAGTGAACTATGCCCGGTTCCTAACCTACTACTATGCCTTGATGTCTCGACTGCCCATTGAACACCCAGAGGTCCATGAACACTTCATGCAAGGTGGCTTTTCGGTCCAGATCGGTAGCAAGAATCCCTTTGGACGGATCCCTGTGGACCAGACAATCGAAGAGACGATCAACAAAGACACCCAGACACCAGGGGGCACAAAAGGCTTCAGCCTGAAAGGCGGAGCTGTCGCCAGGTACTACCTGACATCGGAGTATCGCAGCAGGTACTTAAGGCAGCTCAGGACTATGGTAGTAGGCCAAAAGTATACTGACTTCAGCCACCCAGACCTACAGATGCCCAGGATTAGAAGAGATGAGGCCGATGTCCAATCTTTAGTTCAACTGATGGAGACCAGCTGGTTGAACCCCTTCAACGCAGAGCAAGAAGATCTTGTCAGTTTGTCAACTGCGACTATGGCACCACCAGAAGTTGTCAAAGACCTTCTAGGGGCCTACAGAATAGGAGAGGATGCATATCAAGCCTTCAAGGAAGAGCGCCTGGAGATCGATACGCCAACTATACAGTTTCATGACACGATGACGAAGACGAAACTGAGAACGTTCACTAACATCAGAATGAAGCCACGCTCACAAGACCATGCCAAGGAGGTTATCTTAAAGGCTGACAGGAACCTATTTGGCCAGATGATCCTTGTTGCCGAGAACAGAAAGCTCAAAATGAGTGATGTCTTGGCTCATCCCCTGGGGCCTTTGCCTTGGGCACTTGCCAGCGGTGGGTCTCTCCGCAAGACCAACAAGGCTGCCCTCGCAAAGGAGTTAGAGAGGAATGTTTCTCCTGCAGAAGTGATACCCGAGCCCTCTGCTACCATAATTGATGGGATGAGCCTGGTCCACAAACTGAAGGGAAACGACAAAACTTTTTCACAGCTTGCAGGTACAGCACTGAGTCACGCTGTTCATGAAGGTGCTAAGAGCAGGCGCATTGATGTTGTGTTTGATATCTACAAGGAGACATCCATCAAGGATGCAGAACGAGCCAAAAGAAGTGCAGGCACAGGAATTCATTTCAAGAACATTCAACCTGGGCACAACATCCAGCAGTGGAGAAAGTTACTCGGTAGTTCCTCCAACAAGGCAAGTCTTATCAAGTTCTTGGTAGAAGAATGGAAGGCACCACAGCACAGGGAGAAGCTCAAGGACAAGGAGCTGTATGTCACATGTGAGCAGCGCTGCTTCAAGATCACCAAAGAGCAGTGGGAAGAGGCTCCTGAGCTTAAGTCAACTCAAGAAGAAGCAGACACACGCCTTCTTCTCCATGCACTTCATGCAGCAGAATCTGGGAACAAGTCTGTCATCATCACTGCAGAAGATACAGACGTCATGGTGTTGTGTCTTGGCATGTGCCACAAGATCCCATCCCATCTGTTCCAGAAGTGCGGGACGACGAAGAACCGGACAAGATTCCTGGATATCACCACACTGAGCCGCACACTGGAAGGCAGCGTGTGTGATTCATTGATTGGTATGCATGCCTTTACAGGCTGTGATACCGTCAGTGCATTCGCTGGCCGAGGGAAGATGACGACACTCAAGCAGGTGAAGATGGACAAGACATACCAGCATGCTTTTCACGAACTTGGACGCTCATGGGAAGTGTCTCCTGAACTCTTTGAGAAGCTACAGGAAATCACCTGCCACATGTACCTACCATCTACCCACACAACTAAGGTAAACAAGCTTCGGTATGAGCTGTTCTGTGCAAGACGTGGAGAGGTAGAGTCAAGTCAACTCCCTCCTTGTGAGGACTGCCTCTTCATGCATGCACTGCGTGCAAACTACCAGGCTGCGATCTGGAGGAGAAGTCTTCAGAGCCAGCCATTTGTTGCGAACCCAACAGACTGCGGTTGGATGACAGATGAGGACGGTAAGCTTGCCGTCAACTGGATGCGAGGCTCACCAGCACCAGATGCTGTTATGCAGCTACTGTCTTGCAAGTGTGTGCGGTCATGCGAACTCCCTAAGTGTACTTGCCTCAGCAATGGTCTAAAATGCACGGACATGTGCAGGTTACAGACATGTCAGAACAAGGCTATTGAAGAAGAGCCGGTGGCACAACAGTCAGATTCCGAGTCTGACGTAGATGATATTTAGGAGTAGTAATTTGCCATAATAGTATGTACAAGCCCATGGCATGCTTAGTGTGTATTTACAGGACTTGTATTAAATGTGACAATTACTATATGCATTTTGTTGACATTTAGGCATTCCTGTCCCCAAATTTGACATTTTAAAAAAATTCGGAATTTTCGGTAGGGTATGTCTATTCAAGAAGTGATAACGACCATTAAGCTACCAATGTGCAAGGGCTATCATATCAAAACATAAACTAGAGACATGTAGCAAGCTAAAAACACCTAAGAGAATTAGTCACCCCGGGTGGTACCAATATCCCAAAATTCGGGTCTTGGCTCATGGACTACATCGTCATGGGATCATCTCTGGAAAACAGTTCCCAAGGTCGCCAATGTATAATGGTACAAAACCTGCATGCATTATCATTAATAAGCTCTCTCCTTAAATTCATACCTCTATACAATATAGATATGGAATTGGTTAAAGTGGTCTAAGCTGGGATGGGTTAGCTAAAGGTAAAATAAGTTGACAAATATTGGTATTGTCATAATATATCATCGATCATTTATGTACAAATGTGGGTACCTATTGTTATTTTATTTACATATAGCCATCTGAACTAATTATTGAATCTCATTTATTATTCATATATGACAAATGTTATGTATTATTATATGTATTTAAGTGTATCTTCATATTATAAGTTGTATATGAATGCTTGCACAAGTACAGTCAATACTAACAAACTAACCCATCTCGTTGGTATGAACATGTTGGCGGCCAGGTCAGATATTCTGGGCCAAACGTATAAACACACAATTTTAGAACACCAATATTGATCCTTTGCATAAGTTTATTACATTCCAAAGTTAAGGCAAACTAACAGATAAAGTTCCTACCTTCCAAAAACCACCTCTGAAATCATATTTCGGTGGAAAGCCTTAAAAATCACCGCCCCACTTTGGAAAATATATGGCGCATTTTCTGACGACATTTAATTGGCATATTTACGCCTATAATCTTTCTACAACTTTTCCGGGTAGCATATGAAGCTGTGTTGTTTTTGTGCCGGCAACTAAGCTGAAAGGAGTGTATTTTAAGAGAATATGGTTTCACAACAAATATTCACGGTATATATCTCGGAGGTTCTGCTCATGCAAAGGTATCTGAAACTATTATGAAGGCTGATTATTGTAAGTGGCTATACTGTATATACACTAAACTTTAATTTCGGAGGCATCAGATCGGAGCTGTTGAGAAAATACTTGTGTGCTTCAACCTTTAATCTGGCAACATTTATGTGATGTTTTACATCGGTATCAACAACAACACTCAGTTCAATAGTGTTCGTTAAATATGTGATTGGCAACATATTTCCCACATATTTAGGAATACGGCTCTTTATACAAAGCTGGTAGATCCAAGTTCCTGGGAAAAAGTGTTGTTGTGACTCCCGCAATTAGTCCAGTCAAATTAGCTGATATTTCCCCGAACCCACCACTAATTGCAACAGAAACGAAATCTGTTGGGATTTGTTCATGATATACTAAAAGTCCCACACATTTTTTTGAGTGGATCAATATTTTTATCAGGGTTGAACTTTTGGATTTCTGGATTTTTTTGGATTTTTGTTTTTTTTGGATTTCATTTTTGGTGCATGTATGACATCAGTATAGGTAGTAATATTCATAACTACATGTATGTTTTCCCATAATAGTCCAGTCAATGTACACCAGGACCCACCACTAATTGCAACAGAAACGAAACTAGTGGTATTTGTCTTGGAAAAAGGTTCCTTATAACATACTAAAAGTCCCAAAGAATCGTCGGAGTGGAACATGGTGAAATAACAGAATGAAAAAGCATCACTATTTTGCCACTTTTTTAATTTGCAGCAACTTCAAATGGTCATAACTTCTTAACTAATCAAGATAATCCAAAAAACAAAACAAATCTTTACCTATATTTTCATGGTTAATCTTTCCAATAAAATTGTTAAAAATTAGTTACCCCCCCCCCCCTAAAGTTAAAAATTAGTTACCCCCCTACCTCCACCCCCTTCCGCACACACATAGCATATAATAGAACTCCTAATCCCAGTTACCTTTTCAGTCAGATTTCGCTGTCATCTCCATCCTCAGCACTGTCATAGTCATTGTTCTGACATATACCTCTGCACCCAGAACAGCAGGTGAGCATTGAAGCCCATGCTGGTGGCAGCTACAGCGCAGCGTCCCACAACCTGACTTGCAGGCACACCACACTAGAGTCAACAACGACTGTGGTGCAGGGGCACGGTCAGAGATGACTGGTTTAAACGTTCCATCTGAGAGCTTCCAACCCCAGTCTTCAGCATTCAGTGTGTTCCCCTGCCACTCTTGGACTTGGTGGTAGACACGCAGGCTATGGTACTTCGCAGCTGCTGATGTTGGTGGCAACATGTTAGGAAGAACTGCCTTTTTTCTCGTGGTGACAAGGGCTTGGAATCGGCGATATCTAACATCATCGAGGGAGTCGCTGGGGTTCCACTTATAGACTATGGCCATTGCCTTCTCACCAGCCGTGATGATGTCGTCCTTTGTTGCCCTTTTACTCCTGAACACCTCCGCCTGTTCCTGAAATGCCTCCCTGTCTTGAATAAGTTTGAAACCTGCCGCCTTCCCGATCCCAAAAACCCTGGATGTGGTATCACACCCCAAGAAAGCATGCACAAAGAGAATATGCCTGCAAACCTGGACCCCAAGCTTATGCTTGATCGAATTAACACCCATGCACCTGACTTCTGCTCCTTTCTTTGGTTCAGGTCGGAAGTGGATGTCATGTTTGTTTTCTCCTGCAAGGTGGATGAGGAGAACAAGTAGGTCTGTGTCGTCTCCGACTAACACAGTTTCTCTGTCCTCAGAGATTCTCACTGCAGTTTGGACAATAAGAGTATCTGCATCCCCTCTGGCATGGATAACTTCACAGCCTTCTTTGGCCAGGGCATCTCCCAAAAGTTCAAGAAAGCGTTGCTTGTTCTCTTTGTTTGAGAGGAATTCCTTCTTTTTTAACTGGAGTTTCGTGGACAGATGGAATGTCACCTTCCTACCCTCACACTCCACTCGACGCTGATGTGTGCTGTCTTTTGTTGAAGGTCCCGCCTCATAACCATCAAACACAACCACTGCCTGCCCGTACTGTTTTGTAACATATCTGGTATAGTCCTGCAATATCTTGTCGTATGTTTCACCAAGTTGCCATGGAATGCGATGGAGAAGAACACCTCCATCAAGGACGTATGTGATATTTTGACATGGTGCTGGGTTGTGTGGAACCTCGGACCAGATGGCGTCAGCTTGTTGTGCCTTCACAGCTTTCAGGAGCTTTCCATTCCCTTCGAACAAGGCAGGTGGGTAGATGCAGAGCTCATAGGTGAGGGCATTCGGAAGATCATTTGCCTGAGATCCTGCAATAATGAGTCATTGAAACAAAAGAAGAGGATCAATCTGTACTTCCTCATCACCTATCTTGACTGCAGACTTAGAGTCAAAAGTCACAGCTTGGGCTTTCCTTTTGAAACTGTACTTGACCACATGTTGTCCAACCATTTTATTAAGAATGTCATATCCTATCCTTTTTGCATCATCCACATTAACCTCGGAACCAGCCGAGATTCCGCTGACTATGTTGCGGAGGGATGAGTCTGCTTCGAATGGAGACCTCCAGTCAATGGAGGACAGCAATGTGCTACAGTCACTACTGTCCCTTGTTTGCCGAGCTTGTGATATGTCTTTATGCTGTTCACTCGTCTGGTATGTGATAGATGTCAGCTGTTGCATTGACATGTTTACTTCTGCACAAACTGGCCTTGAAAGACACCAGACCAGTCTTTGGGTTTCCGTCATTCCCCTCCCTCTGGTGAGACCTCCACTCGTCTTCAGACTTCTCATAAGTGCCTGTTCGATCACCAGGTCTGGAGACAACCCTGCCCAGAAGCGGTCACTCCTCCTGACTACATGTAGTCCCTGGGTGAACTGTTGGTAGACATTGGGGTGTGTGTCTTCCGGTTTTGTCATTTTCTGCAGATAGAGGTGCAATGACTTCGTGTACAAGTTATGGCCGGAGGCAGCTAAGTACGGAATCATGGCTTGCATCGTTTCCAGATGGAGGGACCAATCTCCGATTCGTTCTGATCGCATGAATGACCTCATGATGTCTATCATCTCCATGTATTGCAGCCACAGTCGTGCAGTACGGTAGCTCGATTCCAACATGTCCTTGTGTGTCTCAAGTTTCTGTTGTAGATCCTGCAGGTACAAAGATGATTCTACATCACTGAGCGTGATTTCACCAGAGAGGAGATCATCATAGAGGTTCCCTATTGTCTCCAATTCCAGTGGCACATTGTCATTAGATAAACACAACTTGATCCCCAACAGGCTGCTCAAGAGAAGTGTGTGAAGGACGGAATCTACAAGGAGATGACCACGAATGGCACGAGCAACTGCGTGTCCAGTGAGAATATAGGTAACAGTGTTCCCAGCGAAGATCACTTCCAAGATATCTTGAAGGCCTGTTCCTCTCATCAAGTGACCAATGCTACCCAGAAAGCTCATTAGTGCGTGAAATCCCCCAAGTCTTAAAATAATCGGATGCAGATCACTGTCCTCTCCAGCACATTCCACAATTTGAGTTGCCTTGAACCACAACAGCTGGTCAAAAGTGAGCACTGGTGTTGCTCCATAGTGCTTGGCATGCTCTGCAACGAAGTGTAAAGTTGAGTTGAAACACGTCATGTCACTCGGGTTCATATCAATCATGGGAAGGAACATGGTGGATGACTGTCCTGGGTGGTCTCCGTTGTTTACCATTTGCATGTATCCCGACCATGCTGGTCTTGGTAACCGGACTGACAGGGACATTTTCCACAGGAGATCTACCTTGGGGCTTTCCGTGTGTTTGGGTTCCTCTGGTAGAGCTTCATACTTGATATTAGCAAGTTCATCACCAAGTGATATGAATTTCTTAATGCTGATGTGTCCTACAGCAGCGATCTCCTCTGCTGTCACAGGCACACGTTTTACCACAGAGGTGACATCACATTTGGGTGTTACAACTGCCATAATACCCATTCCGTGGAATGTCCCAGAGCCGTCAAGAGTCCTAGTGTCATGATCCACGTTGTCAGCCACATATTGAACAGACTGCCCAGGGAGGAACTCTGGAATGTCCAATCCCTTTTGACAGCTGCACTCCGTTCATATTTTTGCACCTCTGCATATGAACTACAGAATCCATGGGCATTTAGTGTGTCAATCAGAAATCTTGAGGCAAAATGCGAATGCATTTGCACACCTAGACCTAATTGCAATGGTGCAGTCATATATCTGGGGTGGGCAGCCTGCATTATCGCTTGCCCCAATGAGCACATCTTCAACCGTTTATTTTTTCCAGCAAAAACGGTGTTCAGTAGTAAGCTTAGTGACTCTGGAATATAGTTAGTAGCTTCTGAGATATCACTCATAGAAAGACTAGTTGGGTAAGTGTCCTTCAGTTGTACAACTGACTTAACATCACTTTTAATGAGCCGCAGTTTCTATCAGTCTCAACTTCTCCGCTTCTGGATCACTATCCTTGGGCTGTTTATAGAAGTCGTTCAGGATCACAGAAACTGTACCTCGGAATGTCACAATATTTTGAATACCATTGATTTCAGTTATTATTATTCTATCTCCAAAATGATCAATAAGTTTCTCTTTCATGTGAGTAAAACCATAAGGTTCCAGATTGGTGTTCTCCAGGAACTCCTTCATTTTGTTCATTAGAGCATTAATCGTCATCTGTTCTTCGTCGTTCTCCTCCAGGAAAGACGTCACCCTTTGAAAAGCATCAGCCCTAACTGTATCCGATGGTCTCCCTACTTTCCGCTTTTTTGACAGGCTCTTAACATCAACGAACTTTTCCTGTTCGGAAGTTCACACTGCAGGCTTGGTGGTATACAGCATCAGCTGCATGGAGGTCTTGTGCAAACAACACCCTGCCTTTTACCTTCTCTGCCCAGTCATCCTGACGGTCATCACAAACCTTAATAATAGTGCTGTCAAAACCTAATGTCAAAACAGGAATTAAGTCAAATTGTTTTTTCTTTCCGCCATATTTGTTTCCTGTTCCACAGAACAAACAGTGGTCCTTGTATGAAAATGATTCTTTGGAGCGAAGAGTGGGCACTGTTTCACTGTCTGAAGAACGTTTCCGCTTGAACTGTTCTATTTCAGCTTACCAGTAAGCTGCTTCATCCATCATGTGACCGTCTGACTGATAATATCATGAGGAAGGAAACATTATATATCCCACCACCACTACTACTATTAACGCAGCTACTATTACATATGCTACTACTAATGCTATCACGAATACTGCCATCACTACTACTATTCACGCTGCTACTATTATTTTTACTACTACTAATGCTATCACGATTATCGCTAAAATCACTACTACTATTAACTCTACTTCTATTGTTGAGATCTTGTCAAATTGCACATTTAGTTAAACATTAAATTTAAATATTAATTGTAGTTTCTTTATTCATACATAATTTAGTAACATTTACCAGAACGTCCCGGACTTCCTAAATTGACTAATTCCTTGAACGTGACGATAGTGCGTTGTTATACAGGGTGTCCCAGGAAAAAAGGGCATAACTTTGGGGGACGATAGAACAAGTTATTCTAAGCATAAAATGTTCTATAACAAAAAGTCCAAATCACAACCGTTATACAAATACTAAAGGTTTAATTTAGTGTCCTCCCCCGCATCACTGTAATGGACTCACCCCTGTCAAATAGTTCCAATTGGTCCAAAGTGAGCTAATATGTCTATAATCAGTTTGCAACTTACAGAATTATAGTATCTTTATAATAATATGGTCAAATAATTGCAGAAAGATGGAGTTGTGGTAGGCACTAAGACAGCTAGGCCAGCCTTATGGGGAAATACTGAAGAAAATACCATTTTCAACATGCAATATATCGAGGTCGAGGTCGAGATTTGGAATATTTTGTGTATAAAATTTTAGGCTTAGAACACCTTGTTCTATCATTTCCCAAAGTTATGCCCTTTCCTCCTGGGACACCCTGTATGTGCGATTAGTTTGCTTGGGAAACGGACTAACTTTCTCATGTAGTAATGTTTTTTTGTTTTCTATATTCCAACTACTCCCTCTCGGGCATAGGCTGAGAGCCTTTACATCCAACCTCTTCACACGGTGAAGCCTGTGCGGTCTTGTTCCAGTCTATGGGGTGAGACATGTGAAGCACTTAGAGTTCCACTCACGGCTATAAGCAACCCCATCTCTGAAGCTGCTTCACCTTTGCGCTTCACTGTCTCACCTAGACCCGGACCCTCACTCTCAGAACGCCACCTATTGAGCAATTGACATAGGCATACTCACTAGACATTGCCCCCCTATAGCATAATTTGAATATGGGAATATTCATACAATGCTATTAATTTAATCATGGAACAATAAAGGTATTGTATTGGCATTTCGGTGGACTTTGTGATAATACACTGATACTAGGTACAGCACAAATTCCAATCGAAATAATATCTTCCCATGGACATATCAGGATTCGAACCCGGGACCATTGGATTACCAGTCCAGTAGCAAGATCGCTCCACCATACCTCCGTATGTGGTGGATTGTGTTCTTTTATTTATAAATTATTATTTTACTTAAGCGTTGTTTCCACATAGCGATTTTGATAAGTTGTTTTTGTCTTTTTACTGTGTTCGCCCAAGTGTTGGTTTGTTTATTTGGCAAGTTTTACATTATAATCCCTGTGAGGTGACAATATCTATAAATACTGTATATGTATATATCTATCTAAATAGGGTGGCTTGGAGCGCATTGGTGAGCGCGTTCAGCTTAACCGAAAGGATCTGGGTTCGATTTCCGAGCAGGATGAGCCATATAGACAAGTTTCCTAACACCTTGTGCCTCTGTTCACCTGGCAATATACTGTAAATAGCTAGAGACCTGGGATTAATGGACATTTGTGTCATGCCATCATGGGAGGTAAATTGTAGTAACCATAATAATACACAGTAACCCATGTGAACCAGGCTGAATAACTCACCGGAGTTACAATCCGTCGGCTTCCACAGTAGTGGGTAAAGATACAATACCAGAGTATGGACCCAAGTTCATTCAACGTATCACCCTGAAGGCTTCAAATCTTCAGGAAGAAGCCATCACGGTGTTTTACCCATGTAATGTGTGGAGATGAGCACCGTAGCCAAGCATGGCCTAGTGTAAATCCCCTAACATTACCTTGTTACCTCTATGTATGGTTATTAGAACTGATAAACAATGAACAAAATACTCATGTATAAAATTCTACATCCAATATACAGCATAACAAAAGACAACGAAACCTACTTCAATACATGAATCATAAACGGGTCTTTTCATGAAGTAGGATATTTTATTCAATAAACAAAGACATTATTTGGAAAAGTAAATACATTATATAAATAGTATATCATAAAATCAAACTCAAACAATGCAACATAGAGCAATTTAAATGTAGTCATGATCAAAGAAAACATGAAAACAACAAAGTGGATTTTATATATATCTTCATGGAACTATGCAGTATAAGAGAAGGTTTCGTTGACTGAACCTGGCTGCCACAAAGGATAACAACAGTAATACACTGTCATCTAAGGGGACAAAGCACAACTCGGCACCATGCAGATAATGTCGTGCAATACAAACTAAAACATATGCATAATTGTAAGTTTTGAAAATAATAATTGAAACATTAGTAGTAGTATTAATATAGAATATTAATGATAAGAAAAATATATTACGCATACCAAGACTAACGACGTTTTTAGGGGGAATAAATACAGACACCTTTGCCTTTTGTCTCCTTCTTACACATAGGGAAATGGAAACAAACCAATACATAAATATACTATATAACTATACTGTAAATAGAAGACAAGCTTATTACATCACCTACATAACAATATATAACAAAGCCCCTGCACCTTGTTTCCAGAACAATAGGGTGAATATTAGTAATAACAACATATTTTACCCTGCTTCTCTCCCTCCAGCCTCTCTACCCCAGCAATTATTGAGAGTGTGGCTGTTATTGGGTGGTGCATGTACTGGGGTAGCTGTTATATGTAAAGCCCAGGATTGGTACATTTGAGTGAGATTTGCAACAGTAGTTAATGCACCGCAGATAGTATGCCAAAACATAGATAAGCTAAATAGGTACAAGCTGTTTGTGTTATATGACTTTCTCTTCTGATGCATTCAATAATTGGGTATAACATGTATCATCCTACTGATGATAATCATGTTATACTTCATTAGAGAAAAGGAGCAACATTGTACAGTGAAATGACAAACATCACCTCCTCCCCATACTCTTTATATTTAAGGCTGTTGTAAAGTGTATTGTATGAACACATTTACTTATCCGTTATTGCAACTATATTACTGTGATGATTAATTTAATGGTGGATGCATAGCTAATTTTAAGTAAGTAATTAGGTAAAGTGTGTGTATGGGTGTGTTTAATTGTGCAGTTTAGCTAATTCAGAGCCAGCATGAAACAAAAACAATATACGTTTACAAATGCTAGTTCATACCACAAATACTTGTGCACAATCACATACTCACCCACTGGAACACATACATAGACAAACACACGTGCGGAAATGGTTTCCAGAATACATGTACTGGTTTGCATATATGACCATGATTATGAATAAAGAGAGCTTCATTCTGTCACATGTAAGTATTGTATGTGTATGTTAATGTGCCATATGAAATATTGTGGGCATACACTAACACCCACGTTGTCAGCTAAAATGCACTCTTAAAATAAACACCAGCGTACCCAGTCAACACATATACACCCACACATACATTCTAAAAGAGAGTTGGATCAGACAATAACAAATATCCTGTGCTATTGCCAATTTTACAATATATATTTATTAGGACAATATTATACCATCATCCTGGGATTGGTTTCTTCCATCTCTCTCTCTCTTGTTTATTATTATTCGTTCCTCTCTCCATTATTCATATTCATAATCTGTGTTCAGGTTCCTACTAGTCTTTCGTCTTTTGTTTACAACCCTCTCTTTCCCTAACAGGTCATATTTTCTGTTCTGTTCACTCCTTTCTTCTATGTTCATTTTTCTTTCCAGTGCAATCTCTTTATCGATTTTCTTGTTCTTTTGCCTGCGCTGTCTGCCTCTCATATGCTCTGCTGCATCTTGTGCCATTTATTTTATCTGTTATCTCATGTCTTCCTTCTTTTATTGCATTCTTTCCTTTCTCTATTTGTTCTCTTTTCTCTTCCCTACTGTATTATTATGTTTATTGCTTGCTATATCTCAGTGTGCTTTATATCTTGATATTTCCCCCAATGGAAGGCTTCTTGGCAGCGTTATGTACAACATGCGTTTGACAGTGCTATTTGAGAGCTGTTGGGGTATCCTCAAGTTGACCTGTCAGATCTCTCCATTATAATCTTGGTAGCTTAAAATATATATGATATGAGGGACGAAAGGAGGCACGTCAGTGGTATTGTGTGTGGGGAGAAGAAACATGGCAGGCTGGAGATTCATTGGTGTTAACACGGTGAACGGTTTACGTCTAGGGTTCTATCTATCTATCTATTGCCTGACGCCGTGATACCCGAAGGGGTGGCCACGAACGAACCGCCCCATGTACCTCTGTCCCCAGTCAGTCGACGCCCCTATCCCCAACCAGCACCGCCTTCGTTCATGTACTTCCTCACTCCATCCTTCCACCTCTCATTCGGTCTACCTCTCCCTCTCTGTCCCTCCACCTCGCTCTCGTACACCCTCTTAGTCATTCTCTCGCTTTCCATACGTTCCATATGGCCGAACCATCTCAAGTTGTTCCTTTTCACACTTTCCAGCACATCTACCTCCACACCACACCTCCTTCTTACTTCCATTAGTCTGTCTATCCCTCCATGTAACTCCGCACGCACTCCTTAAGTAATTCATTTCCACTGCTCTCACTCTTGGTCTGAGTCTCTCAACCAACGTCCATGCTTCGCTTCCGTAAGTCAGTGTCGGGATTCCTTTATGTTATTATCGTCTTGTATGCTTTGTTTTTCCTACTTTTTTGTCTCTAACAAAATATGACCTTCCTATCCTGGTCTTTTTTCCTTATTGTTAGTCAGCTCCCTTGTGACTCTGTTATAAGAATCTTGACTCCGATCACCTTACATATTTTTGCTTATTTATTTATATTTGTTTATTTTTTATTTTGTTTTGTATTACAGCAATTTAACTGACTTTGTGTTTACCTGTACTCAAAGTCAGCTTGACATTTCCGAAGTTAAACTTAGTCTAACCTAATTAAATATTAACTTACCCTTCGCCATACCTTAGGTATGTATAATCTGAGCATTACCTTAGCTATGCTAACCGATGTTAACATAAATCTGAACCTTGTTCTAACCTACTCTACTTTAACCTGACTTAGTCTTAATCCTAACTTAATATACACTACCCTAACCCATCTTATCCTAACCTATATTTACTGTGACAATACATTTAGATAAACCTGTCATATTGCATTCATATTTGTTGATTATTCTGTACTATAATAATGTCTACTAGATTTTGAATAAGGTGAATAAATGTAAACAAAGATTTGACAAACCAAATGTGGAAATATTTAGATTCTGTTTTCATATCAAAATATAATTGACAATAATTAGGCAAGCAACGTTAATGTAAAGTTTGGTCTGGCTTACACTTTTTGGTAAGTCAGTCACCTGATCTAGACTAATTATTAACAAACTGTTATTTAGCTGGACTAATCTGTGGGTGTTGCCGTCAAGGAAATTACTCGCATATAAGTTTGGTAGATATATAATTGTGCATCGCTGAACCTGTGAAGTTAGGCAATATACCGATGTATATATATTAATTGTTGGATATGTGTGTGTGTTATTACTGACTTAGCTATATGTATTGTTCATTTACCACACCATGATCCCTTCTTTAATACTTATCTCTTCCCCTTCACCACTTATCTCTCCAGTCTTGTGTTATCTGTATACAACAATGGAGAGAGAGAGAGAGAGAGAGAGAGAGAGAGAGAGAGAGAGAGAGAGAGAGAGAGAGGGAGAGAGAGAGAGAGAGAGAGATGCTTATAGTACAAGTGAGGAATGTACTTACAAAACTTATGTGAGAAATGTTATTGCAGTATATGCTTGACTAGCCTACAGTGACACCAGCGCCATCTGTTGATACAGTATATTAACCCCTTGTGTGCAGTTACACTTTATTTTTATATAATCTCTATTTGGTGAATTGTATATTTAGTTACATATTCTATTATATATATATATATTTGTTTTGCTTTTTTAGGTAGGTTATCACCCCTGGTAGCCTACTTCTGCATATTTCATACGTTTTTTTGTTATTTTTGTTTTCGGTTAGTCTAGGCTATCATCCCTGGTGGCCTATTTCTGCGTACGGTACTTCAATTTTTAAATTTTCAGTTAGGCTATCACCGCTGGTGGCCTATTTCTGCGTACCGGTATTTCATAATTTTTGTTTCGGTAGTCTAGGACTATCATCCCTGGTGGCCTATTTCTGCGTACTTCAATTTTTAAATTTTCAGTTAGGCTATCACCGATGGTGGCCTATTTCTGCGTACCAGTATTTCATAATTTTTGTTTTCGGTTATTTTTGTTTTCGGTTAGTCTAGGCTATCACCGATGGTGGCCTATTCTGCGTACCGGTATTTCATAATTTTTGTTTTCGGTTATTTTTGTTTTCGGTTAGTCTAGGCAATCATCCCTGGTGGCCTATTTCTGCGTACTTCAATTTTTAAATTTTCAGTTAAGCTATCACCGCTGGTGGCCTATTTCTGCGTACCGGTAGTTCATAATTTTTGTTTTCGGTTAGGATATGCTATAACCCCTGGTGGCCTATTTCTGTTTAAATAAATATAAAATTGTTTTCGGTTCGGCTATCACTGCGCATTCAAATTTAATTTTGTTTTGTTTTAATTTTTGGTTAGGCTATCACCGCTGATAACCTATTTGTGTGTATTTCAACATCTTTGTTTTCGGTTAGGCCTATTTAAGTAAGTGAAGCGACCTGAAGGGAGTGAAGTGTTTTTAAAGTGAGTATAGTGTTTTTAAAGTGAGTTAAGTGTTTTTAAGTGAGTGAAGTGAACTGAAGAAAGTGATCGTCACCATGCCTCGTGCCTGTACTAACTGCGCCGGTAAGTTTGGTGCTTCCAAGTTTGCTCCTGCCGATCCACAAGTCTGCCGACTCTGCCAGCAACGAGAGGATTTGACAGCAAAATTGGATGAAGCCCTCAACAAGATCAACGCCCTCACCAGGAAGCTGGAATCACTCCAAGAGTTTGTAACACTCAACGTTGGAGTATCACTAACTCAAATTGTTTCAACTCCAGCATCCACCACCGCCCCAACGTCATCTGCCAACAATCCAACACCTGCAGTAGACACTGCAGCAGATGCTTCTGATGAACCTGAGCCGACATCAAACCAGGACAGCCGCCCTGTTCACCTTAGTCTCTCCCCCACTCCTCGTGCAAGAAGCCTGCTAGCATGAACAGTACCAACCCCTCGCCCCCGTTCTAACCACTCCTATCCCCGACCTGTACGTAGAGTCCCGCCACCACAGGTTTCCGGATTTACACCAGTGAGTAACGGTGCACGGCCAACGCAGAAAAGGTCTCATCTACCAGTCACAATGTCAAACAGATTTGAGATATTGGTAGAGATGGAAGACGAACCAGAAGAGACCAGGCTCGTTGGGGATTCCATCCTACGAGGACAGGTCGAAGAGTCGGGCGACAGAGTCCCAAATCAACGAAAAAGATTTTGCATCCCAGGAGCTGGACTGGACGACATTGTGGAAGCCTTCAAAGATACCACAAAGGATGCAAAGGAAAATACCCTTTTTGTCATCCATGCTGGTTCAAATGCCGTCATGCACACCAGATCCGAAGAGTTGATGGAGAAAATATCGCAAGATGATCCAGCACTACAAAAACAAGTCAAGGAATATCATCATCTCAGGCATTCTCCCCAAGATCTGACGCACCTGACAAATTCTACGACAAGGCCTTCAGCACAAATAGCCGACTAAAACATTTGTGTCTGAGGGAAGAAGTTGAATTCATCAACCTCTGGGACAACTTCTACAACCAGCCTACTCTGTTCCGCAAAGATGGCAATCATCTAAACCCTGTGGGGTCAGCACGAACGGGACGACACCAACTCAAAGCAGTCAGCAGCCATGGATCAAACAACGCCATCCGAGAAGAAGCAGCAGTGACATAAATATCCAACGCCAAGAAAAAAAACAGAGGCAACCGAGGACCACCAGCGATAAGGACCGGAGACAGCGAGGACCGAGGGACAAGCCATGAACCTAAATGTAGATCGACAAGAGCCAAAAATATTATTAAAGCGCGTTTCCGTGAGTTCTAAAATAACAAATTTAAAGGTTTCTATGCAAACGCTCGTAGCATACGCATTATATTTTCAGATTTAGAGGAGCTAGTGTTTACAGAAAATTATGATGTGATTGGCATAACAGAATCTTGGCTCAATACAGAAGATAGCGACTTTTTAGCAGAGTATTCATTCCCGGTTATGTAATGTTTGAGAAAAGCCGAATAAATCGAAATGGAGGTGGCGTTTTACTTATATCAAAGAAAGTCTTAACCCTACCCTCTTGTCAAAACCTCAAATTGTGAACGTCGGACGCATCTTTTGTGCTAATAAAGAATGATAAAGGTAACAAAATAATACTGCATTAAGATACAGACCTCCAGCTCCAGTGCAAACTGACCGAGAAATTTACGAACAAATTGCAGATGTAAGTAACTCACAAGATACCGTAATTTTTGGTGACTTTATTTACCTGTGACCAAGTGGGGCGATACTCGTACTTCACACTCCGGACATGACTTGTGATACGAACTTGCAAGAGAGTTCGCTTTATCAATTTGTTGGAACGCCCGACCCGTGGTAATAACGTTCTTGACATTGTACTTGCAACAAAAGAAGAATTAATAGAGAATTTGAATGTTGGTGATGAATTCAGTAACAGCGACCATCATACGATAACTTTCACTTTAAAGTTTACTAGTAACGAACCAAATAGTAGCATCGAAAATGTCCCTAATTTCAAGAAAGCAAACTTCCATAAACTTAGAGCTATGTTTAAAGAAACTGACTGGAGCTTTAATTCACAATAACGACATAAATACATCTTGGAAGTTATTCGAAGCCACTTACCTAAAAGCAGTGCAAGACTGCATACCATCGAAAACTCGGCGTCCAGGCCATAATAATAAGCCCGAATGGTGGAATAAAGATATTTCAAACTGCCTGCTTGCTAAAAAATTTGCAAATGATAGATTAAAATCCTCACAAAATGACGAAGAACGGCTGAAATTTGTAGAGCTACGACGCAAAGCCAAAAAGTTAATTAAGCAAAGTAAAAAGACACTAGAGTTACATATTGCGAATCAAAGTAAAACAAACCCAAAAGAATTCTATAGTTATATCAGAAAGAAAAAAGTAGTTACTTCAACTGTTGGACCGGTAGTCGATGAAAAATGGAGAATACACCAAAGACGAAGAACAAATGAGTAATGCCCTCAATAACTTCTTTGGATCAGTTGTTACAACAGAAGACCTCAGTGATATCGACACCATCGCCGATTCAGATTGATAATTCAGATGTTTTAAGCAATATCACCGTTACAGAGAGAGAAGTATTGAATTGTTTAGATAAACTCAAGGTAAATAAAATGCCTGGACCTGATACAATCTCGCCTAGAGTTCTAAAGGAAGCTAAGGATGAGCTCTCTAAACCACTGACATTACTATTCAATAAATCCTTGCAGTCTGGAACTATGCCCGATCAGTGGAAGCTAGCCAACGTAACACCGATATTCAAAAAAGGCAGCAAATCCCTATCCAGTAACTATCGTCAAATTAGCTTAACCTCAGTTGTATATAAAATGCTAGAAACGGTCATACGAGACAGACTCGTAAATCACTTAGAGGAAAATAACATACTTAAAGATACTCAACACAGGCTTTCGTAATAGAAAAACGTTCCTGTTTAAACAAACCTCTTAGACTTGCTTCCAAGATATCCTCAACCGTCTACGATAAGAGTAAAGCTGTAGATATGATATACCTTGATTTTCAAAAAGGCCTTGACAAAGTTCCTCCACCAAACGTTTACTGCTACAAAACTAAAATCGCATGGAATACAAGACGGTGTGTGTGAAATGGCATAGGAACTGGACTCAGCGACCAGAAAGCATAAAGAGTAGTCATAAAACGGTTTAAGCGCAATCAAATGGTCCAATGTAAGTACGCGGGGTACCCCAGGATCGGTACTAGGACCAAGTCTCTTTATAATTTACATCAACGACATAGATGCAGGGGCTCGACCCTGTACAATCGCAAAATTTGCTGACGATACAAAAATTGCAAATAGCGTACTCTCAAAAGAAACAAGTTGACGAATATGCAAACACAATCTAGATAACTTGTCCGTTGGGCCCAACTTTGGCAAATGAGGTTCAATGCGCGAATAATAAATGTAGAAGTACCTACATATCGCGATACCTAAATGAGAAAGCCAATAACTATTCGGATGAATGGCACTCAGCTTAAGAATGTAAACAGAGAGAAAACCGATCTGGGAGTAACAATATAGAGTAACCTAAAAACGAGTCAAACAATGGTTCAGGAAGTTGTTAAGAAGGCAAACAATAATAATTGGCTTTATAGGGCAGTGTCATTTGAGCATAAATCCAATAGAAGTAAGAGTTATCCTAACCCTTTACAATCCTTAGTACCGCCCTCTTCTGAAATACTGCGTTTCAACATCCTGGTGCCCTCTAGTCACCAAAAAGACTATAAAACAAGCTAGCACGAGTTCAACGGTAGGGTTACCTAAAATGATACCTAGCCTAAAGGAACAAACCATACGAAGAGGGGCGTCTTAGAGCAATTTTAATCTATTTCCTTTACCCCAGGCAGATTAAGAGGTGACTTAATTCAAGTGTTCAACATCATCAAAGGCATCGAACCCAATATGAAACTGTAAGTAAGGTAATTCACTCATCGACCAATCTAATTACGCGCGGGGAAAACGGTTGCAAAAATATTGGTTAAATCTTTTAACTCGCACGAATCTAAAGAATTTCTTCTTCAATCGAGTTGTCAACTTGTGGAATGGGCTTCCCCGAAAACGTTATAGACTGCATCTACCGTTGATTCATTTAAACCTCTGCCTAGACAAATAGATCTTGCATCAAAACCCGCGACTGACTGCGTTTGTCAAATGAATTAACTTTATTTTATCCCCCCCCTCAGTTACTAAAACGCATCTGTCCCATACTAACTTCATAATTCCTGCCACGGACATTAGTTTTCCAGGGCAGAGTAGGTTCCCTTTCCAATGTTCCCTTACCCAAATTCTAAACCCACTGTTTGGACACTTGATCCTCAGTGTTTTGGAGGACAAGCAACCTAGAAGGGTCACTGGATCTGTTGTTGCTTGATTTCCTTTGTACTCCTTTGTACTATACGCATTCTCTTATGAATATAATTATACTAACACTAAATAGGATAATACTGTACTTACGTTGAACACTGGTTACTATGCTCAACAAACTGAAAGGGGGGGGGGGGGGGGAACAGAAAAAGTAGAAAGGTAATAATATTTGTATCA
>CM064523.1:52359751-52417251 GCA_032716605.1 Paralithodes platypus | reverse complement strand
TATTTGCTCGGATACGTATATAATTGTATATATCACCGGAATCGAAAATTGTGCTCTTTCCAATGGTGAAAACCAAAATAATATAGCGTAATTGTTTCCATGCATTGTTAGTGTTATGAAAATATATGAGAATGTTTATACAGTTGTATATCTTTGCCGCAATATACAACACTATTATATAATTTTCCTTGCCAATAATTGTATAATGTTCATAGAAGACATGTCAGTCATGAAGGTTGTTAATTTTACTTACCTGGTAGGGCCACAACCCTTTCCAACGAGAAGGGAAATGGCTCCTGGGTTTGACACTGAAAAAACAAAATAAGAAAGCCAGGTTATCTTCAGGTAATAAATTCAGAAATAATTCTATTGTACACGTAAATAAAATAAAGTAATGCATATATACAAGGTGTCAAACAAAATATAAAGAATGGTAAATGGTAATGATAATGTATGTGTGTGGATATATTTATATATATAATATATATTATATATATATATATATATATATATATATATATATATATATATATATATATACAAGGTAGCCAACAAAAAATAATGGTAAAAAAACAATGTGTGATTGTGTATTTATATATAGCATATATATATATATATATATATATATATATATATATATATATATATATATATATATATATATATAAGGTGTCAAACCAGAGAAATATGTGCAAATTTCCAAGCCACCCAAAGAGGTACTGCACTTGACTCATTATTATTTTAGAGTGGTTTCCCCAGGAGGCCTATATCCACTGTAGTGCAAATTGTAGCAGAAATTGACTTGTGCTTTTTTTTTTTTTTTTTTTTTGAATAAATGAATTATTGAATGATTGAATGAATGAATGAAAGGGTGATGAAGGTGAATGAAAGGGTGATGAAGGTGAATGGAAGCATGCATAAAGACTGAATGAATGAATGGGTGATAGTGATTGGAAAGGAATAATGATGGTGAATAGGAGAATGCATAAATGAATGAATGAATCGTGCAAAGATCCTGGCTATAGGACATCTGCATCGAGTTGATGGTACTTGTTGCAGCAACCATTGACATCGATGCAGAGGCAAACGAGGCAAGACTTGCATCGAAAGCTTGTGTCCTTGCGAATTTGGTCCTTCTTGTAACACAGATGGCACCGCCTTCGCTTTCCGTCAGGGATCATCTCAAGAGCGTGTTCCAAGTTCCTGTTGGTCCCGTACAACAGGACGTGGCTTGGAACCCCTTCCTCGAAGAGGCCCTCTCCGACGGCCTCTTGGTGCCTGAGCCCTAGCTTTAACGTCCATTACTAGTGGAACCCCGTTGGCATCTATGACGGGTGCTTCCCGAGCGCCACCAGCAGCAGCAGCTGCACCCGGTACTACTGGTGCGGGGGGGTCAAGTGGTAGGTCATCCACTTGCTCCTCATCATCAGTAGCATCGTCCGATACTGGTGCTGCCTGGGGTGCATTCTCAGCAAGTGCTCCCCGACGGCAACAGCAGCAGCAGCAGCATCTGGACCTGGTTAGGGGGGGGGGGGGGGTCATGAAGGAGTGCTCCCCCAACGCCTCCACCAGCAGCAGGAGCACCAGGAGGAGTTCCAGGATCGTCAGCATAAGCGACTGGGGAGTCTGGATTGTCGTCCGGTGGGGGCGACCCAGCTGAGCTTCCGGAGGATTGCCGACGCCGCCTGCCTCGCCTGAGACGGGTGCATGGCTCGTACTGACCTTCCGGCAAATCCTGTGCACGCCGGATGCGTCTCCCCGACAAAGGCCACTCTGCAGGGTTGAAGTACAACAAGGAACGGACTACGCTTTCCTGGAACGCCAGTATAGTCATCTTCCTGCGGGGGTTGCGCTTCTTGAAGAGTACGAAGGCATTGAAGAGGGCCATTTGGATGAAGTAGAATATGATCTTCTTCGTCCATTTGACCGTCCTTTGCTGGATGGGGTAGTACTGGATCATCTGATCGAAATGATCCACCCCACCCATGTGGCGGTTGTAATCGTCAACACAAACGGGTTTCATGATGTTCTTGCGACTCCGCTGCCACCTGCCTTGTACCTTCTTCTTGACAAAGGAATGCTTTGGAACGGTGCTCTGGTCGTGGAAGGTGGACACCATGTTGACAATCCGTTTGTCTTTCCAAAGCATCACTAGGGTTGTGCCGTTGTTCATCGCCTCTATTGCATCGTCTTCCAGTGTCGCTGCATGGGCAATGTCGCGCAACCACTTCGGAGCCCCTCGTGCAAGCCTCAGGGTGCCATACACATAGATCTGGTGGTGTGTGAGCATGTGGTGGCACAGGTCAACTGAGTTGTAAAAGTTGTCCATGAACAACTTGTAACCCATGCCTTGCAGGGACTCCATTAAATCCTCAACCGTTTTCTGGAGAGTTTGACCAATACCAGTGTAGACTTGAAAGTCATACACGGAACCAGTCGTGGACTCTGCCAGGATGTACAGCTTGATGGCGTACTTCGTCGGCTTCATCGGGTTGTAGCACTTGAATGAAAGGCGACCCTTCCACCCAAGGCAGCCTTCGTCGATGGACACCTTCCTCTCCGGGACGTAGGCAAGCTTGAAGCCAGCAAGCAGGTAGCGCATCACCGTGCGGATCTTCACTAGCCTGTCTTTGGTCTGCTTGATAACTGCCTTGCTGTTGAATGTGTGGAAATTGCTCAGCAAGGCTTGGAACTTGGTGACCTGCATGGTCTTGCGAAACATTGGGTAATTATGGAGTCCATCATTTAACCAGTAGTGACGCACAGTGGGGAGTTTGTTCACACCCATGAGGAAGTACAGGCCAAGGAATTTGGCCATGTCCTCCTCACTGAATGATGTCCAGAGAGAACCAACGAATAAGGCATATGCGTTGGTCTCACTCACCAGGAACCTGAGCAGTTCTCTTGTAAAGAAGAGCTGGAAGAACTGCAGTGGTGTCACTGGTGCTGGAACCCGCAAGCCAGGGGTTCCAGTGAAAGGATCAACGATGGGTGTGAACGGGTCTGAAGTCCACTCGTGATCCTCAGCATACACGGTGGGGGGGGCGTGGAGGTGCACCTGCTGGGAGAGCACCACGTCGTCCGCCTGGACGACGTATATAACCTCTGCGGCCCCTGGGCCTACCACCTTGGCCCTTCATGGGCCTAGATTTTCGGCGGGGAGGGGGAGGGGGTGGGGGGTCATCTTCTGCGGAAGACGAAGGGGGAGGGGGTGATGGTGGATGTGATGAGGGTGATGGAGAAAGTGCTGTGGTGGAGTCAGGCCGTGGGGGTGATGGTGGATGTGATGAGGGTGATGGAGAAGGTGCTGTGGGTGGATGAAGTGGGGCAGGAGGGAGCCTTTGTGGAAGCTCCTCATCGATTGCCGCAGCAATCTCATCGTGCATGATTTGGCGATGTTCAGGCGGAACAAACGCCATGTAGCGCGCCTCGCTGCCCCCGCTGTTACCCAACGAGATCGGCGATGGGGAGGCTACGTTAGGAGACTAGACATGTGATGGTGGGGTGTTTAGACTACCCACCGGCAGGAGTGAAGCCAGGATGCGGGGGCTGTCTGAAATGTTGCTCGCCGGTGATTCTACGTGAGGTAACAAGGGACCGCCATGCAGAGTGCGTCGTGAAGCAGTAGAAGAAAAAGAATAGAATGATGTGTGGAAGTCCGGGAATGGTAGTGGTGTGAAGCATTTAGTGGATGGAGATGGTTGTTGTGTGAAGACATGAGTGGATGTTGATGGTTGTGGTGTGAAGACATGAGTGGAAGTTGATGGTTGTGGTATGAAGACATGAGTGGATGTTGACGGTTGTGGTGTGAAGACATGAGTGGATGTTGATGGTAGGAGGGGTGTGGGTAGGACGGGTGGGGATGGATGAGGTGGGGCGATGTGTAGTGATGTACGGGGTAGGGGGACGGGTGTTGATGAGCGGTGAGGTAGGGCGACGGGTGTTGATGAGCGGTGAGGTAGGGCGACGGGTGTTGATGAGCAGCGGCGAGGTAGGGCGACGGGTGTTGATGAGCAGTGGCGAGGTAGGGCGACGGATGTTGATGAGCAGTGGCGAGGTAGGGCGACGGGTGTTGATGAGTAGTGGCGAGGTAGGGTGACGGGTGTTGATGAGCAGTGGCGAGGTAGTGCGACGGGTGTTGATGAGTAGTGACGAGGTAGAGCAACGGGTGGAGTTTGTCGAGGTGGAGTTGGTGGAGGTGGAGGTGGAGGTTATGGAGGTGGTGAAGGGTCGCCCTCAATGAGAATCCTCCTCCTCTTCCCCCTGGGCGGTGGTGAATGGGTCAAATCATCATCATCCGTCTCACCCGTCTCATCCGTCCACTCCTCCTGATCGCTCCCCATGTCGTCTTCGCTCTCACTCTCACTGCTGGATATGTCGAGGATGGTAGCAAGGACGGAGGCCAGCTGGTGCTCCGGGATGGGGCGTTTCCTACTCATAGATAGTCGACTAGATGTGTAACTGATCTGTAATGGGAGGTGGGGTGGGGTATAAAAACAAATACAAAACAGGAAAACAAAATATATATATATATATACATATATATATATATATATATATATATATATATATATCAATCTACAATTAGAAAAAAAAAAAAAAAAAATATATATATATATAGATATATAGATATATGGGGGGGAGGGGGTAGAGGGGGAGGGGGGAGGGGAAACGGGGAGGAGGGAGGGGAGGGGGGAGGGGGAGGGAGGGAGGGGGAATGGGGGAGGGGAGGAGTAATAATAATATATAATACATAGATACTAGCCTAGTAATATTTATATGGGGGGCAGGGGGAAGAGGGGGAGGGGGTATAATGGGGGAGGGAGGGGGATGGGGAGGGGGCATAACATACATAAATACGAATTATATTATATATATATATATATATATATATATATATAATATATATATATATATATATATATATCAATCTACAATTAGAAAAAATAAAAAAAAATAAAATATATATATATTTATTATATATATATAATATATATATATATATATATGGGGGGAGGGCAAAAAAGGGGGAGGGGGGAGGGGGAGGGGGAGGGAGGGAGGGGAGGGGGAGGGGGATGGAGGGAGGGAGGGAGGGGAGGGGGAGGGAGGGAGGGAGGGAGGAGTAAAATAATATATAATAAATAGATACTAGCCTAGTAATATTTATATGGGGGGAGGGGAAGGGGGAGGGGGAGGGGGGTATAATGGGGGAGGGAGAGGGGCCATAACATACATAATACGAATTATATTATATATATATATATATATGGGGGGAGGGGGGGGGGAGGGGGTATAATGGGGGAGGGAGGGGGAGGGAGGGGAGAAGTATAATAATAATATATAATAAATGATACTAGCTAGTAATATTGATATGGGAGGCAGGGGGAAGAGGGGGATGGGTATAATGGGGGAGGGGGGGGGAGAGGGTGGAGGGAGGGGAGGAGTATAATAATAATATATAATAAATAGATACTAGCCTAGGAATATTTATATGGTGGGCAGGGGGAAGAGGGGGAGGGGGGTATAATGGGGGAGGGAGGGGGAGGGGGGTATAATGGGGGAGGGCGGGGGGATGGGGTATAATGGGGGAGGGAGGGGAGGGGGGAGGGAGGGGGAGGAGTATAATAATAATATATAATAAATAGATACTAGCTAGAATATTTATATGGGGGGCAGGGGGAGAGGGGGGGGGGGTATAATGGGGGAGGGGGGTATAATGGGGGAGGGAGGAGGAGGGGGTAAAATGGGGGGAGGGGGAGGGGGCATAACATACATAAATACATAAATACGAATATATTATATATTTATATATATATATGGGGGGGGGGGAGGGGAGGGGGGAGGGGGTATAATGGGGGAGGGAGGGGGAGGGGGTATAATGGGGAAGAGGGGGAGGGGGTATTTAAAATGGGGGAGGGAGGGGGTATAATGGGGGAGGGGGTATACTGGGGGAGGGGGTATAATGGGGGAGGGAGGGGGTTATAATGGGGGAGGGGGTATATAATGGGGGAGGGAGGGGAGGGGAGGGAGGGGGAGGGGAGGGGGAGGGAGGGGGAGGGGGAGAGTAGAATAATAATAATATGTAATAAATAGATACTAGCCTAATATTATATATTGTATATGGGGGCAGGGGGAAGAGGGGGAGGGTATAATGGAGGAGGGAGGGGGAGGGGGGTATAATGGGGGAGGGAGGGGGAGGGGGTATAATGGGGGAGGGAGGGGAGGGGGGGAGGGGGTATAATGGGGGAGGGAGGGGAGGGGGAGGGGGGAGTAGAATAATAATATGTAATAAATAGATACTAGCCTAATAATATAATATATTGTATATGGGGGGGAGGGGGGTATAATGGGGGAGGGGGCATAATAATAAAAATAATAAACATAGTATATACAAGAGATCAAGTGACTGTCTGTGGAAGGGTCACTCAGGTCCAGGTATCCTATTGGGAGGTGTGAAGCCAAGGGAGTGGTATTCGAAGGTGTGAAAACCACCACAACTACCATCACCACCACCACCACTACCATCACCACCACCACCACCACAACTAACACCACCACCACAACTAACACCACCACCACAACTAACACCACCACTATAACTAACACCACTGTGTTGACAGAAATGTGGAGGCATATAAATACAGTATATATATATATATATATATATATACAAGTAAGCATATATATATATATATATATATATATATTTATATATATATATATTTATATTTATAAGAATAGGGGGAAGGCGGGGGGGGGGAGGTGGGTTTTAGGGAAAAAAAATAAAAAATAAATAGCCTAAATTAAAAAAAAAAAAAAAAAAACTAAAAAAAAAATATATATATAAAACAAAAAAATATATATATATATCTATATATATATAATATATATAATATATATATTATATATATATAATATATTATATATAATATAGATATATATATATATATATATAATTATATATAATAGAGTTTGGGGTGGGGGACATTTATAATAATAATGTTGGGTATAATAATAAATAATAATAATAATAATAATAATAATAATAATTATAATAATAATAATAATAATAAATTATAATAATATAATAAAGCAAAAATATAAATGAAATAGGCCTACACATATAAATACTGTGTTATGGGTGATCCCATACACAGGAATAACAGGTATAATAATAAATAATAATAATACAAATAATAAAATAGGCCTAAACACAAAAATAATAAAAATAATAAAATGGTGGAGATGGTGGTGGTGTTGACACCAATAGGGTTGGGTTCATTTTCTGACCTGACCCACGGTCAGAAAAGTGACCTGACCCATAGTCAGAAAAGGGACTCGACCCTATTGGTGTCAACACCACCACCATCTCCACCACCACCACCACCACCTCCACCTACACCACCATGACCACCACCACCTCCACCTCCACCACCATGACCATCACCACCACCACCACCACCACCTCCACGACAACCACCACCACCACCTCCACCACCATGACCATCACCACCACGACCACCACGACCATCACCACCACCACGACCATCACCACCACCACCACGACCATCACCACCACAACGTCTACCTACTCGTGGCCATCACCATCACCACCACCACCACCTCCACCTACTCGTGGCGACATAAAAATGTTGACTGTATTTACTCACACACCTGAGATTCCATCGTGGCCACCAAGCCGTATATGTAGTGCTTTTGCCAATAAAAAACTTACCTCCCAAGCACTTTCCACCACTAAATTATCGAGCAAAAATGCACAGGGCTGAGGGAGCATGGCGACATAATTATGCTCGACCAGTAATGAAAGTGTTTTCACTAAGAATCACTAATACAAGTAAGATACACTACTTGAACTGATAAATAGCAATATAATTGACTGATATTATATGAAAGTGATCCACAAACAAGCGAAACGTATAGGCAAAAAGCATGGCCCCTCGTGGGCTCCACCACCTTGGTCACGTAGCCTACACCAGAGAATGCTCGACCAGTAATGAAAGTTTTTTCACTAAGAAACACTAATACAAGTAAGATACACTACTTGAACTGATAAATAGCAATATAATTGACTCGATATTGTATGAAAGTGATCCACAAACAAGCGAAACAATGGCCCCTCGTGGAGCCCACCTTGGGCACGTACACCAGACTAGCATAACACATCACTAACATGGTTATTATACCCTAAAAAGACTAACACAATAATCGATCGATAACCCACCGATATAGCACTTTGTTTGGGTTATATTAGGGCGGTAATACAAGCCAGGCTGGGCAAAATGGAGGCCCCTTGGTTTAACCCTTAATTAGCGGCTCACCACATAAGTCGTATTTAATAAAGCTGGACTATGTGGCGGCGCTCGACATAGGTCGAGTGGCAATTTCAGCACGTAATGTTGCTGAGAGAGAGAGACAAGTGGTGGCAGGAGAGTAGCGAGCGTATGACTGCTCCAGACCACCGCGGCGAACATACTGACACGAATCCCAGCTCCCTCCTCCCTCTCTCACTCGCTATATAAGGAATTGTATCGGGAAAGTGGCTAATTACATGCTTTTTGCACTCGCGTTGCACGGTTATTGCAAGAAAACTAGCCATCATAAAAGGATCGTTATGGTGTCATTCGAAAGCTCTGTTTATGCCCTTTCAGGGATAGGTACTTGTTTTACGTTCTGGGTCTTATTTAGGCATGAAAATGATCACGTAAACAGCCCTATTTTGGCTAAAAACACCCCGCTGGGCAGTACATATAAATAAACCGCATAGGCCGCTCGTAAGGTGTTAAAGGGCCGCGCACACCCACCTAGTAGACTGGCTGCTGGGAAGAAACTGGCTCTCTCTACCCCTGCGGGGCCCTCGCAGGGACACTAGGGGGTTGCTAGATGTTTCCACATGTACATCTAACTTATGGGACTTACCAGCCAAAAGACCGACTCAATTGCGTCATAAACTTATTTTCTGGCAATATAATAAGTCCATATGACGCGGTAGCGTCATATGAGTTTTTGGTTCACTCTGCCATATGACGCGGTCGCGTCATATATGTCTGGGGGGGTTAAAGTTCTCGCAACCAGGAGTCCAGGACGTCAATAGCCAAGATCATTATATAAGCCGCAATTCCAGAAATGGGGTGGATGCGAAAGAATCCCCCACATTGCTTACATATGTTGAAGCAACTAATTGATGTTCTAGTTTGCACTTTTTAACAGGAAAGGCCGAAAAAGGAGCAGATATGATGATGACTCGACCAGGGTCTTCTCTGGCAGTAAGGTTTGGTTCACTCAATCCCACCATGGGTCTCCCTTTACAAATATTTACTCAAATTGTTATAAATTATTAATTTATTCACTAGTTTGGCTTGTATTATATAATGTTGCTAATTGTAGCGATAATACTGTAGTGTATCTGGTGATCATGTAGTGATGATAGTGATAGTTGTAGTATAGTAATGAATATAGTGACATTTTCAAAATTGAAAACAAATTCTGTCACTAGTTTGTTCAAGCCTTTTTTAAGTTACAAAACGGCTAGAGATCAACATTAATACCAAGTTCACTGACACCTAGTATCGAAGTAGCCTATATATAGAAGTACTGCTACTGTAACTACTATGACAGCAATATTGATGATGGTTATAGTGATTTAGATTGTATGCTCTTTAATGTAATGTACCATTTACTGGCGTATTCTCAGTAACTATACTTGTACTTCATTGATTTAATAAATGCACTTACATCTTGCACATGGCTTTCATTTTCCGCCGTAATAATAGTCAGGCAGGCCAATTTATTGTTTTCACAGTGAGTTCGTTACTATAGTCTATTTTTCCCCAGCTGATGGTAAAGTACTATCTCGTCATCCTGATTACTCGGCCATTACCAATATTTTGTAGCGAAATATGTTAATTATGAAAACATATATGACGTAGAAACATAGCAGTATCATTTTTGTTTTCCATTAACCCACTGAGCCCCAGCTAGTTAATAATAAATGTACCACCCAGGACCGGCAGGTTGAGAAAAAAAGTGTTTTTCCAGAAAAGACCAAGAATGGGTTATAGGAATGAAGGAAAACGCACAAAAAACCGATCCCCTAGGTCATTAAGGGGTCCTACGGTGCAACCGAAAGTCGGAATTACAAGAGGGGAAATGGGTAGGCAAAAACAGGAAAAAACAGGTTTTTGCGCGCTCACGCGCACGCGGTTGGACTTTGAGAGTTTTCAACCATCGACATCGTTGTGTGGGATACTTACACAGTTCCTATACAAATCTGAGACCTCTAGTTGCCATAGGACCGGAGTAATTAACCAGGACGCACCTTATGTGATGCTGGGGTTTAGCGTTACAAACATTTTGGACGCAAACAGTGCGTCGCTGGGGCTCAGTGGCATAAGAATCGATTTATCAGATGCTAAGGAATTCAATTTAGTGAATTTACCATCAGCTGGAAAAAAACTCAGTATAGTATTGTAAGTTTTTTCAGGAGGATCAATTGGGTTCATCAAAATTGTAAAAGCTTAAATATTTACAAATGAAATGGAAAACATAGAAAATGCACGTTTAACCTTAATCAAGTATACATACGAATTCCCCATTTCTCTTATTATTTCTTGTATTTTATCATTCATAGCATCAATTACTGAAATGTTTTATCGAGAGTGGGAATCATTGTTAAATTCCGATAAAAATAGGTCTAATTATCTTATTTTAATAAGATAAAGTTACTTATTAATCATGAAAACGGTAAACAGACCAATTATTGTTAACTTGCGATATCTGGGCAATTAACTTCTCGGATATTTATTTTAGTGAAAATATAGAATTTTTATATTCTCAATTTCGAAGTTAAAATTTGTATTATCTAAGCCCACTGGTCACGTGTAAACATGAACAGCTGCCAAATTAAAAATCATTCTAAATTCAAAATTATTATTCATTTAACGTTTGTATCGTATAAATACGATAGAATATGACTCTTTTGTGATCTCGTATGTCTCTGTGGCGTCACGATCGCTCCTACAGCACGACGTACGAATAGTAGATCGTATATTATAAGATTGTAAATAGGTTAAGTTATAAAAGGCCTAATATGCTATTAAGCAATATTGCCATGGTCTTATGTAGTATATATGAATTTATCGTGTATATTAATATAATTTATCGTATAGAGCAACCTAGATGCGGTACGATAATTTGGGCTCCTGGCGGTTTGCCAAGGCAGCAAGGTGCGCTTTCGAGGAACGCCAGAGCCTTCACGAACACCAACCAGTTAACATCTAAATTTCCGCCCTCAGTTGATCGTGCTTTTGTGCCTCTAATCACAATACACATACAGCAATACACTCAGCTACACCATCACGATGCTCTCATCGACATCATGACTGACTGATAGATAAGCATAATAATCATGTCCATTCCCATGTAATCATTTATTCTTTCTTTAACTTGACTCGAGTCTTGGGACCGAAGTCTCGTTCCCCATTGTCCACCGCCATATTGGGTAAAACGTTCTCCCTTGCCTCATTGCCACGTGGAACTATTGGTGAGTTAATTCCTGGCTAATATTTACCCTTATAACCTTACCCTATATATACATTTATTATGTGAGACCTTTGGATATAAATTAGCTTGTTTCAGATTGAATTCAATTTAGATATAGAGTAGTTTTCATTTAGATTGATTTTATTTTATTCATTATAGCTTAGTAATATTTAACTTCCATTGATAGTTTACCACATTGGTGCCCAGACCCGGGATCGAACCGGGGACCTTTAATAGAGCACGTCCAACAACCGCTCTGAGTCCTGACTTTACTATGCCGACACACCGTTCCCACATTCCACCAAACCAAGGTGCCTTAACTGGAATGAACCTCCATTCGCACTTCTTCTCTCCCAAAAAAGTGATGATAGTAGGATCACTACTCATATCCTTTAGATATTTTGATGCTTGGACATGAGTGGGAGCATTGTCGCTAAGAATGAATTGAGGGAATGAACGACGGGCACAAAACCGTCTAAACGCTAGCATAATTTCTTCGCTAGACATATTATCACATAGTTCTAAGTGTACCGCTCGAGACGTCGCACAGGTAAACAATAATATATAAACCTTCTCATGCTCCCTCGTCTTCAATGCCCCTGTGTAATCTAATCCTACCGCTTGGAAAGGTTCTACGTGCTTTACACGGCATTCATGTAGGGGTGGAGCTGGTCCAGTTGCATATGGTTTACCCTTTAGTCTCTGGCATATTACACACTTTCGTACTACGCGTCGAGCTACTTGTCGAACCCTGGGTATCCACCATGTGAGACGTAAATTGGATATAATATGACAAACCCCGAGTGTTTTACTTTCCTATGTGCACGCATGATCAATAGATCAGTAACGTGATGTCTTGTTGGCATAATTATAGGGCGGTTTGTGCCGTCTGGTACACCCGACCACTTCAGGCGACCCTCACACCTGATGAGGCCATTATCTAGGTGCAACCTTAGTTGACGCACTATATTAGGCATTAATGTCTTATTCGAGCTTTTCAAGGATTCTAATTCATTGGAAAAGGTTTCTACTTGAAACCATTTGATCAAAGTTACTTCAGCTGCTTTAACACCTTACGAGCGGCCTATGCAGTTTATTTATGTGTACCGCACAGCGGGGTGTTTTTAGCCAAAATAGGGCTGTTTACGTGATAATTTTCATGCCTAAATAAGACCCAGAACGTAAAACAAGTACCTATCCCTGAAAGGGCATAAACAGAGCTTTCGAATGACACCATAACGATCCTTGTATGATGGATAGTTTTCTTGCAATAACCGTGCAACGCGAGTGCAAAAAGCAGGTAATTCGGTACTTTCAGTACATAATTGAGTATGTAGCGAGTGAGAGAGGGAGGAGGGAGCTGAGATTTGTGTCAGTAGGTTCGCCGCGGTGGTCTGGAGCAGTCATACGCTCGCTAGTCTCCTGCCACCACTTGTCTCTCTCTCTCAGCCACATTACGTGCTGAAATTGCCACTCGAGTTATGTCGAGCGCCGCCACATAGTCCAGCTTTATTTAACTCGACTTATGTTGCTCGCCGCTAAATAAGGGTTAAATTCACGAGCATCAATGTTGTGACCCCTGTTGCAGAGTTGGCCCGTTACTTTAAGCTTGAGATTGGATACATATCGCAACACCCAAGCTACAACTCTGACTAGTTTATTATAGTCACCGAATCTTGCCCACTTCATGATAGGACCCGGTGGCTCATTTGGTTGGGCTGTAACTGCCATTGTTTCCAGTGGCAGAAGTCCCTCACCAACAGCATGCCATATCGTCCATTCACTTTAATGGAGCAGCCACTTTGGACCATGCCACCACAATTCGGACTTCATTAACTGGCTAGCCGTTATACCCCTAGTTATGAGATCACTAGGGTTTTCTTTTGTATTTACATAATGATAAGCAACATCTGGCAAAAGGGCTTTAATCTCATCTACCCTATTCCGCACATAAACTGGCAGAGACTTCTTGCTATGTATCCTGTTGAGTGCGACCTGACTATCGCACCAAACGTGAACGATATCAATATTTAATTCGCTCTCGTATGCTGCGCGTACATGTTGCACCAGACGTGCTAATAGCAGCATGGCAGTCAATTCCATTATAGGGATAGTTACCTTTTTAACCGGGGCTACCTTGGCCCGGGCTGTAACTAAATGAGCCCCAAATGAAGTAACAACATATATGGCTACCCCGTATGTCGTGGCGCTAGCATCGCAAAACGTGTGTAACGTAACGTCACCGAACGCCGCCACTTTACGAGGTATAGGTTTAGTACATAGGATGGCATATTCATTCAAAAACAATGTCCCTTGGTCATTTAGGTCCTCGGGCAAACTGTCATCCCATCCTAATTTACGTCTCCAAACTTCCTGCATTAGAATCCTAGCTCTTATGGTAACAGGTAATGCTAGACCCAAAGGATAAAAAAATTGCGCAACTTTGCTCAACAGACTTCTTTTTGTGTGCGCTCCTGTCTGCTGAGCAAAAGACCTTGTTTGAAAAGTTAGTATGTCATGTTTAGGGTGCCAGATCATCCCCAAATTTCTGGACTTTTCCTGGTTAAGAGATGCCGTACCATCCACCTGTATTAAACTCTGAAGATCTTCACATTAGTAACCCACTCGCGGAGAAATAGATGTGCATCCGCAAACAATCTGCGTGCTTGCCAGTATGCATATAACAAATCATCTTGACGATCGCTAGTACCTTGCAAATTGTCAATGTATAATAGCGAGATAGTTTACTTGTGTCCTCATGAGTGTCAGCTAGATGTTTTCTGATTGTGGTATTTAACAAAAACTGTGAGCAAGTGGCCCCAAAGAGTACAACCCGAAAACGGTATATTATGATTGGACTTTCAGAGTCGCTAATGTCGCTGAACCAAAGAAAGCGAGTAACATCTCTATCTTCCTCCTTTAGCTTGACCATCAAGAATGCTTTCTCGATGTCACTGGTATAGGCGTACTTCCCCAGCCTAAACCGCAATAGATGTTGGGACAGGTCCGACACCATGGACGGACCTGTCAACAGGCAGTCATTTAGACTGGGTTGTTGACCTTGGTGGGCAGAACAGTCATACACCACCCATATTGATGTGGTGACGCTATCTTTCCTTACCCCATGATGGGCCAGATAGTGAACCCTACCCTTCTTAAACGGTTCCTCGACATCGACTCTCTCTATAAAGCCCCTATCCTCATAACTCCGAAGTACATCGTCATACGCCTGGCGCGTGCTCGGTTCGTTAGAAATTTACGCTGTAATGCACGCAAGCGACCTAATGCCAAGCCATAGTTGGTAGGCAGGCTTATCTCACTGTTCTTCCAGGGTAAACTAACTTTATATTGCTTGTCTGAGGCACAGTAGCACACAGACTCGTCAAACCTTTGTAGCGCAACTTCCGAGTCATAATCAGTCTCCATAGGATTAATGCCTATGTGATCCAATCTCCACAGTCGTTCCAGGTCGAACTCGGCAGCCATCTTAGGGTCACTAGGTTGGGAATCCTCCTTTCCCAACTCCTGTGCCGCGGTTACATTGACTCTATATATCGAGACCGTTTCGACCAGGACCTTTGACTGTGTAGTATGCACCTTTCCGCTCATGCAGTATCCAAATTTAGTGGGGATTAAAATTACACCACACATATTTTTAAATCCAGGGTATACTACTTCATAATAATGATCCACACAAAGTAGAACATGCACCTCACTCTGATTTCCCATGGGATCTGACAAGTTAACCACTTTGCTGTGTAATGCGTGTTCCACCTTCTTCATACCCACAGATACATATTCTGGTAGGGTGTCTACTACGATACAAGTCATAATGTACCGGTTTTTATGGTAGAAATATGAAATCTCCGCTATCTCGTAGTCTTGCTTATCAGTGTGACGCCTCCCGGCATTAGCAGAATGGTTGCGTGGGGCATTGCAGCTCGCTAGCACTCGCCGGATGGGGGCGATAGGCTACAGTTGTCCTAGAATGATCTGCTTTATTTCATTAGTGTCGTGTTGCCACAGACAGTCTAGAAGTGGTCTTTGTTTTGGTCTGTGGCCGCGCCTTATATTTTATATTCGCTATAATATAAATGTTGCTTGTGTGGGAGGCGAGCGAGAGAGTGTGAAGGAGTACACCCAGCAGCGTGGTGAACTATGACATGGCTCGCTTGGGCGCTGACGGCGTTGGCGGCCGGGTGGTCAACTAGTCCCTTCCCGTCACTGCCTCGTGTTTTTTACCAGCTCAGAGCTTGCCTGACACGCGTATCGCCTACATCCTTTGCAATTCTGTCTCCCATACTCGCTACTTTGCATACTATTTCTCTCTCTCGACTTCTCCTTTCTCATTCTCTAATATTTATTAAACTCAACATCCCTTCTGGTTTCAGCATAGACGTTCACCGTCGACCAGTCGTGTTGTACGCGAAGCTCTCAGATATTTCCATGTATTAGGTTAAGGAGGTATTATGCTTTATTGAGGTTTAGAGAGACGGACTTTTCCGTATGTGTCCTCTCTCGGGAAGGTTGTAGACCGGTATATGTCTCCCTTGCAAGGTGTTGAGTGATTCTTCTTGGTTATCTAAAGCTAGACTAGGGTAAGGTTACTGTGTCGTTGTCTCCGATGTGTGCAGTGTTAGCTAAGCTCTGCACGACATCGACAGGTACTGTGGGAGCCTAAGTTGTCTTCGGGTTGGTTTACTTTGCGAGCACAGCGCTGTGGTGTGAGAGGGCCATAGCCTATCCCTCACAACATAGTGCTGCCTCTTTGTGTTGACTTCTGAGGGATCGCCAGGATAGAGCTAGGTACTAGAGACCTAGATTTATCAAGAGAGCATCCCCGTCATATAACGTAATCTTCATTATACCACCCTTGGACAACATTAGGCTACGAGCCGCATGCTCGCCCATTGTTGCCCTGCCTTGATACCCCAGCTAGACTTTATTAACTGAGCAGACACTGGTTAGAGATAAGCCCCATTATTATATGTATGCAGCATTATTATTCACTGCACTTTTGAGCCGAGGTTGTTGTTGAGTTGCACAACCCGAGTAGGCTTTTGCGTTGTGTTACAAAGCATTTCTTTAGTTGTCGAGCATTACTACCTTTGCGCAGTCTTTATTATTCGCCTGCCTATTATTACTATATGTCCTAGCATTTATTGTGACCTGTATTCTGCAATATAATTGTTCAAGATTCTTTACGAACATCTTCCCAGCATCAGACTTATTTCAGAAGTTTCCAGTTGATGTTGCAGGACTAGCATTGCACTTTCTTTAATACAGGAGTGCCAGTTATTTGAGTATCTACCGTAACGTTAATTAATAACGTTAACTATCTTTTCTTTGTGTAACATAATCGAGTAATCTTTTACTGTTTGAGAATAGGCTGTTTCATTGAGCGTCAGCCTAGTGTGTGTGCACCAGTTACCGAGTCATAGGATACCTCGTTGTCCAGGCACGACTCAGGGCGGTAATGGTGTTTTGTTTTCCAGTGTTTAAGGCAGGGGTTGGATCTAGTGTTACCGTTGTTGCTTTTTGCCATTATCTAGTCCAATGTTGAAGAGCCCTGTGTCTTTGAGAACCTGGATCGTAACATCAGTAACCCCTGTGAAGCCGTGTAATCGAAGAGTCTCAGCCCCTACGATTCGGTGCTTCAGTCCCACTAGTACGGACCTCTTTATAAAGGAACGTTGAGACCCTTGATCTAGAAGTACCCGACAAACTTTGTTACTGTCATTACCTTCCATGGAAATCTGTATTGTGGGCAATATAGTGGTGTCTTGCGTGCTACCTAGTGTCACAGTTGTAGTACCCTCTTTTTTGACGTCTTTGGCTTTATCTGCTGTAGGACACAACTTATCAAAGTGATTTCCTTTGCAGTGGCGACAGGGCCTTAAATATGTAGCAGTACATTGTCCCTGCTTACCATGTTCCCCACTTAGACAACCCACACATAGCTTCAATCTTTTCGCCTGTGCTAGTTTTGTCTCATTTGTTGGGTATTTTACGCAGAAACTCCATTTATGTTTGTTGTTACATAGCTTACATAGAATCTGAGCAGGTTTCTTATATGCACCCTCTTTCTTTACTTTAGTCCCCACTGTCATACTTACTGTTCCCCTCTTCTCCACATTCTCACTCCCTCCCGACACATACATTCTCCCTTTGTTCAACTGTAGATTATTGATCTCCTTACTGAACTGAGTTTTGAACTCCCCCAGCTCAAATGATCTTACCTTATCTAGTATTGCCATAGGAAGCTTCTGACGCAAGATAATGACTATCATTTCCTGCGTGGTAAGCCCTAGGGTGTCTAGCGATCGAGTATGGCACTCCATATTTGCCCTGAAGTTTGTCAACTCATCAACCTTATACTGTGGTTCTGCGAGCCCCAACAAGGCAACGACATGGGCCATCTTCAACTGCTCTCTATCCCCGTATGTAGACTCTAATAAGTGTACCGCTTCAAGATAACTACCACCCACTACTGCAAAACCCTCTATTAAATGTATGGCCTCTCGTTCCATTTGTCCCTGCAGATAGTGAAACTTGCGGACATTATCCAAAGAGGATTCATGAACCGTAGATCGAAATACATCCCAGAAAGCTAACCACTCGGTTAACTTGCCCCCAAATGTAGGATGATTGAGCTTTGGGAGGTGTACATTATGTTTTGGGTCAGCCCTTCTATGGGCCTCATTATCGCCTCCCTTCTTACTCGCGACAGCACGCTGTAATAGGTACTTCACTCTAAAGACAGGTTCGTCATAGAGGGCACGATTATCACACTGTAACTATCTCTTCCTCCTCTATCATGTCAGCCACAATCACCTCACTCAGAGCCGTAATACGACCGAGGGTAGCCTGGACGTTTTCTAATCTAGCCTCCAATTCTTCTAATTCAGCAGTAGTGATGAAAGTGTTGACGTCCTCAATTAGCCTATTTAATACTCCCCGAAGTCCTGCCCTTTGATTTTTAGGGGCTTTGATCAGCACCCCACTAGACGGTGTCTCTTTATTGTCTTTATTCATTTTGCATGTGAGCCTATAGGCTATGTATCTAAATGTTAAGGTACAAAGACAACAGCCAAATAATAGTCTACTTAACCCGGCAAGCGCGATAGGCCTAACGGAAGGCTTCCTATAGGGAACGCTATAGGCCTCACGGAAGCAAGACCATAAAAAAAGCCTTCCATAAAAAAAAAGGGCCTATCAAAACAAAGGAATTTGTCTCTAGGTGAGATCATTCCCCTCCAGTACTCATCCATGTAAATCTCACCCACCCCCCTCCCCTCCTTCCCCACCTTATTCCCCCCTCCCTCCCCTCCTCAATTATCACCTATTTTTCCTCTTATTATCATCATTTATCGGTTATTTTTCTCTCCCGCGATAATGTAGCACAAGTGGGTTGCAGAAAAGATCGTTATGCAACACCCAGACACTGGCCCACACCGCCCCGCTCGTCTCAGTTACCTCACAGACAGCGAGAGAGAGGAGGGTTGCCTGTGGCTCTCTCTTGCCTGAGATTATGACCGGGTGGCCAATATCTTCGTTTTTCACCACCCAAATGCTTTTCCCACTTATTTTAGCACTCTTGAAGGTTCATATATACATCATATATGTAAAATAAAAGCATACCGAAAACAAATAATGCTCTATATTGTAAATATAACGAATTCTGTCAGAATCCAAGGCTAGAAATGCACAAATAACTACCCTAGCCCCTAGGTCTATTTAGCGCTTGTCAGGTTAAGAGACGCCGACCGGCGGACTTCTATGTTGTGGAGAAAAAACAGTACACTAAATAGCAATACCTACTAATGGATCACATTGAACAAGAAAAAATGTTAGGTCAGGTCATATTATGTCACAGGAAGTCTGAAACGGAAAAGAAAATTATTGGGGAAAGATGATGGGTGGGATGCAGGACTTAGGCAGGCGCAATGATACAACCCTGCATTCCGGCTCTAACCATCGCTTGGCTAGCCTTGCCAGTTTATCATAGAGTTGTTCCTGCATCCTGTTATATGTCCCCTTGTTCATTGCCTTAAAATCCCTTACTGGTAGCTAATTCCCGGGTCTGGGCACCAATGTGGTAAACTATCAATGGAAGTTAAATATTACTAAGCTATGATGAATCAAATAAAATCAATCTAAATGAAAACTACTCTATATCTAAATTGAATTCAATCTGAAACAGGCTAATTTATATCCAAAGGTCTCACATAATAAATGTATATATAGGGTAAGGTTATAAGGGTAAATATTAGCCAGGAATTAACTCACCAATAGTTCCACGTGGCAATGAGGCAAGGGAGAACGTTTTACCCAATATGGCGGTGGACAATAGGGAACGAGACTTCGGTCCCAAGACTCGAGTCAAGTTAAAGAAAGAATAAATGATTACATGGGAATGGACATGATTATTATGCTTATCTATCAGTCAGTCATGATGTCGATGAGAGCGTCGTGATGGTGTAGCTGAGTGTATTGCTGTATGTGTATTGTGATTAGAGGCACAAAAGCACGATCAACTGAGGGCGGAAATTTAGATGTTAACTGGTTGGTGTTCGTGAAGGCTCTGCCGCTCTGGTGTTCCTCGAAAGCGTACCTTGCTGCCTTGGCAAACCACCAGGAGCCCAAATTATCGTACCGCATCTAGGTTGCTCTATAAGATAAATTATATTAATATATACCATAAATTCATATATACCACATAAGACCATGGCAATATTGCTTAATAGCATATTAGGCCTTTTATAACTTAACCTATTTACAATCTTATAATATACGATCTACTCGTCCTACGTCGTGCTGTAGGAGCGATCGTGACGTCACAGAGACATACGAGATCACAAAAGAGTCATATTCTATCGTATTTATACGATAGTTAGTAGCTGTTCACGTTTCTTCGTGAATACCAGGGTCCAGAGAATATAGGGTCAACCCACCGCTCAAAGAAAACGCGCTGTCTTTCGCACATGACGTCATTCTCCCTACATTGGGGACAGAGGCTAGGGGTCAGTGGGAGGTCGGTCAGTTCATTCACTTTGAGAACTCAATCACGAACATACAGGTGAAACAAAGCGGATGTTTTATAATTCTAGTTGTATGTGGTATGATAGTGATTTGGAATTATGAATGCTAAGATACCTATCATGAAATATATAGCATAAAAACAATGATGTTAGTTACTATACAGTTAACCCATAAAGTACCGGTGATGTCCTTTTCTTTATAGTGTAGCCACTATTAGACCATTGTATTCAGATTAGGAAGGACCTCTAGCAATAATATGGCTTCCAACTATCTCAACCAACCTTTTTAACTACCGTAGATCCTTCCGAAGCTGCATAATATCGTATTAATATATCCTAGCTAGAATACAATATAACACACGTAGCTGGTACTCAAAGGCTTAACTAACAACATCAGAAGTTGAGACAATTACAATGTGTGTGTGTGTGTGTGTGTGTGTGTGTGTGTGTGTGTGTGTGTGTGTGTGAATTGAATTGAATTGAATTGAATTGAGTTGAGTTTATTTTGCTCAGACTTTTACAAAAAGTATGGAGCACAGCCCCTTACATGCTACACATGTACAATATGCCTTTGCTAACTAAATTAGCGTACACGTAAATACACTGGTACATCTTAAGCAAACTATATTAAATGTCCTAAGACTTGATCTATCTATACATGGTAAACGTTCTTTTGAGAAGAGGTGACAGATTCTTTATACATTTTAAGTTAGTATTATTCATTAACAGTATATACAGTATTTATACTGTGTTGGGTTATGCTTGTAGTAATGAGAAATATATCAATTCCTTAACTGTACAATATCCTCATTTTGACATATAAACAACATGATATTCGTCCCGCACCACATTTTCATTACATTTAGTACATATCCTGTCTTCTCTATCAATATTTCTGTGTCTACCAGTATTAACTGGTAATTTATTATTACTTGCTCTCAGTTTACTTATAGCTAGTCTCTCTCCCTTATCCAATTTCACAAGTTAATCCTCCATACTGAAGACAAATTTATAAGTTCTATAGCTACTACAAATGGCCCTACTTGACAAATTACTATTCCATTTTGTTATCCGTTGATCTTTAAGCTGTTGTTCTATTGCCAATCTGAACCAGGCTGGGGTTATTACATTGTGTGACAACCAGACTCCAGACATCCCACAGTCATTACAAATACTTTTAACACAATTCAACCAAGGTGAAGTATAAACACCAACCTGATCCAAATGTAACAAACACTTGTACATTATATAACTTAACTTACCGTACTTGTTTTACCAGTAATTAATCTCACCCAGTAATCGATCATTGAACACTTAATATTTATGTCTATAGGATATTCACCAAGTTCACCATACAACATGTCATTGCTAGTATACTTATGAACATGTAATGTATGCTTTAAAAACATCAAATGAAGCTGTTCTAATGTTCTAATAACATAATGTCCCCATACCTCAGCAGCATACAGTACAACATCACTGGTCTAACCATTGCTTTAAACAATTCAAGCTGTATATCAACTGGTAAATTCAATTTTCTGCATTTACTAATCAATGAATACATAGCCCTTGTAGCTTGCTGTTTACTAATCAATGAATACATAGCCCTTGTAGCTTGCTGTTTACTAATCAATGAATACATAGCCCTTGTAGCTTGCTGTTTACTAATCAATGAATACATAGCCCTTGTAGCTTGCTGTTTACTAATCAATGAATACATAGCCCTTGTAGCTTGATGTTTACTAATCAATGAATACATAGCCCTTGTAGCTTGCTGTTTACTAATCAATGAATACATAGCCCTTGTAGCTTGCTGTTTACTAATCAATGAATACATAGCCCTTGTAGCTTGCTGTTTACTAATCAATGAATACATAGCCCTTGTAGCTTGCTGTTTAAATTCTAATTCTAATGTGGGTGTGATAATTTGGCAGCTGGTAATATGACAGTAGAAACGATCATCAGCTTAACATGGGCAATATAGAATTCAAAAGCGCGGCGCACACACACACACACACACACACAGTTTGTAAAATGCAGTGCGTGTGTGTGTGTGTGTGTGTGTGTATGACGTTAGGAAAACTATTCTGCTTAACATTGACAAGCTAGAATTAACCCCAACCCACACACACACATAGTTTATAAAATGTAGTGCGTGTGTGTGACTGTGTGTATGACGTTAGGAAAAAATATTCAGCTTAACATTGACAAGCTAGAAACTAACCCCAACCAACACACACACATGAGTTTGTAAAATGCATGTGTGTGTGTGTTAGTGAGTGTGCGTAAGTGTATGTGCGTGCGTGAGTGTGTGTGTGTGTGTGTGTGCGTGCGTGAGTGTGTGTGTGAGTGAGTGTGAATAAGTATGTGTGTGTGTCCCTTCTACTTGGCAGAAAATTCATGGGGCATTAAAAAGATTTATCAGCTTAACATTGACAAGCTAGAATTCAACACACACACTCATGGTTTGTAAAATGCAGTCCTTTTGTCATGATAAAGGTGAGCAAGATACGCACACACAAACACTCATTCCCACTATCCCATACACACATACACTCACAGATTTTCACTCAGATCAACACACACACACACACACATCACCGCTTGTCCACACACACAAACACAAGTCTGTGTGCGTGTTTGTGTGTGTGTCCGTTCCTTCACTAATGACATTATAATATGCCCTTCCTTAGGAATAAGTAGCCCCTAATCAGGTATCAACCACTCCCACTCTCTCTCTCTCTCTCTCTCTCTCTCTCACATGAAGTTAATGTAAGCACTTTCTTGGTGTAGCCTATAGCCTATATGTTATTCATTGGTATGCTCGCTATCATCCATAATATATTACCTCATATTGATGCACATTTAATTGTAAAATATACTAAGCTTGTTATATTTTAATGTTTGCTTTTGTCCTGTAACATTAAATAAGATTCTATATTTCAATATATCACAAAAACAAGATGTCTTATATGAGGGGTTCAAGCAGAGCGTGGGGCCTGTGACGTCACTCATTCACAGGTACCTGCGCGTGGGTTGACTCTATATTCTCTGGACCCTGGTGAATACTATGTAGTTTTAAAATGTGTGTGCTGTCCTGTTAACGTAAAATATAAGTTATATCTTTGTGAATGACACATAATGAACATGTTATACTTTGACATATTTTAGATATATTATTGACATAATTTCAAACAAATGCTACATGCTGGCACAATGACGTAAGCAGCTGTCTACTTTTTATGTGAATATTTCATACTTTTTCAACATCGTAATGGCTTTCAAATACAGTTTTTCTGATTCACTGCTAACCTATAATATATTTTATGTTATGGCTTGACATAATATGACGTTCTTTGACAGGTTATTGATGTACTTTGAAAATATTACATGCCAATAACGTAAGTAGCTGTTCACGTTTTTAATAAATGTATGTTATTTTTACAACGCCTTAACATCTTTCAAATGTTTTTCTGCAGTCTTATTAACATGTAAGAGACCCTATAGTTTGACGTATTTCAAACGTAATAAATATGTAATTTAAGCTATAATACGACGCATCTCCTACAAGCTATTGACGTAATATTACAACTAATTATACGTGCCATTGACTTAAGCAGCTGTGCATGTGCTTACGTGAATATTACGTAATTTTTACAAATCTGTAGTGACTCAAATTACGTGTTTCTGCAGTCTTATTAACACGTAATAGACCATATAGTTTGATGTATTGCAAACGTAATAAATACATAATTTAAAACCCTATATGATGCATCTTCAACGAGCTATTGACGTAATATTACAACTAATTATACGTGCCAATGACGTAAGCAGCTGTTCACATTTTTACGTGAAAATTACGTAATATTTACAATGCCATAATGACTTGCAAATGACGTCCTGTTGCAGCCTTTTTAGCGTGTAATAGACCTCATATCCTAATGTATTGGAAATGTAATAAATACGTAATTTTAAACTATAATATGACGCATCTCCTACAAGCTATTGACGTAATATTACAACTAATTATACGTGCCAATGACTTAACCCCTTCGCTGCTGGTGACGTTCTGGAATGTTTTGGCAAGTTACAGCAATTTCCAGGCTTTAAAAGCCTGTAAAAAACTTAAAAATCGAGTGTCAGTGGGCGGGAGCGTGAGGGGCCCACCTCCAACCCTCAGAGCACCGAGCGGCTCACTGAGCTAGGCTGTGTCTCGCGCGGGTCTCTCTCTGTCTCTCTCAGCAGTGTAGTCAAGCGAGCGAGTGTTACATAATAGCGGGGTTCCCGCGTTTCACTGGGAACACTGCGGGTGAACCAGACCTCGTACAGGGTCCGTTCTGGTGTCATTTTGAAGATATTTTTGCCTAGTTTTTGGCAGAATACACTTCATTTAATGCAGATGCTTGATTTATCATTCAGGAGTGCCTGAATATGCCCTAAATAGCCCAAACATAGCCGCAGCCAAAGGGTTAAGCAGCTGTTCACGTTTTTACGTGAATATCACGTAATTTTTACACTTCCATAATTAATTGAAAAGACGTTTTTCTGCAGTCTTATTAACGTCTAATACACCTCATATCTTGATGTATTGGAAACGTAATAAATACGTAATTTTAAGCTCTAATATGACGTATCTTCTACAAGCTATTGACGTAATATTACAAGTAATTATACGTGCCAATGACGTAAGCAGTTGTTCACATTATTACGTAAATATGACAACTTCTACAACGCCATAATGACGTCCTTCTGCAGTCTTATTAATTTGTAATAGACCTTATGGCTTGACGTATTTGAAACGTAAAAAGCACGTAAATTTTTACCTATAACATGACGTATTTCGTACAAGCAATTGACGTAATATTACAACTAATTATACGTGCCAATGAAGTAAGCAGCTGTTCACGTTTTTACTTATATATTACGTAATTTTTACGCCATAATGACATCTTTCTACAGTCTTATTAACGTGTAATAGAGCTTATGGCTTGACATATTTGAAACGTAAAAAATACGTAATTTTAGGCTATAATACGACGCATCTCGTACGATGTATTGACGTAATATTACAACTAATTTTACGTGCCAAAGACGTAAGCAGCTGTTCACGTTTTTACGTGAATATCCCATACATTTTACAACATTATAATGACTTGCAAATTACATCGTTTTGCAGTCTTCTTAACGTGTAATAGACCTCATATCTTGACGTAATGGAAACGTAATAAATATGTCATTTTAAGCTATAATGTGACTTGTCACCTACGAGCAATTGACATAATATTACAACTAATTATACGTGCCAATGACGTAAGCAGCTGTTCACGTTCTTATGTATATATTACGTAATTTTTACAACGCTATAATGACGTCTTTCTACAGTCTTATTAACGTGTAATAGACCTTATGGCTTGACGTATTTGAAACGTAATAAATATGTAATTTTAAGCTATAATATGACTTATCTCCTACGAGATATTTACGTAATATTACAACTAATTATATAACTTTTTATATGTGCGAATGATGTAAGCAGCTGTTCACGTTTTTACGTAAATATTACGTATATTTTACGTCGTGAGGTTTCCAGAAGACTTTTAGAGGACGTTGTGACAATGTAAAATTGTTTATTGGGGCTAACCTTTGCATACTGATTTATCTATTTCGGACTTCTTCCTTGGTAGAGGTCCCTTTATTCTAGTGCAGCGCTTCCTCCTGTGATGTACCAGCAGCGGCAGACGCTACACTGTATTGAATTTGCGCCCATCCCTTTTCGACATGTTGTACATGGGTATACAGCACTTGTTTCTACCTCTTCTAGCGGTAATCTACTGTGTAAAACCTTGGTTTTATTTATATTAACTCTTAACCCTTTACTTGCCATTCCCTCACGCCATCTTCTGAACTTGGCCTCAGCATCCCGCACACTATCTGTGATAAGTACTAGGTCATATGCATATAGCAGTTCCCAGGGGAGCCCATCCCTGAAATCGCCAGAGAGTGCCTCCAGAACCGTAATTCAGAAGCGAGGGTTTAACACAGATACCTGGTGGACTGAAACTTGCTGTAAATATCGCTCATATGACTCAGTCTTTAACTCGATCACATATTTTTTGTGTTGAATATCGATTGAAGGTATGACCTCTAGATCTGACCCTCTAGTTATAACCCATGTAAATGACATATTGTAATCAAGCACGTATAAATCCTCGAAATCAACATTTTGACTCACATAAAGTAGGTCCGTGCCAAGCTGTATAATGTCATAAAATGTTTTCCATAAATAATGTAGGTGTCATCTTACTGATTTGTATAAAACAATCCCCCCCCCAACACACACACACCTGCCTCATATTGACGTTTAAACACTGATATTCTGTATGTAATATATGTACAGTAATTACAGCTGGTTCCCGTAAAAATGCCATCACTATAGCAATGCCATACATACCCTTGTATTAATATTGCCTCATTGATGTAATGATTGAATTGAATTTTAATGTCACACGATACATATTAATTTGACCTCCACCACCACCACTACCATCGCCACCATTGCAACCATCACTACCACTACTACCATCAACCCTACCAATACCACCACCACTGCCACTACCACCACCACCGCTACCACTACCACCAATACCTCCACTTTGAATATCTTCATCAGTTTGATCATTAGCATTACTGTACCACCATCCCCACATCCACCACTATAATTTTCAACATCACAATTATTCTCATCTCGAAGAGGGGTTTGGAAGGTATTTTGTCTAACTTTGATAGAAGACAAACATAATAGTCCCCCTATATAAGGGTAAAGGGGAGAGAGGAGTGTGTGGTAACTACCGGAGAATATGTCTTCTAAGCGTAGTAGGGAAGGTGTACACTCAGATACCACAGAAACTAGCCCAGATGGTTATGAGCCGGAAATTTGCTGTGGATCCTTTCTGGACGGCAGCCCACTCCAACTATCACGGCGCCACATACACACACAATTATGTTTCGAACCAATACTTACGACTGTCGGTGTCATGTATGATCATGGTCGTGCTCTTATTATGCAACGCAATCAAATATTTATATTATAAATGATAACATATATTTTTATTGTTTGATTATTTTGTTTTATATGTATCCTTCCATATATCTATATTAAACCCGGAGTCACACACATATATACTGTATATTACCAGATTGGGTTTTAAGAAATTAAGATTCAGACGAAACACTACCAAACCACCCAATGAATTAAGATTCAGACGAAACACTACCAAACCACCCAATGAATTAAGATTCAGACGAAACACTACCAAACCACCCAATGAATTAAGATTCAGACGAAACACTACCAAACCACCCAATGAATTCACATCAGCCTACGTTGCTCAAACACACAAATAAGAAAGAAAAAGGAATAGATTAATATATTTTCTAGAACATTAAAATATTATAATTATATGGATAAATGCGAATAAATAATTGGGAAAATATGTGAAGTAAAACAATACAATTATAACATTTTAGAATATCGACTAATTGCCGTATACATGATATATTTACTGTTCTTTATTGTGTGATTTTGAGCTTATATTAATTGCACATGTAGAATATGTATGTGTCAGACAAAAGCACGCCGTAAATCATTTTGGAATGACACACACACACACACACACACACACAAGACAGAAAACCTATGGAATAACTGGGGAATTCGGAAGTGTCTCGTTTGATTCTGAATTTCATAAAACGTAATGGGATATTCATCCGTGACCCTGTTGAATGCGAATATTGGAAGAAATACAATTCAATAAACAAATACATATTGTCATTAATACTACTAATGATTGCGTAATATTAAAAGAGCAAGATAATTATCACGCATGACAGGCTGAGACTCAAGCCTCTTTGGTTCGAAATGTATGTTCGAATGTGTGTGTGACCCCGTGAAAGAGTGGGCTGCCGTCCAGAATGGATCCACTACAAATATCTGGCTCATACCCATTTTTTTTTTTTTTTTTTTTTTTTTTTTTAAGAGACAATGAACGGAGGAAGGAAAAACACAGATAAAACAAAAAGGTCCATGTGCCTAAAGGCATCCTCAATTCATAAAATGTTTGTAACAACTGGATTTAAACTTTTGTAGATTGTAAGTTTGTGGAAAGCAACTCGAGGGAAGTGAATTCCAAAGAGTAGTAGAGTAGTTCTAGGGATGAATGAATTTTGATAAGCAGAAGTTCTGCATATGTGGAGGAAAAAGTGTAAATTCATGGGCGCTGTGAGAAATAAATTGACTACACCTGTATCTGGGGAATGTTGGCAACAACCTTCCGATAGGGTAACCTCACTAGAGTGAACAATTTCCTACCAGAACCCGGTGATTGTATATATTGTAGAGATTAAATAATGTTAGGTAATTTAGTACTGTATAAGATTACCTTGATCAAGTTAATTTAGTTATAAAACCTTGTAGAAATAAGTTTAGAAGAACTGTAAAGAGGATCAGTTTAAATATTCCCGCGACCGCATACGCGATCCACCGTTTGCTTTAGGGTCGTTAATATCTTGATATTATGTTCACTAAATCGTTGTGAAACGATGTTTACCTTTATAATTATATAATTTAAATGCTGATTATTATTTATATGATTTCGTGAAGAGGGAATGAACCTTCGGTAACAAATTTGTATATAGTTAACTTAAGGGTCGTAATTGAAATTCCGATCAGATTTCTTTAAAACGTTGAACAACAAACAAGGGTCTCGTGACCTCCGACTTCGCTCCCCGTGTCCGGCCCGGAGTTTGGGAACTTTTTACTCCCTGTCTATCTACCTACCATAGTCGGGATCCTCAGAACAACCCCAGGACCCCAGTGATAGCTAAGTTGATTGATATACATGGCCATTTATACAATATCTAGCTAGGGGTTTCTGAGAGATAGGCAATACCATTTTTATAACATCCAGGTAACCTATCTATTTATTTAAGTATATTCCTTCATTTTCTTTATTATTTATTTAGTGTGGTAAGGGATAGAATTGGCCAGAGACATTCCCCACAGGCGCTCTCAGCTGCCCTAGTTCTATGGGGAAAGATGTGCAGAGGCGGCACAATTGAAGCAAGTTCCTCGGAACAATTGCTGTGAAAATATCAGTAGAATAATGCAAGGGATGCAACGTTTCTTCGTATGGATAATGTAGGAAGGTCCTGTGTGATTGCAGGGTTATTGATTAATCTAATAGCTTTATTTTGAATTTTGTCCAACTGCCTCAATGCAACCACTCCACTTCCACTCCACAGAGGTGAACAGTAATCCATCTGAGAACGCACATGACCTTTATATATTACGGCCAACTGCTCGTCAGTGAAGAATTCTCGAACTCTGTACAGGAGTCCCAGTTTTTTAGAGGCATTCTTAGCAATGTTTCTAACATAATGTGTCCAGCTCAAGTTAGTAGTTAATGTTACACCGAGAATGCCAATACTAGGGGAAGTGGGAATATTTACATATTTAAAAAAATATATGGGAGTCAGTGAGATTCTGTCAGTTAGAAAATTGAGTATAACTAAATTGGTCACCAATTATTTTGCAATATTTGAAAACAAATATGGATTTTATATGCTCTAAATATAATATAAAAATGTGTTTTAAGCCTCGGCAAAACCTAATAAAAATATATGGTACTAAAATGGAATTTTGTCGTAACATGGTTGTCAAGCCTTCCTATAGACGGCACCGATTCGTACACACGCCATTTTCACCTGTCTCCCGAGGTCTGTCCACCAGCTTTTTAGTCCACTCCACCTGCCCATCTCTGTCGATAGGTTGGGATGTTTGGTTAGGTTAATATACTAGGTCTCCGAAACAAGATTCGTAGTAGCGGTAGTATTTACGGTATCTGGACACTTCGAGCGAATTCATATTCGAGCGGAGGCGCATTTAGGTTAGGTTAAGTTTAAGTTAAGTTAAGTTAAGTTAAGTTAAGTTAAGTTAATTAGGTTAGATTGTGCATCCGCTCGATCAGGAATTCGCTCGAAGCGACTCGCATTCGTATTTACAGATATGGCCGAATACCGGTTGGCTACTAAATCGGCGCCGGCCCAACCGCCATGTTGTATCCCACGTAGGCCTACTAGGTACTACGAACACATTGTAGGCGTTAGGTGTGGATTAGGCTTGTATCCAATGTACTAGGTCTATGTTACTGGATATTTATGATTTAAATAAGTGCTACGTTTTCGATAAATCTGGTTATATGGCTTTGCAATTAGGGAAATCATGAGCCGATTTACGACATTTAGTTAGTCTTTTTCGATTCTCAAAATATGATCCAAGTTTTGCCAAAAATTGGCTCGGGTTTTCCAAAATTTTGCTTTTTGGGGTTGCAATTTAGGGAAACATGAGCCAAAATTCTAAGTTAGGTTACTGTAATTTGTTTACTCTTAAAATTCGCAAAATCCGAGCCAAGTTTTGCCAAAACTTGGCTCGAGTTTTCCAAAATTCGGGTTTTATGACTGCAATTTCGGGAAACCTGAGCCAAATTTCTAAATGAGGTTACTGTCATTTTTATGTCTACAAACTCTCAAAATCCGAGCCAGCTTTGGCCAAAACTTGGGCTCGGGTTTTCGAAATATTGGGTTTTAGGCCTTAGAAATGCCTTAAAACCTGAGCCAAGTTTTGCTAAAATACGTTTTAATCGCCGTTTTACGCATTTAACCCCTCATTTTCCCTGTACTTCATAGCCCTCCCCACTATCGGGCGGCGTGTCTTAAGATCGTTGTATAATGGGGAAAACGGTTTCGCCGAGGGTTGTAATTATTTCCAAACACTATATATTGATGAAAACTAACAGGGAAAAATAACAAAATCCATGGGAAAAGTCGTGACCATCTTATTTAGTTTTTCCGAAAATTGAATGTACTTGGTTTTCTGTGCATTAAAGGAAACTAGATTCGGTCAATATTTACGAGTCACACCACAGCTGGAATCTCATTTCTAAGGGTAGTTTTGGGTTCCTATCATTCTATGTTTCATTTCTATATACTTTTTATCCACCGGAAACAAAAAAAATCTTGTTTTTTGTATTTATTTGTTTATTTTTTTATTTTATTTTTAGCATTAACCTAACCTAAAAACCTAACCTAACCTAACCTAAATGTATTTGGGGGCTATTAGGTTAGGTTAGGTTAGGTTTTTTGGTTAGGTTAATGCTAGAACAAAAATATATATATATATATATTTTCCGGTGGATAAAAAGTATATAGCAATGAAGCATAGAATGATAGGAACCCAAAACTACCGTTAAAAATGAGATCCCAGCTGTGGTGTGACTCGTAAACATTGACCCTAGATTCTTTTGTCTCCATTCATTAATTCTAGAAAGGTCCTGGTTCAGAGAAATTGCAGTGTTTATTTTTGAATTTATAAGATCGGGTTGGGTGAAAGAATTGGTAAATGTGAAGGAACAGTGGAGTGTCGAGTCATCTGCGTAGGAATGTATTGGATTATGAGTGGTAGATATGAGCTAGTTTCTGTTGTATCCCGGTATACAGTAGGGTAGTGATTGATAGAGTGAGAGCAAGAACGGATAAATGGATAGGTGACGAGCAGGGCGGGTTTAGGAAGGGAAGAGGATGTGTAGATCAAATTTTTACCCTGAAATGTGTTGTGGAGAAATATCTGGAAAAGCAACAAAAGCAGTTTGTTGCCCTTATGGATTTGGAGAAGGCCTATGACAGAGAGGATAGAGAAGATAATTATGTGGAAGGTACTTAAAATATACGGAGTAGATGGCAAGATGTTGAAAGCAGTGAAGAGCATGTCTGAGGGTTCAAAGGCGACAGTACGTGTGGAGAATGAGCAGAGCGAGTTCTTTGACCTGAATGTGGGGTTGAAACAGGGGTGTGTGATGTCCTTGTGGTTGTTTACTTTATATATGGATGGAGTCATGAAAGAAATACAAGAAAGAACAGTGTATGTTGGTGTATCGCTGATAAGGGAGGGGAACGAGTGGAAGCTACCTGTACTGCTGTTTGCTGATGATACAATTCTTATGAGCGATACTGAATAGGAGTCTTAGGGTCTGGTAAATACGTTTGGAACAGTGTGTGAAAAACAGAATCTGAAGGTAAATGCGGGGAAGAGCAAAGTTATGGTCTTCCAAGGGGGTAAAGCCACAGAGTGTGAGGTGAAGTTGAACGGTCAGGCTATGGAGATTGTCAGCTCATTTATGTATCTGGGAAGTGTGCTGAGTAATGATGGGAGTATGGATGAAGAATTGCGGGAGAGGGTGCAACAGGGGAAGAGGCTTGTAGGAACGCTGAAAGCAGTAACAAGAAATAGGGTGGTCAGCATGGAAGTGATGAAGTTCTTGCATCACAGTGTGGTAATCCTGACATAGACTTACAAAAGCGAAGCATGGACGTTGGTGGAGAGACTCAGACCAAGAGTGAGAGTGGTGAAAATTAGTTACTTGAGAAGTGCGTGCGGAGTTACATGGAGGGATAGACAGACGAATGAGAAAGTAATGGGGAGGTGTGGTGTGGAGGTAAATGTGCTGGAAAGTGTGAAAAGGAACACCTTGAGATGGTTCGGTCATATGGAACGTATGGGAAGCGAGAGAATAACTAAGAGGGTTTATGAGAGCTAGGTGGAAGGACAGAGAGGTAGAGGTAAACTGAGAGAGAGGTGGAAGGATGGAGTGAAGAAGTATATGAATGAAGGTGGTGCTGGTTGGGAGGAGGGGCGTCAACTGACTGGGTACAGAGGTGCATGGGGGAGTTTCGTTTGTGGCCAATCCTTCGGGGACCACGGTGTCAGGTAATTGATAGATTGATAGAAGAACAACAACATTCGGGGTAGAGGCGTGTAGGCAATAGATAGACAGACAGATATATTTGGTCTAGGGAGGAAACTATATAAATATATAACACATAAATATAAATATTAAATCTTCCCTCAACCCTTTCGCTGCGGGTGACGTTCTGGAATGTTTTGTCAAGTTACAGCAATGTCCAGGCTTTAAAAGCCTGTAAAAAACGTAAAAATTAAGTGTCAGTGGGCGGGAGCGTGAGGGGCCCACCTCCGACCCTCAGAGCACCGAGCGGCTCACTGAGCTAGGCTGTGTCTCGCGCGGGTCTCTCTCTGTCTCTCTCACCAGTGTAGCCAAGCGAGCGAGTGTTACATAATAGCGGGGTTCCCGCGTTTCACTGGCACTACTGCGGGTGAACCAGACCACATACAGGGTCCGTTCTAGTGTCATTTTGAAGCTATTTTTGCCTAGTTTTTGGCAGAATACACTTCATTTAATGCAGATGCTTGATTTATCATTCAGAAGTGCCTGAATATGCCCTAAATAGCCCAAACATAGCCGCAGCCAAAGGGTTAATCTTGCAATTCCGGTAATATTTTCTGATGATTTTAATGAATGGGGGAAGAACCAGTAGGAGTTGGAATGTTACCCTTTCAGCAGGATTACTACTTTAGTATTATTGTTCTGGCTAGTAATATATTATATTAATAAGTTTAGGAATTATATCAATGAGTCAGTTAATTAATCGACCTTTATCTCACCCGTAGCCCCATCCTTCCCTTCTTACTTCCGCCAATCCTACTCCCATGAATCATCTTCCTCCCCAGTATTTCCCCAACCCTTCACTTAGCATTCCATTACCTTTCCTACATCCCCATCCTCTACCCATCCCACTACCTCAAACCCCAACCCTTCCCTTAACCCTTCATCACCCTTCCCCTCTCTCCAGCCCCATCCTCTTCCCTCAACCCATCCCAATACTTCCAACCCCAACCCTTCATCACCCTTCCCCTCCATCCAGCCCCATCCTCTTCCCTCAACCCATCCCAATACTTCCAACCCCAACCCTTCATCACCCTTCCCCTCCATCCAGCCCCATCCTCTTCCCTCAACCTATCTCACTACCTCCAACCCCAACCCTTCATCACCCTTCTCCTCCCTCCAGCCCCATCCTCTACCCTCAACCAATCCCACTACCTCCAACCCCAACCCTTCCCTTAACCCTTCCTCTCCCTTCAGCCCCATCCTCTACCCTCAACCCATCCCCCTACCTCCAACCCCAGCCCTTCATCACCCTTCCTCTCCCTTCAGCCCCATCCTCTACCCTCAACCCATCCCCCTACCTCTAACCCCAGCCCTTCATCACCCTTCCTCTCCTTCAGCCCCATCCTGTACCCTCGACCAATCCCACTACCTCCAACCCCAACCCTTCCCTTAACCCTTCATCACCCTTCCCCACTCTCCAACCCCATCCTCTACCATCATCCCATTTTCATGGCCTCCAACAAAACTCATTTCTAGCGAGATGTTACAGCAGGCACCGAGATTCCGAACAATTTAGATGCTAATAAAGATGTAAATATGCTAAACCTAACCCAAGTAGATGTGCAACATAAAAACGCTCTTTTTAGCGGGTACGCCTTACACATAGACAAAAGGGGGGAGGGGGAGTATTGTTAAATATTCAAGAGCCTTGATTGTGAACTAGTGGCCTCAAACCCCTTCCAGGGTGTCAAACCGAGATAATGTTGTTACGAGACTGGAATTGCTATGAACAGGAATGCAAGAATATTAGCTCTTGCTTACTGTTTATGACTTTAAGTTATGTTATCCATTTAAAAAATATCATGGGCATTGTAAAGTACAACGTTAACTTAGTATGTTTAGTATTAATGATAAAACAGATGGGACTCATAATATCTCGTTTGACAGACTGACACCTGCCACAGCCATATTTGTCCTCCACCCTTTTACTCCCCTTCCTCCTTTCATTTCCTTCCTCCCTCTTCCTACCGCTTTATCTTAGGCTTTCCAAACGGTTCGCTGGAGTAGAGAAATTGGGCCACAGGTTTTTGCTCATTATTCGGACACCGCGTCAATGTAGGCTTAATTAATGACATAAATATTGCATTCATTAATATTCTGATACGGTTATGATTTGTAATTTTGGGCTCAGGAAAGATGTAGAGAGGTTTTAGGGTTGCACATATAACACTTAAAACAACATGCTCGGTTTACAAATATCAAAGATGAATTGCGGCCATGTTCTTAAACCTTTCCCATGGTGAAACCTTTAATCTTCATAAATTAAATTAATAATGGTTGATTATAAATCATGCTTACCATAAATGACACACACACACACACACACACACACACACACACACACACGATATCAAATAATGACACCTTACACCACCCATATTAACATCGGTTTTATTTTAGCGTAATGTGAGAGGTGACGGGAGATGAAAAGTGAAGGGAGAACAGAGGTAAGGAGTAGAGATGAGAAGTAAGGGGAGATGAGAGGTGAGGGTAGATGAGAGGTGGAGAAATGAGAGTAAAGATCAGTGATGCGTGAAATATGAACACGGGAAACATTGTAATGACTAATGATAGGATAAAAGGCAAGAGCGAGAGAGAGATAGAGATAAGTGAGGGGAGAGGTTGAGCAGTTCTAGTGTTCCATGGGTCGGTAGAGTTAAGTTACGATGACACCTGATTGACACTCTCACTACTATTATTGTTGTACTCTCTCTCTCTCTCTCTCTTCATCCACCGACAAGGTTTGGAATTATTCAAACCTTTACTTAATTTCGATCAACTAATTATGTACTTAATTTGTCATTTTATAAAATAGTTGTCAAGGCTGAACGAATACGCACAGTATTTTACTGTACTGCAACCAAGTCCATAAGTTCAACGTCAACCTAACGAGAAAGCTGTGTCAATTCAAAGTAAAGCTATACATTATGTTGTCAGTCTGCAGCTGTTCACTGTTCTTTTCGTTCTTTATATATTATTATTAGTAGTAGTAGTAGTAGTAGTAGATGTGGTAGTAGTATCCATAATAAAGTATATATTAGTCATGTTGTACTTTTCATCGTCCTACACTTGTTCCTCCTTTTTACTCCCCCCCCCCCCCTCCTTCCCCCCCCCCCCCCTGGTATTTTCTTCCTCAATGTTATATTTTTATCTTATTCCTGTTCCACTCCATCTTAGGCCATAATCCTTCTCCTCCTCCACCATAAGCTTTTCTTAAGTCCAACGTTCCGCCCAACCACATCTCTATTTCTCTGGCATAGTATAATCCCCACCCCCTCTCCCTCCCTCTCTCTCTCTCTATCTTGTATCCTACAGATTAAACCTATAATTACATGCGATTTGCATCTGCCTTTATCTAATGTTCTACATTTATGTGTATATGTTTTCATGTTTAAATTGATATTGTCTTATATACTTTCTTTCTGTAGTTTTTGTTATCAATCCTTCTTACTTATTCGTCATAATTGACTGTATTGCTCTCCGTGTGTATTAGTTTAAGTTGTAGTCATGCAGTCTTTGGAATTATCTGTATGTTTCTTTTGTACCATGATATTTCCTGCAATTAACTCAAATATATCTGTTACCATATTTGTGTCAGTATTATCTTCACCTTGTCATGATATATCCTCTACAACATAATTGATCTTAACCCTCGTGACCCGGGCTGCCTTTCCAAAGGACGGAGGTCGTATCCGGGCGATCTGGCCGAAAAACGTCTAGGCCTAGGCTACCGTATCTTTGTTATTTTAACTGGTAGAAATTGCCCACGCATCTATAAACTTAGTGCGGTTTTCAATCTGTAGACTGGCGTTGAGTAGAGCTCTCTGTAAGTCAACTGGTTCAGTTGTGATGACGATTTCCGTGGAGCAAATGTTGCCGCGATGTTGACAATATCGGAGCTTTTCAGACACTAATTTCGTCTGACGTCACAACAATAACATTGATCCGACGTCTCCTTATTGTTTTCGGAGGTGCGGTGATGCAATGATCGGCTTTGTTTACATGCGTCGGACGCACAGCGTTCAGACAAAGCTGAATAGGCTTTCAAGCTTAAGGATTTTAACAGGACACCCGGGTTCCTGCCCATCTGCCGCGGTGTCATTTTAACATGCTGCCCGGACCAGGAGTGTTAAGGACCATTTGCATTGTTTTTTGGGAGATTATTCGCGTATATTTGAAGTATCTTCAATAATATGGCATTATGTTGTCTTACTCTCCCCAACATATATTTAAGCGATAATAATCATTACAAAAAGAATCTCTAGGAATCAAAAGCTTACAAAAGCAACTCAAATAAAACTAAATCCAACAGTTTTCCTTCTTATTTTAAAAAAAGGTGGCTAACGATCATCATAATAACATAAGGAAAGTCGTCATCGTACAGAAGGGGTTAATCATGTGGTTAGACTGTTTCATAATACATAGTAAAATAAAGTTTTGGTCTTCTGTTACTCTCAACTTATTATGTATCATACTATTGTCAGTCTGATAACTTTAGTTGTTCATCTTTTATTCCTAATAACTCCATAAAATGTCCGTTTCTCAGAAGATTTATCTCTATACAGTACTATTTTATGTGTATTTATTGGTATACTCTACATGTTATATTTAAAATTAGTTTCAATTGATTCTTAACTTCCTAGATATCAGTAAATTTACGGTAGCCACTTTATTTCATCCTAGTGTAGGATATAGTATATTTTCTTTGTAATACCAATTTTATTTCTTTTTTTCTTTTTACTCTCTTACATCCAAAAATACCATATGCAATATTTTCCAAGGTGAAAGGTAGTGGAATTTAAGATTCTCTTTGAATCTCCCTCCTTCACTTCGTCCCATGCATTCTTCCAATTCATACCACCACCAACGTATTCCTAATAAACCTCCAGAGAATGTCACCGTACATTAACTGTACCAAAGGGAACATGGTGATATACGAAGGTCTTGGACTTTACTGTTCTATTGGTCAGACCCACAGTCAACGGAGCTCAGGGAGAGGAACTAAAATATAGTAATATAGAGGAGGCTTAGGGAAGATTCCCATAAAAATGAAAGACCATGAGTTTTGTCCGTGCATTAACATTAAATACATTAAATTAATCAATGTATAGAAAGCACAAAAGAAAAGCTTAAAGATAAGCTGAATATTATGTAATACTATCCCTACCAAACACCAATACAATAATTAAATAGACACATCTCCTTTATCAGCATTTACTTATCACAATATTGAACACTCTCAGGCTTTCAGATCCAAGTTTTGTTGTTACGAGTGAAACGTTTGATGAGATGCAGACTCGTATATCGGTTCTTGGTGAAACGTTTGATGAGATGCAGACTCGTATATCGGTTCCTGAAAACTATAACTTGTTGTATTACGAGTGAAACGTTTGATGAGATGCAGACTCGTATATCGGTTCTTGAAAACTATAACTTGTTGTATTACGAGTGAAACGTTTGATGAGATGCAGACTCGTATATCGGTTCCTGAAAACTATAACTTGTTGTATTACGAGTGAAACGTTTGATGAGATGCAGACTCGTATATCGGTTCCTGAAAACTATAACTTGTTGTATTACGAGTGAAACGTTTGATGAGATGCAGACTCGTATATCGGTTCCTGAAAACTATAACTTGTTGTATTCCTTCAACAATGAACCAACAATAAATAAGTCGATTATTGTTTAATAATATCCTTCCAATGCACATTTAATATGGTACAATTAGAACAGAGCATCTAATCGACTTAGATAGCACAAACACTAATATGTGTGAGAAATACTGATTAAATATATTGTATATTTAGTATATTTTTTAATAGACTGTTCATGGCCATATGTATCCTCATTACCTAATTAAACAATGAATGTCTGTGTGTGTGTTACTTGGTGTTGTCTATGAAAGAAATATTTTAAGTTGTCTTTTCCAGGTATTGGTTAGGCATTTTTGGAATTCCAACCCTATGTTACTAAGTTTATAATATTCTGGAATATTATTGTTTTAATTATCTCACATTCGTGAACTACCGGTACGCGATTATTGGCTTATTGTATTTCGTGAAATTTAAGGTCTCCTAGATTAGATTAGGATATAATAGTAAGATACCATCCCTCATTATCAGATGTGGAGGAGTGAGGGCCGCGTAAACTATAATGTATGAATGGGTGTCTTAAACTGATAAAGGGAGAGGTATTAGAGTGAATAGTCAAATTAGGTTTTCACACATTTATTGTAATTACGGCAATTGAAGATATAAGAGTCCCAACATGACGTAATAATAATTATCAGGCAGTTTACTTACCTTCGGTTTGCCTTAACCATTATCTATCAGGGCCCGACTTAAGGCGGTCTAGAGAACACCTGCCTAAAGAGCGGGGCCCGCCTTAAGTCGTATGCGATGTTGAGCACATAATTGGCTCTGAGAGAGAGTCCAAGCAGTGGGAGGAGCGTAGGTTGGCTCTGACCATTCGGCACGGCTCACGCGCCGCGACTGGACCCACCTCCACATACATCCACACTCAATCCCTCCCTAGACAGGGAAATATGTCAGGAAATTACCGTATTATAGGGATTTTTCCTTCGTGTTGCACGATCGTTGCAAGACAACCCGTGATCGTAGAAGGATGATTCAGGTGTCATTGGAAAGCTCAATTAACGCCCTCTCACGGATACACAATTGTATTACGCTTTGGCTCTTCTTTATGCATGAAAGAGAGCATGGAAAGAAGCTCGTTTAGGGTAAATATGCCCGCTGGGCAGGTAGTAGAAGTTATTAACCTAGCCGCTCGTGGAGTGTTAAGGAGGTAACCCGTAGCAAGGTCAAATGGTAGCAATAAGGTATTCAATATATTTTATATACCTGTACAAATCAGAACAAAAATAATATATACACAACATACACATGATTAGTCAAAGAAGATATATGGTAAATAATCAAGAATGATGCTCGTGTGTAGTTAGAATGAACGGGGGTTTCTAGCTGGACTCGAAGAAGATACAAGGTAAGGCAGAATTTAGCTATCTATGAGTAGGCAGTGGCTAGATGACTCAGTGGTCATTCTGCCATGTGACAATCTACTCATAAGATGGCGATATTAATTGTGATAGCGTACTGAAGGTTTGACTTAGAATTATAACTAATCGAATGCAAGTTACGTTACCTGATAGACAGACCAAAGCTAATCTCAGCAGTGAGGCTAATCGAGATAAGAAAGTACTTCTACTGCTAACAACGAATGGTTTCGGCAGTGAAACTGACTGAGGAACCAGGAGATATTTAATACTTGTTATTTTCTACCACACTAAGACCTTGGGCTTTGGAGCACCTAGGGAGGTCATTGACACTCAGCTCAGGAGGAAGGGTGAGATACCTTTCCTAACCTGGTCTGAGTACATGTTCACTCCTTAAGTCTTCCTAGGCCTGTGTTGGCTACATGGAAAAAGGGTGTATCAATAATCCGCCAAAGAAATTTATTTGATTTTATTTCCTCTTTCCAATTATATCTTATTTATTATAGTTGGTCCAAAAATAACAAAGTTTTAGCGGTTTGAAAATTTGCTAAAAACACGAAAATCCGAGGTAGCAAAAATACTGTTGGTTCGATTTTATTCATTTTTGGATATGTTCTTCCTAGATGTAGTATCTATGACCTGTATACAAATGAACATGATCGGAGCATTTTGAAAATACATGGCGGACGTTCCCCTCATAGGTCCTTGTCGTTCCTATGATGGGGGGAGGGGGGATAACAATGGTAGGGCCTTCAGTATTTGTTTACGTATCCTCTCCCACGTCAACTCTACAGGTAATGCTCCTTCCTGATTCTTCCTGGTTCTTTGAGTAATTGGTAAAACAAGGCCATCTATAGTTAACCCTTTCAGTACCGGTGACGTCTTTCTCATTATTCTGGCAACTATTAGGTTATTTTATTATGCTTACGAAGGGCCTGTAGCAATCACAAGACCTCAATTTCTCTCATTTATCTCTCTTAACTCCCATAGACCGTTCTTAAGCTGCATAAAATCGTCTAAGTAGAGCAAAACTAAGGCAAAACACACGTCAGCACCATTGAAAGGGTATATAGATAGTCTCTCGTTGATGGGATCGGATTAAGGGGACAGTGGTGATTTTGGTGGATCTATTTATTTATATATTCATTTATTTTTTAGTTTCCTCACTAGAAATCCTACGAGTTTGCTCATTGTCGCCGTAAGGCGGCGACCATGGACGCCGCCGACACCCTTAGCCACGCTGTCTTATGGCGTCCCACTCTAGGTGGGTCTCCTCCCCAAATATTGGCAAGTCCTTGGGACGGCGTATGGTCGCCGAAGGTCACCGCAGGTCGTTACCGGGTCGCCGTCTGACAGCGACTTACCTTATAGCGGCGTCTGACACAGACAGGTCGGCGCCCTTGTACCGTCTGATGCATACTGGACGCCCCCCGCCTACCGTCACTGTCCCGTCCATTTTCTTGACCTCACTTTGCCGCCGACTCAGCTTATTAGAGTTATGCATGTTGAACTTTTCCGAACTTTTCCTGAAGCCTGTGATGACTTCTCCCGCCCTCTCCCTTGAGTTGGCGCCCACCCACGATGCACGGCGATTTAGGCAGAGACCTCGTTACAACCCTTAACCCGTCCAGCCCCAGCGACGCGTCTGGTGCGTCGGCGATGTATATAACGCACAGCCCCAGCGACGCGTTTGACGAGTCACCCTAATTGCTCCGACCGTAACCTCAGGTGTAGCCACTCGAGAGGGCTCAGATTTGTATAGGAACTGTGTACGTATCCCACGCAACCGTGCCGATGGTTGAAAACTCTCAAAGTCCACGTGCGTGCGCGTGAGCGTGCAATAACCTGTTTTTTTGGGGGAATTGCCTTCAATTTTTTACTCTTGTAAAATACGTTTTCAGGGCTCTGTAGGACCATTCTTTAAGCTTTTTGAGCAGTTTTTCGTGGTTTTTCCATCATTCCTAACCCATTCGCTATTGTTTCTGGAATAAAAACATTTTTTGAAAACCGTCCGGGTTCTGGTGAACAAACAATACAAAACTAGCCGGGGCTCCTCGGGTTAAGTCCTTAAGTTGTGGAGCATGGGCACTTAATTCGGCATAGTGTGACGGGTGCTTAAGTGGTGAATGAATGAGTTGGTGGGTGAGATAATAATGGAGTGGGAATTTCTGTGAATGGGTGATTAAGTGGGAGGTTTGGGTGAATGGTGATTTCTTTGAGGGCTTGTAAATGGTCACTTGGGGGCTCAAGAGTAACAGGAAGAACCAGTGGAGGTTGAGAGCTGGAGATATTGGTGGTGGAGGAAAAGATGGTGATGGTGGTGGAGAAATACTGGTGATAATAGGAGAGGTGTGGGGGATGGTGAAGAAGATGGGATGGTGGGAGAAAGGAAGTAGTGGAAATGTATTGTGTGTGATGCGGCGGAAGATGTGGATGTAGTGGGGATAGGAAGAGGGTGAAAGTAGTTGGGAGAAGCAAAAGTGACCGAGAAGAGGTGGACAAAATAGTGGAAAAGAGATGATGGTAGAGGAGAGGTAGGATAATGTAGTGAGGACCTAGGGGAAGATGGGGAGGAGGAGGATAGGAGGTAGTAGGAGATAAGATGAAGTAATGTGGGAAGTACAAAGGAAGTCGAGCAACAACAGATCTAGCGACGCCTCGAGGTTGCTTGCCCTCCTCCTAATCACTGTTACTCAGAGTGTTCAACTGAAAGTGATGACAGAAGTGGGAGAGATAATGGTGGAAGAGACAAACAAGTGTTGGTAATGTTGTTGGTTAGCTGATAGTGGAAAGGTAGGGGGTAACAGTAGTGAAGAGTCTTGAGTGGTGATGATAGTACTAAAAGAGGGGAGATAGACAGTGAAAGAGTGATGCTGAGTGTGTTGGTGATAGGATAGAGAGTCGTGATTTACAGATAGCTGTGGAGATATGGAGGAAGAATGAGATTAATAGTTGTGATGTTTACGGGGATATTGGATAATAGATGCAGTGAGGTGGTAGTAGTATTAACAGTAGTAGTAACCGTAGTGGTGGAGGTGATAGCCACCAAATAAATGTAACTTAGGAATATTGAAAGATTAATGTGTGATGCATATTTGGTAAAAAAAGATGTCCTCTAAAAATAGGTTTCACACACTGAGTTGATTGTTCAGATAGATATTGATGAACGTGATGGTGCGATGAGTTTGTTTGTTTGTTGTGTTGTATAACGATACATTGTTTAATACGGGAAATGTGTGTGTTTCTGGCGTATTTGTTTATGTGTGTGAGAGTACTCGTCAGTGTAATGCATAGGAACAACATGCGTCAGGCTAATCATTTATAATATGTATCATCCATTAATTAGCTTAAGCCTTTATGCATTCATGTCCTTCCACATGTAACATAAAGATCTCTTGACAATTTGTAATTGGAAGAAGTAACAGGTAATTAGAAAACATTATAGAATAACGACTGCTCTTGTAACACTTTGTTTAATTAATTTATAATGAAAGGCTTAGTCACATTCTTATTGTCGTAAACACAAAATGGAATGTTTGATTTGAATGGTAATGCAATAACAAATATTGTGTTTAATGTTTTTAGAACTATGTTTGAAGACAAGGAGTTTTCTATTTTCGACCCTACCTTGAATATTCTAGGAAAGGACAAAGTGGGACCTTTCTAACTCTTAAATACTATAACACTCAGACCTTTGATAACGAAAAATCCTGCCTAACATGTACACAATAAATAATATATAAAACATCGTGTTTGAAAGAGTTCGGTCAGGGTACATCCAGTCATTAATGGTTCCAAGAAAATATTGATATCTCAGGCTGAATTGTAACTAAGTCTCCAGAAACAGGAGTATTCAGTAATCAGTTCGTGCAATTGTTGATATGTATATATGTTAATGATCATCCAGTAGCCGATTGACATACTAGTATTAATCGTCACTGTATTTGTTCACATCTGGTAGAAGTGTGTAATTATGTTGGTAGTTATTGACGTTGTTATTTTTGTTGATGATATTCTGGCAGGAAACTAATTATCGTATATGGTTTTACAAGAGTTCCGCTACCGCTTCCTCCATATTATAACCTATATATCTTCTCTACCCATTAATTAACACACCCAATTTCCCTTTCAACGCCTCAAACTATAAGCTTCATAACCCATTTATTAAACCTGGCTACTGTTGCTATTAGACTCCATAGACTCCCTTGCAGACTATAACTTCCAGCAGAGTAACTTGGAAGGTACGTTGTTTTACGAGAACATGACTTTGGCTTCATCCATATTCCAGAGACATCACACTGCAGAACTTTACCGTCAAGAATATTGTCTCCGGTGGTTGTGTGTGTGTGTGTGTGTGTGTGTGTGTGTGTGTGTGTGTGTGTGTGTGTGTGTGTGTGTGTGTGTGTGTGTGTTGTGTGTGTGTGTGTGTGTGTGTTGTGTGTGTGTGTGTGTGTGTGTGTGTGTGTGTGTGTGTGTGTGTGTGTGTGTGTGTGTGTGTGTGTGTGTGTGTGTGTGTGTGTGTGTGTGTGTGTGTGTGTGTGTGTGTGTGTGTGTAATAATAATATACCTTTTGTCAGTAGGAAATGCCATTTTCACAATTAATCTTGACAATCCAGACAGTTGATATGCAAGTGCATCTTATTCATCCAACCACTTTTGAAAAGATCATATTACCACTCGTGCTAAAACAGCTTCCCAATAGTTGGGTGTGCTCAACTGTCTCAGTGTGGGTTTTTTTTTCTTCACCCCCGCACAGTTTCTTGCTCTGTATAGGGACACTTTACACCCATGTATCGAGTATTGTTCGTATCTGTGGGGAGGTTATATCACACTTCTCGAAAGAGTAGAATCAAAAGCATATCGCCTCTTTAACTTCCTCTTACTAGTTCTCTACAATCTCTTTCTACATGCCGCAATGTTGCATCTCTTTCACTCTTCTATCACTATTACAACAATCCTTGTTCTTCAGAGCTCTCTCAGTGCAAACTTCCTCTCTTCTAGCTTACATCAACGACATAGATGAGGGTCTCACCTGTGCAATTTCAAAGTTTGCTGACGATACAAAAATTGCAAATAGCATACTCTTAAAAGAACAAGTTGACAATATGCAACACAATCTAGATAAGTTGTCATGTTGGGCCCAAATTTGGCAAATTAGTTTCAATGCGGATAAATGTAAAGTACTACATATCGGATACCGAAATGAGAAAGCAAGCTTTTCGATGAATGGCACTCAGCTTACGAGTGTAGACAGAGAAACCGATCTGTGAGAAACAATATCGAGTAACCTAAAACCGAGTCAACAATGTTCAGAAGTTGTTAAGAAGGCAAACAAAATAATTGGCTTCATAGGCAGGTCATTTGAGCATAAATCCAAAACAGTTATCCTAACTCTTTACAAATCCTTAGTCCGCCCTCGTCTGGAATACTGCATTCAATCCTGGTGCCCTTATTACCAAAATGATATAGGCAAGCTAGAAAGAGTTCAACGTAGAGTTACCAAAATGATACCTAGCCTAAAGAACAAACCATACGAGGAGCGTCTTAGAGAATTAAATATATTTCCTCTAACCTAGCGCAGATTAAGAGGCGACTTAATTCAAGTGTTCAAAATCATCAAAGGCATCGACAATATGAAAGGTAGTAAGTACTTCACTATCGACCAATCTAATTACACGCAGGGAAATGGTTGCAAAAATTTTGGTAAATCTTTTAACTCACACGAATCAAGAATTTCTTCTTCAATCGAGTTGTCAACTGTGGAATGGGCTTCCCCGAGACGTTATAGATTGCAACACCGTTGATTCTGTTAAACTTCGCCTAGAAAAATATCTTGCATCAAACCTGCGACTGACTGTGTTTGTAAATGAATAACTTTATTTTATTCCCCCCTGAAATTCATCAAGGATTATTGCGTATAAATATTACTAAGACGTTACTCTCTTGTTCCCAGATATACGAAAGATCACTTATGTAACTAACCCATCTGTTCCCTACTAACTTCCTAATCCTACCACGGACATTAGTTCCAAGGCAGTAGTTCCATTTCCAATTTTCCCTTACCCACTCTAAACTACTGTTTGGACACTTGATCCTCAGTGTTTTGGAGGACAAGCAGCCTAGAGGGGTCACTATAACTGTTGTTGCTTGATTTCCTTTGTACTCCTTGTGGCGAATGCAAGGCATCCGCCTTTCAACACAGTCCCACTCATATTCTGTACAACTCTCCAACTCAAGAATTGGAAAATGTTCTGTCTTTCTTTTACTCTACTAGAGAACTCTGGAACTTAGTCCCTCAATCAATCTTTCCTTTATCCTATGACTTAAACTGCTTTAAACATTGTGCGTCCTGGCATTTTTACCACAACGTCCCTTGAATTTGACTCGCTATCACTCTTTTGACTCTGGGGAAGACATTCATTACAGGCTCTCCTCTCTTTCCACTGACCAACCTGGTGAACAAGCCTACATTTTCTCTATTCTAAATGACCTAGAGCAGTTAGCTCAGCAACTTACCCTTATCCCGGATTGCTTCGGAGATCGGCTGAACATGCTTGAATTATTTCTAACTTCTAACCCTTCTGCTTATACTGTAAATCTTTTCTCTCCTTTGGGCTCTTCCGACCATAAACTTATCTCTGTCACCTGTCCTATCTCTCAAGTACGGCCACCCGATCCTCCCAGCCGGCGGCGCTTGTGGCACTTTGGTGCTGCCGACTGGGAGGCTCTTCGGCAGTACTTCTTGGATTTCTCATGGAATGACTTTTGCTTCCGTGGCCGGGGATCTTCGGAGAGTGCTGAACACATTACCGAGGTTATCCTCTCGGGCATGGAAGCATACATTCCATTTTCTTTCTCTCAGTCTAATGCATAAAGTTAATTTATACTCACGCTTGTTCTACTGCTGTCTGCAATAAAGAGGAAGCATTGAAATGGTACCAACGCCTTAAAATTCAAGAATCTCATTCTTCCTATGTCTCTGCCCGGAATCAAGCCAAATCTGTTCTTCAACTTGCCAAACACACTTTCCTCAATAATAAATGCACTGAACTATCCAACTCTAGCTCTTCCCAAGCTTTCTGGCATCTAGCCAAAAACATTTCCAAAAAAATTTCTTCCTTGCCTTTCCCTCCCCTTTTCTACTCTGATGGCACAACCATCACTTCGTCCTCTCACAAAGATGAACTCGTCGCTGAAACTTTTGCTAGAATCTCCACTTTGGATGATACCGGTGCTATTCCACCCTCGCCACCCCCCTCTCTCCTACCTATGCCTAGTATCCTAATCTCTTCTAAAGATGTATTTTCTACCCTCTCTGGGCTTAATACTAAGAAGGCGAAAGCTCTCTAGGCGGGATTAGTTCAACTTGTTTAGCTTATCTTATCTTTTTGCTGCCTCCTCTGGGGTACATATAATTCTGCTAAGAGGGCTGCCACCCTTAGTTCTTCAATCCGCTTTGCTTCCTTTATAAGATCTTTCGCTCTTTTACACATATTTTTGAAGGAATCTTAATCTCTTTGATCTTGATTTTGTTTTGGCCTTTCTGTATGCAACCTTTCTCTTTCAAATTATTGAAGCTATGTCACTTGTGAACCATTTTCGTTGGGTTGAGTCTGATTTGGTAAGCTTAGGAACGAATGCAGCTTGTCGATCCATAAACTGCTGTTTGAATGAGCAACAAATTGTATTACAATGTTCAGCCTAACGTCTGATCTGGAATAAGCTTCCCCAAAGGCCTTCAAAATTTGCACAACAGAAATTTAGTTTTACACTCTGAGTACTGGTGGGTCTGTTGCTAAAGGTGGGAAGAGAGAACTTAACTAGAGTGTGGTCACTACCTCCAAGTGATTCCCCAACATATAGGCTGGTCACACTTTCATCTTCAGTGGTGAACACCAGATCTAGTATATTGTTCCCTCTAGTTGGTTCGTTCACCCACTGGGTCAAAAAGTTATCATTAGTAAAGTCCACAAGATGCATACTTTCAGCATCGGCAGTTCTTGCTTCCCAGTTTACTAGACAATTGAAGTCACCCAAGATCACACTGGTTTTGTCCTCAATAATAGCACTCAATCTTGTGTACAGAATTTAATTATTTTCAACCTGTTGATGTAGAGGCCTGTACACCAGAACAATCCTATAGATAGAGTTACCTAGATTGAGGTCAACTCCAAGCAGTTCATGTTCTGACCTGATCTTGCAGTCAATTGGGTTTAGAAAATCTTGGATGTATAAATGAATTCCGCCCACTGCCTGCATGGTTCGGTCTTTGTGGAACATTGTATTTCAAATTCCCTAACCTAATCTCTGGTATGACTGTGAAGCCAGGATTCAGTGATAGCCACTACTTCGAAGCATTTTATAGACAATAATGCCTGAAGTTTGGGCATTAAGGGGATTCATGTTTTTCTTAGAACCCCTAGTTTACCTCGTTTCCCGAAGAGAAAGGGGCCTCTAGGGGTAGTATATTTTCTTGCACTATAATTTCCTTGTACACTATCAGAGGTGTTGCAATTCCATATGTTTGGTAAATCCTCAACTGAGGTAGAAGAACCACTATCTAGTGGTTCAGTAATTGGCAACTGAGGTGTAGAGTCTAGACTCTAGAGGGAGTTGCAAGACATCTCGTAACCCACAGGACCCCAACAACGCATGCATTGCATCAGCAATGTATGTAACGCTAAACCCCAGCGACGCAGCACTTGCGTCCGCAACTTCGACCTTATTTACTCGGCTCGAATGGTAGGAAATGGCTTAAGAATGGTATGGGATATTCCTTACGGTGTTGCCGAATACTGGCAGTACTTGGCAACCACCTAGGCCAGCCGCGTGGGTGGGTACGGGTGAATAAGTGGCGCCAGTTTACCCACAAAATTCACTGCGAATTTCGACCTTATTTACTCCTGTCGTATGGTAGCTAGAGGGTTGAAATGTGTGGGGGTTATACCTTAGGATGTTGGCATTACTTGGCCATACTTGGCAACCCCCAAGTCCCGCCGCACGGGTGGTGATGGGCGGGATGATGGTGAAATCACTGTACCCGCTTATCTCGCTATGACTTTCGGCCTTATTTACTCTTGTCCTATTGTAGCTAGAGGCTTGAGATTGGTCCGTTACACCCGACCACTTCAGGCGACCCTCACACCTGATGAGGTAATTATCTAGGTGCAACCTCAATTGACGCACTAAGTTAGGCATTATTAACTTCTTAGAGCTTTGTAAAGATTCTAATTCATTGGATAAGGTTTCTGCTTGAACCCACTTTATCAAAGTTACTTCAGCTGCTTTATATTCACGAGCATTAATGTTGTGACCCTTATTGCAGAGTTGGCCTGTTACTTTAACCTTGATATTGGATATATATCTCAACACCCAAGCTACAACTCTGACTAATTTATTATAGTCACTGAATCTTGCCCACTCAATTACTGGACCCGGTGGCTCATTTGGTTGGTCTGTAACTGCCACTGTTTCCAGTGGTAGAAGTCCCTCACCAACAGCTTGCCATATCGTCCATTCATTTTCATGGAGCAGCCAATTTGGACCATGCCACCACAAATCGGACATTATTAACTGGCTAGCCGTTATACCCCTAGTTATGAGATCACTAGGGTTGTCTTTTGTATTGACATAGTGATATGCAACGTCTGGCAATAGAGCCCTAATCTCATCTACCCTATTTCGCACATAAATTGGCAGAGACTTCTTGCTATGTACCCAGTTGAGAGCGACTTGACTATCGCACCATACGTGAACGACTTTAATATTCAACTCGCTCTCGTATGCTGCGCGTACATGTTGCACCAGACGTGCTAATAGCAGCATGGCAGTCAATTCCATTTTAGGGATAGTTACCTTTTTGACCGGGGCTACTTTTGCCCGGGCTGTAACTAAATGCGCCCCACATAAAGTAACTACCCCGTATGCCGTGGCGGTAGCATCGCAAAATGTATGATATGTAACGTCGCCGTATGCTGCCACCTTACGAGGTAGCTGTTTAGTACATAGGATGTCATACTCTTTCAACAATAATGTCCCTTGATCACTTAAGTCCTCAGGCAAACTGTCATGCCATCCTACTATGCGTCTCCAAACTTCTTGCATCAGAATCCTAGCTCTTATGGCAATGGGTAATGCTAGACCCAAAGGATCGAAACATTGCGAAACTTTGCTCAACAGACTTCTCTTCGAGTGTATTCCTGTCTGCTGAACAAAAGACTTGGTTTGAAAGGTTAGTATGTATTGTTTTGGTTGCCAGATCATTCCCGGATTTCTGGTCTTTTCCTGGTTATGAGATGCCGTACCATCAGTCTGAATTAGACTAGACTCTGAAGATCTTCACTATTAGTAACCCCTTCGCGGAGTAATAAATGAGCTTCTGTAAACAATCTACGTGCTTGCCAGTAGGTATGTAACAAATCATCCTGACTATCGCTGGAACCCTGCAAATTGTCTATATACAACCTGCGAGATAGTTTACTTGTGTACCCAAGAGTATCTGACAGATGTTTCTTAATTGTGGCATTTAACAAAAACTGCGAGCATATAGCACCAAAGAGTGCGACCCGAAAACAGTAGATCACGACCGGACTTTCAGAGTCGCTGATGTCTTCAAACCAAAGAAAGCGAGTATCATCTCTATCTTCCTCCTGTAATTTGACCATCAAGAAGGCTTTCTCAATGTCACTAGTAAATGCATATTGCCCCAGCCTAAATCGCAATAGGTGTTGTGACAAATCCGACACCATGGACGGACTAGTCAGCAAGCAATCATTCAGGCTTGGTTGTTGACCTTGGTGGGCCGAACAGTCATACACCACCCGTATTGGTGTGGTGGCGCTGTCTTTCTTTACCCCATGATGAGCTAGATAGTGAACCCTTCCCTTCCTTATTCCTTATTGGTTCTTTTACATCGACTCTTTCAATGAATCCTCAGTCTAAATAATGCCGAAATACATCGTCATACGCCTGGCTCGTGCTCTGTTCATTTGATAGTTTACGCTGTACTGCGCGCATGCGACCCAATGCCAATCCATAGTTTGTTGGCAGGCTCATCTCACTATTTTTCCAGGGCAAACTAACCTTGTATTGTTTGTCTGAGGCACAATAGTTCACAGACTCTTCAAACTTCTTCAGCCCAATTTCCGAGTCATAATCGGTCTCCATAGGATTAATGCCTATGTGGTCTAATCACCACAGTCGTTCCAGGTCGAACTCGGCAGTCATTTTAGGGTCACTAGTTTGGGAATCCTCCCTTCCCAACTCCTCTGCCGCGGTTTCATTCACCCTTAATATCGAGAACATGTCGACCAGGACATTTGAGTGTTTAGTATGTACCTTTCCGCTCATGCAATAGCCAAATTTAGTGGGGATCAATATCACACCACACATTCATTTAAATCCAGGGTAATCTACATCATAATGATGATCCACACCAAGTAGAACATGCACCTCACTCTGATCTCCCATGGGATCTGACAAGTAAACCCCCTTGCTACATAATGCGTGTTCCACCTTCTTCACTCCTACAGATACATATTCTGGTAGGGCGTCTACTACGATACATGACATTATGTACCTTTGTTTACGATAGAAATAGGAAATCTCCGCTATCTCGTATTCTTGTTTGTCAGTAACCCCTGTAAAGCCCTGCAATCGAAGAGTCTCAGCCCCTTCGATTCGGTGCTTAAGTCCCCCTAATATGGACCTCTTTATAAAGGACCGTTGAGACCCCTGATCAAGAAGCACCCTACAAACCTTGTTACTGTCATTACCTTCCATGGGAATCTTTATTGTGGGCAATATAGTGGTGTCTTTCGTGCTACCTAGTGTCAAAGCCGTAGTACCCTCTGGTTTGACGTATTTGCCTTTGTCAACTGTAGGACACAACTTGTCGAAGTGATGTCCTTTACAGTGACGACAGGGCTTTAAGTACTCATTTGTTGGGTATTTTACACAGAAACTCCATTTATGCTTATTATTATTGCAGAGTTTACATAAAGTCTGTGCGGGTTTCTTGTACGTACCCTCTTTCTTTCCCTTGGTCCCCACGTCATACTTACAGTCCCCTCATTTCAGCATTCCCACTCCCTCCTGACACATTCATTCTCCCATTTGTTCAACTGTATATTACTGATCTCTTTACTGAACTGAGTTTTAAACTCGCCCTGATCAAATGATCTGACCTTGTCGAGTATTGCCATAGGAAGCTTTTGTCTGAGGATAATGATTATCATTTCCTGTGAGGTCAGCCCTAGAGTGTCGAGAGATCGAGTATGGCACTCCATGTCCGCTCTAAATTTTGCTAATTCATCAACCTTGTACTTTGGTTCTGTCAGATTCAACAAGGCGATGACATGGGCCATTTTCAATTGCTCCCGATCCCCGTATGTAGACTGTAATAACTGTACTGCCTCAAGATAACCATCACCTACTACCGCAAAACCCTCTATTAAATGTAAGGCCTCTCCCTCCATTTGTCCTTCCAAGTAATGAAATGTACGGACATTATCCAAAGTGGATTCATGCACTGTAGACCGGAATACATCCCAAAAGGCTAACCACTCAGTCAGATTACCCCCAAATGTAGGAAGATTGACCATAGGGAGGTGCACAGTGTGTTTAGGATCAACCCTTCTTTGGGCATTGTTATCGCCTCCCTTCTTATTCGCGACAGCGCGTTGTAATAGGTGCTTCGCTTTGAAGACAGTTTCGTCATAGAGGGCTCGATTATCACACTCTGCTATTATTTCCTCATCCTCCGTCATGCTTGCCACAATCACCTCACTTTGAGCTACAATACGACTGTGGGTAACCTGGAAATTGTCTAATCTAGCCTCTAATTCCTCGAGGTCAGCAGTAGTGATGAAAGTATGGACATCAATTATTAACCTATTTGATACTCCCCGAAGTCCCGCCCTCTGATTTTTAGGGGCTTTGCTTTGCACCCCACTAGACGGTGTCACTTCCTGTTTACTCATTTTGTATGCAAGCCTGTAGGCTATTTAAGCCTTACAATGTTACAATTACAACGGCAAAATAGTAGCCTAGTTAAGAGACGCCGACCGGCCGACTTCTTTGTTATGGAGAAAAAATAGCACTCTAAATAGCAATACCTACACTAAAGGATCATAATGAACAAGAAAACTTTAGGTCAGGTCATGTGTCACAGAAAGTGTGAAATGAAAAAGACAAATTATTTGGGGAAGATGATGGGTGGGATGCAGGACATTGGCAGGCGCAACGATACTACCCTGCATTCCGGCTCAAACCATAGCTTGGCTAGTCCTACCAGTTTATCATAGAGTTGTTCCTGTGTTATGTGCCCTTGCTCATTGCCTTTAAAAATCCTCTATCGGTAGCTAATTCCGGTGTTTGGGCACCAATGTGGTATAATATCAGTGGAAGTTAAATATCTCTAAGCTATAATTATTCAAACAAAATCAATCTAAATTAAATTACTCTAAATCTAAATTGAATTCAATCTGAAACAAGCTAATTTATATCCAAAGGTCACACACAATTATTTATATATAAGGTAAGGTTATAAGGGTTAATAATATTCCAGGAATTAACTCACCAATAGTTCCACATGGCAATGAGACAAAGGAAAACGTTTACCCAATATGGCGGACGACGGGGAAACCAGACACCGGCTCGAAAGCACAGGTTAGGGAAAATGGGAAAATAAACGAATGATTATATGAGAATGGACATGAATAATATGCTTAGCTGTCTGTCATGGCATCGATGAGAGCGTCGTGAATGTGTAGATGTGTGTATTGCTGGCAGTTTATTGTGATTAGAGGCACAAAAGCACAATCAACTGAAGGCGGAAATTATATGTTAACTGGACGGTGTTCGTGGAGGCTCTGATCTGTTTCCAGACCTTCACCTTGCTGCCTTGGCAAACGCCAGGCGCCCAAATTATCGTACCGTATCAATGTTGCTCAGTACGATAAATTAAATCAATATATACAATAAATTCATATGTACTACATAAGACCATGTCAACATTGCTTAATAGCATATTAGGCCTTTATAATCTTAACTTACTTACAATTTTATCATTCACGATCTAATCGTCCTATGCCCCACCGTGGGAACGACTGTTAGACTGTCGTATACCTAGTGACGTCACAGAGACGTACCTTAGCACATTAATTGTCTTACACTATCGTATTACACGATAAATATTATATATACAAAGTGCTGAACACAATATGTAAGTGATAGTGACACTCAAAGAGACGTAAAACAGCGATTGACACCAATAAGTGTAAATATAGCATAACCCTGTGAACAATGACGATAACAGTGAGATAGAATACAATAAAACATAAGTACAAAATACAATGTGAAAATCCATATTTCTAAGTCAAAATTGCCTAAAACAATGTGTAAAACATATATTATAACTATAAAACATACGAGAAAGTCTAAATTCTATAAACAGAATTCATGAGAGAGGGAGACAATGAAAGTGAAAGTGGTGGGTTGCATTTGCCGATCAGCTGGTTGTGTTTACGTGCGTGCGTTCTGTTATTGTCTGAGACCATGATGGCCGCCAGTCGCCATGGTAACCAGGACGCGCGCGAGGCTTGCCACTCGTGGGCACTTATAAAACTTGAATCTATACATTTATCACAATGTAACTTCACTTATAATGACAATATGTGATACATCTTGCTAATATATATATGAACTATGAAGGCACACATGATGCTCGGGAGGTGTAAATAACAGTCACTAGAAAACTGGACGCATCGTACATCTGCCATGCTGCCGCGCTCAGCTGTGAAGTGCTGGGCGGGAAGCTTGAAGACCGCCCAGTATCAGCTGATGGTTGAAATAACCGAGGTGAGTGATTTTGTTAGTGTTATTCTTTATTTCTCTCCTATTTAAGCTATTTTAGCAAAAACACATTTTTGACAAAATCGGCCGGTCCCACGGCATACTTTTATTAATAATTAGCTGGTGCTCAGTGGGTTTATCTGCTGGGAACTCTGCCATTTGTTGAGAGGTATTCTTGCTCTCAGAGGGACAAACTCCTTCTTTTGTGGGACCTCTTTTTGGAAGTTTTAGATCAACGGCTGGAGTGGGTTTGCACTTTTCCTGCTGGAGGATGCTTTCTACAGCTTTGCTTGCCCTTAGCAAGCTGTAAAGATGGTGATTTAGGAAATCACCAATTTTGATTTGACCACTAGTGCTTAGGTGCACACTGTCACAAGGGTATAGATGTGATTCCCATAGAACTCATAAAATGGGTCCATAAATCTCACCCCTTTCCGGGTAGCCTACACAGGTTAGCTAACCTACCATTTAAGCTTATTGCTTTGCTGGTAGCACAATACCCTCCATACATCCTGGGCAAAATACCAAGTATCATGCCTCTGTCTGTCTTGAGTCGGAGCTCATCAGCCAGAGTCATGACCTCTCCTATTATTGACTCTGTGGCACCGACTTATTTCTTTTGAGAAACAGGTTATTACCACTGACCCGGGCTATTATTGCCGTCACCTTAGTCTTGGACCAGACTTTTTCCATTTATTTGTAATCTGGGAAGTCTTTGCACCTGCGAAGCTTTTCACATCTCGGTGAAACTTAACAAAGTAGGACTCTTGGACTTTGACCTGAGAATCCCCAATCAACATTGATTTTATCTATTTTCACTAACGATACCAAATCTGCTTGACATGTTAACTTTGGTCCTTTTCTTGATTGAATGATGCATAGTAGGCTTAACATTTCGCTGCCCACTCTGCACTTGACAATCCTATTTCCTCTGTTCTGTGAGGTCTTAAGAAAGTCATACTGACTTTTAGTATGGTCTAGAAGACTGAATCTCATTTCATATTCCTGTCTGTTTTGTTATTGTTGTTTTCGTGTTTGACCTCTCCCCAAGCATAGCGAGGGTCACTAGCACTAGCTGTAGCAGGAATCGATGCCTTTGCTGTAGTTGCTGCTTCAATTGTTGCCTCCTTGACTGGCACTATATTCTTATTTTGCTTACTTGCACCTGCATGACTTGTGCTGGTGTTTGAAGGAACAGCTGCCACTCTCTCAATAGCTTCACTTCTAAGGCTATCTATTACCTTTTTCAACTCTTCTATTTTTTTCTTCAGAAACTTCATTCTTTAGAATTGTATTTTCTGTGTCCCTTTGTATTTATTGTCCCTTAATCCCAGCTACCTCAGTCATGAGTTTGCCTTCTATCTCACAAAAGAGACGGAGACTATAATGGTGGATGCTTACATATGCACCTTCTTTGAAGTCAATACACCACTTTAGCTTCTTGCACTTAGCGCAAGTTGCTTTGCGTTTTGAAGTACCAGTAGCTGACATGGTTTTAAATTTGTTCTAACAGTTCAAATACTGTTCAAAGGCTTCTAACTTAAAGGAAAACTAATGACTAATACAATGCTATTAAAAGGAGGTAGGTGGTGAATTATTCTTGCGTCTTCCGCATCAATGGTGTTCGTTCTGTTCTAGATTCTGACTTCGTTTTGCCTGCCATACTAAACCAAAGGTCTCCTCGAGGTCAGACAGTCCCATTGTGCTGCAGCTCCCAACTGAGCAGCACTCGTGTCCTAAAGACACTGATTTTCTGAAAGGAGTGACAGCGATAGCCTGAATCCTTACTAAGTGCTACTAACCACCTTCAAACAGCCAGACTCTAGAATCAAGTGATCAAGGATATTACACTTATTCAAGTAGACGAACCCGGGTATTTTAGTTGGCCTGGCAACCAACATGGCAGTAAAGCTCTCTCACCAGGCTAAGAGCAATCCAGCCAGATGCACCATAGAACGGTCATAGGGACTGGTCAAGCTTTACACGCTAGGAGTGAGCTTATCAGGGCATTGCAACCACACCATTTATCGGTCCCCACCGCCTGGAATTCCTCCAATTCCAGTCTCTCATATCCTATAAGCATTAAATGGTGTTATTCATAGAGGTTTCCAAAGCCTCGCTTCTCCTGCGTGAGGTAGCAGTAGGGTCCTTAACATTGCCGTAAGTTTATTATGTGTG
>CM064523.1:52319751-52354751 GCA_032716605.1 Paralithodes platypus | reverse complement strand
CTGTGTGTGTTCATAGTTTTCTGTTGTGTTTTGTGTTGTCCCTATTATGGCTCTGTCTTGAGTCGCCCCCCCCAAAAAAAAAAAGTGGGGATAGGGCCTGAGTAGATAGATAGATAGATAGATTAAATTGTAAAACTTGCAAACTAAACAAACCAAAACTAGGACAAAGACAATATAAAGTCAAATTAACTTATCAAAATCGCTATGTGGAAACTACGCTTACTAAAATAAATGTTATGAAATAAAAGAATACAATCCAGCACATAGGGTGTACACTACTACATGAGCAAGTTAATCTGTTTCCAAAGCAAACTAATCGCACACATAACAACGCATTATCGTTACGTTCAAGGAATTAGTCACTTTGGGAAATCAGGGACGTTCAGGTAAATTTTTACTAAACTCTGCATGAATAAAGAAACTACATGTCAAATGTCAAAATGTTCTATTAAAATCATAATTGCAACATGACAAGCCATTAACAATAGTACAAAATACAAATATTGAAAAGATATCTATAATATTACAAAAAACATACAGCACTCACTAACGATAGTGCTATCGGGTAGGTATCTGTAAGCATAGCATGCCTCAAGTGACCCCTATCAATAACTACCCTAAAAATAACCTATATTTATCGTGCAAATAAACTAAGGAATCGCAAAAGCAAGCAATTGATACTATCGACAATGAATAGATATAATATAACAAAGAAAAATAATTACAAAATATGAAGAAGCAACAACAAATTTGAACAAAGAGTAATCTTTTAACAAGAACAATTAATTCAAACAAAATCATTGATAATAATAATAATAGCAAAAGAAAAACAATAAATACAAACAGACAGACAAAAAATAAGCAGAGGTTATACAAGAAACTTCAAGTTAAAAATGCTTGATTAAAATTATTGATGTCAAATTTTAGAATACAGTCACAATAATTGACCCTAAAAAGATTAATTTTATGTAACAATTTACTTGCCTCAAAACCTCTGTCTACTAAGAGTCTGTATAGTAATCTAGCTCTAGCCCAAAAGTCATCTAGTGCAAATTTTACAAAATCTTATTAACTGGGAATAAAAACAATTAGAAGTTATTTTACTATCGATATTACTACTAAGGAAAGGAAAGTTTATTACGTTAAAATTAAAAGCATCAACTTTGTGATATACTTTAAGTATGCACTGTTCATGAGCAATCTCTATATTTATATCAAGAACATTTTCAACTTCATAATTTACGTTACCTTGTGTGAGGGGAATGGCATTAGGATAAATCAGTTTAGCATCTTGATTAAATTTTAACAAATTGCAAACGAGAATATCATCAATGTATCTACTATTATTACTTAACAATTATTTAGCAAGTGCTAATTTTTTTCTGCGATTTTAGGTTTCTTGCTACTGTCAACTAAGTCTTGTTTATGTTTAAATTCTAAAGCAACCAAGAAAAAATCTGCTATGAAAGGGCTAGCATTTCCACCCATATGAATTCCTAATATTTGTTTGAAAATGTAAGGCCCGAATCTAACATAAGTATTGAAAAGGAGGAATTTGAGGGCATTTTAAAGTATAGTTCCATCAAATTATACTGAACTAGGGGGAGTAGAGCTAAGTGATGCATTATTAAAATATAAATAAACATTATTATATGAAATAATTATAATTCCCAACGAATCTGTCAAATCTATAATAAAGCAAAGCTCTGAATGTACTAAATCAAAAGGCAAATTGGTATACAAATTTGAAAAGTCGAAGCTATGTACCGAGGTAACTTTCGGCATGGTATTTATTTCATCAATAACTTCTAATGAATAGTCGACACATTTATTTATGGTAATAACTTACAAAACAGTACCAAGGAAATCAAACAACAACAAATGTGTTGATTCTTCCGAGGATACTTGTAGCTAAACTACCTAATATATGTGAGAAAAAGATAACGGTAGCTCAATAATAAGTGGTGCTATTCGTTTGTAAACGCAGTTAATCGTGGATTAAGAGCGAGATATATATCTAGGTGTATTTTGAAAGTTTCAATATTACCGCATTCAATGACATGACTGGGTAGTCCATTCCATAGGTTTACTACTCGATTGAAAAAGAAATGCTTTGCCTTATGGGAGTTAAAATGCTTTCCGATTATCTTGCAACCATTTCCTCTAGTGTAATTTGATTGATCGATTGTGAAATATTTGTTGACATCAATACCTTTAACAATTGTAAACACTTGAATTATGTCTCAGCCTGCGATTTGTTAAACTGAACAGATTTAACTCTTTTTAGAAGCTCATCATATTACTTTTGTTCTCAGTCTAAGGATATTTGTTGTCACTCTCCGCTATTTTCTCTCCAGTTTATATAATAATGTCTTTTTGATAATATGGACATCAAAATTGTACACAGTGTTGATTATTGATTACTGATTTATTTCACCATTGTAATCATTCCTAAGCCATTGTCGTCTGCTTTCATGCATCGTTTTGGACTCAGGAAAATCAACACAAGCTTTTATTAGGCCTGCATGCAAGCAGGAGTCACATGACTGACTGGTTACGTGTTTTTGTTCTTGTTGGACCATTACGGACCATTATACGGACCATTCGCTAAGTAAAAACAAACTGTCTCTACTTCGGTTATACGAGGTTTTAAGCCATTAAATAAGACTATGGAGCTATGTAGACCAGCTGTGTGTTATAGAGAAAGCTCGATATAGAACTATGTAGGCTACCCCGGCGAGGAGGGTTAAAAAAAAGAGAAAGAAAGGAAGAACAGGAATGCATAGTGTGGATAGATTTAAAAGACTTAAGAGAGAGCGAGAGCGTTATGTGTGTGTGTGTGTGTGTGTGTGTGTATTGTTTTATTATGTGATTGAGAATATGATAAAGCGAGTGAGTAAAATATTATAATAATTACTCGAGGTTGAATAAAGAGAGTGACATGGGGTGTGAGTAAGCACGAAAAGAAGATATTAACATGTTCAATACCTGAAAATGTGCTGGAGACGAGAGTTAATAAGAGTGATGGTCGATACAGGGAGGAGAATATGATGACACAGATGAGTTATATGGGGGATATTAGAGAGGGGGACTGAAGAGGATCGGAGAGATGTTGATAGTAAGGAAGGGATTAACAAGGAGAGGGTAGATAAAACGGAGACAATGAGAGGGTAGACAGTTTACAGGACGCCGCCTATTAGGAATGGTAATCTTGTAAAATTAGCAAGCAAAACAAATTATACTGGACTTTCAACCACTTTATCATGTTATCATGTAAGAGGTGATTATTATTTAAATTTTATTATATATTTATGATGTATATTGTAGATGTTTGCATTATGAATTCACAGGCCAAATTGGCGCTTCCATCCATTTGGAGTGTCCCAATGACGGATGGTGTTGATTGTCCTTCAGACAACCTAAGGACCATAATACAATTAAATTTAAGCTTGCGTAGTCACAATGCTTGTAATGTGAACTATCCCCATACCTGTTAGCTATATGAAGTGATATAAATTGATATTGATTGTTTAAAAGACCCTAATTTTTAGAGAAGACAGAACACTCGGGTACACAATTTAAACATAATTGTCCAATTAGTCTTTCAGGGATAAATAACGTAACAACGAGGAGGGTCAAGCAGGCTAATATATGAAGACAGACGTAATTTAGCAAAATGAAAGAAAAAACAATGGAAATAGAGTTTTAGAGGAGCCACAATGAATGGGGAACAAGAAGGGAAGCTTCAGTCATCTACAGTATATATTATTGGTAATTATTATTAAATATTGTTGTATTTCTATCTATCTATCTATCTATATGCTCAGGCCCAATCCCCATTATGGGGGTAGCCGACTCAAGACAGAGTAAGAACAGGAAAAAACACAAACAACATAAAACAACGAATAAACACAGATAAAAAACACAAATTCACACACATCTAGGTCACCCAGGAGAAGACCCAGAGACCAGGGTCACCAAGGTCGCTCCAGCACTCCCCCGGCCCCCATCCACCCGGAGAGGTTCCGATCTCGGCAGGCAGACATGCAGCGGAGCTAAAGCCACAAGCCCTCCCACCACACTTCCAGGCGCACCCTTCATATTAATCGTCTCCCCGGGCCAGGCGCCTGATGGACTATTATCTAGTCCAACTTGCGCCCGACCCCTTACTTCAAATGACCACGTGTTCACTCAACTATTCACAAGCATTCTCCATTCACTCCTGTCCACCACCACTTCCCCTGCCTGATCTATAGTCATTCCTCTATCATCCAAAGCTTTTCTTACACAGTCTCTCCATCTCAATGGGGGTCTTCCTGCCCTTCTATCTCCCCTTGTACCTGACTCACATATTCTCTTTGTAAGCCTTTCATCTCCCATTCGTTCAACATGACCATACCAGCTCAGCACCCTTCTGTCCACTCTGGCTGACAAATGTTCCTGCTGCCCCACTCTCCTACGTATCTCTTCATTCCTCAATCCGTCTCTACGAGTAACTTCACACATACTCCTCAAGCAGCTCATCTCCATCACATCCAGCCCTCTTTTCTCCTTTTTCTTCAGAGCCCATGACTCAGCCCCATACATCACTGTTGGCACAACAATTCCTTGATACAGTGCACTTTTTACTTTCACTCAGAGATTTCTCGTCTTCCACATACTTCCCATTGCTCCGAAAACCTTCCTTCCTTCACACACTCTGTTTTACCTCCATTTCCATACCTCCACTCCTGCTTATCGTTCCTCCTAGATATTAAAACACTCTACTTGTTCCAATATTTCCCCATCCAGCCTCACATCTAGATTCACCCTATGCTCTCCCCTATTACACACCATTACTTTACTTTTATTGATGTTCACCTTCAGTTTCCTCATTCCACAAACCACACCAAACTCTTTGACTACCCGCTGCAGTTTCTCATCAGAATCCGCCACCAATGCAGTGTCATCAGCGAACAGCAACTGATTCAACTCCCAATCTCTACCATTCTTTCCAACTAAACCCAATCCTCTTTCCATAGTTCTCCTTTTCACCTCCCTCACCACACCATCCATAAACATATTAAACAGCCATGGTGACCTTACACAACCCTGTCGCAAACCTACCTTTACCTCAAACCATTCACTCAACTCACCATTTCCTACTTTCACACATGCTCTGCTCCCTTCATAAAAACTTTTAACTGCTTCTAACAAATTTCCTCCTATTTCATAAATCCTTAACACCTTCCACATTGCTTCACGGTCTACACGATCATACGCTTTTTCCAAATCCATAAAAGCCCAAAATATCTCCTTATGCTTCTCTAAATACTTCTCGCATAACTGTCTTACTGCAAACATCTGATCCACGCACCCTCTTCCCCTCCTGAAACCGCACTGTTCTTCTCCTATTGCAACTTCTGTACACTTTATTATCCTCTCTATCAACACCCTGCCATACAGCTTTCCAACCACTGACAATAAACTAATACCTCTATAACTCGAACACTCCTGCCGATCTCCCTTCCCCTTGTACAACGGCACAATACATGCACTCTTCCAGTCTATTGGTACCATTCACACAGCAAAGCATACATTGAAAAGTCTCCCCAACCAATCTATTATCACATCTCCACCCTTCTGTATACACTCCACAGCAATTCCATCCAAACCTGCTTTTCCCGCTCTCATTTGTTTCACTGCTTCTTTCACCTCATTTTGCTCAATCCTTTCATTCATTCCCTGCCACCTGGGTGGCCTGGGTAACCTATCTACATCCACCTCTGCTTCAATCACTGTTTCTCTTCCATCTCTTGCATTTAACAAAGATTCAAAATACTCGGCATATCTTTTCCTCACTTCAACTGGTTCCACTAGTAATTCTCCATTTGCATCTTTCACTGACTCTTCCCTCTTTTGTCCTCCTTTCCTTACTTTATTTACCTCCTTCCAGAAAATCTTCTTTCGTTCTTCAAAATTCTCACTCAACCTTTGACCCCACTTTTCGTTTGCATCTTTTTTTGCTTCTCTAATTTTCCGTTTTGCCTCTCCTTTTCTCCTTGTACCTCTCCCATACCTCAACACTACCATCCTGTAAAACCCTCTCAAAACACTGTCTCTTCTCCTCAACTGCCTTTTTCACCGTATCATTCCACCACTCGCTTCCCTTCCTGATACCTCTGCCTCCTACTTTCCTTTTACCGCATAATACCTCTGCAATTTGTGACGTTAACCACTCCGTTAGAACCGCATGGCTTGTCCTACAGTGACTCGCTAGGATCGCCAGGGCAGTGGATGGGGCTACAGTTTATGTATTAGAGTGTGCTTTATTTCATATGAAAGCTTGTGTCATGGGCAGTCCAGAAAGGCTCTTTGTTTTCACCCATGTCAAGGCTTTATATATTTAATTGTAAAGTATATGTTTTATCATTAACTAGTAATGATGGGATCTGGGAGAGAGAGAGAGAGTAGAACAGAGGGAGAGGGAGCGCTCAGTGTTTTTGTCTCGCTCGATGACGTCACGGCTGGCTGCCTCGCGGGGGTTGGTGGAGAGAGGTCCTTACCATGCTGCAAGCTCTCTTGCCGGTGGCTAGAGGACTTGCAACCGCTTTTTTCCCACGCACCTCGAGCTAGTGTGAGTATATATACAGTTCCTCGCCACTCTCTCCCTCAGATCTGGTTTCTAGAACGCACCCATTTTTTTCCCTTGCTATCTGTCCCCGCTCCGTACCTGAGAATCTTTTCCTCTGCCTATCTCTCTCATTTTCCATATCTTTCACCACCTTTTATTAATATTATACCCCCTCTGGTTAACTCTGCAAAATCAGCTTCATGCTGGCCAGTTGTATTGTGCGTTAAGGTCTGATATAACCTATGTATGTTAGTTGTTAAGATAAGTGGATCACGAAGCATTGGTTGGCATTTATATTGTTTAGTACTGCTTCCTTTAGTTATTAGTGTTCTGCTGGATTAGATAATGCTAGACTAGGAGTCTGATATTATAAGGTATTGTTTCCTATGAGTGCTGGCTTTAGTTAAAAGCTGCACGACATACCTGAGAACTGGAGTTGATTGAGAATAGAGCATGCACGAATGAGGGCTTTTTGCCTATACCATTCTGCACTGTTCTAGTCTCGATTGTTTGTCTTTGAGGTACGCCAGGAGAACGCTTAATACTTCGGTATTAAGGTTTCTCAAGAGAGCTACCCTTCATTATAACGTAATATTTGACGCACAGACTTGTGATTTACACTAGGCTATGCGGCATGCCATGCGCACCAGTATCTCGTATCATTGACTCTAGCTAGACTTTATCAGTCACAGTAGACATTAAGTATATTAACCTAATTACTCTTTTTATTCATACCCATTTATGATTACACAAGCATTTCGCAGCCTAGTTTGATGTATTGAGACACAAACGACTTAGGCTCTTTTTGTTGATAGGAATACTGCATTGTCGTGGCGATTATTATTATTGTTGTTGTGTTTAGGATATTCTTGGCTCCGACGGCATTATATATATTCTGCCTTTTTGTGTGCATAGCCTGCACGAGCATTGTTCCGCTGCCTGCCTTTTTGGGTTCCATTTCCGATACGAGCATCTTTATAGCATCTAACATTTAAAGAAGATTCCTTGTTAGTGTTGAAGGACTTTAGTGCACTTTCTTTCATGCAGGAGTGCCTGACATTTATTGATTAAAGTAACGTAAGCTGTAACTTCTCTTACCACCTTACTTTGCATACCATAACCAAGCACCTTCGGTTATAGGTAGTAATAGGCTGTTTTCACATAACATTAAGCCTAAAGTAGACGCACATTTATTGAGAGTTTGATAGCCTATTATTGCATATAGAACTCTGTAGAGTATTTGTGTTCTTTGTTCACTGGGAATATACATCAGAGGTTGGAGCTAGCGCTTTCCGTTGTAACATTTATGCCATTACTAGTCCAATGAATAAGAGCCCTGATATATTTGAACCCCAGTCGTAACAAATTGCTTTCACTCCTTTCTTAAACTGTTGCCATTCAACCTCTACTTCTCTCTCTTCCATCTCTCTCACTTCCATCACTTTTCATTTAACCTTTCCTTGTACTCCCTCTCTTTTGCACTCTTCTCTAACTCACTAACTTTTATTACCTCTTACTTCACGCTTGTCTCTTATTCTCCTGTAACTCTTAGCTTTCCCTCCACCAGATAATGATTTGACATACCCTCTGTCTCACCTCTCACCACATTCACATCCAGCAGTCTACACAATTTTTCCCTTGTCACCAGCACATAATCCATCAATGCCCTCTCTACAATCTCACCCCTCACAAGTCTATGCCAGGTGTACTTGTGATATAAACCTTTTTTTGAAGAAAGTATTACCTACACTCAATCTGCACGCTTCACATACATTTTTCAGTCTTTCTCCACTCTCGTTTACACCATCCACACCAAAACTACCGATGACTCCCTCAACAGGCTCATTTCCTATCCTAGCATTTAGGTCCCCTAAAACTATAACATTTTCATTTTCATCAAACCCTTGTAGACAATCTGTCAAATCCTCCCAGAAACCCTCTACCTCATCTAACTCTCTTTCACTTCCTGGTCCATACGCACTTACAAAAACACAGCTTTCACCCTTAAACTGCATCCGCACCCACATTAGCTTTGATGACACCTCTTTCCACTCTTTTATAAACTCTCTCAACTCCTCCTTCACAATAATAGCCACTCCTTCTTTCCCCCTGACTCCCTCGTCTACTCCAGACTTTCTACCTATCACGTTTCCAAAAACCACTTCTCCCTCTCCTTTCATCTTTGTTTCATTCAGTGCAAGCACATCATACTTCCTTCTTTCAAATAACCTTCCAATATCCTCTCGCTTCTCATTTGTACTACATCCACGCACATTCAAAACTCCTATTCTTAGGGTCCGGGACCACGAACGCATTCCCTCGCCCCTATCTCTGTCTCGTTATTTTTTTTGGTAGATATATTTAAGGGGAGAAGGATACCAGGGCCCCCGCCCCCGATCCCCTTTAGCCGACTTCTACGTCTCGCCGGAGAAAAGCGGTGGTGGAAATTTCTCACCCCTCCACCACAGAGGAGGCTACCTGCACCAGAAAGTGGCGGGCGTTGGGGTCGCCGCATCCCTACGCCATTTGAAAAAATTAGAGATGCAGAGGGAGAAAAAGATAGAAGGGGCGAAGGGGCTATGGGAAGTAGAGGACACCAACCCTCACTCTGACAAAGGGTCAGCGTTTGTCAATAAATTCTGGTTTATTGATAAGTATGTATCAGTCTGATTTAATGGGAATGCTCGGATATATCATAAGTACACTAATATTATTTAGTGGTAAGTACACTATTTTTCTAGATATATGTGTTGTCATGATACTGACAGTTTATAATATTTTAGAAGGCACAATTTCCATGCATTTATTATAGATATATTGTTTTATAGTTTTCAGTGATTAGCATATTATATACTGTATACTTATGCCTATATTTTGAATAATTAAAATAATTGGTAATTGAACACTGCATCTCGGGTGGATGGGACTCGTTAGCCTTGGTCGGCAACCCGTCTAGGGGAGACAACCTTATACAAATTCGGGTGGATGGATCTCGTTACCCTTGCTTGGCAACCTGTCTACGGAAATAGGCCATATACAAATCCGTAATGCTTACCTAAGGTTGAAGTAGGTTAGTGGATGGAGTAGCCGCACACCATTAGAAAAACAATGCTAATAAGATACATAAAAAACCTCCGAGTCAGACGGACCATAAATTGAGTGATCAATCCTGTAAGTCCTTCAGTAAACTGGCACGGGTTGTCCCTCTTGCTGGGGATAGGTCCACTTAGGGGCATCTTGTGTATGGCGACCCTCATGAAGGGGAGTAAGGCGTCCGCCAATAGATAGATATATATATATATATAGAGATAAATAGATCTCATAGTATTCTTCATTTCGAAATAGCAATAACTTTCCTGAATTATATAGAAGCCTGACATTGTTTTCTTTACAATAAATCATATATAATTGAGTTACTTATATCTTCTTTACAAGTAAACCAGACTTTTAACAAATGTATATATATCTCACCATAAAGAGTAGTACACTAGATATTTCATATCGCCATTTCGAGTTTACAAAATACTTTAGAGCCGTCACATATAACGGTCTCCGTTTCAATTAGCATAAAAGATAATGATGATACTCCATCCATCAGTTGTAGGGTTGGTATTAAAGTCCCCCTGGGGCTTTGTTTGAGGCGGGTCAGAGAGAGTTGTTGTGTTGAGTGATGGGTGTTGGATGCATAGCTGGGTTGAATGAGTTGGTGAAGTGAGTAATGAACAGGTTTCTATATGGTATGATCTATCTATATGCTCAGGCCCAATCCCCATTTTGGGGGTAGCCGACTCAAGACAGAGCAAGAACAGGGAAAACACAAAAACAACATAAAACAAAAAATAAACACAGATAAAAAACACAAACTCTCACACATCCAGGTCACCCAGGAGAAGACCCAGAGACCAGGGTTACCAAGGTCGCTCCAGCACTCCCCCGGCCCCTGACCACCCGGAGAGGTTCCGATCTCGGCAGGCAGACATGCAGCGGAGCCAAAGCCACAAGCCCTCCCACCACACCCTTCATATTAATCGTCTCCCCGGGCCAGGCGCCTGATGGACTATTATCTAGTCCAACTTGCGCCCGACCCCTTACTCCAAATGACCACGTGTTCACTCAACTATTCACAAGCATTCTCCATTCACTCCTGTCCATCACCACTTCCCCTGCCTGATCTATAGTCATTCCTCTATCATCCAAAGCCTTTCTTACACAGTCTCTCCATCTCAATGGGGGTCTTCCTGCCCTTCTATCTCCCCTTGTACCTGACTCACATATTCTCTTTGTAAGCCTTTCATCTCCAATTCGTTCAACATGACCATACCAGCTCAGCACCCTTCTGTCCACTCTGGCTGACAAATGTTCCTGCTGCCCCACTCTCCTACGTATCTCTTCATTCCTCAATCTGTCTCTACGAGTAACTCCACACATACTCCTCAAGCAGCTCATCTCCATCACATCCAGCCCTCTTTTCTCCTTTTTCTTCAGAGCCCATGTCTCAGCCCCATACATCACTGTTGGCACAACAATTCCTTGATACAGTGCACTTTTTACTTTCACTCAGAGATTTCTCGTCTTCCACATACTTCCCATTGCTCCGAAAACTTTCCTTCCTTCACACACTCTCTGTTTTACCTCCACTTCCATAATAGTACTGATAATAGTATGATAGTACTGTATTTTAGCTGAGTGGTGAGAGCTACTGCATTTTGCATTGCTGAACAAAATGATGAGTAATGGACGAGATGTTGGGCTGGATGAAGAGCTTGTTGATGAAACAAGTGAATGATCAGTCATTGTATTTTAAAATTACTTAAGTTATTACAAAGGGAAGACATAAATAAGGGAAGAGCATAAAAGACTTCCCTAACGCCAGATATCGAATAATAAAGTTCTGGAAACATTACTGATAAAGTTATGCCACCATTCGCACGTATGGGATTCCGCAAGAGATGATTGTGCCAACCCTGAAATATTTGTGGGGTCAAGTCCTATATCTAGCTTTGTTGATACGCGATCTGGATGATTTATGACTTGTGAAATCTGTTCGTAGATAATCTGAACAGAAACGGATGAATGAGAGAGAGAGAGAGAGTATATAAGGGAAGGTGTGTCAAAAAATGAAATTAATGGGAACCTTGCATAAAGAGCCACGACAGCCGAGTGGAGAACACGCTCAGTAGCTCACGTGTGAATCTGCTTGAACTGGGTTCGATCGCACCCAAGGTGGACATATTAAGTGTGTGTGGTGTACTAGTACTTCCTAGCGTGTTTAACATGTTCACATCCAGTCGGGGGACCCTTCTACTACCTATATAGACAAATAACACACACAACAAAGCCACTCCAATAGCTTCCTTTCTCTCCAACTCATCACTCTTCGAAAAGTATATATGAGGTGCCATTGTAAAGCCTTATCCCTCCATACCTTCACCTGACCTGACCTGACATCCAAATATACAATATAATAGAATGTGGTACTAAAGAGGTAAAAAATAACTGAAGGATATGAAAAGAAAGAACGAGTTCCAGATGCCGGAGCGACCGAGACCGAGCTACAGACATCGAGGAAAATACCATAATAAAACGATACGAAGACCAGCTGTATGTGTGACCATAACTCCGGCAGATAGTTTTTGTTCTTCACTTTGATAGATGGAACACAGAGAGATGATGGATGCGGAATAGTGTTATTGGAAGGAGAGAGGAATATGATTAATAGTGGAGGGTCAGAGTGACAAATGTACAGTGCTATGTTTCCCTTTGTGAGGGTGATGATAGCATGGCTGGAGGGAACAATGGGGAAGTAGTTTGTGGAATGATTGTTCACACAGGTAGAAGGAGAGAGTTTGTTCCCAAGCTATCACCACTTCTCATTTGAGTGACTCCCTACATATACACAATGTTCTCATACAACCGCTCTCAACCCTTCAACTGTAGTCCAATTGCTCTCATCTTTTGTATCTCTAAAGTTTTTGAAATTATTCTTACTTGCACATTTCTTAAGCATTTCTCTTCTCATAATCAAATTAGAATTTTTAGATTCAGATTATTTTATTTAGCCTGTGGATTACATTATATTTTTGTTACAAGACAAAATAATATTATCTATCTGAGCCTTATGAGAGTATCTCTCCTTAAGGTACCTAGTATTACTCGAACTACACGAGACAAATTAAAAGTAAAACAAACTGAACATAAAATGAATCTACAGATACATATATTTAACACACATATAACAACACTATGGCGAGAGTACTGTACTTTTAGAGTATTTGAGTGTTCACTAGTAAACATGGGTACAAGAGGAACATAGGTTCACCTTATACACATGCATTATTTATATACCTTCCCTGCAATTATGTATCGGTACATGCATATATAAATAAAAGGGCCAACATACACACACACACCAACACACACTCACCAATGTGTTCAGATTCACAGTATGCACATACTTATGCAGCTACATTAATTGAAAGGTAAATATTTTGTATACATACATGAAGACTTTAACGCCTATATACAGAGATACAAAAGTGACACATTCACACACGACTTTCAGATCACCAGTATGGCTTCCTTAAGGGTCGCTCTACTGATGATTTTCTTTCATATCTTACTAACAGTTGGTCATCCTCCTTTCAGGACTTCGGTGAAATCTGTTGTATTGCCCTAGACATACTAAAGGCCTTCGATAGAGTCTGGCACGAATCTCTAATTTCTAAACTACCCTCTTTCGGTTTATATACCTCGATCTGTGTCTTTGTCTCTATTTTCCTTTCCGGCCGTTCCATAGCTGCAGATGTGGACAGCCATCGTTCACTTCCTAATCTTATTAACTCCGGTGTTCCTCAGGGTTCTGTCCTAATTTTTGTCCTAATTTGTTGTCACTCTGACCCTCCACTATTAATCATATTCCTCTCTCCTTCCAATAACACTATTCCGCATCCATCATATCTCTGTGTTCCATCTATCAAAGTGAAGAACACTTTTTAATCTTTCTAATTTTCATAGATGATCTTCTCAACTACACCTCCTGTCCTATCCATTCATATGCAGACCACTCTGCCATACGCTATTCAATTAGTTTTCCAGAACGCCCCAGTAAACAATCTCTCAAAGACAAACGTAATAAAGCCATAGAACACTTAACTTCTGCTCTAACTACCATTTCCAATTGGGGCAGAGAAACCCTTATTGATTGTAATGCTTCCAAAACACAATTTCTCCATCTAAATACCCGTCATGAACTCCCTGAGGACTATCCCTTATACTTCAACAATACAAAAGTCAACCCTTCATCTTCTCTCAGTAATCTTAGTGTCTCTTTTTCTTCTGCTCTCACTTGGAAGGACCATATTACCAGTCTTGCTAAGGCAGCCTCCCAGAAGCTGGGTGTGCTCAACTGCCTTAAAGGGTTCTTTACCCCTGCACAGCTTCTTGCTCTGTAGAGGGGCACAGTGCGTCCTTGTATTAAGTATTGTTCACATGTCTAGGGAGGATCCTCTCAAACTGCACTCCTAGACACCTAGACAAAGTAGAAAGGAAAGGCTTTTGTATCATTAACTCCCGTCCACTCACCAACTCTCTGCAATATCTCTCTCTTCGCCGCAATATTGCATCCCTCTCGCTATTCTATCGCTAATACAATTATTATGTTCTCCACCAACCAACTTTACTCCTAAACTCAATTAATGAAATTAACAAACACATGTGGCAGTCCAGGGATTCAAACTCTGGAAGCTCACACCGAAAACCAACACTTATGCATTGCACCACAAAGACAATGTTCCTCAGAGCTTTCCAAGTGCATACCACCTCCTCTACGTAGGGTACGTAGTACCCATTTCACAACACAATCCCACCCCTACTCTGTGCAAATCCCCAACCCAGGAGTTAAACGTTATTCCCAGTTTTTCGTCTATTCAACTGCTGAGCTCTGGAACTCTCTCCCAGAATCAGTCTTTCCCTCTTCCTATGACTTAAATTGCTTCAAACTCAGTGTGTCCAGGCATTTTGGCTCGAACGTGCCTTGATATTGGCGATGTTACTCTTTGGGGGAAGCACTCGATACAGACAGTTCTGCCATTTGTCTCCCTCACTCACATAGAAAACAAACAAAAAGTTACCTTGAGGGGTCGCAAGTCCCATTGTTGCTTGTATTCCTGTGTACTCCCTTTGTAGTCTCCCTCTCTCTCTCTCTCTATCTGTATGTGTGTTATCAGGTCCCTGTCGCTCTTCCCATCATTAACAACTTCCCGTTTATCTTCTCACCACATTTCCGATCTGCATATTGCCTTCACTGTCAGCAAATTAGTGTGTGTGTGTGTGTGTGTGTGTGTGTGTGTGTGTGTGTGTGTGTGTGTGTGTGTGTGTGTGTGTGGTGTGTGTGTGTGTGTGTGTGTGTGTGTGTGTGTGTGTGTGTGTGTGTGTGTGTGTGTGTGTGTGTGTGTGTGTGTGTGTGTGTGTGTGTGTGTTACTCAGTTACTTGTTCGTCAAGGGGAATCCACGCAATGCGAGCTAAGCTCATTATTATCGCGCCTCCTTAACTGGGAATGTATTGCGTGAAATGCATGTTAAGTGTTTTATGTACTGTTGGAATGGCTGTGGATGTGTGTGTAGTCTGTATTTAGCCAATTGGCGACATCGGAAACGAAGGCTTAGGGTGGATCTGTATGGTACCATTCTCACTATAGACGGTACCGTCTCGCCCGAAGGCTTAGGTAGCCATCAGCTTAGGTGAACCATATGATACCCATCTCGCCTTGTACCATTTTTGCCAACCCCAGATGGGACGTCACAACGTCGTCCACTTATTCCAGGTACCTATTTATAGCTAGGTGAATGAGGCTAACACATGAAAGGAGACAAGCCCAATTTGTCTCCGCCCGGCGGGATTGAACCACCTCGTGTGTGAGACGAGGGGTCTACTAGGCTACGGGCTGTGTGTGAGAGTGAGTGTGTGTGTGTGTGTGTGTGTGTGTGTGTGTGGTGTGTGTGTGTGTGTGTGTGTGTGTGTATGTGTGTGTGGTGTGTGTGTGTGTGTGTGTGTGTGTTGTGTGTGTGTGTGTGTGTGTGTGTGTGTGTGTGTGTGTGTGTGTGTGTGTGTGTGTGTGTGTGTGTGTGTGTGTGTGTGTGGCTGCTGTTTATTATTATTGTAGTACTTATTATATGTTTCTAAATATACTACTAAGGTGGGGAATAATTCGACAGTTATTTAGAAGTTCGCATACTTTATTTAACAAACTTACTAATAGCTTTATGCTAACCTAGTAACTATTTCTCTGTTCGGGCCGAAATGAGTTCAATACACAGATTGAATATTTCGTCGACCCACAATAGATTGTACGTTGGAACTCGAGAGCTCCCGTTACCACCTATTTGGATTCCCGCTATTCAGGTATTGACTCACTCCGACTTCGATCCAAAGGCACGTTACTAGTCTCCAAAATAATATAGTTTTACCGGGTCCTACTGTGTCCACTCAAGAGACCAGGGCATTAATAAATCTGACCTTTATTTCCCTATCTAGAACACTAGATAATTATATTCTTAACTAAACTGCAAAATAATATAACTTTACCGGGCCCTAATATGTCTACTCAAGAAACCAGGGTGTTACTACATATGACTTCTATCTCCCTATCTAGTACACTCTTATATTATATATTCTTTTAACCCTATATAATATATCTACTCAAGAGACCAGGGTGTTACTACATAATTATGACCTCTATCTCCCTATCTAAAACACTCTTATATTATATATTCTCTTAACCCTATTACCAATAAATCTGTATACCACGTATACAATCTATTCCAATAATATATATCAACAAATGGCTTGATATGATCAGTATCTCAAAATACCTACATGAATAACATTCACGGCTTAATCCTCTACATATATTTTATGATTACAATATTATACTTGACTTAATACTCGTAACGCTTACCACGGAACCGATGGAACATTCTTTTAAACAATATGATTGACAATGTTTCCGTTATAACAAAAATATATAGTTTATCATACGGACCAGTGTCCTTCTCTATTTCTCAAACTAGAGCTGATCTAACTGCATCTATTCTTTATTCCCCTGAGCCCTATAGTTGCTTATCTATTTATGAACCATCCTCTCTTACTTTAATGTTAATGTCTATTTGCTGCCCTATAAGATCCTATACTATTGATAGCTAAACGGACACGGAGCCTTCTCTGTCAAGAATAACTAATATTCTCTTAACACATAATCCTTATATTTCTTTTCATAAGTCTAATATCTTTCTCTTTATTCTTTCCTATAAGAACACATCAATTATTTATTGGTTGGAACCACTGGGTTTGTCAAGCATTTTCTCTCTTTCTCGAAATCTGGTTCGGGCCCAATATGGTTCCTTTAAAAATATATGACAGTCTTAGGTATCTACTGGAAAAACTTCACCACCACAGAGCCAGCCAATAGCTCAACTGGAAATCTTTGCTCCCATCTACTATTTGTCATCCCTCTTGAATCGCTTGGCTGTATGTGTGCAAGCCAGCGATGTGACGACAGGCGTCCGGACACTGAAGGTGTATCCGCCTAGTAGGGGAGAGTGATGCCAGGCCCGAGGTGGACTTTACTGGAACTGGAGGAGTGGGCTGGAAGGTTGGAACAAGTGGTTCCCAAGCTAGGGAGAGAATATGGGTTGGAAGAAGTTAGCCCAGTGTATTCCGAGAGATGAATGAACTCTGCAGCTTCCCCCCCCCCCCTTGATATAGCCCCGCCTCCCGCTTTCTGGCGCTGTGATTGGCTGAGCCGATGCTCGGCCAGTCGTTGGTTTGGCCGCGCGGCTCGAATATTTCCTTCATTCGCTTCAGCTCTTTTCGCTCCATAATAAGTTCCTGGAAGCTGGTTGTGAATGTCTTTTATTGGCTTACGGGAGTATAGGGCTGGCACTGATGCATTAGACCTATTGCAACCAGAGGAAACGGCCTGTGGAGAGAGCGATAGCGAGTTTAAAGGTGAAGCTGTACACGTAGCTGTCAGCTCCGAAAACGGAGGCTTCTGATTGGTCGGCCGGGAAGGTGTGGCATGTTTACAGCAAGAGTCTAGAATGTCAAACTCAGATGGTTTAAAGGGAAGGTTAAAGGGAGCGCGTTGATTGGCTGGCAGTCTTTTTACTTTTATTATTATTATTATTATTATTATTATTATTATTATTATAATTATCATTGCTATTTTGTTTTACAATGGTACTATCTCGGAAAAATGTATTACTCATTATCTGAAATCTTACTTTTCTGTGCAAGTCTTTAATATCTTCCTTGAACAAGCTTTGCTTGTCAGAGTTTGTTCAATCAAAGTTTGACGAAGAACTTGTAAAGTTATGTTTTGTAAAGCTTCTCTCCTGGTATAAATTGAATGTACTCTGTTCACACCTTACCACAATTAGAGGGTAATTAATGGTTCAGGTGCCTTGTAATTATTTCCTGATAAAGATAGAGAATACAATCCTCCAGTGTTGTTAAGGTGCTCCACGACTGTTGAACTCATAATTATATAGATATATAGTGTATCTATAATTCTGTACCGTAATTATTAAACTGGCAGTGGTAGAAATTCTGATTGGCGTCAAGCTCTGGCACTGCTAATTGGTTCAGTTAATGACCATGTGTTCCCCGAGTAATTATTGGCTAATTATTCACTAATACTATGAACAACTACTGTATTTTTATGAGCTGTAGGTAGGTGATTAATAGGTTTCTGTTCTGTATTGCTTTAGTAATTTATTGATTAGGTAAAACTTTGCACTCATTCAGTCCCTTTTTAACTATTCCTTGGCCATTTATATTTGCTCAACTATGTACCAGTAGCTATTTAATGTCTGCTTGCTCTTAGTTATTCTCCAAGTTCTAAAGGCTCTTTGTATCTGTGTGTAAATCAAAGGTCCGTTAATGTTATTGTTGTCCTTACCTCACCTGTCCTCTACCTCCACCTCTGCCCCACTCTCCTCCACCACCATCACCACCACCACAACCACCATTTCTATGATACACTATTATTGTGCCAGAGATCCAAAACCATAATATATAATACCCTGAATGATTATGTTGTTTTTTCAGATTATATGATTATTATAATACAATTAGTATACGGTAACCCCAAAACACTTTTATATACCATGTGCATTCAGTCATGGTGCATCTTGATATAACTGTCTGCCACCTGATGTGAGCAGCGAAAACGACCGATGATACCTCACCCAGTCACTCCTGAGCTGATGCTTCTTCTCAGTAGTGATCTCTTCTATTCATGAATAATAACACACTCCGCCTGATGTGGTGAATACAAGTGGAATAAAGCTGCCCAGTTGATGATGTAAAATCCTTAACACTCCTGCAATATTTCTCTAAGTTCACAAAATCCTAAGCAAGGTCGCCATTTGTTACGACCGGGGCTCGTATAAAACAAGGGCTCTTAATCATTGGACTAGAAAGGCACACAGCCACAACGGTAACACTAGATCCAACCCCTGAACTTATAATGCCGGCGCACAAAAACACCTATACCCTCCAAAGTTAAATCTGCGATAACGGGGTATCCTATAACTCGGTATAAGTGCACTACTACTACGGGCTGATGAGCTCTGATACAGCCTGATCACAACAACATACAATTACGTTAATAAGGTATACTAGGAAAAGATAGAGATCTTAATTAAATCACTGCAATGATTTAATGCAAACTAGAAGAAGGTATATTTAAAGTTACTCTAAACAATAATGAACTGTCACTCCTATACTAAAGAAAGTGAACGAGAGTCCCAAAGCATCGAGCAGGAATCTTCTGAAGAAAGTCTGAAGCTGGGGTAAGATGATTGTATCGGACTTTGAACTGTTATATAATGCAGGAACAGGAAATGACAAGTGTATGGACATATAGGGTTAACTGGCACGGGAATAATAATAACTGCACAATAGTATTGTCTCCAACAACAAAAAGAAGTACTTCCTCAGGCAACGCAAAAGCCTGCTCGGGTTGTGCAACTCAACAACAACCAAGACTTATAAACAATGTGAATAACAATGCATACATAACATAAGAGTTTATAATTCTAAACGGGTGTCAGCTAGGCTAATAAAGTCTAGCTGGGATGTCGTATGCTAGGAAACAATGGCTGAGCAAGCGGCTCGTAGCCTAGCAAGGTCCTTAAGACTGTGCGGCCAAATTACGTTAATTGACGGGGTGCTCTCTTGAGAGATCCAGATCGCTAGTATCCGTTTCTCTCCTGGCGACCCTCTCAAAGTCAAAGCAAACGAGTTAGCACAGTGTTGGGTGGCAGAGGCAAAAGCCCTCACTCGCAACACAGTGCTAAACTCACAAGGTACACAGTCAGAAAGACCACCTAGGCTTCCCACATCTCCGTTGCGATTGTACAGGTTCAACAAAACCTAGTACACATCGGAAATCACAACAACAATGGCCTCACCCCAGTCTAGCATTAAATAGCCCAGCAGACAGCCAAGGAATAGGCAGGGAGACACCGTGAGTGTGTCGAACCTCTACAGACAAAATGGTAACCCCTCCAAAATGCCTAACTAAACATATAATATCTGAGAGCTTCAGCATATAATACGATGGCCGATATATGAAATCGTGCAGAACCAAAGGGGAGTTATGATATTAAATAGAGAGCAAGAATGAGAGTTAAGAAGTTGAGAGAGAGACAAAGTGCTCTATAGGTAGAAGTTGGTGACAGGTGGCAAGGGATATGTTAAGGGTATGCTGGTCAAACAAGCTCTGAAGAGAGTAACTCCTCGGGACCCCTAGGATCACACACAAAGGCATGGTGGTCAGCCAATCACAGGCCGCAACGTCACCAGGCAGCAGGGCTGCAGAAGGCGCCAGGAACCACCAGCCAATCAAGAGGCGTGGGAAGGCACGCGCACGAGCCCACAAGCGAGGGGGAGGCAGCACATGTATATGCACGCACACACTACCACCCCACTGCCTATATTATTCTCTCTCCTTAACTATATACAATGCATCTTATGTTCTACTCATTATATAAAATGCTTCCCCTTGTCACAGACGAAAATAAAGACCACCATGGGACTGTCTGCAACAACACGAACACTATGAAAGAAAGAACAACATTGTAGATAGACTGTAGTCAAATACATTACCCCGGCGAGTGCTAGCGAGTGGCCAAGCGAGCGGCTGAGCCCACATGGCGTTCTGCCACGCTGCAGGCATCACAAAAGACACTGATGAGGGAGCAATTGTATGTATGGAGTATTCTAATAGTTATTCATGAATAATTACTGATTTATATCTTTGATATGCATTACTTTTGTGTTTTAACTTGTATTATTGTATTAACCATCACTGTCTTATTTTTCACCAATGTATTTTTCTCACCAATTCACGCGTTTTAATCGACCATCATGTTCCCTATCAATGGTCATCATTTTGTCTCTCCCCAGTCTGAGTGTGTGAGAGAACAGCTATGATTTGTATGTATGTTTTTTTCTGTATGTATGTATTTACTCAGGCCCATTCCCCACTTGTCCTATACTTTTTTTGTTCTAGGGGTGGCCGACTCAAGACAGAGCCCGAATAGGGACAACACAACAGAAAACAATGAACACACAAAAACAAAATACAAATTCACACACATCTAGGTCACCCAGAATACCCAGACACAAACGTCACCAAGATCCCTCCAGCACTCACGCGGCCCCCGACCACCCGGAGAGGTTCCGGTCTCAGCAGGCAGACATGCAGCGAAGCCGAAACCACAAGCCTGCTCACCACCCTTCCAGGCGCACCCTAATATTGGTCACGCAGGTTCTTCCTTATTTATCACCAGGACCAACAAATATGGTTCTCCACCTCTTCCTTCACTCTTCTCTCTTTTACTCCTCCATCCTCCATTTTATATATTTGATTTATTTCTTCCGTTGTAGTCATCATGTTCCTCCTCTTGCTACTGATATTGGCCTCGGGTCCTTCTCCCCAATATGTCTCCACCACCAACAAAGCGAGACTCTTATCCTCCTCCTCTTACCCTTCTTACGTCTTCACTCTTCTCTTTGCTCATATTCCACTATTTCTTTCTGTGTGTGTTTTTTGTTTTCTTTTTACGCATCTTAATTTTTCTCTTTCCTTCTTATCCATTCTCCCTCCCCCATCTCTTCTTGCACCTCCTCCTCCCTACTTCCTTATTTCCCTTTTAATTTCTCATCTATAGAGTTTGACACGGCTTTGGAGAGAGAGAGAGAGAGAGAGGGAGCGTACCAATGAGGGAGAGCAGAGATTATATGGAAATACTGGTATATAGGTTGGAGACTGATTAATTACATGTACAGGGGGGTTCGGTGTGATCCAGTGCCAGTTGTCAGGTCCCCACCACCACCACCACCACCACCCACCATCACCTGGTACAAGGATGGTCACCTACTAAGTCCCGGAGGGAGGATTGTTATGTCAGGTGAGGGATTTAATTCCGTTTAACTGCTTCTACTTTCGTAACACAAGATGATCCCTCATTTGTATCTAATCTCAAATGTCTCATCCACATCAAGCCTGTCCTGCATCAGTGACACTCATTATCTCTACTTATATTCGTCACTTAGAACTGAAGTTGTGCTCACGTTGCATGAATCCTTCAGTATGTTTTAAATATGTATAGCAGTTATCTCACATACATAATATTCCCCTTCACACTGATACCACACCTCACTGCTTTGTAGAGAAAGGTTATGACAGACACAAAGGGTTTACGGGCCTCAGAGGAAGGGTAGAACTCCTAAGATAGCTCTTCCTAGAATATGACCCTAAAGGAAGGACCTCTAAATACTAATTACATTTAATTGTCGGTGTATTTATTGTTTACTTGAAGCCGTACGGCTGAAAATCTAGAGTTTTTTCTTAACAAAGGTACAGTTCCATGCTTATTGTAGCTTAACTACGAGGTTACATGCTACCTTTGGTGACTGGAGGTGTCTGGGTTCCCACCATGGTACGTACGTACGCAGATAACTATGGATCCCACTGTTTGTGTATGAGATGTGTAGGTCCATTAAGGGAATTCCGATTTCTAATATATATAACAAAACCAAACATATCATCACTAACATATGTTTAGTTAATTTTTGTCTTCTAGTGTTTTTGTATATATTTGTATATGCAGTGCAAATAATGTTTCTCAAATTTGAGTTGGAATTATACATAGTATTGTGTCGTGTAATACTTAAAGCTCCAGTAACACTAATCAACTATTTCTCTTATTGAGAATAATGGCATTATATATTTCAATTTTCAGGGTGAAGTAATAATAATAATAATAATAATAATAATAATAATAATATTTATTCAGTTAGCATTTTACAGTGTTGGTACCACATAATATGTTACAAATATGACTTGTACCAGCCTTGCATAATTCCAACTAAGGATAGCCCAATAAGGCCGTTAGGCGTATTTCCATTGGGGTCCTTGTGGGAATAGGTTAGCTGAGAAAAAGGGGAGGACGAAAAAAAGTAGATACTTTAGAGAAAGTATTTCTAGGGGGTTATTTTAAGATACCTTACATCCTATAGTAAATAATTATCAGTAATCCGTAATCAGAAATCATTTCAGTTTGTTTTGCCTATCTCGTATGTCGTAATTAGTAGTAGACATAAGCTTGGTGCTCCCTTCTCGCTGCTGTCCGGTTCAGGTGCTCTTTCAGGCTACGTCTGAAGGAATACAAGGTTCTCTTTTCACGGACTGACTGGGGTAAATCGTTCCAGTCTTTGATGGCAGTGAAGAAGAATGTTAGCTTACCCTGTCCTTGGATTCTCGGGACCGTAAAATTAAACATCCTATTTCTTGTATTATGTCCACTCCTCTCATTTGCTTTAAAACAATTACTCTTTAGATACTCTGGAGCTATGTCATAGAATATCTTGAAGGCAATAGCGAGCCTGATTTGTATGGCCCTGTCAGAGACATTGAGCATACCAAGTGACTGAAGTTGTTCCTGGCCAACATGCGATCTGGGTCCTAGGTTCAGCATGAACCTAATAATTTTATTTTGAGTGACCTGAAGTTTGTGCTGTGCTGGTTTAGATGATGCAGAGTACCAGGATGACACAGAATAGTCAAAATGACATTGAACAAGCGCTTGGCATAGGGTATTTTTGGTCGCCGCTGGCAAGCATCCCACTTGTCTATACAGGTATTTTATATGTGCTCTACATTTACTCAGGATAGATTCCAGAATTGTTTCACCTGACAGAGTCGAGTCCAGTTTTATTCCGAGATATTTCACTTGTGACACTGTTGTTATAGGAATATCATTACAGTTGACCGAGAAGCCCACATTGTCTTTCAGTTTGCGTTTTGTTCTACATAAGATGGCTTCCGTCTTGCCCAGGTGAAGAGATAGTCTATTGTCCACTAGCCAATCACTACACGATTATAGTTCTTTGGAAAGTGAAGCGGCAATACTTATTGGGTCGTTTCCTGAAACCAGAAGCACGCTGTCGTCAGCATACAGTAATAATTTACACGAGACGCTCAGTTCCATGTCGTTCACATAACAGAGAAAGAGTAAGGGACCAAGGATGCTTCCCTGCGGGACCCCACAGTTAATTAGCATAGGATCAGATATATTATCATCAATGTTGACTCTTTGTGTTCTACCACTAAGATAAGATTTAAACCAGTTCACTGACCCAATGCCCATTGCTTGTAGTTTATTACAGAGGATATCATGGTCTACTGTAGCAAACGCTTTTTTGTAGATCAAGAAGAACCATACCGGTGTAGTTACCTTTAGACATTTCTTTACGAATGTGATCTGTTAAGTGGATGAGACAGGAGTCTGTCGAGTACATGCATCTGAAACCTGATTGAAACTTATAGAATAGAAAATTTTCTTTGAGGTAGTGTTCAATATGGGTGTATACAGCTCTTTCAAGGATTTTAGATACAATACATAATATGCTAACTGGTCTGTAGTTGCCAACATCTAGTTTATTTCCTTTCTTGAATAGAGGGGTTACAATAGCTTCCTTCAGTTCAGCAGGTACAGTGTTGGTGTTAATTGACAGGTTGATGAAGTGGGTTAGGGGACCTGCTATACCAATGGCTCCATCTCGTAGAAATTTGGCAGGAATTTTGTCTGGTCCTGTGCTTTTATGTGCATTTAGGTTAGAGAGCTCGTCAAATGTGTATTTTGGTGTAGCTACGATTCATTTTCATACCGAGTTTTCATGAAGATTTATTTGTGTTGTATTAGTATTGCTTTATTGTTATTATGTTAAGGCTAATAGACAGTGAATGATTGACTCAATATCATGATGGGAGGGATTATTGACAATCTGGAAGATCTAGTGAGGTTGTTGACAGGAGGTATTCTAAGTTACCTTCATGATAAATTGAGGTGTGGTGGTCCTAACTCAAGATTGGTGGGATAATTTAATGTATTAATTTCACTCCCAACACCAAACACCTCCCAACGAAATTATTGAAAGCATCTGATCCACCAGGGATTCGAACCTGGGTTACCATATACAAATCTTAAACACTCACACCATTACACAATCAAGACAGTTACAGGTTTATTACATGATTTTTTTTTTTTTTTTTTTTTTTTAAAAGAGACAATGAACGGAGGAAGGAAAAACACAGATAAAACAAAAAGGTCCATGTGCCTAAAGGCATCCTCCATTCATGAAATGTTTGTAACAACTGGATTTAAACTGTTGTAGATTGTAAGTTTGTGGAAAGCAACTCGAGGGAAGTGAATTCCAAAGAGTTGTAGTTCTGGGGATAAATTAATTTTGATAAGCAGAAGTTCTGCATTGTAGAGGAGAAAGTGTAAATTCATGGGCGCTCTCAGCTGCCGTAGTTATACGGGGAAAGATGTGGAGAGTCGGCACAATTGAAGCAAGTTCTTCGGAACAATTGCTGTGAAAATATCTGTAGAATAATGCAAGGGATGCAACGTTTCTTCGTATGGATAATGTAGGAAGGTCCTGTGTGATTGCAGGGTTATTGATTAATCTAATAGCTTTATTTTGAATTTTGTCCAACTGACTCAATGCAACCACTCCACTTCCACTCCACAGAGGTGAACAGTAATCCATCTGAGAACGCACATGACTTTTATATATTACAGCCAACTGCTCGTCAGTGAAGAATTCTCGAACTCTGTACAGGAGCCCCAGTTTTTTAGAGGCATTCTTAGCAATGCTTCTAACATAATGTGTCCAGCTCAAGTTAGTAGTTAATGTTACACCGAGAATGTCAATACTAGGGGAAGTGGGAATATTTACATCATTAACAAATATATGGGAGTCAGTGAGATTCTGTCGGTTAAAAAATTGAATGTACTTGGTTTTCTGTGCATTAAAGGAAACTAGATTCTTTTGTCCCCATTCATAAATTCTAGAAAGGTCCTGGTTCAGAGAAATTGCAGTGTTTATTTTTGAATTTATAAGATCGGGTTGGGTGAAAGAATTGGTAAATGTGAAGGAACTGTGGAGTTTTGAGTCATCTGCGTAGGAATGTATTGGATTATGAGTGGTAGATATGAGATCATTGATATGAATGAGGAACAGAGTTGGGGCCAAAACTGATCCCTGGGGAACACCAGCATGTATTGAGTGAAATTGAGAATAAAGGCCATCGACCATTACACATATTTTTCTGTTATGAAGATAAGAAGAAATTAGTGGAACTAATGATGCAAGGCCGTAGTGTGACATCTTCGACAATAAGGATTGATGCCAGACCCTATCAAATGCCTTTGATATATCCAGTGCTATTGTATGTGTTTCACCATGTTGGTCTGTAGCTTGGTTGATTTGATGCGTAAGAAGGCAAAGAATGTCTGCAGTTGATCGACATCGTCTAAAACGACATTATATAAATTTATCGAATACTGGATATCAATATAATCATGTACTCATAGCCAACTGCACACTGAATATACTACTGTTTTAAGTGAACGGAAAGCACATTTTATGGGGCACAGATCTCTAATGACCGACCTCACTATCAAATTTACCTGAACCATTAACAATAAACAAATGTATTTATTTCACTCCCAACACCAAACACCTCCCAATAAATGTATGAAAGCATATGATCCAACCGGGATTTGAACCTGGGTTACCACATACAGATCTTAAACACTCAAACCTTTACATCATTGTGACGCATGTCCAGTGTGAGCATGCTGTACAGAACGCCTAGTCATGCCCCACTCTCGCTAGGATCGTCAGGGCAGGAACTTTGGCTGTAGTCTATGTAGAGTTCCTAACTTAGTTCATGTGAGCCATTGTACTATAAGTATTATAAATATGTATTTTGTTTTCATCTGAGTCAACGAGTTCTATTTTATATCATTAGTTATAAGTATTGTGTGTAAAACTTATTTGTAATGATGGGAAGAGAAACAGCCACCGTTGGGGGTCAGTGGGTGCGCCAGGCGGGAGGTGGGCCTAACTCCCTAGCACTCCCCCCTCCCCCCTCCCCTCAGTGCTAGGGGAGCCTTTGTCTATCCCAGAGGAGAGAGAGAAATTACGGAATGGTTGTCAGTGGGCGGTCCTTAGTAGTTCACGTTGGGCTCACTAGAGGGCCGGGTATAAAAAGGGAAGTCTAGCCAGTTTTTCATCAGAACTCATTAGGCAGAGCAACTTCTCATTTCCCTTGCTAACTATATATATTCTTCTAACTGATGTGAACTTTCTCTACTACCTTACATTCTTATCTCCTCTTTTCCCTGCCTGTTTAACTTCCATGGTCCCGTTGGTGCAGAGCTAGTCAGCCAACGTATTATCGCTCGAGTTCTCACGAGATACTTGCCTATTAGATAGCCTATTTTGGAAGGGTTAACTTAGAATAGGATTGATTTATGTTTGTTTGCACTTGTATATGCATTTCCCTGTGTGTTATTATTATTATTCCTGTTTTCTGCTAGTCTAGGTAATGCTAGACTGGGGTAAGGCTTTTCTGTGTTACGAGTTGTTGTTTGATGCAGTGGTTAAGCGATAAACCTGCATACTCGTTTCGGTTCAGTGAAGCCTAGGTTGTCTTCGCGGCTGACTGTGTTGAGTTAATAATTTACAGTGCGTGAGGGCAAGAGCCTAACCACCCTGTATTTTATTAACAGTTTGTTTTTACTTTGTCAAGGAGCCCGGAGAAAACCAGATACAAGGGATCTGGATTTCTCAAAGTGCACTTGTTAGTTTTAACGTATACTTTAAACAGTTGTGAGGACTTCGCTAGGCTACGAGCCGTTTTTGCTCAGTCACTGCTACCTTTTGCCCACAGTACCCCCAGCTAGACTTTACTCGATTAGTAGATACAGAAAAGTATTGAAGCTTTCTTTATGTATGATATTGTTTATGCACTATTGATTTCCTGTGTTGCACGCTTGGCTACTTTAGTGATTAGTGGCCCACGAGCACAATCCGAGTAGGCTATTGCCGTTGCATTTGCGGAGTACTTCTTTTTTAATGTTTGCCATTTACTATTGCATATTCTTTTAATTATTCTTATGCCAATTTAAAACCTTTAATAGTATTTAATTGCCAGTGTTTTTTTTGCTTATTGAATTACTGTTCAAAATCCGATACGTACTTCTTACGAGCATCCGAGAAGCATCTAACTTTTTTCAGAAGATTCCTTGCTCGATGCTTAAGGACTATTAATTAAACGTAACGTAATAGTGCCGATCCGAAGTAGAGGGTGGAGGACTTCTTAAGTTCTTAGTCAAGGGTGGATTACTTCGGCTTCGGCCAACACTATTCTTTGGTGTTGTTGTTCTTACTTCTTTGTTTGATTGTTGACCAGACTAGAGAATTCCTGTCTCTTTATTAGTCTGTTGTTGAACACTAGTACCGAGTTCTTGTATACCCCGTTATAGCCGATTGAACTCTGGAGGGTATTGGTGTTTTTTGTTCGGCTGGCAGAACCCAGGGGTTGGGATCGTGTGTTTCCGTTGTGGCAGCGAGCCGTATTCGAGTCCTGATTGAGAGCCCTTGTGTACCCGAGTGCCAGTTCGTAACAAATGGCGACCTTACTTAGGATTTTGTGAACAGTATACATTTTTGCAGAGTTGTACAACATTTGTTTGTTTGTATTTTAGCGTGCATATTGAAGAATATTTGTTTTATGGCAATTAGTAAAGCATTTAAGAGACTCCAGTTAATTTAGTAATTAGTGCTTGCATAGGAAGTTTAACACTTTTGTCTCGAGAATTTTTGTGTGGACTTCAGTATGTCGTGCATTAGCACTGACGATGAGCGAGAGATGTCATTTGAAGGTGTGCCGTTAGTAACCAGTGAGGAGGATGCTAGAGTTTTTGTGAGTAAGCGGGTACCACGTGACGGAGGAGAGGCTGACTGGGGTGGATGTTTGTGGCTTGCACCTGATAGCCAAGGTTTTGGGCATTTCCAATGTAGTAGGGATGTTCAAGGGGGAGCTGATTTCCTGGGTGTTGCGTGGGCGACATGGGGTTTCGGAGGAGAGGGCGTTTGGGGGGGCTCCTCCCCAGATCCCCTCTCACTCGACTCCCACAGTGCCGTCCACTCAGTTACCGGAGGTTAGCACTCTCCCACAGAGGGATGAGAATTGGCAGATTGGAGTGCCCTCGGGTGGTGCACATGGTGGTTCCCCAGTTTTTTGCCCCCCCTCCTTCAGTAGTGGCAGCTCCCTCTTCCTGCCTGTCTCCAGATATGGTATTTAGACTTGAGCTTGCTAAGATTGAGGCTAGGAAGCAGGAAAATGAGACTAGGAGGCATGAGATTGAGGTTAGGAGGCAAGAGGATGAGACCAGGAGGCAAGAGGATGAGACCAGGAGGCATGAGGCTGAGCTTAGGTACGACTCGGAGAAATATTGTGCTAAATTAGATTTAGATAAGACTCTTGCAGAGTCGACAGGGACTCGGATGGGCCGTGAGGGCCAAGTAAGAGAACAGTCCTTGGCCCAATTAGTCAAATTGGTGCCGGTATTTAGTGAAACTGAAGTCACAGAATTTTTTAATCGTTTTGAGAAGAAGTGTAGGGAGCATAATTGGCCTGAAGAGAAGTGGGCAGCTCTAGTCTCCTCAAGACTTACGGGTAAGGGTCTGAAGGCTTATGATGCACTGCCTTTAGAGTCTTGCATTGACTACCCAGAATTGAAGAGAGCTGTCCTACGGGCATACGAGTTGCAACCGGAAACATATCGATTGAAGTTTCGGGGTGTTACAAAGACTAGGGAGGCGACCTTTCTTGAACATGCCCGGGACTTAAAAGATGCACTTAAAAACTGGACACGTTCTGAGAAAGCTGAGACGGCAGAACAGTTGACTCAGCTGCTTCTGCTTGAGCAGTTTTATAAGTGTACTGGTGCAGAAATGACTTTAACTATTAAAGAAAAGAACCCAAAAACTCTACAGGAGGCAGCTGAGATGGCTGACCTCCGGCTATCACTAATTCGTGGGTGCGGGTCTGCCCAGCGTAGTGAGGCAGGTAACAAGGGGCGTGACGCCCTACCCCCCCGAGTTAGTGATATACCTTATGCAAACAAGTACAAGAGCCATGATACCAAGACTGACCACAAAACTAGCACCATCCCATTTAAGAAGGGGCCGGGCCCTTCCCAGTACCAAGGGAAGCCCAAAGGGGAGTTGGAGTGTTATCATTGTCATAAAAAGGGGCACTTTGCAAGAGTCTGTCCTAGCAAACCACCTACAGCAGCTGTGTCTTTGGCCTGCAACATTGGTGTGTCTCCGAAGTCATCTGAGTTTGCCCGGGCAGTTCGTCAGAGGCTGAGGCACAGCCCATGCAGAAGCACCTGGGAGGCTCGAACCCTGCTCAGGATGTTTTTTGCGACCATGGAGGGCGGGGTTGCGTGATGTGGGCGGGGCGCAAGCATGGAGTAGAGGTCTTGCGTGATACAGGTGCTTCCCAGACTCTGATGAAAAACTTGACTGGCTACCCTATAAACGCGGCTCGGGTGGTAGTGGTGCAGGGTATTAATGCAACTCGGTCATACCCGCTGGTGCGGTTGGAGTTGGAGGTGGATGGTGTGGCACGTGAATTGGATGTCGGGATTTTGGAGAAACTGCCAGTGGAGGGCGTCGACCTTCTTCTCGGCAACGACTTTGCAATGCCCGCTTCTGAGGTTCTACCCTTAGTCGTTGCCGAGAGGCCGGCCGACGTGATTAGGGAAGAGCAAGAGTGGGTCGAGCGGTGCCAGACACAACCCATGGCGTGTGTTGTCACCCGAGCTCGGGCAGCTAAAGTGTCACAGCCTAGTCCTCCGTCTTCGGACCAGCGGAGGAACGATCAACAGGAGGAGGCTAAAGCTGGAGTTGGTTTTAAGAGTTTTGACTCGGCGGCTCTCCTGGGTGATTCAGTATTAGCACCATTACTTAATTCTGGAGTAGCCCCTGGGCCTGTCATCGAGAGTGACGAGGCTGGGCATGACGAGTCTCCACGACAGCAACGTTATGTACATCGAGAGAGACAGAGGGAGCAGCCAGTATCGGGGAAGGTCATGCATTGCTCCGGGAGCAGTTAGATCGCTTGGCACCCTCAGATATACGTCGGTTGCAACTAGAGGACCCTGAGCTCCAAACGTGTGCTAATGGAGCTATAGAGCTCGACGAGGACGGCGATGCACAGCCAGGAGATTTTTTTTTAGAAGGCATCCTCAGGGGATCTTGGATTGCCTATGTGCTTGCTCGGGAGTAGGTACCTGGTGCCTGGGATTCCAAATGATTTTGGACTGTTTACGTGATCATTTTCATGCCTAAATAAGACCCGAACGTTACAAGTTAAAGGGTAAAAAAGCTTTCGATGACACCATAGTTTACGCGAGTGCAAAAACCTGCCACCACTTGTCTCTCTCTCTCAGCACATTACGTGCTGGATTATGTCGAGCCGATAGTCCAGCTTTATTTTGATTGGGGGCCGCTTTTAAGGGTTAACATGCTGAAAGAAATTTGGGAGGGGACTGTGCAGCCTTGTCCATTATTAAAGTATGTGCTTGAAAGCCGTGAGCGCATGCTTAAGAGTCTGGAGATGGCAGGTAGAAATTTGACAGAATCACAAGCTTTGATGAAGGACAGGTATGATCGCAAAGTGAGGCTCCGGAAGTTCACTGTAGGACAAGAGGTATTAATTTTGTTGCCTTTGGTTGGTAACCCCCTCTCTGCGAAGTACACTGGACCTTATAAAATTGAAGAAAACATTTCAGACTTAGATTACCTTGTTGCCACTCCAGACAGGAGGAAAAAGAACCAGTTATGTCACGTGAACCTTATTAAAGAGTATGTGAGGCGCCCCTCTGAGCCTCTCACTGTCCCTGTGTTGGCTTGTTGCGGCCGTGGTGGAGAAGGAGAGGGGGACAGTCAAGCTTCAGAGGAGGATAGCTGGGATCAACATGTTTCAGCGGATCAGGGGGCGGGGAACTCGAGCCTAAGGGCTGACGAGGCTATAGCTCATTTGCCTGAGCCGCAGTTTGATGCTATCCGTCAGTTGTTCGGTTCATACCCCACTGTATTTGCTGAACACCCAGGCCTCACTACTCAGGCTATGCATGATGTTGACGTGGGGGACCATCTACCCTTTAAGTCAATCCCGTACCGTGTGCCCCCATAAAACTACCAGCTCTGAGGGATGAGTTGGAGTATATGCTCGGTAGAGGGTTGATAGAGAAAGGCACAGTTAAGTGGACTTCCCCTGTAAAACTGCAGCCTAAGCCAGATGGCAAGGTACGCTTTTGTATTGATTTCCGTAGGTTAAACGGTTTGACTCCAACTAACCCATATCCTCTTCCTCGGGTTGATGATAGTGTTGACAAAATTGGTAATGCTCGTTTTTTGTCTAAAGTAGATTTAGTAAAAGGTTACTGGCAAGTACCTTTGTCCGAGCGTGCTAAAGAGGTATGTGGTTTTGTTGTGGACGGGAGTACCTACCGGTGCAATGTTATGCCTTACGGACTTAAGAATGCACCAGCAACGTTTCAGAACCTGATGAATTAAATTGTAAAGGACATTCCAAATTGCACCGTATATTTGGACGATGTAATCATTTATGATGACGACTTTGAGAGCCATTGTGAGCACCTCGAGACCTTGTTCCGGAAACTTAGTGAAGCAGGTCTGGTAGTAAATTTGGCAAAGTGTGACTTCGTAAAAGCCACTGTGCAGTACCTTGGGTTTGTAGTGGGAAGGGGACAGGTATGCCCTCCTCAGAACAAGGTACAGGCTATCAATAAATTTCCGCACCCAACAACCAAGAAGCAGATTATGAGATTCTTGGGTATGATAGGCTACTACAGACGCTTCATAAAAGGTTACTCAACGGTGTTGGCACCTCTCACAGATTTGTTATCTAAAGACAAAAAGTTTTTGTGGGCACCTGAGTGTGAAAAGGCTTTCACTTTGGTGAAACATTTGCTATGTACTCACCCGATACTCAGGGCCCCAGACTTTAACAGGCCTTTTCAGCTGGCAACAGATGCTAGTGGTGTAGGGGCTGGTGCCGTCTTGCTACAGACAGACAATGAAGGTGTGGAACACCCAGTAAGTTTCTTTTCTAAGAAGTTCAATGCTGCACAAAAGAACTATTCTACAATAGAAAAGGAATTACTGGCGATTGTGCTGTCGCTCAGGCACTTCGAGGTGTATGTTCCAGCCTATGGCCCAGTCGTGGTTATCTACACTGATCATCACCCTTTGAGATTCCTGAATCAATTTCACAATCGCAATATGAGACTGACCAGGTGGTCTTTTGATGTTGCAGGAGTATAACCTGGACATCCGTCATATTGCTGGATGTGACAATGTGATCGCGGATTGTTTATCAAGGGTGGATGATCAGTCGTAGGCTATCACAGGTGTGTGGGTTTGAGTGGAGGAAATAGGCTGCCCTTATAGTGCAGCCGGGAAAAAAACATATTAAAATATAAAAATCATAAAAAAAATCTTTCTTTTGATATAGGTAATCGTATAAGTTTGTCATAGCCTATAGAGTTTGAGTAGTCCACGAACTATCAAACGGCTGAGCTGCTGTAAGCTCGCTCTGGGAGCATGATATTGTGTCTTTTTGCTATTGTTGGGAGGAGTTATAAAAAAATGTGAATTTTTTTTTAATAATAAGATTGTGTTTTGGTGATAAATCAGCTTTGTTTTAGTGCCATGCGGTCGCTGGGTGTGAGGGGCTTTGATGGGGTTCTGTGTTTGTCAGATTTTAGCTCAGGGTTGAGCAAGTAAAATCTTGGGGGAGGTGTGACGCATGTCCAGTGTGAGCATGCTGTACAGAACGCCTAGTCATGCCCCACTCTCGCTAGGATCGTCAGGGCAGGAACTTTGGCTGGTAGTCTATGTAGAGTTTCCTAACTTAGTTCATGTGAGCCGTTGTACTATAAGTATTATGAATATGTATTTTGTTTTCATCTGAGTCAACGAGTTCTATTTTATATCATTAGTTATAAGTATTGTGTGTAAAAACTTATTTGTAATGATGGGAAGAGAAACAGCCACCGTTGGGGGTCAGTGGGTGCGCCAGGCGGGAGGTGGGCCTAACTCACTAGCCTCCTCCCCTCCCCTCCCCTCCCTCAGTGCTAGGGAAGCCTTTGTCTATCCCAGAGGAGAGAGAAAAATTACGTAATGGTTGTCAGTGGGCGGTCCTTAGTAGTTCATGTTGGGCTCACTAGAGGGCCGGGTATAAAAAGGGAAGTCTAGCCATTTTTTCATCAGAACTCATTAAGCAGAGCGACTTCTCATTTCCCTTGCTAACTATATATATTCTTCTGACTGATGTTAACTTTCTCTGTACCTTACATTCTTATCTCCTCTTTTCCCTGCCTGTTTAACTTCCATGGTCCCGTTGGTGCAGAGCTAGTCAGCCAACGTATTATCGCTTGAGTTCTCACGAGATACTTGCCTATTAGATAGCCTATTTTGGAAGGGTTAACTTAGAATAGGATTGATTTATGTTTGTTGCACTTGTATATGCATTTCCCTGTGTGTTATTATTATTATTCCTGTTTTCTGCTAGTCGAGGTAATGCTAGACTGGGGTAAGGCTTTTCTGTGTTACGAGTTGTTGTTTGATGCAGTGGTTAAGCGATAAACCTGCATACTCGTTTCGGTTCAGTGAAGCCTAGGTTGTCTTCGCGGCTGACTGTGTTGAGGTAATAATTTACAGTGCGTGAGGGCAAGAGCCTAACCACCCTGTATTTTATTAACAGTTTGTTTTTACTTGTCAAGGAGCCGGGAGAAAACCAGATACAAGGGATCTGGATTTCTCAAAGTGCACTTGTTAGTTTAACGTAATACTTTAAACAGTTGTGAGGACTTCGCTAGGCTACGAGCCGTTTTTGCTCAGTCACTGCTACCTTTTGCCACA
>CM064523.1:51994157-52319651 GCA_032716605.1 Paralithodes platypus | reverse complement strand
TTGGAGGCGGTCCGTGCGCATCAGGCCCTAAGAGTCTATCTGGTAAAAAAGTTGCCGGAGGAGATTGGGCGCCGTGCAATTCTTTCCCGTCTTAACATCAAATCTTGTATGTCATGATACCTTGCGGACTGTGTTTATCCTCATAGACTCTGCTAAAGCTAGTCAGGCTGCCTCCCCGGTGCGGAAGGAGTTACATGAATTCACTAAGCCTTACACTAAACCAAAATTTAGTCACAAGAGTCACCCAAGTGGGACTAAGTTTTCCGAACTTCAAACCCCATTCCACGCCGGGAAGCAGTCATGCTAACAAAAGCAAACAGCAGGGTAAGAGTTCCGTTAAGTGGTACAAGGGTCAGACTAAGAGTAAGCCAGGACAAGAGTCAAAGTCTACTACTGGCAGCCAGCCGTCTACACCCACCACGTCACATTTAAAAAAAAATAGTCATCCACAAAACTCTCTCACTCCCGGGGCCTGTATTAGGCGAGTTGGATCCGAGGGTGGTTGTGCCGGACAAGCCCAGTTGCGTGACTGGGTTATTCCGGACGTGTCACCGTGCTTGGCCCCAGCGGACTTGGGCATGGACAGTGGTACGCAAGGGCATCGCTTGGCGGTGGCTCCAACGACCTCGTTTACGTCAACCTATAGAAGTCCATCATGTTTCTTTAGAGGTCGAGTCACTAGTCCAAGAAATGATAACCAAGCATATCATTGTCCCGGTCAATCCAATTTGCCTAGTTTTCACGTCCAGACTTTTTCTTGTGCCAAAGAGGGACAGTGCTCAGATGAGGCCGGTCGTAGACCTGTCTCACCTGAATCACTACATTCACAACACATCGTTCAGGATGCTCACTGTGAATCAGATCAGGTTAACGCTTCCGCCGCAAGGTTGGATGTGTTCTTAAGGAAGTTAGCGACTTTACTTGTGGATGTGATACGGGAAAGCAACCCGGGTACCGTGGGGCGTGCACACGACATTAGTAAATGGGCAGTGTCTCTTAGGTTCTTGAAGAATTATTCAATCACGGATATTGCAAGTACGCAATTATGGGCGTCCAATCACACCTTCCTAACGCGTTACTTATCTATTGCCCTAGAAGGCCTAGATAAACCAAGTCTAACCTGTGTCACATTGAGACAATGGGTCTGATAGTCTGGTGCGTTTAGGATTAAGGTTAATTTTAGGAGTAAAAAGGGGGGGGGGGGGCAATTAATAGCTAAGACCCTCAGCCCCGCCAGACAGGTTATGAGTGCACAAGCACTGTGATATACTTAATCTTAAGAACTGGAAGTACAGTTCAGTGATATGTTTTTCGTTTTTGTATTTTGGATACATACAGTAGGCATATAGTTTAGGTAACCGGCATTATCATAAGAACCTCAGTTACTTGCAATAAGTCACGAGTCTAAATATATTTGTAGTGATATACATGACCAAATATGTTGTGATATGCATGTACCTTACGATACTCAGGGACTTACCAGAGTCATGAGCTAGTATATTTTTGTATAAGAATAGATATTCATAAATAAATATTTCTTTAATGATTAGAATGTTGAATACATTTAATTATCTATTTTTACATGTACCTAGGTTTATGTTAAGCAACTGTTCTACAATCCTATACCATGATTTCTAGAATGGTTTGCACACAGGTCTTCTTTGAAGTACGCTACCTGTATTCCTTTTACAATTTTATAAATATTTTGAATGAACAAAATAAAGTATTAGAACTCTATAATTATCTGGGTAAGTGTTTCTTATCCTATTGTTGATTTATTAGTGAGTTGATATTTGTCACGAATGTCCCCCTCCAGACTTGAGATATCAGGCATATCATCAATGATGAAGGGGCCACTAATAAATTATAGGTTTGAGTCCGGGAGGGAAGAGGGAAAACCTAATATTTAGTAGTGGCCCCGGAATCATTGACGATTCCGACCCTCCCTTCCATCCCCTTCCCATTCGTATTTGATGATTTTAAGTTATCTTGATATATCATTGAAGGAAGAAATGACGCTGGGCTAGGCAGAGTCTGCGGGAGCACCTATGCTATCAACATCCACACGATGGGAAGCATAGCTTTTAGTGGTTCTAATTTATTTTCAATTTTTGTATTTTTTACGAAGTTTTTTCGTAGTAAGCTCCCGATCATAAGGAAGATTCCTTAAGTGAATGAGCGTACGCTTACGATGTAGGTCTTTTTATTACTCTAGGGCGGGTGTTTCAAGCAGCTGACGCATGAGTTTGAAGAGTGCCATTAATGTATAAGGCATATCGTCAATGATTCCGGGGACACTATTAAATATGAGGTTTCCTTCTTCCCTCCGGGACCCATGATTCGTTCTCTTCTCTTTGTTTACTTTACCACAAAAACATACAATCATACTCCCACCTCGTTGATCTTTTCTTACTTTTTATTTTTCTTCTCCTACTCTCCTGCTGTTTACTTAGTATAATTTGTGTCTTCCCTTCCTTTTCTCCTCTTTTCCTTCTTTCCTTCCAAAAGATAATGCCTTAGGAATATGTTCTGTCATTCCCCACACCTTAACCCTTAACTGGCAGCGCGCAACATAAGTCGAGTGAAACAAATTTGGACTATGTGGCAGCTCACAACATAAGTCGTGTGCCATTTTCAGCACGTAATGTAGCTGAGAGAGAGAGACAAGTGGTGGCAGGAGAGTAGCGAGCGTATGACTGCTCCAGACCACCGCGGTGGACCAACTGACATGAATCCCACCCTCCTCCACCCTCTCACACTCGCTACACAGTGAATTGTGTAGGGAAAGTACCGAATTACATGGTTTTTACACTCGTATTGCGCGATTGTTGCAAGAAAACTAGCGGTCGTAAAAGGATCGTTGGGGTGTCATTGGAAAGCTCTGTTTATGCCCTTTCAGGAATAGATACTTGTTTTACGCTCTGGGTCTTATTTAGGCATGAAAATGATCACGTAAACAACCCTATTTTGGGTAAAAAACACCCCGCTGGTGGCTACATATTATTTACCGCCTAGGCCGCTCGTTAGGTGTTAATGATATTATACTGTATACAGCTAAGCCCTCGTATTAACATTACTCCCTCACGGTCTACTCACACACTCACTCACACACACATACACACACACACACGCTCTCTCTCTCTCTCTCTATTTTCTTACATATTTAATTTATCTCCCATCTTGCTAAATATTATCTTTCGCGCTCTCCTCTGTTTTTCTTAATACACAAACAAATATTTATCTCCCACCCCGTCGTTCACTCACTGCACTGTATCCTACTTTCCCTTTCCCTCGTCTTCTATCATCCTGATCACTCTGTAATGTGTTTTCTTCCCTTCCCTTTCTCCTTCTTTCCTTCCACTAGGTAAAGACCAAGGGCTGTACAGTATTTTCCATCATTCCCCGTACCAGCCAAGCCTTCTTATAAACAATACTCCCTTTCCCAGTCTTTATTATATCTTTATTATCACCGCATGGCTTACGTCTTTCATTAAATTCCACTTTGTTCTACTTTTACTTTTTTGTTCATACTTTCCTTTCTTATTTTGGTACACACATAATTATACAGTAACCTCTCTTGCTCTCACACACACACACGCACATCCCCCAACACTTCCTATTCTCTTTTTCCCTTCTTCGTTCCATTTTGTTATCTACATTTCCCCATCTTTTTCCAGTCAAGGGAAGGTAATGACCGAGGTATATGTTATCTCATTTCCCGCACCATATCCCGGTCAAGGTTCTAGTATAAACATTTCTCCCTCACTCTCACTCTCTCTCTCTCTCTCTCTCTCTCTCTCTACAAGAACCTAGTAAGACCGCACCTTGAATACGGTGTGTAGTTCTGGTCGCCATACATAGTACAAGACATTGAAATGATGGAGAGAGTACAGAGAAGAGCGACCAAACTAATCCCAACTCCTAAAAACAAAACATACGATGAAAGACTGAAAAATCTTGACTTATTCTCACTCAAGAAGAGAAGATTAAGGGGCCAACTTATTGAATGCTTCAACATCTTAATTAAAAGTCTTTGACAGAGAAGACACAAATGCGTTGTTCTCTTTGAATTATCTTCCCACTCGAAATAATGGCATGAAGCTGCTAACCAGAAGAGCTAACCTAGATGGCACTAAGAACTTTTCTTAGCCATAGTATAATATACGAGTGGAACAAGCTACCAAATAATGTAATTGCCAGTACATCTATCAATATGTTTAAGAACCGACTCACCCAAGAATAACACCTCAAGAATCTCAGCATTTTGTTAAAGTGATTGGCACAGTCCCAGCGACGCAGCACCTGCGTCCGGACTTTCGCCCTTATTCACTCCAGTCGTATGGCACCTAGAGGGTTCAAATTTCTATGGGAACTACTTTATGATGTGGCAGAACGATAGCAGTAGCTGGTACCCCACAAGTTCAGCTACGTGGGTGTGGGGACGCACGGGGCGATGCCACTTTACACCCTTACCTCGCGAGTGTTACACCATGTCGGACCGTTCTCTTCGCCACCCACGCAGGGGTGTTAGTGTTGAACAAGCCCTTACAATAATGGATGAGAGTATTAAAGAAGAAAACGACAGTGAATCATCTGATGAAGATTCAGGGGAGGAGTATCGCCCATCACTGATAGAGATAGAGGAGATGAGAGAAGAGCACCCCATTGTTCCCATCTCTCGTCGCCGCGTCGCATCTCCGGCGCGTGGAGGGAGGGTGTCTCCCCCCCCCATCCCCACTGCTCCCCAGGACATTATTGACTCCTCAACAAGTGAGGAAGAGGACGAGGATGACCCAGACCTAATGGCATTTGTCAAAATTCCTGCAGGTCATTGTAGGGGTGAAAAGAGACCAGTTGAGGAATACAAAGGAATACAAAGGAGAACAAACTGCAACAGACCTATTGGTCCTCACGGGGCAGTTTGGATATCTAAAACTACTAATCTACTGACTACGAGGTAGAGAAAAGGATAGCAAAGACGAAGGCTCCTCCCCACCCACCACTATGTGGGTGACTTTAATTTACCTGTGACCAAGTGGGGCGATACTCTTACTTCACACTCCGGACGTGACTTGTATACGAACTTGCAAGAGAGTTCGCTTTATCAATTTGTTGGAACGCCGACCCGTGGTAATAACGTTCTTGACATTGTACTTGCAACAAAAGAAGAATTAATAGAGAATTTGAATGTTGGTGATGAATTCAGTAACAGCGACCATCGTACGGTAACTTTCACTTTAAAGTTTACTAGTAACGAACCAAATAGTAGCATCGAAAAAGTCCCTAATTTCAAGAAAGCAAACTTCCATAAACTTAGAGCTATGTTTAAAGAAACTGACTGGAGCTTTTTAATTCACAATAACGACATAAATACATCTTGGAAGTTATTCGAAGCCACTTACCTAAAAGCAGTGCAAGACTGCATACCATCAAAAACTCGGCGTCCAGGCCATAATAATAAGCCCAAATGGTGGAATAAAGATATTTCAAACTGCCTGCTTGCTAAAAAATTTGCTAATGATAGATTAAAATCCTCACAAAATGACGAAGAACGGCTGAAATTTGTAGAGCTACGACGCAAAGCCAAAAAGTTAATTAAGCAAAGTAAAAAGACCTTAGAGTTACATATTGCGAATCAAAGTAAAACAAACCCGAAAGAATTCTATAGTTATATCAGAAAGAAAAAAGTCGTTACTTCAACTGTTGGACCGTTAGTCGATGAAAATGGAGAATACACCAAAGACGAAGAACAAATGAGTAATGCCCTCAATACCTTCTTTGCATCAGTTTTTACAACAGAAGACCTCAGTGATATCCCTACACCATCGCCGATTCAGATTGATAATTCAGATGTTCTAAGCAATTCACCGTTACAGAGAGAGAAGTATTGAATTGTTTAGATAAACTCAAGGTAAATAAAACACCTGGACCTGATACAATCTCGCCTAGAGTTCTAAAGGAAGCTAAGGATGAGCTCTCTAAACCACTGACATTACTATTCAATAAATCCTTGCAGTCTGGAACTATGCCCGATCAGTGGAAGCTAGCCAACGTAACACCGATATTCAAAAAAGGCAGCAAATCCCTACCCAGTAACTATCGTCCAATTAGCTTAACCTCAGTTGTATGTAAAATGCTAGAAAACGGTCATACGAGACAGACTCGTAAATCACTTAGAGGAAAATAACATACTTAAAGATACTCAACACGGCTTTCGTAAAAACGTTCCTGTTTAACAAACCTCTTAGACTTCTTCCACGATATCCTCAACCTCTACGATGAGAGTAAAGCTGTAGATATTATATACCTTGATTTTCAAAAGGCCTTTGACAAAGTTCCCCACAAACGTTTACTGCTAAAACTAAAAGCGCATGGAATACAAGACGGTGTGTTGAAATGGATAGAAAATTGGCTCAGCGACAGAAAGCAAAGAGTAGTCATAACGGTAAGGCATCAAAATGGACCAATGTAAGTAGCGGGGTACCCCAGGGATCGGTACTAGGACCAATTCTCTTTCTAATTTACATCAACGACATAGATGAGGGTCTCACCTGTACAATCTCAAAATTTGCTGACGATACAAAAATTGCAAATAGCGTACTCTCAAAAGAACAAGTTGACGATATGCAACACAATCTAGATAAACTGTCATGTTGGGCCCAAATTTGGCAAATGAGTTTCAATGCGGATAAATGTAAAGTACTACATATCGGATACCTAAATGAGAAAGCAAACTATTCGATGAATGGCACTCAGCTTAAGAATGTAAACAGAGAAACCGATCTGGGAGTAACAATATCGAGTAACCTAAAACCGAGTCAACAATGTTCAGAAGTTGTTAAGAAGGCAAACAAAATAATTGGCTTTATAGGCAGGTCATTTGAGCATAAATCCAAAGAAGTTATCCTAACCCTTTACAATTCATTAGTCCGCCCTCTTCTGGAATACTGCGTTCAATCCTGGTGCCCTTATTACCAAAAAGATATAAACAAGCTAGAACGAGTTCAACGTAGAGTTACCAAAATGATACCTAGCCTAAAGAACAAACCATACGAAGAGCGTCTTAGAGAATTAAATCTATTTCCTTTAACCCAGCGCAGATTAAGAGGTGACTTAATTCAAGTGTTCAAAATCATCAAAGGCATCGACAATATGAACTGTAGTAAGTACTTCACTATCGACCAATCTAATTACACGCGGGGAAACGGTTGCAAAATTATTGGTAAATCTTTTAACTCACACGAATCTAAGAATTTCTTCTTCAATCGAGTTGTCAACTTGTGGAATGGGCTTCCCGAAACGTTATAGACTGCATCACCGTTGATTCATTTAAACTCCGCCTAGACAAATATCTCGCATCAAACCCGCGACTGACTGCGTTTGTAAATGAATAACTTTATTTTATCCCCCCCTCAGTTACTAACCCATCTATCCCCTACTAACTTCCTAATCCTGCCACGGACATTAGTTCCAGGGCAGTAATTCCCTTTCCAATGTTCCCTTACCCACTCTAAACCACTGTTTGGACACTTGATCCTCAGTGTTTTGGAGGACAAGCAACCTAGAAGGGTCACTAGATCTGTTGTTGCTTGATTTCCTTTGTACTCCTTTGTACACTCCCTCCAGCTAATGCTGGCATGGAAACAGATAGGAAAAATACCATGTAGTATTGAAAAACTGACACAGAAATTCGGACAAGACAGGGAGAAAAAAGAAGTTGATTTGTAATCTAAGCTATTACTACAATTCTGAAAGGGAATAGATGTATGAAAATCAATATACATTGCGGTATGCGTTGACATTTCGTTGCGCGTAATTCTGAAAGAAACTGTGTTAATCGGGGGTTATTTGCCATGTGTTTATCCAGATGGTTCTTAAATGTTTCGACAGTATTACAGTTTACAATGTTCGAGGGTAGTCTGTTCCAATTATTCACAATGTGGTTGAAGAAGAAATGCTTCGCCTCGTGAGAATGAAAACGCTTGCCTATAATCTTATAACCATTGTTTCTCGTGTTTGCTTGATTGATCGTAAATAATTCGCTTACATTTAGGTTGCTGAATCCCTTAAAGATTTTGAACACCTCTATTAGGTCACCTCTCATTCTGCGCTTTGTCAAGCAAAACAAATTTAGTTCTTTTAAGCGCTCTTCGTACGGTTTATTACGCAATCTAGGTATCATTTTAGTGACTCTGCGTTGCACCTTTTCAAGTTTATTTATGTCCTTTCGGTAGTATGGTGACCAGAATTGCACGCAGTATTCGAGATGGGGACGCACCAATGAGTTGGATAGAGTAAGTATGATTTTTTCTGATTTGAATTTGAATGTTCTGCTGATGAAACCCACCTATTTATTAGCAGTTTTTATTACCTCTGTACATTGTTTACTCGGCTTCAGGTCACTTGATATTATAACTCCCAGATCCTTTTTATTATTTGTTTTTGATAGTTGAATGTTGTTCATTGAGTAATCTTTTTTAGCGTTGTTACTACCGATGTGTAATACTTTGCATTTTTCTATGTTGAATTTCATTTGCCATTTTTCTGCCCAGTTTACTAAAGTGTCTAGGTCACCTTGTAGTTTTTGCCAATGTACTGTTGAGGTTACTTTATTAGTAATTTTTGTATCGTCAGCAAATTTCGAAATTTTGCATTCTATTCCTTCGTCTAATTCGTTTATATAAATTATATAAAGAATAGGACCTAATACCGAACCCTGGGGAACGCCACTATTTACTTTGCACCAATCAGATTATTCACCATTTCTTACAACTCGTTGTTTACGGTCTGAGAGCCAATTTTCGAGCCATTTCAGAGTTTTTCCTGTTATGCCATGCGCTTTTATTTTGTCAATTAGTCTCTTGTGGGGTACGGTATCAAAAGCTTTCTGAAAATCGAGATATATTATATCAACTGCTCTATCCTTATCATATGATTTGTAAACATCATTGAAGAAATCGAGTAAGTTTGTTAAGCATGAACGTTTATTTCTAAAACCGTGCTGAGAATCTTTTATTAAATTATTTTCTTCCAAATGTTTTACTATTTTGTCCCTTATAATGGTTTCCATTAATTTGCCAGTTACCGATGTTAAGCTAATTGGTCGATAATTGCCGGGAGAGGACTTATTTCCTTTTTTATATATGGGCGTCACGTTAGCTAGTTTACATTCGTTTGGAACTATCCCAACATTCAATGATTTGTTGAACAGATTTGCGAGTGGGTTTAATAATTCGTGTTTTGCTTCTTTTAGGATCCTTGGGGATATTTTATCAGGGCCTGGGGTTTTATTAACTTTCAAATTGTTAATTGCGAACAGGATATCGTCTTCATAAATCGTAAAGTTTTCGAGCTCAGTGCCATTTGATTGATTCGTAGGGGTAGGTCGGCTACCGGTAATATCTTCCGACGTGAAGACTGATGCAAAATAGTTATTTAGGATATTCGCCATTTGTACTTTGTTATCTGTATGATCTCCATTTTCCGCAACAAGTGGGCCTATTGTTGAAGTTACCGTTTTTCTGTTTCTTATATAGCTGTAAAATTCTTTCGGATTGGACTTGCTGTAGCTGGCAATATGAAGTTCCAGATTCTTCTTACTTCGTTTGATGAGATGTTTGGTTGTTCGACGCAGTCTATCGTGTTCTAATTTATCGCTATTATTCTGAGTTGCCTTATATTTTTGGTATGCCTGCTTTTTTACAAAGAGGATGTTTTTTATTTCATTATTCCACCATTTTGGCTTATATTTGCCTGCTGGGCGCCGGTTTCGTAGAGGGATGCTTGTATTTATTGCTTTGTTTAGGTTATTAGATAATATGTTCCATAATCGATTTACATCATGAGTTTCGGTCATTTCACTCCAGTCAGTATTGGCAGTTTCTAAGTATCTAAGTATAAGATAAGTATATAGTCAGTATCTAAGTTTGTTAAAGTCGGCCCTTCGATAATCTGGTACTTTTTCCGTGCTCTCGTTTTCTTTGTCATTATTAACTTTAATGTTAAAGGACACTATCCTATGGTCACTAGAGCTAATTTCCGGTCCGATTTTAATGCTATTTACCAGTCTTTCATTTGTCGTTAGAATAATATCCAGAATGTTATTTCCCCTCGTTGGGTGTTCTACGTGTTGATAAAGGGCACTTTCCTTAAGATTAGCATATAGATCATGTCCCGCGTGAGCATTTAGTGGTTCGCCCCATGTTGTGACTGGCAAATTGAAATCGCCAAATATTACTGCTTCTTCCTGACAACTTATTTCTGCTATTTGATCATAGAGTTTCTCGTCAGTATCGGGTGATTGTGCAGGAGGTCAATAAATGAGGCCAATAATTATCTTGCTTGCTTGATTATTTATTTGAACGTAACTAGTATCAATATTATTTATGGCAGGTTTGGTTTCCTCCATTGGGTGAAGATTACTTTTAACATATAGCAGAACCCCACCTCCCATTCTATGGGAGGAGGAGGAGGAGGAGGAGAGTAATGAACCCATTCCTCCCCCGCAACACGCAACACGTGCGTTCTCCCTCACGCCTGCCTTTTACCACCACCTCCCACTGTCTCCCCATTAAAATCTGCAACCCCTAACACATTCTATGGGTTGCGCTTGGGTGCAGCTATCTTGGTAGCACAGCCATTGTCTTCCTCAGACGAAGTACATGAGGAAATGCCTGCCCGAGAATCATCTCCCCCATGTCGCCTGTTAACCCCCTTATCAGCGCAGGATGACTCAGCGCATTCTTAGTCTCGCCACCCTACACCATCACCACCATACTCCACTCCTGCCTACTCTCCACCACCAACATCACCCTCCGGCTCACTGCCTTACTCCCCCATTAATGTGTAAAGCAATGATCTAAATCAAAAGTGTCTTTAACAATGTGTAAATCTCTTGGTCTAACTATAATACATACGATTGAATATGAATACAATAAACAAAGTGTGTGGGAGAGATTGAATGTGACAGACAGGGGAGTGTCAGTCAGCTGGGCATGTGTACGTGTGTGCATTATGTTATGGTTCCAGGCAAAGATGGCCGCCGTCAACATGGTAACCAGAACGCGCGCGGGGCTTGTCACTCATCGGCACTTATAAACACTTGACTTTATGCACTTATTACACTAAAACATCAGTTACAATGACATTCTGTGATACATATTGACATTCTATGAAGTATGGAGGCACACATGATGCTCGGGTGGTGTAAATAAGTGTCAATCGAAAACTGGAGGCATCGTATATCAGCCATGCTACCTCACCTGGCTGTTGTCTGCAGGCGCAGGAGTTTTTGAAGAGGCGCCTTGCGCCCAGTAATGGTAGAGCCCCCCCTCGGACCCCAAAATGACCGAGGTGAGTGTTTTATTTATTTGTCCTTCATTTTTAACCTTTTCAATGTGTTTTCTGGAGACAAAAAAAATCAATTTTGGGCCAGTCCCACGATGTACTTTTATATAAAATCAGCCGATGCTCTGTGGGTTAAGATATTGTCTCCTACTTCTAATAATCAAGTAATTTCTCGAGGCAAGCATGTCATTGGCATTATTTTTCGGGCATCGAAATAGTGATGACAGTTGCTCTTTAACTGCATCATACAATGGGTGGCTATTTTCCATAATTTGTTAGTTTTGGGATTCAAAGACAGTTTGCCCTATTAGTTTGGCGATTGTATAAAGCTTGGGGGAGCTTTATACAATCGCCAAACTAATAAGTCCAGGTGTCGATATTTTCATGGGGTCTTGGGACATTATTTTTGTTATCTAATTTGGGGCTTGAAGAAGCGTTTCATCAAAAGAAAGTGATGAACACATTACCGTGGTAATCCTCTCGGGCATGAAGGCATACATTCCATTTTCTTTCTCTCAGTCTAATGCAAACAAATCTTGGTTTACTCACGCTTGTTCTACTGCTGTCCACAATAAGGCGGAAGCATTCAAATGGTACTGTTGCCTTTAAACTCAAGATTCTCATTCTTCCTATGTTTCTGCCCGGAATCAAGCCTAATCTGCTCTTCGACTAGCCAAAAACTCTTTCATCAATAACAAATGTTCTGAACTTTCCAACTCTAGCTCTTCCCAACCTTTCTGGCATCTAGCCTAAAACCTCTCCAACAATTATACTTCCTCGTATTTCCTTCATATAATCCACTCTGACGGCACCACAGTCACATCTTCCTCTGACAAAGGTAGACTCTTTGTTCAAAAATACACCAAAAACTTCATCTTGGATGATTCCGGTGCTACTCCCCCCCCCCCCCCCTCTCATTTACTTATGCCTAAGATCACACTCTCTTCAAAGGATGTACTTTCTGCCCTCTCTGGGCTTAATACAAAGAAGGCGAACGGTCCGGATGGTATTCCTCTTGTTATACTAAAAAACTTTGCTTGATGGTATTCCTCTTGTTATACTAAAAAACTTTGCTTCCGCGCTGATTCCCTGCCTAGGCAAACTCTCTCATCTCTGCGTATCCTCTAACGTCCTTCCTGATTGCTGGAAGTTTGCTCACATTCAACCTGTCCCAAAGAAGCGTGACCGCTCTCAACCCTCAAACTTTCGTCCAATTGCTCTCATTTCATGCATCCTAAAAGTTTTTGAAACTATTTTTAACCAAAAATTTCTTAAGCATTTATCTTCCCATAATCTAATTTCAGATTGCCAGTATGGTTTCCTCAAGGGCCACGCTACTGGTGATCTTCTTGTTTATCTTCCTAACTCTTGGTCATCCTCTTTTCGGGACTGGGGTGAGACTTGTTCTATTGTGCTAGACATGTCGAAAGCCTTCGATATAGTCTGGCACAAATCTCTGATTTACAAACTACCCTCCTTCGGTTTCTATCCTTCTATCTGTATCTATCATTTTATATTGATGTGCTCCCACCTCATTGAGGTGTGATGACTCTGATGAGTGTTGTTATAATAGTCCACGTGGAGTACTATTTGAATTACTCATATCAGTGCCTTACCGGATGCTACCAAACAAAAGGAGACTCCGCTACCCCTTGCTATAATTAAAGTTCAGTTAGTGTGATACCTCCCAACATCAATCTGTTAATCGCCCTTAACCCTTTGAGCACCAGCTGATTTATAATAAATGTACAAAGTGGGACCAGCAGGTTGTAATTTTTGTTTTCCTGAAAACACATGGGATGGCTTAGTAACGAAGGAAAAACCACAAAAAAAAACCGCTCACCTAGGTCACTTAAGGGTCCTGCGGGGTGGCGGAAAGTCGCAATTAGCATTGGGAAATGGGTAGGCAAAATATTGGAAAATCACTCCCGCTCGCGCCCACACGCACACGGATGGACTTGGAGGGTTTCCAACCATCGGTATTGTTGCATGGGATACTAAAGCAGTTCCCATACAAATATGAACCTAATAGGTGCCATAGGAAAAGAGTAATTAACGCGAACGCAACCATTGCGTCGCTGGGGTTTAGCGTTACATACATATAGGCGATGCATAACGTGCGTATCTGGTACTCAAGGGTTAAGTTCATTTGTGCCTACCCGCTAATTAGAGATAAACTTCTCGAGTGTACCAGCCACCAAATCTCTCTCCCATAGCCCCTCTTATTATTACTGACTGAGTTTGCCTGTGTGCATATCTCTATAATGTACATCCATTTATGGTGGAAGAGCATCACATGGGCCCAGTAAGCCAAAAATATGCTAAAACCTCGATAAGAGAGAAGTCCAGCTCCTTCGATAAGTAAATCCTAGTTAACCTTTATCGCTGTATATTTATACACAGTATATATATATATATATATATATATATATAATATATATATATATATATATATATATATATATAAATATATATATATATATATATATATATATATATATATATTGTTACGGCTGGATCGGCAATACATATTCGGGATTCTTGATCGTAGGACAGAAATGGCTTAAGTGACAACGACACGCTCGATTCCAGTCCCAAATACTATATGCTCCAGACAACAAAAGCACCAACGCCCTACAGAGTTATCGTCTACGGTAACGAGGTACCTTAACTCGGCGAAAGTGTACAACAGGGGTAGGCTATGAGGCTAAACTCCCTCAGACATTTATAGGTTACGTTATTACTAAAGAAATGCAATACTCAAGAAACTACGTTAATATTAAGCCTCTAATAATGTAGAATAGAAGCAGGCTAAAGGTATGACAGTGAAATGCTAAATGACAAATGTACACGCCTACTTGAAAGCGCGTGCACTACACTAACTGTCCCCTACTAACATGCACTAGCATGTAGCATACAAGATGTTCATGATCCAGTAGATACCTAATAATACACATGGGAGGAACATAAACAGTAGTCACTTATTATAATAATGAATCTATACTTGGAATAACTAAAAGGTTGCAGGCAACAGTACTGCGCCGGTAGCCTACTACCGCATAGGCTACTTCGCTTCTCTCACTCTGTCTCCCCTCCGAGTCCGTATGCGCCCTACGCAACAGAACTCCGGACACAGCAGCAAAACGACAGTGCAGTTAATTGATACATGAAAGTATTAATAGTGTTGTCTTGTGTGTGAGTAATGTGTATTGTAAAGTGTTACAGATATATACTTAAAGAGAGCTGCAATGCATAGTAAAATAAAGATATATCCCACTCATCATCCCCATGTGTTCTAGCTAGCAGGCCAAGTCACAGGAACAACGAGTCCCAGCACCGAAAGCGAGAACCCAGGAGAAGACTGTAGAGAACACAAGGACAGATAAATTACGTTACTCTACTATACCGGCACTACGAGCGAGCTGTAGTCTCGGGTGCTACACTCGCTCCTGGCTCGGTATGCAAATCAAGGCTAAGTCCTCGTCCCTCTACAGACAACTCCTGGGCATGGTCGGGCTCTTACACATGGCACCAGTCTAGTCACAAATGGGATGATGAGCAGGGCATATAACTCGTGAACATGTAGAACGTTCACCAACTATCCTCATCAAGAAGATCGCTGTTCACATTAACCCCTTAAATCTAATACATGTAAATATATGCTTGTCCTAAGAGTAATACGAGAGGTGAGTGCTGAAACTCCTTTAGGACCTCAAGGGAAGGTTATGCATTTAAATAGAGAGAAGAATGAAATGAGAGTAATGTCGTCAGAGAGAATGAGTGCAACCGTGAGAAGTGGGGAGAGAGAGCAAGGGATGTTAGAATCTCAAAGGTTCTAGGCAACCTGGTTAAGGAACACACAGCCAACCTCCAGGCAGTGTGCTGTACGACAACATGGGCCCAGCCCAGGCAGGCAACAATGGACTACCAACCCTATCGCGCCTAGCTATAAGGGCAAGGCTGCCAACCAGTCCATACGTCTGGCAACCACCCGGCCGGCAGCGCGGCGTGTTGCTACCCTCTTGCTCTGAAGCCCAACTCACTCTCTCTCTCTGAATTCCCATTATCCTATCTATCAACTTCTCTATTGATACTACATATTAAATGGAAGGTCTCGACATGGCTTAAAACAAAACCCACCACTGGTTAGCACATGACGAGACCTTTGCAGAGATACAAAGAACATAGTTATAAGTTGTCACACTCAATATACATAGCGGCTGACGGTAGCCAGATCACGGGCGGTACAGTGGAGTACCAAGGAGTACAATCAGGTTGCGTTGCCCAGCACTGGGGTGCGTCACAGCCCCCCCAAGATTTTAGATAATCGACCTTAGAAGCATTATCAAAATCTGACAGGCAACCAACCGACCTGCTACCCTTAGCTGCCACTAATTGCAAAAGGTGCACAACAACTGAAGTGTGAATTATACATAAAACACAATATTGCATGCATCATGCTACAACAATAAAGAGTTACAAAACTAAAAAAAAGAAAGAGTTTTCTCGTTTATTTTATTGTTTTATAATCTTTTGGACGGCGTTATGATAGCCTAATTTTACTCCTGCTCAACCCACACACCGTGCACGACTATCTTGGATCATCAACCCTTGATAGACAATCTGCTATCACGTTCTCACTCCTGAATGTTGAGATTATACTCTTGGAGCATTAGGGACCACCTGGTCAACCGCATATTCCGATTGTGAAACTGATTTAGGAATTTCAAGGGATGATGGTCCGTATAAATCGTCACTACCGGGCCGTAGGCTGGAACATAAACTTCGAAATGTTTGAGCGACAAAACGATAGCCAGAAGCTCCTTCTCTATAGTCGAGTAATTCCTTTGTGCCGAATTAAACTTGCGAGAAAAGAAGCTCACTGGGTGTTCCAAGCCCTCGGAATCAGTCTGCAGTAACACTGCCCCGGCACCCACACCGCTGGCATCAGTCGCCAGCTGAAAACTCCTGGAGAAGTCTGGGGCCCTCAAAATCGGATGTGTACACAGCAGGTGCTTGACTAGGTCGAAAGCCCTCTGACACTCCGCAGCCCAACAGAACTTCACTGACTTCGACAGTAGATCAGTTAACGGTGCTAAGACAGTAGAGTATCCCGGATGAAGCGCCTATAATAGCCTATCATACCTAGGAACCGCATGACCTGGCGCTTAGTGGTGGGCCTGGGAAACATATTGATAGCCTGTATCTTGCTCAGGGGGGGGCACACCCGGCCTAACCCGACCACAAAGCCAAGATACTGCACAGTAGCCTTTACAAACTCGCACTTCCTCAGGTTCACCACCAGCCCAGCATCGTGCAACTTCCTAAACAGGGTCTCTAAGTGCCTTAGGTGATTTTCAAAATCGTCATCATATACTATCACGTCATCAAGGTAGACCGTGCAGTTAGGGATTTCGTCACAAATATCGTTCATCAGGTTTTGAAACGTGGCAGGTGCGTTCTTAAGCCCATAAGGCATTACGTTACATTGGTAGGTCTTGCCATCTACCACAAAACCACAAACTTGCTTAGCTCGGTCCGACAGGGGTACTTGCCAGTAGCCTTTTACAAGATCAATTTTAGTAAGGTACTTTGCATTCCCTATCTTGTCCACGCTGTCGTCAACTCGAGGCAAAGGGTAAGGGTTGGTGGTGGTCAAGCCATTTAGCCTACGAAAATCTATGCAGAACCGCACCTTGCCGTCAGGTTTTGGCTGCAACGTGACGGGTGATGTCCACTTCACATAACCTTCAGTGATCATCCCTCTCTCAACCATGTACTTTAACTCCTCCCGTAAAGCTGGCAACTTTACCGGGGGCACACGGTAGGGCACTGACTTGAAGGGCACATTATCACCGACGTCCACGTCGTGCGTTACCTGAGTAGTGAGACCTGGGTGTTCGGCGAAAACAGAGGGGTATGACCTGAACAGGCCTAGGACAGCAGCACCCTGGTGCTCAGGCAGGTGACTTACAGCTTGCCTAGCCTCTTGTTCAGTATTCCCCGCCCACTGTTCCGCGGAAATGACACAGTCCCAGCTATCCTCCTCAGCAGCATGACCGTCCCCACCTCCTTCTCCACCCTGGCCGCTGCAGGCCAGCACAGGGACAGTGAGAGGCTCTGAGGGGCGTCTCACATACTCTTTCATGAGGTTAACATGACATAACTGATGTTTTTTCCTACGGTCAGGTGTTGCAACGAGATAATCAAGGTCGGACAGTTTCTTAGCCACCACATACGGCCCAATGAACTTGGCAGAAAGGGGGTGTCCAGGCAAAGGTAAAAGCAACATTACCTCCTGACCCACCGAAAACTCCCGAAGCTTCACCTTGGCGTCATACTGGTGCTTCATGACCGCCTGTGCATTAACCAAGTTATTACCTGCCGCTGCCATGCAACCTATAAGTCTCTCCCGGCTCTCAAGGACATATTTAAGTACAGACCCCGGCTTCTCTTCGCCCTCCCAGATCTCTTTCACCATACTTAAAGGTCCTCTCACATTATGGCCAAAGACTAGCTGATTTGGACTGAACCCCAGGCTCTCTCCTGGGACTTCACGTGCAGCGAACAGAACATACGGCAGACCCAAATCCCAATCAGTGTCATGTTCTGCACAGTAACAGCGTAGCATACTCTTCAGGGTCGAGTGCCACCGCTCCAAGACTCCCTGACTCTCGGGATGGTAGGCTGACGACACTACAGAACATATACCGTGCAACTGAAGGGTTTGCTTGAACAATTTGGATGTAAAATTGCTCCCCTGGTCTGACTGCACCTCACGTGGAAATCCATAACGGGAACAGAACAATAATAAGTTTTTAACAACTGCCTTTGCCGAGCCGTTTCTCATGGGGTATGCGTCCGGGTATCTCGTAGCCACATCCATGATTGTCAACAGGAATTTATTGCCACTACTAGTAGGCGGGAAAGGGCCAACCAAATCTACTACAACTTTGCTGAACGGAGGCCCGGTGACAGGTATGGGAAACAAAGGTGCCTTCGGGATTGTCTGGTTAGGCTTCCCCGTTGTCTGGCAGGTCGCACACCCAGCCACCCATGCACAGACATCAGCCTTGACCCCAGGCCACCAGAAAAACCTGCCCAATGCCGCCAATGTTTTTGTTACCCCCAAATGACCCGCCACCGGCACATCATGCGCCAGACACAATAAGGACTCTCTATACTTATTTGGAACAACCACCTGGTCTACTACCCTCGCACCGCCCTCCCACTTCGATTTGGGGTCTAAAAATCTGCGGTACAATATCCTGTTGAGCCTAAAGAAATCTCCCGGCTTCGCATCCCCATCTTCCTCCAACTCTATGGCACCATTGCTATAACGAGCTAGGCTAGCGTCTTGCAGCTGCTGCTCACTTATGTCCCCGGGCGTCAATGCATCAAGATGGTTTTGTAATAAGACATTACCCGGGCTAGTAGGCTCTACTGCCTTAGTGGCTCTCGCTACAGCTCTTGCCTCACGCGAAGTCTTACCCAACTCTGCCTTGTTACACACCATCTCTGGGCCAGAGTCAACTCCCGTGTTTATTATAGGTCCAAGTACCGAATCACCGAGAAGTGCAGCAGAATCAATGTCCCTTTTCCTGCCCTTAGCAACCTTCTCCTGATCCTTCCTCCACTGTCCCCGAGGTTGAGTGCTAGGCTGTGCAGGAGCCGCAGAGCGAGATCGGGTTACCACACAGGCCATCTCATCCTGTTGGCACCTCCCAACCCATTCCCGATTCTCACCATCCACGTCGGCCGCCCTCTCGACAACGACTAAGGGTGGAGTCCCGGAAGTGGGCACCGCAAAGTCGTTGCCGAGAAGAAGGTCGACGCCCTCAACTGGCAAACACTCAACGATCCCTACATCCAGCTCCCTGCACACCTCTCCCACTCTCAACTCCAACCTCACAAGTGGGTATGACCTCGTAGCATTTATACCCTGCACCACAACAACTCTGGCCGCATTTATCGGTTTCCCTGTGAAGTTCCTCAACAAAGTTTGCGAAGCCCCCGTATCCCTCAACAAGTCAACCCTCCGTAGTTCACTCCCCCAGCTCACAAACCCGTGTCCCCGATGGCTACAGAAAGTGTCCCGGACAGGTACAAAGGGAGTACAAAGAGTACAAAGGGAGTACAAAGGAAATCAAGCAACAACAGATCCAGTGACCCTTCTAGGTTGCTTGTCCTCCAAAACACTGAGGATCAAGTGTCCAAACAGTGGTTTAGAGTGGGTAAGGGAACATTGGAAAGGGAATTACTGCCCTGGAACTAATGTCCGTGGCAGGATTAGGAAGTTAGTAGGGGACAGATGGGTTAGTAACTGAGGGGGGGAATAAAATAAAGTTATTCATTTACAAACGCAGTCAGTCGCGGGTTTGATGCGAGATATTTGTCTAGGCGGAGTTTAAATGAATCAACGGTGATGCAGTCTATAACGTTTCGGGGAAGCCCATTCCACAAGTTGACAACTCGATTGAAGAAGAAATTCTTAGATTCGTGCGAGTTAAAAGATTTACCAATAATTTTGCAACCGTTTCCCCGCGTGTAATTAGATTGGTCGATAGTGAAGTACTTACTACAGTTCATATTGTCGATGCCTTTGATGATTTTGAACACTTGAATTAAGTCGCCTCTTAATCTGCGCTGGGTTAAAGGAAATAGATTTAATTCTCTAAGACGCTCTTCGTATGGTTTGTTCTTTAGGCTAGGTATCATTTTGGTAACTCTACGTTGAACTCGTTCTAGCTTGTTTATATCTTTTTGGTAATAAGGGCACCAGGATTGAACGCAGTATTCCAGAAGAGGGCGGACTAAGGAATTGTAAAGGGTTAGGATAACTTCTTTGGATTTATGCTCAAATGACCTGCCTATAAAGCCAATTATTTTGTTTGCCTTCTTAACAACTTCTGAACATTGTTGACTCGGTTTTAGGTTACTCGATATTGTTACTCCCAGATCGGTTTCTCTGTTTACATTCTTAAGCTGAGTGCCATTCATCGAATAGTTTGCTTTCTCATTTAGGTATCCGATATGTAGTACTTTACATTTATCCGCATTGAAACTCATTTGCCAAATTTGGGCCCAACATGACAATTTATCTAGATTGTGTTGGATATCGTCAACTTGTTCTTTCGAGAGTACGCTATTTGCAATTTTTGTATCGTCAGCAAATTTTGAGATTGTACAGGTGAGACCCTCATCTATGTCGTTGATGTAAATTAGAAAGAGAATTGGTCCTAGTACCGATCCCTGGGGTACCCCGCTACTTACATTGGTCCATTTTGATGCCTTACCGTTTATGACTACTCTTTGCTTTCTGTCGCTGAGCCAATTTTCTATCCATTTCAACACACCGTCTTGTATTCCATGCGCTTTTAGTTTTAGCAGTAAACGTTTGTGGGGAACTTTGTCAAAGGCCTTTTGAAAATCAAGGTATATAATATCTACAGCTTTACTCTCATCGTAGAGGTTGAGGATATCGTGGAAGAAGTCTAAGAGGTTTGTTAAACAGGAACGTTTTTTACGAAAGCCGTGTTGATTATCTTTAAGTATGTTATTTTCCTCTAAGTGATTTACGAGTCTGTCTCGTATGACAGTTTCTAGCATTTTACATACAACTGAGGTTAAGCTAATTGGACGATAGTTACTGGATAGGGATTTGCTGCCTTTTTTGAATATCGGTGTTACATTGGCTAGCTTCCACTGATCGGGCATAGTTCCAGACTGCAAGGATTTATTGAATAGTAATGTCAGTGGTTTAGAGAGCTCATCCTTAGCTTCCTTTAGAACTCTAGGCGAGATTGTATCAGGTCCAGGCGTTTTATTTACCTTGAGTTTATCTAAACAATTCAATACTTCTCTCTCTGTAACGGTGATATTGCTTAAAACATCTGAATTATCAATCTGAATCGGCGATGGTGTAGGGATATCACTGAGGTCTTCTGTTGTAAAAACTGATGCAAAGAAGGTATTGAGGGCATTACTCATTTGTTCTTCGTCTTTGGTGTATTCTCCATTTTCATCGACTAACGGTCCAACAGTTGAAGTAACTACTTTTTTCTTTCTGATATAACTATAGAATTCTTTCGGGTTTGTTTTACTTTGATTCGCAATATGTAACTCTAAGGTCTTTTTACTTTGCTTAATTAACTTTTTGGCTTTGCGTCGTAGCTCTACAAATTTCAGCCGTTCTTCGTCATTTTGTGAGGATTTTAATCTATCATTAGCAAATTTTTTAGCAAGCAGGCAGTTTGAAATATCTTTATTCCACCATTTGGGCTTATTATTATGGCCTGGACGCCGAGTTTTCGATGGTATGCAGTCTTGCACTGCTTTTAGGTAAGTGGCTTCGAATAACTTCCAAGATGTATTTATGTCGTTATTGTGAATTAAAAAGCTCCAGTCAGTTTCTTTAAACATAGCTCTAAGTTTATGGAAGTTTGCTTTCTTGAAATTAGGGACTTTTTCGATGCTACTATTTGGTTCGTTACTAGTAAACTTTAAAGTGAAAGTTATCGTATGATGGTCGCTGTTACTGAATTCATCACCAACATTCAAATTCTCTATTAATTCTTCTTTTGTTGCAAGTACAATGTCAAGAACGTTATTACCACGGGTCGGCGTTCCAACAAATTGATAAAGCGAACTCTCTTGCAAGTTCGTATACAAGTCATGTCCGGAGTGTGAAGTAAGAGTATCGCCCAACTTGGTCACAGGTAAATTAAAGTCACCAAAAATTACGGTATCTTGCGAGTTACTTATATCTGCAATTTGTTCGTAAATTTCTCGGTCAGTTTGCACTGATTGAGCTGGAGGTCTGTATATTAATGCAAGTATTATTTTGGTACCTTTATTATTCTTTATTAGCACAAAAGATGCGTCGACGTTCACAATTTGAGGTTTTGACAAGAGGGTAGGGTTAAGACTTTCTTTGATATAAAGTAAAACGCCACCTCCATTTCGATTTATTCGGCTTTTCTCAAACATTACATAACCGGGAAGTGAATACTCTGCTAAAAAGTCTCTATCTTCTGTATTGAGCCAAGATTCTGTTATGCCAATCACATCATAATTTTCTGTAAACACTAGCTCCTCTAAATCTGAAAATTTATTGCGTATGCTACGAGCGTTTGCATAGAAAACCTTTAAATTTGTTATTTTAAAACTCACGGAACGCGCTTCAATAATATTTTTGGTTCTTGTCGGATCTACATTTATGTTCATGGCTGTCCTCGGTCCTCGCTGTCTCCGGTCCTTATCGCTGGTGGTCCTCGGTTGCCTCTGTTTTTTTCTTGGCGTTGGATGATTTATGTCACTGCTGCTTCTTCTCGGATGGCGTTTTTGATCCATGGCTGCGGACTGCTTCGTGTAGGAGACGACCCATGCGTGCTGAACCCACAGGGTTTAGATGAGTGCCATCCTTGCGGAACAGAGTAGGCTGGTTGTAGAAGTTGTCCCAGAGGTTGATGAATTCAACTTCTTCCCTCAGACACAAATGTTTTAGTCGGCTATTTGTGCTGAAGGCCTTGTCGTAGAATTTGTCAGGTGCGTCGATCTTGGGGAGAATGCCTGAGATGATGATATTCCTTGACTTGTTTTTGTAGTGCTGGATCATCTTGCGATATTTATCCATCAACTCTTCGGATCTGGTGTGCATGACGTCATTTGAACCAGCATGGATGACAAAAAGGGTATTTTCATTTGCATCCTTTGTGGTATCTTCGAAGGCTTCCACAATGTCGTCCAGTCCAGCTCCTGGGATGCAAAATCTTTTTCGTTGAATTGGGACTCTGTCGCAGAACTCTTCGACCTGTCCTCGTAGGATGGAATCCCCAACGAGCCTGGTCTCTTCTGGTTCGTCTTCCATCTCTACCAATATCTCAAATCTGTTTGACATTGTGACTGGTAGATGAGACCTTTTCTGCGTTGGCCGTGCACCGTTCCTCACTGGTGTAAATCCGGAAACCTGTGGTGGCGGGACTCTACGTACAGGTCGGGGAGAGGAGTGGTTAGAACGGGGGCGAGGGGTTGGTACTGTTCGTGCTAGCAGGCTTCTTGCACGAGGAGTGGGGGAGAGACTAAGGTGAACAGGGCGGCTGTCCTGGTTTGATGTCGGCTCAGGTTCGTCAGAAGCATCTGCTGCAGTGTCTACTGCAGGTGTTGGATTGTTGGCAGATGACGTTGGGGCGGTGGTGGATGCTGGAGTTGAAACAATTTGAGTTAGTGATACTCCAACGTTGAGTGTTACAAACTCTTGGAGTGATTCCAGCTTCCTGGTGAGGGCGTTGATCTTGTTGAGGGCTTCATCCAATTTTGCTGTCAAATCCTCTCGTTGCTGGCAGAGTCGGCAGACTTGTGGATCGGCAGGAGCAAACATGGAAGCACCAAACCTACCGGCGCAGTTCGTACAGGCACGAGGCATGGTGACGATCACTTTCTTCAGTTCACTTCACTCACTTAAAAACACTTAATTCACTTTAAAAACACTAAACTCACTTTAAAAACACTTCACTCCCTTCAGGTCGCTTCACTTACTTAAATAGGCCTAACCGAAAACAAAAATGTTGAAATACACACAAATAGGTTATCAGCGGTGATAGCCTAACCAAAAATTAAAACAAAACAAAATTAAATTTGAATACGCAGTGATAGCCGAACCGAAAACAATTTATGTTTATTTAAACAGAAATAGGCCACCAGGGGTTATAGCCTATCCTAACCGAAAACAAAAATTATGAACTACCGGTACGCAGAAATAGGCCACCAGCGGTGATAGCTTAACTGAAAATTTAAAAATTGAAGTACGCAGAAATAGGCCACCAGGGATGATAGCCTAGACTAACCGAAAAACAAAAATAACCGAAAACAAAAATTATGAAATACCGGTACGCAGAAATAGGCCACCAGCGGTGATAGCCTAGACTAACCGAAAACAAAAATAACCGAAAACAAAAATTATGAAATACTGGTACGCAGAAATAGGCCACCAGCGGTGATAGCCTAACTGAAAATTTAAAAATTGAAGTACGCAGAAATAGGCCACCAGGGATGATAGCCTAGTTTAACCGAAAACAAAAATTATGAAATACCGGTCTGCAGAAATAGGCCACCAGCGGTGATAGCCTAACTGAAAATTTAAAAATTTGAAGTACCGTACGCAGAAATAGGCCACCAGGGATGATAGCCTAGACTAACCTAAAACAAAAATAACCAAAAACAAAAAAGTATGAAATATGTAGAAGTAGGCTACCAGGGGTGATAACCTACCTAAAAAAGCAAAACAAATATATATATATATAATAGAATATGTAACTAAATATACAATTCACCAAATAGAGATTATATAAAAATAAAGTGTAACTGCACACAAGGGGTTAATATACTGTATCAACAGATGGCGCTGGTGTCACTGTAGGCTAGTCAAGCAGGATTATATTTAGATAAACAAAGTTATCAGTCAAAGGTTACTACAGTACAAGATCATGCAAGCAACAACTAAAATTACAGATATATATAGCTACAGTAGGATACTGAATACGATAACTACTAGAGTTAATAAGAAAATACAAAGCTAGGTCGATTAGAGGTGCGCGTGCGTCGTCTGCTACAAGCTAGGATAACAAATGTAAACAACAATGTTTATCAGTCAGAAAAGCAATAAAATAACATGCACGGCAACTACAGAACTATGTGGAGGTTAAACAAGCACTTAACTACTGTTCATGCAATGAATAAAGGGAATTGGGATATGAAATACTCAAATTATGATCGAGTTTTCTCAGTGGCGATGCGGAGCTGTTGGCGATGCTAAAGCCGGCGGGTGTCGAGCCTTCCGTACGCTTCTTTACCGCGTGTGCCTCAGCTGCTGACAACCTACCCCGGGCAGTTGCTGCAGCCTTCAGAGACACACCGATACTGTGAACCAATGACACCGGCTTAGCGGGAGTGTTACTAGGGCACTCACGTGAATAATGGCCTAGCTTCTGACATTTGTAACATTTCACATCCCCAATGGGCTTCTTCCCTTGTGCGGGCGAAGAAGGGGCCTGACCTTTAGTAAACGGGAGAGGCTTGTGTTTGTAGGTGTTATTAGGTGCAATGCTTTTAGTGTGGTTATGTGTGTCATAGGATTTGTTATTATCGAAAACTCTGGTGGGTGGGGTATAGCGCCCCTTCTGCCCTGACTCAGCCCTCTGAGCGGCACCGCAACCACGAATCAATGATAATCTGAGGTCTGCCATCTTGGCAGCCTCCTCTACTGTCTTGGGACATTTTTCCTTAATGTTCAGCGTTAGATCGGTTCCAGTACATTTGTAAAACTGTTCCAGATAGAAAAGTTGCTTAATTTCCTCAGCCGACTCTGCGTGCTCGGACCGAAACCAGTTATTACATGCATCTGTTAAGTCCCGTGCGTGCTCCATAAAACTGACGTCGCTCTTCTTATTCACGCCACGGAACTTCAATCTATAAGTTTCGGGTTGCAGTTCGTAGGCCCGGAGCACAGCCTCCTTCACCAGTCCATACACGACACTCTCGTCCAGTGACAGTGCATCGTAGGCTTTCAACCCCTTACCCACTAGACGTGATGAAACTAATGCTGCCCATTTAACCTCCGGCCAGTCATACTCACGACACTTCTTTTCGAAACGAGCAAAAAACTCAAGTCACTGCTGTCTCATCAAATGCGGGTACTAACTTAATTAAATGCGAAAGTGAGTCTGTAACCCGGTGCCCACCACCGAGATGACGCCCCGTGGTCTCTACTCTAGACTTCTCGACATCCATTTCAGCCTGGTACCTGGTTGCATCCTGATTGGCTTGGATTCTAGCAACCTCTATGCGTTCTATACTAGCCTGTTGTATCTGAGTCTCCTGCAGCTTAAACTTAGCTAGTTCTAGCTGAAATAACATCTCAGGAGACAGGCCTGGGGGGGGGAGAGCACAAAATGGGGGATCCACACCGAGACGTGTTTACGGGTAAGCCAGCTTGCCATTGAGAACCCTCCTGCTGCATCGTGCTAAGACTCGCTGGCTGAGGGCCCAGCTCAGGGGTAGAGTGGAATGGAGGCTTGGAGGGAACCCCCCAAGACCCCACTCCACCCACCGTCCCATCGCCATCACCCAACAAACATGCCACCAAATTCTTCTTGGGCCAACTGTCAGGACAGTCCCGCCCCAAAACCGTGGCTAAACAGCGAAGACCGTAACAATCAATAGCCTGCAGGCGCTGTTCGGTCAAAGGTGTCTGCAAAAATGCCCGGGCATCCCTCTCTCCACTTATAACACTCCCCTCCCTAAATATCTGCTGTACTTGCTGGTCACTAGGCTGTACCGTGTTATCCTCCCCCGTAAATGATGAGTCATTAGACATAGTGCTGGTTATACAATTGCTGTTCATAAACAAAAAAAAGTGCTTATTACTAATTGCAGTCTCGACTCACAAAATGTTAAAGATGCTTGAATGACTCTACTCTAGACACCTAACGAAACAATCTGCAAGTCCACCAATACAATAATGACACAATAAAAATTCCTCCAATATGCAAGAAAATTCTAGCCAGCTCTACTAGGTAGCATAGAATAGTTCTCCAAAAAACATGTGATAGGATACTACTGAATCTTGTGCAAGGTCGCCATTTTGTTACGGCTGGATCGGCAATACATATTCGGGATTCTTGATCGTAGGACAGAAATGGCTTAAGTGACAACGACACGCTCGATTCCAGTCCCAAATACTATATGCTCCAGACAACAAAAGCACCAACGCCCTACAGAGTTATCGTCTACGGTAACGAGGTACCTTAACTCGGCGAAAGTGTACAACAGGGGTAGGCTATGAGGCTAAACTCCCTCAGACATTTATAGGTTACGTTATTACTAAAGAAATGCAATACTCAAGAAACTACGTTAATATTAAGCCTCTAATAATGTAGAATAGAAGCAGGCTAAAGGTATGACAGTGAAATGCTAAATGACAAATGTACACGCCTACTTGAAAGCGCGTGCACTACACTAACTGTCCCCTACTAACATGCACTAGCATGTAGCATACAAGATGTTCATGATCCAGTAGATACCTAATAATACACATGGGAGGAACATAAACAGTAGTCACTTATTATAATAATGAATCTATACTTGGAATAACTAAAAGGTTGCAGGCAACAGTACTGCGCCGGTAGCCTACTACCGCATAGGCTACTTCGCTTCTCTCACTCTGTCTCCCCTCCGAGTCCGTATGCGCCCTACGCAACAGAACTCCGGACACAGCAGCAAAACGACAGTGCAGTTAATTGATACATGAAAGTATTAATAGTGTTGTCTTGTGTGTGAGTAATGTGTATTGTAAAGTGTTATAGATATATACTTAAAGAGAGCTGCAATGCATAGTAAAATAAAGATATATCCCACTCATCATCCCCATGTGTTCTAGCTAGCAGGCCAAGTCACAGGAACAACGAGTCCCAGCACCGAAAGCGAGAACCCAGGAGAAGACTGTAGAGAACACAAGGACAGATAAATTACGTTACTCTACTATACCGGCACTACGAGCGAGCTGTAGTCTCGGGTGCTACACTCGCTCCTGGCTCGGTATGCAAATCAAGGCTAAGTCCTCGTCCCTCTACAGACAACTCCTGGGCATGGTCGGGCTCTTACACATGGCACCAGTCTAGTCACAAATGGGATGATGAGCAGGGCATATAACTCGTGAACATGTAGAACGTTCACCAACTATCCTCATCAAGAAGATCGCTGTTCACATTAACCCCTTAAATCTAATACATGTAAATATATGCTTGTCCTAAGAGTAATACGAGAGGTGAGTGCTGAAACTCCTTTAGGACCTCAAGGGAAGGTTATGCATTTAAATAGAGAGAAGAATGAAATGAGAGTAATGTCGTCAGAGAGAAAGAGTGCAACCGTGAGAAGTGGGGAGAGAGAGCAAGGGATGTTAGAATCTCAAAGGTTCTAGGCAACCTGGTTAAGGAACACACAGCCAACCTCCAGGCAGTGTGCTGTACGACAACATGGGCCCAGCCCAGGCAGGCAACAATGGACTACCAACCCTATCGCGCCTAGCTATAAGGGCAAGGCTGCCAACCAGTCCATACGTCTGGCAACCACCCGGCCGGCAGCGCGGCGTGTTGCTACCCTCTTGCTCTGAAGCCCAACTCACTCTCTCTCTCTGAATTCCCATTATCCTATCTATCAACTTCTCTATTGATACTACATATTAAATGGAAGGTCTCGACATGGCTTAAAACAAAACCCACCACTGGTTAGCACATGACGAGACCTTTGCAGAGATACAAAGAACATAGTTATAAGTTGTCACACTCAATATACATAGCGGCTGACGGTAGCCAGATCACGGGCGGTACAGTGGAGTACCAAGGAGTACAATCAGGTTGCGTTGCCCAGCACTGGGGTGCGTCACAATATATATATATATAATATATATAAATATATATATATACAGTATATATATATATATATATATATATATATATATATATATATATATATATTCAAATAATAATTTGTGCTCATTGAATAGTTTATATATATCGTTGCTTGTCTCAGAGTTACGTCACAATCGGAGAGGAACTTGACCCCTCCACACTGTAAATAGTCGTTAAGATAGTAATATCCGTGAATGTTAACCCTCTGTACTCTTTAGCCTCCCTTTTAAATATTGATTTATTGTTAACCCTGGTCTCAAACCCAAGTTTGTGCCTATAAAATAAATGCACGACAATTACTAAGATAAAGCATTATAAAACATTTGGTACAGTACATTAACAGCTGGTTAAAGAAAATTGAATATTCTAGCAAAACATTTGCAAATAATGCTTTGTAGATGTAAAACATTTGGTTTATACACTTGACTTGATGGATGTAGGGTGAAAACCTTTTACGATAGATTCAATAGTAATTAGTTACAAGTGTTTCGAACCCTATATGTTGGTGATGGTTTCGTGTGCATAACATGTAAATGACGTTCATTTTGCTCCAACCATGGGACTGTAGATTTTTCAGTAGTCTGTAACTCTTACAAGGCCCCAAGATTCTCGAATTAAATTTCCATATTTGTGTTGCTTCAGTCTGTCTGTGCAACACCAGATGAGAGCGTCTTTATTTAGACACGTCACACACATATTGCCTGAGGAATGATGCTACACCGATGCTCCACTATCATCGAAGATCGTCTCTGAATATATTCCACGCGGCGAGTATAGACATGTTGGGAATGTGTTCAGGACTTTTCGGGATAGCCAGTATGTTGTAAAACTTAAAAATATACTGGGACCACCTAAAAAAGAAAAACAAAAACAGAAAAAAGTGCTGTTACTGCCTCAAAATTACATACTTCATTTTCAAGCTTCCCGGGGAACATATTAATCGTGCATTCACCAATTATACAAACACATAAACTAAACATTAAATACTTTTCCGGGACTGTACATGCATCTTGTGTCATTTCACTGTCGAGGGAAATAATAACAATGGAGAATTCGAACAAAAGATAAGGCACCATTAAATTATTAAATATTGTGTTAGCCTCAGTCGAGTCGTAGTATATTTTTTACACGACTGTACAAACTCCTACGTTGAGATTTGGGTGTGTGGTGAAAATATCCAGAGTTCCTTACCGTCCGAACCGAGCAGCAGGAGGCCGGGACGTGAGAAGAATGCCAATGACCAGATAAGAGGGAAGACTGATGGAAGAAATGTCCCCCTGAAACTGATTTGGATATAATTTTGGGAGATAGTGTCAGATTTGCATATTATTGTTGTTGGTGGTGGTGGTGGTGGTGGTGGAGGGGGGGGGGGGGGTTGTTCTGGATATGTAGCCCTTGTTTATTTACAATTTTTAGAAGTAGAATAAATGTGGACTAAATAAACCCACACACACCCACACACGTTAAATTATATTCTGTTTCCTGTGAAGTTGACATGAGTACATTTTTGTGGAGCACACAGAACAAAGGAAATCAAGCAACAACAAATCTAGCGACCCCTCTAGGTTGGTCACCCTCTAAAGATGCTATATTGATTGAGGCTGACGGATGATTCATGAATATGTTGGTATGTAAAACTATTAATATGTAGTTAAAATAACATACTTCTTGGTAGCCTATAATTTGCAATTTTTTTAATTTAGCTTTGTACAATATTCCACTGCACGTGTTACTGTAGAGCGTTAAGGCGGGTCACTGGCTTGTTTTATCTTTATCTCTTTTTTCTCTTTCCCTAGCTTGTATCCATTTGGCCCCATTTTGTTTTAAGACGTTTATCCACATCCAAGTGTCGATTTCTTCCTGGCGAGCGATATAGCGAGCCAGCATTGTAAGGAGAAATGCGGCTTCGCCTGAGAAATGTTTCTATCGAAAAATTTACAAATTTAGCTTGCTGTCAAATAAAAAATATATATATGCTGGCTCGCTACCGCTCACCAGGAAAATATTGACACCTGGATGGGGTAGACGCCTTAAAACAGTAGGCTGAATGGGGCCGAATGGATAAAAGCCAATGACTTACAATTATAGTATGGAACTGCATGCAATGGCTGGAATAGATGGTAGGCATAGGAATGTAAACATACAGCATATGTTGTCTGTTTGGAAGGCTACTCAGTGAGCATGAAAACAGCGCCAATCTGCGGTAGCGGTGACTTGTGTCATTATATTGGTAGGGAGAATTCACTACTAACGCAGATCTACTTAATTCACTACTAACGCAGATCTACTTAATTCACTACTAACGCAGATCTACTTAATTCACTACTAACGCAGATCTACTTAATTCACTACTAACGCAGATCTACTTAATTCACTACTAACGCAGATCTACTTAATTCACTACTAACGCAGATCTACTTAATTCACTACTAACGCAGATCTACTTAATTCACTACTAACGCAGATCTACTTAATTTAGCCACCTATACGTATTACAGTTTCAAGCTATTTGTACAAACACGTTGGATACAACACATTTTACAAAGGTAAATACTTATTTTAGCTATATGCTCATTGCTCACAAATTAATTTAACACACACACTAATACCATCACACACACACACACACATGTACGTGACCACTCGCAGATACATACCCGTTTACATAATCATACATAATCAAGCACACCCTCACGCACGAACTCTCTCCCTCATTCACACTCATAGACCCCTGAACACACACACACACACACACACACCTGCAGAACTACACACATACACACCCATAATAGTCTCACCTTTAATATACTCCTCGTTCCCCTATTGAACACAACCATTAAGGGGGGGGCCACTTGCTTTTTTTTATCTTTCTCTCCTCTTCTCTCTTTCCCTGGCTTGTATCCATTCGGCCCCATTCAGCCAACTGTTTTAAGACGTTTATCCCCATCCAGGTGTCGATTTCTTCCTAGTGAGCGATAGCGAGCCTGCATTGTATGGCGAAATCCGGCTTCGCCGGAGACATTTGTCTATCGAAAAATTTACAAATTTAGCTTGCTGTCAAAATAAAAATATATATATATGCTGGCGCGCTAACGCTCGCCAGGGAAATATTAACACCTGGATGAAGGTAAATGTCTTTAAAAATTAGGCTGAATGGGGCCGAATGGATACAAGCCAAAGAGAGAGGGAGAGAAAGAGATAAAAAGCGAGATTGGCTCCATAATAGGGTTCAGCCAATATTCAGGGTTATTATCGCTTTTCCTTCAGTGCGCCAAGTAGACCGGGGATAATTATGATAATTTATGGCCTACGAATGGCTAAATTATGTTAATCAGAGAGAAGGAATATAAGTAGCAATTGTGTTGTTGGTGCATATATAAGGTCTATTGTTCAATATGTATTCATGAAGATTGATCCAGTACTGTACAGTCGGCCTAATAAGTGATGTTTCGGCACCAATTATATTTCGATTAAATAATTGGTATCAGCAATATTTACACATGATTTATACTTTTTGAGTGAGATATACAGACATGTTCCTACACTTACCCACCCTATTCGACATCTGACAGACATTAATACAGCACAGAACGAGCCAAACGTAACGACAGGTGAGACATGACTTATTAGCGCCACTGTACATTGCAAAGAATGCATATTAATATTCAAACATATTCAAACTTGGTATTTAGTTAACTCTCTACAGTAACACGTGCAGTGAAATATTGTACAAAGCTAAATTACTATTTTCGCAAATTATATGCTACAAAGAAGTATGTTATTTTAGCTACAAATTAATAGTTTTATATACCAACATATTCATGAATCATCCGTCGGCCTCAATCAATATATCATCTTAGCTTTTGCTATTGACTATTCATTTTGTAATGACGGGTTCAGAAAATTACGCAACTGAACCCCAAGACACACGGAGGCAAAAAGACAACATCAGAGCCCTAATACCTCAACCAGCATATCCAGACATCATTCCAGCAAGAATAGCCAGCCTAAAGGAGAGAAAGAGGCTGAGAAGAGTAAATAGAGCAACAGCATAAACCATGAAACAGTCTACCATAGATAAACGTTTTCTGTCATCAAGTACGCAGAAAACGAGTGTGGAAAACACGAGGGAACCCACGCACCAATCAAAGGAACCGCTTCTGCCCCAATCAAAGAAGCTGCATCCGGACCAATCACAGAACCAACAAGTACCAACAACAATGACGGTCACTAGCCGAGAACCCGATTTAAACTACAGCGAAGAGGACTTTATGCAATTAACATACCAATATACAGCATTTTGTCCTCTTTCCCTCGGCCAATACCATCACCTCGAGGATGAAGAACGTTTATAACAAACACAGGAGACAAACTCAACACAATATCAACACGATTCCATACAACCCATGGAATAGGGAGAATGGAGCAAGACACTGAATCAATTCTCCTACCTCTCTTATTACCATGTAAAATATAAGTTTAATATTTATAAATAAAGAATTGTATTCCCCATCTAACCATATATGCATTGTAATTTTAAACTTCCCAACTTAGCGAAAACCACATATCTCAATGTCCCTAATGTTCCGAATAGAATTGACCCTGACCCAAATTAAATACTGAATATCTCTTGCCTGAAAATTAGATTCGGTAGCCAAACATTGAAAGTACCCATCTGCGAGCGAGCTTCGTAGGAGCAACCAGACAGAGGGAATCAATGTCAGGGTTACTACTGATGAGGGTCAGCCAATAAGTACCAATATATAAGTAAGGTAACACTAGAAGTGAATGTTCTAGTCGGTGGGTGCACTAGAAATAGTTCTAACCGTGTGTCAGTTACCCTAGAACTGAACATCTAGTACGGTATCTAAGCACGAACTAGAAAGTTATAACCGTGTGTCAGTTATCTCTAGTAGTAAACATTCTAGCCAGATATCTAAGCACGAATTAGAAAAGTCAGTATTGAGTATAAATAAACTAGAAGTAAATCATCTAGTTGACTAGGTGATCGTCGTATCTCTAAAAGTGAAAGTTAAAGAAAAACCACGTGTGAGCCAACATAAGACCAGATCTCGTCGTGACCCACTACCCTCAGGATAAGTGTTTCTGAGATTCTTAATTTGTGGTTATTGTTGTGAAGGTTTTATAATTATTATATGTGAGTGTTCAAATTAACTAAATCATCCATACCAGTGTTAACCTAATTTGAGAAAACCTATACATGTCATCCAGGTTTACGATATATATAATATTTTGGATATAACTCCTTGATATTCCATACAAATGTTATATATAGTTTCTACCTAAAAAATACCCCTACACTAGCCTACACGTAGAATATTGTGAACACTCTCATAACTTATTTATATGTGCTGTTACCAGTGTTCGTATCTATTTATATTGTGAAGTGTTCAAAGAGAGTATAACTTTCATTCACGTCCCTTCCTTGAGTTAATCCTTAATTTATCATTATTTCTATATCGTTGGTATTGATTATTCCACGTTCATAATTATTCATTCTCCCCTTGTGAGTTAATTCTTAAATTTATATATCGAGTGTTATTTCTCGTTTTGTCTTATATTCTCTGTATTATACATACAGACGTGTGAATAATTCGTCCACCCCGTTATAAAGTCAAAGTACAATGTATTCTAATTGAGAATTTACATGTTATGTTCTTAATTGTGTTCATAGCCGATAATTCTGGCTTCTTACGATACGCTACTCGTTCTGTGTATTCGTTTATAGTAATATAAATCCCATCACCCTCGCGTGGTGTGTTCGTATATTATTTGCCAGTGTGTAAAGTATCTGCGTTACTCTGATAACTATCATTCCAGTTATATTTTATTCACCACAAGTTCCGTGAATATAAATTATTTATTCTTATTTGAATAGACTCGTACCGTCTATTATTATTTTTCATAGACCCGGTGTATATTTATTCACCCATTTGTAATAGTAATATATTTCTAAATTAAAGTATCTTACTGCGACTATTAACCTTAACGTAAGATCTATCTTTGCTAACTAAATATTCCATAGTGTCTAGACAGATAATTCTAGATTGCAGTAACCTTGACAAACCCTTTCGGCGGTCACTTGACCCCTGGGTACCTGAGCGTGTGACCTTAAGTCCTCAGCCACACTTACTGTATACCTAGTGCGTCTGTACACAGTAAACCTCACCATACGCTACGTGAATCTCTCTCTTTGTTTACTTGACTCGAGATAGAGATATTGTCATCATTTGTATTGTATATGTATTTTATGTCTCATGTATTGATCTTGATGTAAGTGACGCTATTATTCATCAATAAGTAAAATATATTTAACTTATAACAGTCACCATATATAGCCATTGGTCTTATTTAATATAGATAAGTGCCGGATGAGTTTTTCTCTACCTAGCTGTTAAGAAATAAATTATTGTGTACCATACCTTGTGTGCTTATTGTTTTGGGGGAAGTGATTTGAGTAACCTATTATTATTTATATCAATGCTCGCTGTGTTCCTGTCGAGCAGGTTCACGTTCTAAGTTGCCCCAAATAAGGAACTTATGAGAACGTATTTCACGCATAGTTGGATAACAGCCTTGCATAACAAATATAAAGACCATGATGGAATTGTCAATTTCCACACAGATATACTGCTAGAATATAATTATTATACATTACAGTGTAACAGCTGGATGTGAAGGTAATTGTATATAGACACATACATAGACATTAGCAGCTATATACACAGTAGTCCCCCCTCATGCACATACGTACATACACACAAATACACTATTCATCTATACAGCTATCTTTTGCCAGACGTCACAAATAAATCGCCTCATTTTTAATTGTAAGGCGACACCTCTACTCCCACCCAATAACACTTTCACTCATACGACCTCCATCCCTTCACCTCACTCTCAGTCTACCTCTCCATCTCTACCCTTCCTCCTCACTTTCATAAACATTCTTTGCCATACTTTCACACGCCATACACTCCACATGGCTGAAGCACCTCAGGGTGTTGTTCTACACACTATCCAGCACATCCGCACCACAACGCTCACGTACTCTCTCATTCGTCTGTCTATATCCCCATTTGTTTTCAAGTAACTGTTTTCCAACCTTCTCACTCTTGATTAATGACTCTCCAACAGCCTCCATGGTTTATGTCTGTACCGCAATATCGGGGTTACCACATTATCATGCAATGACTTATGTACAATGTTTGTATATATAAACACACACATGGACACTCACATACACACTTTCATCCCTCCTCTCTCACACACACACACACACACACACACACACACACACTATACTGTACATAGACACTCATAGATGAACAGTCATCCTCATTCACACACACACACTGTACTGTACATAGACACTCATAGATGGACACATACAGTCATCCTTATTCACACACACACACACACACACACACACGCGCAATTAACAGAGCCATCTACCATTCCAATGTATGTTGTGGCGGGACAGGCGAATGCTAAGCAACACCTAGCAATTGTTTTCATACACAAATAATATCGTCACTTCCCCCTCGCCAACCCCAAACCAGCCTCCAGAAATATTTCCATACTCAAATCACCCACCAATCCATCCAGTCACTCAAAGACAACATTCAGCTAAACGCACGGCCCCCTGAAGTCCATCTCTCAGAAACCCTCCTTTCCATTGAGGACCTACTCCACCTGGCTAGGCTGCAATGTGGGCACCATCCAGCCCATCTGAGCTATCAGAAGAGGCTTTAGGATATTTAGAAATATTATATATTCCGTTGATAAAATAATACAACAAATAAGATCATTGGTGCATATAATTATGCAGAATAATATGTAATACAGGTGATTGAAAGTGGCCACATAGCTAACCAACCACTACATACTTACTTTTAACCCCTTACATGGCAACTTTCAATGCCAAACATCATAATACATGTACACCTCTCGCACACACATACCTATTTTGACACAGAGGCAAGGGCTGGGCATTGGGACCGTCCCTCAACCCCAGATAATTATATCCCATGTATCCTATGTACTATATACATATATGAGTGAGTGAGTCGAGAGGCCCTGTGATGAGCATAACCTTGCAAGCACCGTTCGATAGCAAGGGGAGGGACCTGCGTATACCTGACCTTTTAGATTTATATGCTTTCTTCTTCCTTTACCTATAATTTCTGGGTCCTAATTCTTCACATATGCCTTGTGGTGCAATAATATTGCTTTATAAGGGAGATATAAGGTATGTTACGTAATTCCTCCCCTTCCTCCTCTACCGTGCGCAAGGAAAAAACAAAGATGCGCGGGTGCCTATGCTTGCCAACCATGCAACTCCTGACCATGCCCACAGCACACCCACATCATTTTTGTGCAATGTATATTTGCAGTAGGATGTGTAGCTGTGACACCAACAAGTTGATGTACCAACATTAGGATTTGAGAGGGTCGTCTTTTTGTGCCAATAATTCGCACTGTGGAAGGTTTTATTCAAATCAAGATATCCCAGCTGACAGGTTAAGGGCAAATGGAGGAGTTTAGCTTGAAAAACTTGAAATTCTGAAAATATCTCCTATAGCAGTAAAAATATCCATTCACAAGTCTGTGATATTATATATGGTAGAAACAGCTTGGATCTTGGTCTATTTTTAGCTTCTTTCAACTTTCACGTGCCCGTAATTAGGGTACTTTTTTCTACTTCTATTCGAATTTTACAGCATGCTGTGAAAGCAAGGGTCTGTTAAATTCTTAAAATGCGACAGACATATTTTTTTAAACGTCCGCCAGTGCGGGACCTTTAACCCTTATTTAGCGGCGAGCAACATAAGTCGAGTTAAATAAAGCTGGACTATGTGGCGGCGCTCGACATAACTCGAGTGGCAATTTCAGCACGTAATGTGGCTGAGAGAGAGAGACAAGTGGTGGCAGGAGACTAGCGAGCGTATGACTGCTCCAGACCACCGCGGCGAACCTACTGACACAAATCTCAGCTCCCTCCTCCCTCTCTCACTCGCTACATACTCAATTATGTACCGAAAGTACCGAATTACCTGCTTTTTGCACTCGCGTTGCACGGTTATTGCAAGAAAACTATCCATCATACAAGGATCGTTATGGTGTCATTCGAAAGCTCTGTTTATGCCCTTTCAGGGATAGGTACTTGTTTTACGTTCTGGGTCTTATTTAGGCATGAAAATGATCACGTAAACAGCCCTATTTTGGCTAAAAACACCCCGCTGGGCGGTACACATAAATAAACCGCATAGGCCGCTCGTAAGGTGTTAATGGTCAATTTGTACAAAATGTATTATATTTACCATATAAAGCAATATTACTGCACCATATTCATATATTTTACTTGTATACTGATCATGTGAACATTGAAGAACCAGAAAATAGGTGCATAGAGCAAATAGTCATTGAAAAAATCGTATAATTGTGACAGGTTAAAGCTGTAAGGGGAAATAAATGGTATAGTCCAAGTAACTGAGATAAATAGACTTACCTGAGCAGTTTTGTGGGGTTTAGTATGTATGTATGTATGTATATACTGTTACGACCTGGCACTCGGGTACACAAGGGCTCTCAATCAGGACTCGAATACGGCTCGCTGCCACAACGGAAACACACGATCCCAACCCCTGAGTACTGCCAGCCGAACAAAAAACACCAATACCCTCCAGAGTTCAATCTGCTATAACGGGGTATACAAGAACTCGGTACTAGTGTTCAACAACAGACTAATAAAGAGACAGGAATTCTCTAGTCTGGTCAACAATCAAACAAAGAAGTAAGAAACAACAACACCAAAGAATAGTGTTGGCCGAAGCCGAAGTAATCCACCCTTGACTAAGAACTTAAGAAGTCCTCCACCCTCTACTTCGGATCGGCACTATTACGTTACGTTAATTAATAGTCCTTAAGCATCGAGCAAGGAATCTTCTGAAAAAAGTTAGATGCTTCTCGGATGCTCGTAAGAAGTACGTATCGGATTTTGAACAGTAATTCAATAAGAAAAACACTGGCAATTAAATACTATTAAAGGTTTAAATTGGCATAAGAATAATTAAAAGAATATGCAATAGTAAATGGCAAACATTAAAAAGAAGTACTCCGCAAATGCAACGGCAATAGCCTACTCGGATTGTGCTCGTGGGCCACTAATCACTAAAGTAGCCAAGCTTGCAACACATGAAATTAATAGTGCATAACCAATATCATACATAAGGAAAGCTTCAATACTATTCTGTATCTACTAATCGAGTAAAGTCTAGCTGGGGTACTGTGGGCAAAAGGTAGCAGTGACTGAGCAAAAACGGCTCGTAGCCTAGCGAAGTCCTCACAACTGTTTAAAGTATTACGTTAACACTAACAAGTGCACTTTGAGAAATCCAGATCCCTTGTATCTGGTTTTCTCCCGGCTCCTTGACAAAGTAAAAACAAGCTGTTAATAAAATACAGGGTGGTTAGGCTCTTGCCCTCACGCACTGTAAATTATTAACTCAACACAGTCAGCCGCGAAGACAACCTAGGCTTCACTGAACCGAAACGAGTATGCAGGTTTATCGCTTAACCACTGCATCAAACAACAACTCGTAACACAGAAAAGCCTTACCCCAGTCTAGCATTACCTAGACTAGCAGAAAACAGGAATAATAATAATAACACACAGGGAAATGCATAGAAAAGTGCAACAAACATAAATCAATCCTATTCTAAGTTAACCCTTCCAAAATAGGCTATCTAATAGGCATGTCTCTAAAAATACCTCTAAAAAACTGGGACTCCTGTACAGAGTTCGAGAATTCTTCACTGACGAGCAGTTGGCCGTAATATATAAAAGTCATGTGCGCTCTCAGATGGATTACTGTTCACCTCTGTGGGGTGGAAGTGGAGTGGTTGCATTGAGGCAGTTGGACAAAATTCAAAATAAAGCTATTAGATTAATCAATAACCCTGCAATCACACAGGACCTTCCTACATTAGCCATACGAAGAAACGTTGCATCCCTTGCATTATTCTACAGATATTTTCACAGCAATTGTTCCGAGGAACTTGCTTCAATTGTGCCGCCTCTCCACATCTTTCCCCGTAGAACTAGGGCAGCTGAGAGCGCCCATGAATTTACACTTTCTCCTCCACAATGCAGAACTTCTGCTTATCAGAATTCATTTATCCCCAGAGCTACTACTCTTTGGAATTCACTTCCCTCGAGTTGCTTTCCACAACACAATCAACAAATGTTTAAATCCAGTTGTTACAAACATTTTATGAATGGAGGATGCCTTTAGGCACATGGACCTTTTTGTTTTATCTGTGTTTTTCCTTCCTCCGTTCATTGTCTCTTGAAAAAAAAAAAAAAAAAAAAAAAAAAAAAATGTATCTCATGAGAACTCAAGCGATAATACGTTGGCTGACTAGCTCTGCACCAACGGGACCATGGAAGTTAAAAAGGGTAGGGAAAAGAGGAGATAAGAATGTAAGGTAGTAGAGAAAGTTCACATCAGTCAGAAGAATATATATAGTTAGTAAGGGAAATGAGAAGTCGCTCTGCCTAATGAGTTCTGATCAAAAAATGGCTAGACTTCCCTTTTTATACTCGGCCCTCTAGTGAGCCCAACGTGAACTACTAAGGACCGCCCACTGACAATCATTACGTAATTTCTCTCTCTCCTCTGGGATAGACAAAGGCTTTCCTAGCACTGAGGGGAGGGGGGAGGGGGGGGAGTGCTAGTGAGTTAGGCCCACCTCCCGCATGGTGCACCCACTGACCCCCAACTGTGGCTGCCGCTTCTCCCATCATTACAAATAAGTTTTACACACAATACTTATAACTAATGATATAAAATAGAACTCGTTGACTCAGATGAAAACAAATACATATTCATATTACTTATAGTACAACGGCTCACATGAACTAGGTTAGGAAACTCTACATAGACTACAGCCAAAGTTCCTGCCCTGACGATCCTAGCGAGAGTGGGGCATGACTAGGCGTTCTGTACAGCATGCTCACACTGGACATGCGTCACACCTCCCCCAAGATTTTACTTGCTCAACCCTGAGCTAAAATCTGACAAACACAGAACCCCATCAAGCCCCTCACGCCCAGCGACCGCATGGCACTAAAACAAAGCTGAGTTTATCACCAAAACACATCTTATTATTAACCAAAAATTCACATTTTATAACTCCTCCCAACAATAGCAAAAAGACACAATATCATGCTCCCAGAGCGAGCTTACAGCAGCTCAGCCGTTTGATAGTTCGTGGACTACTCAAACTCTATAGGCTATGACAAACTTATACGATTACCTATATCAAAAGAAAGAGTTTTTTATATGATTTTTATATTTTAATATGTTTTTTCCCGGCTGCACTATAAGGGCAGCCTATTTTCCTCCACTCAAACCCACACACCTGTGATAGCCTACGACTGATCATCCACCCTTGATAAACAATCCGCGATCACATTGTCACATCCTCAATATGACGGATGTCCAGGTTATACTCCTGCAACATCAAAGACCACCTGGTCAGTCTCATATTGCGATTGTGAAATTGATTCAGGAATCTCAAAGGGTGATGATCAGTGTAGATAACCACGACTGGGCCATAGGCTGGAACATACACCTCGAAGTGCCTGAGCGACAGCACAATCGCCAGTAATTCCTTTTCTATTGTAGAATAGTTCTTTTGTGCAGCATTGAACTTCTTAGAAAAGAAACTTACTGGGTGTTCCACACCTTCATTGTCTGTCTGTAGCAAGACGGCACCAGCCCCTACACCACTAGCATCTGTTGTCAGCTGAAAAGGCCTGTTAAAGTCTGGGGCCCTGAGTATCGGGTGAGTACATAGCAAATGTTTCGCCAAAGTGAAAGCCTTTTCACACTCAGGTGCCCACAAAAACTTTTTGTCTTTAGATAACAAATCTGTGAGAGGTGCCAACACCGTTGAGTAACCTTTTATGAAGCGTCTGTAGTAGCCTATCATACCCAAGAATCTCATAATCTGCTTCTTAGTTGTTGGGTGCGGAAATTTATTGATAGCCTGTACCTTGTTCTGAGGAGGGCACACCTGTCCCCTTCCCACTACAAACCCAAGGTACTGCACAGTGGCTTTTACAAAGTCACACTTTGCCAAATTTACTACCAGACCTGCTTCACTAAGTTTCCGGAACAAGGTCTCAAGGTGCTCACAATGGCTCTCAAAGTCGTCATCATAAATGATTACATCGTCCAAATATACGGTGCAATTTGGAATGTCCTTTACAATTTCATTCATCAGGTTCTGAAACGTTGCTGGTGCATTCTTAAGTCCGTAAGGCATAACATTGCACCGGTAGGTACTCCCGTCCACAACAAAACCACATACCTCTTTAGCACGCTCGGACAAAGGTACTTGCCAGTAACCTTTTACTAAATCTACTTTAGACAAAAAACGAGCATTTCCAATTTTGTCAACACTATCATCAACCCGAGAAAGAGGATATGGGTTAGTTGGAGTCAAACCGTTTAACCTACGGAAATCAATACAAAAGCGTACCTTGCCATCTGGCTTAGGCTGCAGTGTTACAGGGGAAGTCCACTTAACTGTGCCTTTCTCTATCAACCCTCTACCGAGCATATACTCCAACTCATCCCTCAGAGCTGGTAGTTTTATGGGGGGCACACAGTACGGGATTGACTTAAAGGGTAGATGGTCCCCCACGTCAACATCATGCATAGCCTGAGTAGTGAGGCCTGGGTGTTCAGCAAATACAGTGGGGTATGAACCGAACAACTGACGGATAGCATCAAACTGCGGCTCAGGCAAATGAGCTATAGCCTCGTCAGCCCTTAGGCTCGAGTTCCCCGCCCACTGATCCGCTGAAACATGTTGATCCCAGCTATCCTCCTCTGAAGCTTGACTGTCCCCCTCTCCTTCCCCACCACGGCCGCAACAAGCCAACACAGGGACAGTGAGAGGCTCAGAGGGGCGCCTCACATACTCTTTAATAAGGTTCACGTGACATAACTGGTTCTTTTTCCTCCTGTCTGGAGTGGCAACAAGGTAATCTAAGTCTGAAATTTTTTCTACAATTTTATAAGGTCCAGTGTACTTCGCAGAGAGGGGGTTACCAACCAAAGGCAACAAAATTAATACCTCTTGTCCTACAGTGAACTTCCGGAGCCTCACTTTGCGATCATACCTGTCCTTCATCAAAGCTTGTGATTCTGTCAAATTTCTACCTGCCATCTCCAGACTCTTAAGCATGCGCTCACGGCTTTCAAGCACATACTTTAATAATGGACAAGGCTGCACAGTCCCCTCCCAAATTTCTTTCAGCATGTTAAGGGGGCCCCTGACACGGTGTCCAAAAATCAGCTCGTTTGGACTAAATCCCAGGCTCTCACCAGGTACCTCCCGAGCAGCAAACAGCACATAAGGCAATCCAAGATCCCAATCCATACCGTTGTCAGCACAATAACACCTGAGCATGCTTTTAAGTGTAGCATGCCACCGCTCAAGCACCCCTTGACTCTCAGGGTGATACGCTGACGATACTACTGCTCGTATCCCATGCTGTTGCATTGTTTGCTTGAACATGTTGGAGGTGAAATTAGATCCCTGATCAGACTGAATCTCCTCCGGGTACCCGTACCTTGAGAAGTACCACAACAAGTTACTGACTACCGTCTTAGCCATTCCATTTTTCATAGGGTATGCATCGGGGTATCTAGTGGCAACATCCATTATGGTTAACAAAAATTTATTTCCCGCCTTAGTGGGAGGGAGTGGACCAACCATGTCAACAATAATTTTACTAAAGGGTGGCCCAATCACAGGAATAGGGTGTAACGGAGCCTTAGGAATAACTTGGTTCGGTTTCCCGACACGTTGACAAATATCACAGGAGTTTATCCATGACTGCACATGAGACTTCATCCCCGGCCACCAAAACAATTTCCCCAAAGCCGCCACCGTTTTTCTCACCCCTAGATGTCCTGCCAGTGGTGTGTCATGCGCCAACCTCAGTAGGCTATCCCTGTACTCCCGTGGCACCACCAACTGGTCCACTACTCCGGACCCCTTTTGCCAACTACGTTTAGGGTCTTGAAAACGCCTATAAAGGATGCCTTCTAAATAAAAAAAATCTCCTGGCTGTGCATCGCCGTCCTCGTCGAGCTCTACAGCTCCATTAGCACACATTTGGAGCTCAGGGTCCTCTAGTTGCAACCGACGTATATCTGAGGGTGCCAAGCGATCTAACTGCTCCCGGAGCAATGCATGACCTTCCCCGATACTAGGCTGCTCCCTCTGTCTCTCTCGATGTACATAACGTTGCTGTCGTGGAGACTCGTCATGCCCAGCCTCGTCACTCTCGATGACAGGCCCAGGGGCTACTCCAGAATTAAGTAATGGTGCTAATACTGAATCACCCAGGAGAGCCGCCGAGTCAAAACTCTTAAAACCAACTCCAGCTTTAGCCTCCTCCTGTTGATCGTTCCTCCGCTGGTCTGAAGACGGAGGACTAGGCTGTGACACTTTAGCTGCCCGAGCTCGGGTGACAACACACGCCATGGGTTGTGTCTGGCACCGCTCGACCCACTCTTGCTCTTCCCTACTCACGTCGGCCGGCCTCTCGGCAACGACTAAGGGTAGAACCTCAGAAGCGGGCATTGCAAAGTCGTTGCCGAGAAGAAGGTCGACGCCCTCCACTGGCAGTTTCTCCACAATCCCGACATCCAATTCACGTGCCACACCATCCACCTCCAACTCCAACCGCACCAGCGGGTATGACCGAGTTGCATTAATACCCTGCACCACTACCACCCGAGCCGCGTTTATAGGGTAGCCAGTCAAGTTTTTCATCAGAGTCTGGGAAGCACCTGTATCACGCAAGACCTCTACTCCATGCTTGCGCCCCGCCCACATCACGCAACCCCGCCCTCTATGGTCGCAAAAAACATCCTGAGTAGGGTTCGAGCCTCCCAGGTGCTTCTGCATTGGCTGTGCCTCAGCCTCTGACGAACTGCCCCAGGCAAACTCAGATGACTTCGGAGACACACCAATGTTGCAGGCCAAAGACACAGCTGCTGTAGGTGGTTTGCTAGGACAGACTCTTGCAAAGTGCCACTTTTTATGACAATGATAACACTCCAACTCCCCTTTGGGCTTCCCTAGGTACTGGGAAGGGCCCGGCCCCTTCTTAAATGGGACGGTGCTAGTCTTGTGGTCAGTCTTGGTATCATGGCTCTTGTACTTGTTTGCATAAGGTATATCACTAACTAGGGTGTCACGCCCCTTGTTACCTGCCTCACTACGCTGGGCAGACCCGCACCCACGAATTAGTGATAGCCGGAGGTCAGCCATCTCAGCTGCCTCCTGTAGAGTTTTTGGGTTCTTTTCTTTAATAGTTAAAGTCATTTCTGCACCAGTACACTTATAAAACTGCTCGAGCAGAAACAGCTCAGTCAACTGTTCGGCCGTCTCAGCTTTCTCAGAACGTGTCCAGTTTTTAAGTGCATCTTTTAAGTCCCGGGCATGTTCAAGAAAGGTCGCCTCCCTAGTCTTTGTAACACCCCGAAACTTCAATCGATATGTTTCTGGTTGCAACTCGTATGCCCGTAGGACAGCTCTCTTCAATTCTGGGTAGTCAATGCAAGACTCTAAAGGCAGTGCATCATAAGCCTTCAGACCCTTACCCGTAAGTCTTGAGGAGACTAGAGCTGCCCACTTCTCTTCAGGCCAATTATGCTCCCTACATTTCTTCTCAAAACGATTAAAAAATTCTGTGACTTCAGTTTCACTAAATACCAGCACCAATTTGACTAATTGGGCCAAGGACTGTTCTCTTACTTGGCCCTCATGGCCCATCCAAGTCCCTGTCGACTCTGCACGAGACTTATCTAAATCTAATTTAGCACAATATTTCTCCGAGTCGTACCTAAGCTCAGCCTCATGCCTCCTAACCTCAATCTCATGCCTCCTCGTCTCATCCTCCTGCCTCCTGGTCTCATTCTCCTGCCTCCTGGTCTCATCCTCCTGCTTCCTAGCCTCAATCTTAGCAAGCTCAAGTCTAAATACCATATCTGGAGACAGACAGGAAGAGGGAGCTGCCACTACTGAAGGAGGGGGGGCAAAAACTGGGGAACCACCATGTGCACCACCCGAGGGCACTCCAATCTGCCAATTCTCATCCCTCTGTGGGAGAGTGCTAACCTCCGGTAACTGAGTGGACGGCACTGTGGGAGTCGAGTGAGAGGGGATCTGGGGAGGAACCCCCCCAAACGCCCTCTCCTCCGAAACCCCATGTCGCCCACGCAACACCCAGGAAATCAGCTCCCCCTTGGACATCCCTACTACATTGGAAATGCCCAAAACCTTGGCTATCAGGTGCAAGCCACAAACATCCACCCCAGTCAGCCTCTCCTCCGTCACGTGGTACCGCTTACTCACAAAAACTCTAGCATCCTCCTCACTGGTTACTAACGGCACACCTTCAAATGGCATCTCTCGCTCATCGTCAGTGCTAATGCACGACATACTGAAGTCCACAAAAAAATTCTCGAGACAAAAGTGTTAAACTTCCTATGCAAGCACTAATTACTAAATTAACTGGAGTCTCTTAAATGCTTTACTAATTGCCATACAAAAACAAATATTCTTCAATATGCACGCTAAAATACAAACAAACAAATGTTGTACAACTCTGCAAAAATTTATACTGTTCACAAAATCCAAAGCAAGGTCGCCATTTGTTACGACCTGGCACTCGGGTACACAAGGGCTCTCAATCAGGACTCTAATACGGCTCGCTGCCACAACGGAAACACACGATCCCTGAGTACTGCCAGCCGAACAAAAAACACCAATACCCTCCAGAGTTCAATCTGCTATAACGGGGTATACAAGAACTCGGTACTAGTGTTCAACAACAGACTAATAAAGAGACAGGAATTCTCTAGTCTGGTCAACAATCAAACAAAGAAGTAAGAAACAACAACACCAAAGAATAGTGTTGGCCGAAGCCGAAGTAATCCACCCTTGACTAAGAACTTAAGAAGTCCTCCACCCTCTACTTCGGATCGGCACTATTACGTTACGTTAATTAATAGTCCTTAAGCATCGAGCAAGGAATCTTCTGAAAAAAGTTAGATGCTTCTCGGATGCTCGTAAGAAGTACGTATCGGATTTTGAACAGTAATTCAATAAGAAAAACACTGGCAATTAAATACTATTACAGGTTTAAATTGGCATAAGAATAATTAAAAGAATATGCAATAGTAAATGGCAAACATTAAAAAGAAGTACTCCGCAAATGCAACGGCAATAGCCTACTCGGATTGTGCTCGTGGGCCACTAATCACTAAAGTAGCCAAGCTTGCAACACATGAAATCAATAGTGCATAAACAATATCATACATAAGGAAAGCTTCAATACTATTCTGTATCTACTAATCGAGTAAAGTCTAGCTGGGGTACTGTGGGCAAAAGGTAGCAGTGACTGAGCAAAAACGGCTCGTAGCCTAGCGAAGTCCTCACAACTGTTTAAAGTATTACGTTAACACTAACAAGTGCACTTTGAGAAATCCAGATCCCTTGTATCTGGTTTTCTCCCGGCTCCTTGACAAAGTAAAAACAAGCTGTTAATAAAATACAGGGTGGTTAGGCTCTTGCCCTCACGCACTGTAAATTATTAACTCAACACAGTCAGCCGCGAAGACAACCTAGGCTTCACTGAACCGAAACGAGTATGCAGGTTTATCGCTTAACCACTGCATCAAACAACAACTCGTAACACAGAAAAGCCTTACCCCAGTCTAGCATTACCTAGACTAGCAGAAACCAGGAATAATAATAATAACACACAGGGAAATGCATAGACAAGTGCAACAAACATAAATCAATCCTATTCTAAGTTAACCCTTCCAAAATAGGCTATCTAATAGGCATGTATCTCATGAGAACTCAAGCGATAATACGTTGGCTGACTAGCTCTGCACCAACGGGACCATGGAAGTTAAAAAGGGTAGGGAAAAGAGGAGATAAGAATGTAAGGTAGTAGAGAAGTACACATCAGTCAGAAGAATATATATAGTTAGCAAGGGAAATGAGAAGTCGCTCTGCCTAATGAGTTCTGATCAAAAAATGGCTAGACTTCCCTTTTTATACTCGGCCCTCTAGTGAGCCCAACGTGAACTACTAAGGACCGCCCACTGACAATCATTACGTAATTTCTCTCTCTCCTCTGGGATAGACAAAGGCTTTCCTAGCACTGAGGGGAGGGGGGAGGGGAGTGCTAGTGAGTTAGGCCCACCTCCCGCATGGCGCACCCACTGACCCCCAACTGTGGCTGCCGCTTCTCCCATCATTACAAATAAGTTTTACACACAATACTTATAACTAATGATATAAAATAGAACTCGTTGACTCAGATGAAAACAAAATACATATTCATATTACTTATAGTACAACGGCTCACATGAACTAAGTTAGGAAACTCTACATAGACTACAGCCAAAGTTCCTGCCCTGACGATCCTAGCGAGAGTGGGGCATGACTAGGCGTTCTGTACAGCATGCTCACACTGGACATGCGTCACACCTCCCCCAAGATTTTACTTGCTCAACCCTGAGCTAAAATCTGACAAACACAGAACCCCATCAAGCCCCTCACACCCAGCGATCCAGCGACCGCATGGCACTAAAACAAAGCTGAGTTTATCACCAAAACGCATCTTATTATTAACCAAAAATTCACATTTTATAACTCCTCCCAACAATAGCAAAAAGACACAATATCATGCTCCCAGAGCGAGCTTACAGCAGCTCAGCCGTTTGATAGTTTGTGGACTACTCAAACTCTATAGGCTATGACAAACTTATACGATTACCTATATCAAAAGAAAGAGTTTTTTATATGATTTTTATATTTTAATATGTTTTTCCCGGCTGCACTATAAGGGCAGCCTATTTTCCTCCACTCAAACCCACACACCTGTGATAGCCTACGACTGATCATCCACCCTTGATAAACAATCCGCGATCACATTGTCACATCCAGCAATATGACGGATGTCCAGGTTATACTCCTGCAACATCAAAGACCACCTGGTCAGTCTCATATTGTGATTGTGAAATTGATTCAGGAATCTCAAAGGGTGATGATCAGTGTAGATAACCACGACTGGGCCATAGGCTGGAACATACACCTCGAAGTGCCTGAGCGACAGCACAATCGCCAGTAATTCCTTTTCTATTGTAGAATAGTTCTTTTGTGCAGCATTGAACTTCTTAGAAAAGAAACTTACTGGGTGTTTCCACACCTTCATTGTCTGTCTGTAGCAAGACGGCACCAGCCCCTACACCACTAGCATCTGTTGCCAGCTGAAAAGGCCTGTTAAAGTCTGGGGCCCTGAGTATCGGGTGAGTACATAGCAAATGTTTCACCAAAGTGAAAGCCTTTTCACACTCAGGTGCCCACAAAAACTTTTGTCTTTAGTTAACAAATCTGTGAGAGGTGCCAACACCGTTTGAGTAACCTTTTATGAAGCGTCTGTAGTAGCCTATCATACCCAAGAATCTCATAATCTGCTTCTTGGTTGTTGGGTGCGGAAATTTATTGATAGCCTGTACCTTGTTCTGAGGAGGGCACACCTGTCCCCTTCCCACTACAAACCCAAGGTACTGCACAGTGGCTTTTACGAAGTCACACTTTGCCAAATTTACTACCAGACCTGCTTCACTAAGTTTCCGGAACAAGGTCTCAAGGTGCTCACAATGGCTCTCAAAGTCGTCATCATAAATGATTACATCGTCCAAATATACGGTGCAATTTGGAATGTCCTTTACAATTTCATTCATCAGGTTCTGAAACGTTGCTGGTGCATTCTTAAGCCCGTAAGGCATAACATTGCACCGGTAGGTACTCCCGTCCACAACAAAACCACATACCTCTTTAGCACGCTCGGACAAAGGTACTTGCCAGTAACCTTTTACTAAATCTACTTTAGACAAAAAACGAGCATTACCAATTTTGTCAACACTATCATCAACCCGAGGAAGAGGATATGGGTTAGTTGGAGTCAAACCGTTTAACCTACGGAAATCAATACAAAAGCGTACCTTGCCATCTGGCTTAGGCTGCAGTGTTACAGGGGAAGTCCACTTAACTGTGCCTTTCTCTATCAACCCTCTACCGAGCATATACTCCAACTCATCCCTCAGAGCTGGTAGTTTTATGGGGGGCACACGGTACGGGATTGACTTAAAGGGTAGATGGTCCCCCACGTCAACATCATGCATAGCCTGAGTAGTGAGGCCTGGGTGTTCAGCAAATACAGTGGGGTATGAACCGAACAACTGACGGATAGCATCAAACTGCGGCTCAGGCAAATGAGCTATAGCCTCGTCAGCCCTTAGGCTCGAGTTCCCCGCCCACTGATCCGCTGAAACATGTTGATCCCAGCTATCCTCCTCTGAAGCTTGACTGTCCCCCTCTCCTTCTCCACCACGGCCGCAACAAGCCAACACAGGGACAGTGAGAGGCTCAGAGGGGCGCCTCACATACTCTTTAATAAGGTTCACGTGACATAACTGGTTCTTTTTCCTCCTGTCTGGAGTGGCAACAAGGTAATCTAAGTCTGAAATTTTTTCTACAATTTTATAAGGTCCAGTGTACTTCGCAGAGAGGGGTTACCAACCAAAGGCAACAAAATTAATACCTCTTGTCCTACAGTGAACTTCCGGAGCCTCACTTTGCGATCATACCTGTCCTTCATCAAAGCTTGTGATTCTGTCAAATTTCTACCTGCCATCTCCAGACTCTTAAGCATGCGCTCACGGCTTTCAAGCACATACTTTAATAATGGACAAGGCTGCACAGTCCCCTCCCAAATTTCTTTCAGCATGTTAAGGGGGCCCCTGACACGGTGTCCAAAAATCAGCTCGTTTGGACTAAATCCCAGGCTCTCACCAGGTACCTCCCGAGCAGCAAACAGCACATAAGGCAATCCAAGATCCCAATCCATACCGTTGTCAGCACAATAACACCTGAGCATGCTTTTAAGTGTAGCATGCCACCGCTCAAGCACCCCTTGACTCTCAGGGTGATACGCTGACGATACTACTGCTCGTATCCCATGCTGTTGCATTGTTTGCTTGAACATGTTGGAGGTGAAATTAGATCCCTGATCAGACTGAATCTCCTCCGGGTACCCGTACCTTGAGAAGTACCACAACAAGTTACTGACTACCGTCTTAGCCATTCCATTTTTCATAGGGTATGCATCGGGGTATCTAGTGGCAACATCCATTATGGTTAACAAAAATTTATTTCCCGCCTTAGTGGGAGGGAGTGGACCAACCATGTCAACAATAATTTTACTAAAGGGTGGCCCAATCACAGGAATAGGGTGTAACGGAGCCTTAGGAATAACTTGGTTCGGTTTCCCGACACGTTGACAAATATCACAGGAGTTTATCCATGACTGCACATGAGACTTCATCCCCGGCCACCAAAACAATTTCCCCAAAGCCGCCACCGTTTTTCTCACCCCTAGATGTCCTGCCAGTGGTGTGTCATGCGCCAACCTCAGTAGGCTATCCCTGCACTCCCGTGGCACCACCAACTGGTCCACTACTCCGGACCCCTTTTGCCAACTACGTTTAGGGTCTTGAAACGCCTATAAAGGATGCCTTCTAAATAAAAAAAATCTCCTGGCTGTGCATCGCCGTCCTCGTCGAGCTCTACAGCTCCATTAGCACACGTTTGGAGCTCAGGGTCCTCTAGTTGCAACCGACTTATATCTGAGGGTGCCAAGCGATCTAACTGCTCCCGGAGCAATGCATGACCTTCCCCGATACTGGGCTGCTCCCTCTGTCTCTCTCGATGTACATAACGTTGCTGTCGTGGAGACTCGTCATGCCCAGCCTCGTCACTCTCGATGACAGGCCCAGGGGCTACTCCAGAATTAAGTAATGGTGCTAATACTGAATCACCCAGGAGAGCCGCCGAGTCAAAACTCTTAAAACCAACTCCAGCTTTAGCCTCCTCCTGTTGATCGTTCCTCCGCTGGTCTGAAGGCGGAGGACTAGGCTGTGACACTTTAGCTGCCCGAGCTCGGGTGACAACACACGCCATGGGTTGTGTCTGGCACCGCTCGACCCACTCTTGCTCTTCCCTACTCACGTCGGCCGGCCTCTCGGCAACGACTAAGGGTAGAACCTCGGAAGCGGGCATTGCAAAGTCGTTGCCGAGAAGAAGGTCGACGCCCTCCACTGGCAGTTTCTCCACAATCCCGACATCCAATTCACGTGCCACACCATCCACCTCCAACTCCAACCGCACCAGCGGGTATGACCGAGTTGCATTAATACCCTGCACCACTACCACCCGAGCCGCGTTTATAGGGTAGCCAGTCAAGTTTTTCATCAGAGTCTGGGAAGCACCTGTATCACGCAAGACCTCTACTCCATGCTTGCGCCCCGCCCACATCACGCAACCCCGCCCTCTATGGTCGCAAAAAACATCCTGAGCAGGGTTCGAGCCTCCCAGGTGCTTCTGCATTGGCTGTGCCTCAGCCTCTGACGAACTGCCCCAGGCAAACTCAGATGACTTCGGAGACACACCAATGTTGCAGGCCAAAGACACAGCTGCTGTAGGTGGTTTGCTAGGACAGACTCTTGCAAAGTGCCCCTTTTTATGACAATGATAACACTCCACCTCCCCTTTGGGCTTCCCTTGGTACTGGGAAGGGCCCGGCCCCTTCTTAAATGGGACGGTGCTAGTCTTGTGGTCAGTCTTGGTATCATGGCTCTTGTACTTGTTTGCATAAGGTATATCACTAACTCGGGGGGGTGGGGCGTCACGCCCCTTGTTACCTGCCTCACTACGCTGGGCAGACCCGCACCCACGAATTAGTGATAGCCGGAGGTCAGCCATCTCAGCTGCCTCCTGTAGAGTTTTTGGGTTCTTTTCTTTAATAGTTAAAGTCATTTCTGCACCAGTACACTTATAAAACTGCTCGAGCAGAAACAGCTCAGTCAACTGTTCGGCCGTCTCAGCTTTCTCAGAACGTGTCCAGTTTTTAAGTGCATCTTTTAAGTCCCGGGCATGTTCAAGAAAGGTCACCTCCCTAGTCTTTGTAACACCCCGAAACTTCAATCGATATGTTTCCGGTTGCAACTCGTATGCCCGTAGGACAGCTCTCTTCAATTCTGGGTAGTCAATGCAAGACTCTAAAGGCAGTGCATCATAAGCCTTCAGACCCTTACCCGTAAGTCTTGAGGAGACTAGAGCTGCCCACTTCTCTTCAGGCCAATTATGCTCCCTACATTTCTTCTCAAAACGATTAAAAAATTCTGTGACTTCAGTTTCACTAAATACCGGCACCAATTTGACTAATTGGGCCAAGGACTGTTCTCTTACTTGGCCCTCACGGCCCATCCAAGTCCCTGTCGACTCTGCACGAGACTTATCTAAATCTAATTTAGCACAATATTTCTCCGAGTCGTACTTAAGCTCAGCCTCATGCCTCCTAACCTCAATCTCATGCCTCCTCGTCTCATCCTCCTGCCTCCTGGTCTCATTTTCATGCCTCCTGGTCTCATCCTCCTGCTTCCTAGCCTCAATCTTAGCAAGCTCAAGTCTAAATACCATATCTGGAGACAGACAGGAAGAGGGAGCTGCCACTACTGAAGGAGGGGGGGCAAAAACTGGGGAACCACCATGTGCACCACCCGAGGGCACTCCAATCTGCCAATTCTCATCCCTCTGTGGGAGAGTGCTAACCTCCGGTAACTGAGTGGACGGCACTGTGGGAGTCGAGTGAGAGGGGATCTGGGGAGGAACCCCCCCAAACGCCCTCTCCTCCGAAACCCCATGTCGCCCACGCAACACCCAGGAAATCAGCTCCCCCTTGGACATCCCTACTACATTGGAAATTCCCAAAACCTTGGCTATCAGGTGCAAGCCACAAACATCCACCCCAGTCAGCCTCTCCTCCGTCACGTGGTACCGCTTACTCACAAAAACTCTAGCATCCTCCTCACTGGTTACTAACGGCACACCTTCAAATGGCATCTCTCGCTCATCGTCAGTGCTAATGCACGACATACTGAAGTCCACAAAAAAATTCTCGAGACAAAAGTGTTTAACTTCCTATGCAAGCACTAATTACTAAATTAACTGGAGTCTCTTAAATGCTTTACTAATTGCCATACAAAAACAAATATTCTTCAATATGCACGCTAAAATACAAACAAACAAATGTTGTACAACTCTGCAAAAATTTATACTGTTCACAAAATCCTAAGCAAGGTCGCCATTTGTTACGACCTGGCACTCGGGTACACAAGGGCTCTCAATCAGGACTCTAATACGGCTCGCTGCCACAACGGAAACACACGATCCCAACCCCTGAGTACTGCCAGCCGAACAAAAAACACCAATACCCTCCAGAGTTCAATCTGCTATAACGGGGTATACAAGAACTCGGTACTAGTGTTCAACAACAGACTAATAAAGAGACAGGAATTCTCTAGTCTGGTCAACAATCAAACAAAGAAGTAAGAAACAACAACACCAAAGAATAGTGTTGGCCGAAGCCGAAGTAATCCACCCTTGACTAAGAACTTAAGAAGTCCTCCACCCTCTACTTCGGATCGGCACTATTACGTTACGTTAATTAATAGTCCTTAAGCATCGAGCAAGGAATCTTCTGAAAAAAGTTAGATGCTTCTCGGATGCTCGTAAGAAGTACGTATCGGATTTTGAACAGTAATTCAATAAGAAAAACACTGGCAATTAAATACTATTACAGGTTTAAATTGGCATAAGAATAATTAAAAGAATATGCAATAGTAAATGGCAAACATTAAAAAGAAGTACTCCGCAAATGCAACGGCAATAGCCTACTCGGATTGTGCTCGTGGGCCACTAATCACTAAAGTAGCCAAGCTTGCAACACATGAAATCAATAGTGCATAAACAATATCATACATAAGGAAAGCTTCAATACTATTCTGTATCTACTAATCGAGTAAAGTCTAGCTGGGGTACTGTGGGCAAAAGGTAGCAGTGACTGAGCAAAAACGGCTCGTAGCCTAGCGAAGTCCTCACAACTGTTTAAAGTATTACGTTAACACTAACAAGTGCACTTTGAGAAATCCAGATCCCTTGTATCTGGTTTTCTCCCGGCTCCTTGACAAAGTGAAAACAAGCTGTTAATAAAATACAGGGTGGTTAGGCTCTTGCCCTCACGCACTGTAAATTATTAACTCAACACAGTCAGCCGCGAAGACAACCTAGGCTTCACTGAACCGAAACGAGTATGCAGGTTTATCGCTTAACCACTGCATCAAACAACAACTCGTAACACAGAAAAGCCTTACCCCAGTCTAGCATTACCTAGACTAGCAGAAACCAGGAATAATAATAATAACACACAGGGAAATGCATAGACAAGTGCAACAAACATAAATCAATCCTATTCTAAGTTAACCCTTCCAAAATAGGCTATCTAATAGGCATGTATCTCATGAGAACTCAAGCGATAATACGTTGGCTGACTAGCTCTGCACCAACGGGACCATGGAAGTTAAAAAGGGTAGGGAAAAGAGGAGATAAGAATGTAAGGTAGTAGAGAAAGTTCACATCAGTCAGAAGAATATATATAGTTAGCAAGGGAAATGAGAAGTCGCTCTGCCTAATGAGTTCTGATCAAAAAATGGCTAGACTTCCCTTTTTATACTCGGCCCTCTAGTGAGCCCAACGTGAACTACTAAGGACCGCCCACTGACAATCATTACGTAATTTCTCTCTCTCCTCTGGGATAGACAAAGGCTTTCCTAGCACTGAGGGGAGGGGGGGGGGGGGGGGGAGTGCTAGTGAGTTAGGCCCACCTCCCGCATGGCGCACCCACTGACCCCCAACTGTGGCTGCCGCTTCTCCCATCATTACAAATAAGTTTTACACACAATACTTATAACTAATGATATAAAATAGAACTCGTTGACTCAGATGAAAACAAAATACATATTCATATTACTTATAGTACAACGGCTCACATGAACTAAGTTAGGAAACTCTACATAGACTACAGCCAAAGTTCCTGCCCTGACGATCCTAGCGAGAGTGGGGCATGACTAGGCGTTCTGTACAGCATGCTCACACTGGACATGCGTCACACTAGGTACAGCGCAAATTCAATCCCAATAATATCTTCCCATTGACACATCAGGATTTGAACCCGGGACCTTTGGATTACCAGTCCAGTGGCAAGACCACTCCACCACACATATGTGTGATCATATGTTATTATCGGTGATACTGCCATATTCCTACCTTTCTCTCTCTCTCCCTTCTTCCCACCACAATTATCATCCACAACACAATGGACTAACCAAGGCAGACTAATACCACGGAATAAATATTCCATGTAACACGCCGAGCTTTTCATTACCTCTTCTTTATACCTCAATTTTCTGGTACTTACCTCTTCTTTCGGTCTCGTTTTGCGTTCCTCTCCCAAGAATCTTTTGTCTCCGCTCTGACACTCTCTTTTTCCAACATTTTCAGTTGTTTTCGATGTCTAGTTTGTCGTGTATCCCTCATCTCTCTGCTTCATGTTATGCCCCCCTGTCTCATCTTACATATTCTCCTGACACTGCTTTCTTCTCACACATCCAACTACTATAATCTCCCTTCATATTTTTTGCTTCTTAATGTTTATATTTGTCTTCTTTTGTTCTATGTAAAAAGTGTATTGTTTATTCTCACATCATCAACTCTCCCCATATACATTGTAGAGACGATGGGAATAAAACATATGATTAGGTTAAGCTTAGTTTAAGTTTAAGTGGACTGTATACAAGAACCCCGTCAATACACGTATTTGCTTAGATTTTATATTAAATGGTCTAGTTGATAGCTCAGATAGTTAGAGAGACAGTATAAGTAAGAGAATGACTTAGCTAGAAGTTGGTTAGGTGATGTAGGACGTGTGTAGGATGTTATCGGTACTGGTCCAGTAGCTAGAAGTGACTTCTAGAAAAGTTTAGACCCGCAGGTTTCCACGAGCATGCGCAGCAAATACGATGATAAATACCAAGATATCTAATAAACTATTGTAATGGGTATCACAACATTATATTTATGATTATATATATTTATATAACCTGATTGCCTGACTTAATACATAAATGCAAATATGTATTGATTGGCGCCAGATTCAAAACACCTAATTCTACAATGTCGAGATATTCACCTACTACAGTCTCGACATACATATTTGTACAATAATTCCTCTTTTATCTATTCACTCCTGCTTTGTTTCTTACTTATTCTCTTGTCCTCTCCTTTGTTTATCACTTTAATTCCTATTTATCTCCTCATTTCTTTCACTCCATATATTATTTGTTCATTCAGTTTTGCATAATTCTTTGTCTCTTTATCAGGCCCTCTCTTCATCCACACTCTCACATCACATAAGGGGAGGTGTGGCGGAGTGGTTTTGCCACTGGACTGGTAATCCAATGGACCCGGGTTCGAATCCCAATATGTCAATGGGAAGATATTATTGGGATGGAATTTGTGCTGTATCTAGTAACAGTGCATTACCACAGCACACCGAAATTCCAAATAAATACCCTCATTGTTCCCTGATTAAATAGCATTGTATGAATATTCCCATATTCAAAAATATGCTACAGGGGGGCAATGCCTAGTGAGTTGATTGCTCAATAGGTGGCGTTCTGAGAGTGAGGGTCCGAGCCTGGGGGATGAGACTGTGAAGCACAAAAGGCGGAGCAGCTTCAGAGATGGAGTTGCTTCAAGCCGTGAAGCTTCGCATGTCTCACTCACTAGACTGGAGCAAGACCTCACGGGCCTCCCCGTGTTCAGCGGTGTAGTGTAAAGGCTATCAGCCTATGCCCGAGAGGGAGTAGTTGGAATATAGAAAAAAAATATATATATATATATATATACCGGTATATATACTGTATATATATATATATATATATATATATATGCAGCAAAAACTATTATTCACCTTCGAAGCACGATTACAGGAAGATATAATGCAATAGATAAGTATACATAATAATCGACAACTATAAAAGCTTCAAATACAAATAAATGCATTTTATTTGTAAGTTCTCGTCGGAAATGAGAAAAGAGGTAACATGAACAACTATTTAGATTAGGCATTTGGCTACAAGAACTTTCCATAATAACTGAGTATTAGGAACGCTTACAATGAGAATATATGAGTCAGATACAAGGGGACGTAGTGGGGTAGGAGACCTCCATTGAGATGGATGACAAGAGTTGGAAGATGGAGGAAGGAATATAGATCAAGCAAGAGAAGTCGTAATACAAAGAAATTAATGGAGAATGCTAGTGAATATATAACTGTAAACGAAGACGTTCGGCAGAGAGGGTCGTGCACCAACTGGACTAGATGATATTCCATCAGGCGCTTGGACTGGGGAGCCAGTAGTAATGAAGGGTACACCTGGATGCATGATGCCAGGGTCAGGGGACTTTTACACCTCAGTATAAGTCCAAGGGGAAATTTGAGTGTTATCACTGTCACACAGAGGGGCACATGGCAAAAGCTTGTCCGAGCAGACCTCCCACGGCGGCTGTGTCATTGGCTCGCAGCATTGGGGTGTTCCAGAAGTCTTCTGTGTTTGCTGGAGGCATAAGATCAGAGGATGGAGCACCGCCAGTGAAGAAGGATCCGGAAGGCTCGAACCCTGTCCGCGATGCCTTTTGCGACCATAGAGGGCATGGCTGCGTGAAGTGGGGGGGCAAGAAGCACGGGGTACAGCTTTTGCGTGACACAGGTGCCTCTCAGACACTCTTGAAGAATTTCACTGGTAGACCCATAAACGCGGTGCGGGTAGTTGTGGTGCAGGGAGTTAATGCAACTAGGTCATACCCGCTTGTTAGAATGGAGCTGGAAGTTGACGGTGTGACTCGCGAACTGGATGTGGGAATCGTGGAGAAATTGCCTGTTGGGGGCGTCGACCTCCTTCTCGGCAATGACTTTGCGGTGCCTGCTTCTAAGGTTTCACCCTTAGTCGTTGCCGAGGAGCCGGCCGACGTGAGTAGGGAGGAACAGGAGTGGGTTGAGAAGTGTCAGGTGCAACCAATGGCGTGTGTTGTAACCAGATCTCTCGCATCCAGGGAGTCACAGCCTAACCAACAGTCTTCAAATAAGCGGAGGAACGGTCAAGAGAAGGTGCTGAAAGCTGATACGGTGGAGAGTCTAGTACCAGCAGCGCTTCTCGGGGACTCAGTATTAGCACCGTTATTAGAGTCTGGAGAAGCACCACCACCTGTCACTGAGAGTGTAGAGGCAGGGCTTAAAGAGACTCAGAGGCAGCAACGGTATACACGGAGAGAGCAACGGGATGCAAAGTTCGATGTTGGGGGAGGGCATGAGTTGTTTCGCAAACACTTAGACGGGCTAGCTCCCTCAGATATTCGCAAATTGCAGCTAGAAGACCCGGAGGTTCTAAACTTTCTAAAGTATAGTAACGGTGCTGTCGAACTCGAAGAGGACAGGGATGCAAAGTCTGGAGATTTTTTTTTCATTGATGGCATCTTGTATCGGCGATTCCAAGACCCGCAGAGAAGTTGGGAGGGTGGGTCAGGAGTGGTAGACCAGCTGGTCGTACCGAGGGTATGCAGGGATAGCCTACTAAGGTTGGCTCATGATGTACCGCTGGCGGGACACTTGGGTGTCCGTAAGACGGTAGCGGCTTTGGGGAAACTGTTTTGGTGGCCTGGTTTGAGAGCACAAGTGGTGTCATGGATGGCAATGTGCAGTGTGTGCCAAAAGGTCGGGAAACCTAACCAGTGCATCCCAAAGGCTCCGTTACACCCGATTCCCGTCAGCCTCCCTTTAGTAAAGTAGTAGTCGACATGGTTGGCCCCCTCCCCCCCACAAGTTCCAGAAATAAATATCTCTTGACAGTCGTGGACGTAGCAACTCGGTACCCAGACGCATACCCGATGAGAAATAGTTTGGCGAAGACGGTGGTCTGTAACTTGCTATTATACTTCTCTCGGTACGGATACCCGCAGGAGATACAGTCAGACCAAGGATCGAATTTCACCTCCAACTTGTTCGTTCAGACAATGAAGCAGCACGGGATAGTCACTGTAGTGTCATCTTCTTATCACCCAGAGAGTCAGGGGGTGTTAGAGAGGTGGCATTGCACTCTAAAAAGCATGCTTCGCTGCTATTGTCTGGAGAACGGCAAGGACTGGGATCTTGGCCTGCCGTATGTGTTATTCGCTGCACGAGAGGTACCTTGGGAGAGTTTGGGGTTTAGCCCTAATGAGTTTGTGTTTGGACACCGCGTCAGAGGGCCTCTCCACATGGTAAAGGAGATATGGGAAGGCACCGCTAAACCATGTTCTATGCTTAAGTATGTCCTTGAGAGTAGAGAACGAATGTTGCGTAGTCTGGAGTTGGCTGGCCGCAATCTGGTAGGCTCTCAGGCCCTCATGAAGGACAGGTACGACCACAAGGTGAAACTCAGGGAGTTTCACGTGGGTCAGGAGGTGTTGATACTACTCCCTCTTGTAGGTCACCCCTTATCCACAAAGTACGCTGGTCCTTATAGGGTAGCAGAGAAGCTCTCGGACTTAGATTACCTGGTGGCCACTCCAGACAGGCGTAAGAGGAATCAGTTATGTCATGTCAACCTGATGAAGGAGTATGTGAGGCACCCACCTGAGCCTCTCACTGTCCCCGTGATGACTTTCAGCAGTCAAGGTGGAGAAGGAGAACGGGACAGTCATGCGCAGGTGGATGACAACTGGGATTATCATGTTTCTGCAGATCAGTGGGCGGGAAACACGAGACAGGCGGCTCATGAGGCTTTGCAACACCTACCTTTGCAACAGCGTGTGGCTGTCGAGCACCTATTCGGTTCATACCCTACTGTATTTGCGGAACACCCAGGTCTTACTACTCATGAGGTGCACGACGTTGACGTCGGAGACCACCCACCCTTCAAATCAGTGCCCTATAGGGTGCCCCCTATTAAACTTCCGGCCCTCCGGGCGGAGTTGGAGTATATGTTGCAACAGGGACTGATCGAGAAGGGGGCGGTAAAATGGACATCTCCCGTAACGCTGCAACCTAAGTCGGATGGCAAGGTGCGCTTCTGTGTTGATTACCGCAGGCTAAACGGCTTGACTCCCACCAACCCATATCCTCTTCCCCGGGTGGATGACTGTGTAGACAAGATTGGCAGGGCCAAGTTCTTGACCAAAGGTGGACCTGGTAAAAGGTTTCTTGCAGGTGCCTTTGTCTGAACGGGCGAAAGAGGTGTGTGGTTTTGTGGTGGATGGTGCTACATATCGTTGTAATGTCATGCCGTACGGTCTAAAGAACGCACCAGCGACCTTCCAAAGCTTGATGAACGAGTTGGTGGCTGACATTCCGAACTGTACCGTGTACCTGGAAGACATCATTATCTACGATGACGATTTCAAGAGCGTCTGTGAACATGTAGAATCCCTATTTAAGAAATTAAGCGAGGCAAACTTGGTGGTCAACCTGGGAAAGTGTGATTTTGTGCGGGATACCATGCAGTATCTGGGGTTCATGGTGGGTTTGGGCCAGGTGTGCCCCCCACAGAACAAGATATTGGCTATTAACCACTTCCCCAGGCCATCCACCAAGAAGCAGATCATTAGGTTTTTGGGCATGATTGGTTACTATCGCCGCTTTATAAAGGGCTATTCTACTGTGCTGGCTCCTCTGACGGACCTATTGGCCAAAGATAGAAAGTTTAAGTGGGCGCCTGAGTGTGAGAGGGCTTTTTTGCTAGTAAAACACCTGTTGTGTACTCACCCAATCCTCAGAGCCCCGGACTTTAGCAGACCATTCCAGCTGGCAACTGATGCCAGTGGTGTGGGAGCTGGTGCCGTTCTGATGCAATCAGACGAAGATGGGCTGGAGCACCCAGTCAGTTTCTTCTCAAAAAAGTTCAACTCGGCGCAGAAGAACTATTCAGTAGTTGAGAAGGAACTGCTGGCGATTGTGCTAGCGCTCAGGCACTTTGAGGTGTATGTTCCAGCCTATGGACCAGTTGTGGTGATCTACACCGACCATCACCCCCTCAAGTTCCTGAATCAATTCCATAACCAGACTATGAGGCTGACCAGGTGGTCATTAATGTTGCAGGAATACAACCTAGACATACGCCATATTGCCGGTTCTGAGAATGTGATTGCAGATTGCTTATCGAGGGTGGAAGACCCGGGGTAGATCATCACAAGGGTAGCCTCCTACTTTGGTTTGATTAGTATGTTTACGTCTGGTGCTTGTTGGCTCGCGTGTGTAGCCCAGCGTATTGGGTCGTAAAGTAGGAATTTGCTGTGTTGGTATAGAAGTAAAAAAACTAGGCTTGCCCCTGTAGTGCAGCCGCCATAAACATATTAAAAATATAAAAATCCTATAAAAACTCTTTCTTTGAAAGTTACATTTTGTTTAAGTATGTTATAGCAGAAATTCTGAGTTGTACTCCCTCTCAGAAGGCTGGGCTAGTGAAGCTCGCTCTTATGAGCATAACTATGTAATTTAATCTATTGTGTTGGGAAGGGTTGTTAATTTTTAGAATGTGTTATTTTGATGAGAACTGTGCTTTACATTTCATTGTCGCTGGGTGGCTAGGAGTGGCGAATTTTGTATGGGTTCTGCGTGTCAGAATTAGAGCTCATAGTTGGAGCCTCTTAAAAATCTTGGGTGGGGTGTGACGCTCACCGCTTCCGCCAGAACCGCATGGCTTACTCGCTAGGACTCGCCAGGGCAGAGAATAGAGCTACAGTCTACCTATCATTGTGTACTTTCCTTCTCGAGAAAGCTTGTGTTGCAGACAGTTCAGAACTGTTCTTTATTTTCGTCTGTCACAATCCTTTCTATTTTATTTAGTCAATTGAAAGTATTGTGTTAAGTAGTTGAATGATGGGAAGGCGAGCGGGAGAGGGAGAGAGAGAGAGACAAGGTGGTGTGACTTGGTAGTGAGTGTGGCACGTGGCTGGCCCCCTTACATAGGCCTCGCGGGATTCGTTGCCTCCTGCCTAACACTGCATACTACGCGGCTGCTTACTGGGCGACTGTCGCGTGCCCTCGTGCCATTCTTGCGAACTGGGACTCCAGCCAGGAGGTCCATGGGAATATCCTTGTCAGATCCTTCCCAGACAGCATACTCTAAGCATCTCCCATGAACTGTCCCACACTCTTGTCTTAGAATCATTCTCTCCTACTGCCTCTATCATTTCCACTACTGCCTCACCTTTCATTAATATCAATCCCCCTCTGGTTCTCTGCATCCACACCTTGAATTGGTGGCCAGACTGTATTATATGCTGGATCTTACATTTCTTATGTACTAGATTAAGGTTGAAGATAGTCATTGTCTTTTTGGGAGATTGCATTGCTCAGACTGTCTCCATCAATCACTAATGTTTCTACAGGGTTAAATAATGCTAGACTAGGGATCAGGTACCTTGCTGTTGGTGTTTTCAATGTGTGTAGGCTACTTTTGAGCTACACGACACTACAGATTCTGTGGGTTACCTGGGTGGATCTTTTGTCTGTGTACCTTGGAGTTTAGACTGTGTAGTGTGTGAGGGCTGCTTGCCTAATCCACCCAACACTGTTCTAACTCTATTTGCTTATACTTTTGAGGGTCGCCAGGAGGATACTCGATACTTGTGATCGAGAATCCTCAAGAGAGCACCCCTTCATATTAACGTAATCAGGCCGCACAGACCCAAGGTCCACACTAGGCTAGGAGCTGCCTTGCTCCACCAGAATTCTGTACCTTTGCGCATCCCAGCTAGACTTTATTAACCCGGGTAGACATTAGCTGGGTTAGATCATATACTCTTTTATGCATACCCATTATTTTTACACAAGCATTTTGAGGTCTAGGTTGCTGTAGAGAGACACAACCAGCATAGACCGGTTTTGTTAATAGGCGTACTACTTTTTCGTGGCGAGCATTATTACAGTTGCACCGCTTATAATATTCTTGTGTCCAATAACATTATATGTCCAGCCTTTTTGTGTATTTAGCCTACACATGCATTGTCCTGCCTCCTGCTATTTTGTGGTTCCATTTCCGATACGTTCTTCTTAGTAGCATCCGACATTATTCAGAAGATTCCTTGTTCGGTGCTTGAGGACTTTACAACACTTTCTTTCATAAAGGAGTGACAGATATTATTGATTAAAGTAACGTTAAGTAAACCTTCTTCTTGTTTGCATTAGATCACTCTTGTGATTTAATTAAGTTAACTATCTTTTCCTTGTGTACCATAACTAAGAAACCATATGTTATAGGTAATAGGCTGTTTCAGAGAACATCAGCCTATAGTAGAAGCACATAGATACTGAGAGTTAAGATACCCCGCTATCGCAGATATAACTCTGGAGGGTATATGTGTTCTTTGTTCGACGGGATTATATATCAGAGGTTGGATCTAGCGTTTCCGTTGTTGCATTTTTGCCAGTCTAGTCCAATGTATAAGAGCCACTGATTTATACGAGACCACCCGATCGTAACAATGCTCACCAACCCCGCATCACCCAGCTACTCTCCCAAGTTGTGAAAACAAGGCACGATCACAAACATAAAACACTGTATTATAAAAAAAAAATCTGCACAACACTTCCCAAATATAATAGCATCGTAATAATTATATCACGCTCAACGAGCAAACTTCACCAAGCCTAGACTACTAAGACAACAACTCAGAGTGTCTTAGATGCTTGCTGTGATATACTGCACTTATATACTATAAAAAAGAAAGAGTTTTTATGTGAGGTTTTTATATTTTTAATAGTGTTTTGGGCGACATTGCACTACAGGGGCAAGCCTAATTTTTCTCCACTCCACCAAACACACCTGTGGTGATCTACCCTGGATCCTTCACCCTGAACAAACAGTCAGCTATCACATTGTCACAACCGGCAATATGGCGAATGTCCAGATTATACTCCTGCAACATTAACCCTTCTTTAGCGGCGCGCATCATATGTCGAGTGAAAGAAATTTGGACTATGTGGCGGCTCACAACATAAGTCGTGTGGCATTTTCAGCACGTAATGAGACAAGTGGTGGCAAGAGAGTAGCGAGCGTATGACTGCTCCAGACCACCGCGGTGGACCAACTGACATGAATCCCACCCTCCTCCACCCTCTCAGACTCGCTACACAGTGAATTGTTTAGGGAAAGTACCGAATTACATGGTTTTTGCACTTGTGTTGCGCGATTGTTGCAAGAGAACTAGCGGTCATACAAGGATCGTTGGGGTGTCATTGGAAAGCTCTGTTTATGCCCTTTCAGGGATAGATACTTGTTTTACGCTCTGGGTCTTATTTAGGCATGAAAATGATCACGTAAACAGCCCTATTTTGGGTAAAAACACCCCGCTGGTGGCTACATATTATTTACTGCCTAGGCCGCTCATTAGGTGTTAAAGACCATCTAGTTAGCCTCATATTCCGGTTGTGGAACTGATTAAAAAACTTCAAGGGTGGTGGTCAGAGTAAATCACCACGACTGGGCGAAAAGCAGGAACATACACCTCAAAGTGCCTGAGCGCCAGCACAATAGCCAGAAGCTCCTTCTCAACTACTGAATATTCTTTTGCGCTGAGTTGAACTTTCTTGAAAAGAAGCTTACTGGGTGTTCCACACCTTCCGTATCTGTCTGTAACAAGACGGCACCAGCCCCTACGCCGCTAGGATCTGTCGCTAGCTGAAAAGGTCTAGACAAGTCGGGGACCCTGAGTATGGGGTGAGTGCACAACAGATGCTTTGCCAGTGAAAAAGCCTTCTCACACTCAGGTGCCCACCCAAACTTTTTTGTCTTTGCCAATAAGTCCGTCAGAGGTGCCAACACCGAGGAGTATCCGCGGATGAATCTGCGGTAATACCCAATCATGCCCAAGAACCTGATGATCTGTCTTTTGGTGGTCGGCCTGGGGAACTGGTTAATAGCCTGTATCTTGGTAAGGGGGGGCCTAACCCTACCACAAACCCCAGATACTGCACAGTTGCCCGAACAAAGTCACATTTGCCCAGATTGACCACCAAATGAGCCTCACTTAGCTTCCTGAACAGTGCCCCGATGTGCTCGCAATGGCTCTCAAAGTCATCGTCGTAAATGATCACATCATCAAGATAAACGGTGCAGTTAGGGATCTCCGCCACTAACTCGTTCATCAGGCATTGGAAAGTTGCAGGTGCATTCTTCAGCCCATACGGCATAACGTTGCAACGGTAAGTATTCCCATCCACCACAAACCTGCACACCTGCTTCGCCCGCTCAGACAACAGCACCTGCCAGTAACCCTTGACAAGATCCACCTTGGTGAGGTAACGTGCACACCCGATCTTATCAACACTGTCATCTACGCGGGGAAGATGGTAGGTATTGGTGGGAGTTAAACCGTTCAACCGCCTGAACTCAATGCAAAACCTGACCTTGCCATCTGGTTTGGGCTGCAGAGTGACGGGAGATGTCCACCTAACCGCCCCTTTTTCTATCAGTCCTCTCTCCAACATGTAGCCTAACTCCTCTCGGAGAGCTGGAAGTTTAATGGGAGGTACACGATAAGGCACTGATTTAACACCTTACGAGCGGCCTATGCGGTGTATTTATGTGTACCGCACAGCGGGGTGTTTTTAGCCAAAATAGGGCTGTTTACGTGATCATTTTCATGCCTAAATAAGACCCAGAACGTAAAACAAGTACCTATCCCTGAAAGGGCATAAACAGAGCTTTCGAATGACACCATAACGATCCTTGTATGATGGATAGTTTTCTTGCAATAACCGTGCAACGCGAGTGCAAAAAGCAGGTAATTCGGTACTTTCAGTACATAATTGAGTATGTAGCGAGTGAGAGAGGGAGGAGGGAGCTGAGATTTGTGTCAGTAGGTTCGCCGCGGTGGTCTGGAGCAGTCATACGCTCGCTAGTCTCCTGCCACCACTTGTCTCTCTCTCTCAGCCACATTACGTGCTGAAATTGCCACTCGAGTTATGTCGAGCGCCGCCACAAAGTCCAGCTTTATTTAACTCGACTTATGTTGCTCGCCGCTAAATAAGGGTTAAAGGGGGGGTGGTCTCCAACGTCCAAATCATGCACTGCATGAGTTGTGAGGCCTGGGTGCTCGGCAAACACAGTGGGGTATGAACAAAATAGGTGCTGGATCGCTGCACGCTGATGCTCAGGCAGGTGCTCTAGCGCCTCAACAGCCACCTGGTTCGTGTTCCCCGCCTACTGATCCGCCGAGACATGACAATCCCAGCTCTCCTCCACCTGTGCCTGACTGCCCCCCTCTCCTTCTCCACCTTGGCCGCTGCAAGCCAACACAGGGACAGTAGGCTGCTCAGGTAGGCGTCTCACGACCTCTTTTGGCAGATTCACATGACAGAGCTGATTTTTCTTCTGCCTATCCGGAGTGGCCACAAGGTAATCTAGGTCAGACAACTTGCGCACGACCTTGTAAGGACCGACAAACTTAGCTGACAGGGGATGGCCTACTAAGGGCAATAAGACCAAAACCTCCTGTCCAACCACAAACTCCCGGAGCTTTGCCTTAGTGTCATACCGATCCTTCATCAAGGCCTGATTATCTACCAAATTTCTCCCTGCCAACTCCAGGCTCTTCAGCATCCTGTCCCTACTCTCGAGGACATACTTAATTAGAGAACATGGCTGCACAGTCCCTTCCCAGATTTCTTTAACCATGCTCAGAGGACCTCTAACCTGATGGCCAAAAACTGGCTCGTTGGGGCTAATCCTAAGGCTCTCTCCAGGTACCTCTCTTGCTTCAAATAAAACGTACGGGAGCCCCAGGTCCCAATCCTTGCCGTTCTCCAAACAGTAGCACCGCAACATGCTTTTCAGAGTGGAATGCCATCTTTCCAACACTCCTTGACTCTGTGGGTGATAAGCTGAAGAGACAACCGTACGAATCCCATGTTGCTGCATGGTCTGTTTGAAGAGTGTGGACGTGAAATTCGACCCTTGGTCCGACTGAATTTCCTGCGGGTACCCGTACCTCGAGCAATACAACAGCAAATTTCGCACAACAGTTTTAGACTTGCCATTTCTCATAGGGTATGCATCAGGGTAGCGAGTGGAGACATCCATGAGGGTTAGGAAAAACCTGTTACCTGCACTAGTGGGAGGCAGAGGGCCTACCATGTCGATGATAACCTTGCTGGAGGGCGGACCAATAGCAGGCAGTGGGTGCAACGGAGCCTTAGGTATGCTCTGATTGGGCTTTCCCACCCTCTGGCAGGTACCATACATCGCCACCCATGCCGAAACTTGGGCATTAATACCTGGCCACCAGAACAACCTAGATAACGAAGCCAACGTTTTTCTCACACCCAAGTGACCTGCCAATGGAACATCATGCACCAACCGCAACAGGCTATCACGACACTTCTCAGGGACCACCAACTGGTCAACCACTCTTGCCCCACTATCCCAACTACGTCTGGGATCCAAAAAAACGGCGGTATGATACCCCCAACATGAAAACAATCTCCCGAAATTGCATCCCCGTCCTCGTCGAGTTCAATCGCCCCGTTCCCACAACTCTCAAGCCCCGGATCTTCCGTTTGCAACCGACAGAAATTATATCAGAGGGTGCCAACCTATCTAAGTGCTCCTGAAGCAACTTGTGGCCACCCCCAATACTATGCTGCTCAAGCCTTGCCTGCTTCGCCTGGGAACGTTTCTGTCGTGGAGTGCTATCACGCCCAACCATGTCACTAGGGGGGACAGGTTCTGGGGCCACTCCGGACCTCATAATGGGTGCAAGTACCGAGTCACCAAGGAGTGTCGCTGGATCCAAATTCTCAACCCGATCAGCCTTGACTTTCTCCTTCCGACCCTTCCTCCGCTGGCCTAGAACTTGGGTACTAGGCTGTGACACCTGAGAGGACTGAGACCTGGTGACAGCACAAGCCATCTGCGGCATCTGACACCTCTCCAGCAACTCTTGCCCCTCCCTACTCGTGTCGGCCGCCCTCTCGGCAACGACTAAGGGTGGAACCTCGGAAGTGGGCACCGCAAAGTCGTTGCCGAGAAGGAGGTCGACCCCCTCAACTGGCAATTTCTCCACCACACCCACATCCAACTCCCGTGTCACACCGTCTACCTCAAGTTCCACTCTGACCAGCGGGTAAGACCGCGTAGCATTGATGCCTTGAACCACCACAACCCGAGCCGCGTTAATTGGCTTGCCAGTGAAATTCTTAACAAGTGTCTGGGAAGCACCCGTATCACGCAACAACTCAAGCCTATGCCTCACACCAGCCCACCTCACAGTTCCATGCCCCCTATGACCACAAAAAAACATCACGGACGGGTGACGAGCCCTCATGCTGCTTCTGCACCGGCGATGACTTCGCAACCGACTGTTTACCCCGGGCAAACGCGGAAGACCTCAAAGAAACGCCAATGTTGCTCACTAGTGACACCACTGCTGTAGGCGGTGCGCTCGGACATGAGCGCGCAATATGCCCCTTCTTATGACATTTGAAACATTCCACCTCACTCTTAGACTTCCCCTGAGAGGGGTAAGGGCCCTGGCCTTTCATTAACGGGAAGGGTTTCGACTTGGGATCATAATTGGCAACAGTACTCTTGAATGGATAATTGTTTGTGTCACTAATTCGGGGGGGGGGTGGAAGGGTACGCCCCTTGTTACCTGCCTCAGCTCTCTGTGCAGACCCGCACCCACGAATCAGTGACAACCTGAGGTCAGCCAATTCAGCCACCTCTTGTAGAGTTTTCGGTCATTTTTTTTTTAAGGTTAAGAGTCAAGTCACTGCCAGTACATTTAAAAAAATGTTCCTGCAACACTAGTTGTTTTACTGAATCAAAAGTAGTTGCCTTCTCCGACCTTAACCAATTTTCAAATGCATCTGACAGCTCTCTAGCGTGTTCCTGGAAAGTACTCTCCTTTCTTTTTGGAACCGCCCTAAACTTCAGCCTATAGGTCTCTGGCTGTAGCTCATACGCCCTCAGGACAGCCTCTTTCAACAACTCGTAATTCACACAGGAATCTAGGGGCAAAGCATCGTACGCCTTGAGTGATTTCCCCGTCAATCGTGAAGAAACAAGGGCTGCCCACTTCTCCTCGGGCAATTGGTGCTCCTGGCACTTTTTCTCGAACCGGAGAAAAAATTCTGTTACTCCTAATTCATCAAACACTGGAACCAACTTAAGTAGATGCGACAGGGACTGGTCATGGGCTCGGCCCTCCTGGGCGACCCAGTTCCTTGTCACCTCTACACGAGTTTTCTCTAGATCAACATCGGCACAATACCTTTCAGACTCATACTTAAGCTCAGCCTCTCTCTGCTTGAGCTCATTCTCACACTTATACTTGAGCTCAGCCTAATGCTTTTTCTGCTCGAGCGACAGCTCAGCCTCATGCCTCCGCTGCTCAAGCTCAGTCTGTCGCTCTTGCTGCTTAAGTTTGGCGAGCTCGAGCTGAAACAACATCTCGGAAGACAAACCCTGAGGAGGTGGTGCTACTATTGGGGACCCACCCCGTGAATCACCAAGAGGCACACCCAACCGCCAGCGGGCATCGGCCTGCGGGAACGTACTCGGCTCCGGAGCCCGAGGGGGCGCCATGGTAGAAGTCGAGTGGAATGGGGGCTGGGCCGAAGGTGCCTCAGCTCCCGCTCCACCCGAACCCCCATGCACCCCACGCAGCACACAGGCAACCAGCTCACTTCTCGACAAACCGCTAGTACCGGGAAACCCTAAGACCATGGCCACACACTGCAGTCCGTACCGGTCTAGCCCCAACACACGATCCGCTGACACAGGCTCTTCCAAAAATATCCGAGCATCCTCCTCATTGTTCACCACCCGAACGCCGCTTAACAACTCCACCTTCTCCACCTCCTCGCCTGCCTCTCGCACTGTGCCCTCACTATACTCAGACCCGTCCAGTGACATGATGGAGTCAACAACAAAATTCTCAGTCAAGACAAAAGTAGCCAAACTCTTGCGTAGCTTTATTCACCAAAAATATTCGAAGATATTCTTGAGTGCAATACTAGGTCACCAATAACTCCAACAGGTTCTATGTATGCTCAAAACAATGTCTACTGCCAACAATGCGAGAAATAAATTCAACCCCAAATGGCAATAAGATTTCTCCCAAAAAACTGCAATATTCAGTTCACTATATTCTGGTCTAAGGTCGCCATTTGTTACGACCGGCACTACGAAACAAACAAGGGCACTTAATGATGGACTAGATGATAGGCTATATCTGCAACAAATCTGCTAATTACAAAACCCTCGAACTATTACGCCGGTGAACAAAAACACAAACAACCCTTCAGAGTTAATCTACTGGATAACAGGGTATCAATTAACTGGGTTTTAGTGCACTTCTACAAAGGCTTTCCGGTGACGGCAAAGCCAACTCACAACAGGGGTACTTAGGTTACGAAAATGCTCTTAAGTAGTAACAATGCTTGAATAAACTATATAAGATTTAATAAAGGAATAATTGCAAGTGGGTTTTAGTGCACTTCTACAAAGGCTTTCCGGTGACGGCAAAGCCAACTCACAACAGGAGTACTTACGTTACGAAAATGCTCTTAATTAATAACAATGCTTGAATAAACTATATAAGATTTAATAAAGGAATAATTGCTTACGTTAACTTTAGTGTGAGTCAGTACTCAACACTAAACTCTTCAATGCTCTATGAAAACACTGGAAGTCTAGTCCTACAGCAATTAGATAATGAATCTTCTGAAAAGGTCTGATGCTCTAAGATGCTCGTTAATATAGAACAGAAATAATGCAGGGGCAGGACACCAAAGCGTGTATCTTAAATACACCAATAAGTAGGATACATATATATAACAAGGGAGTGCAACAACTCTGTGACAGCACTAATAATAACCACTCAGAAACAGTACTTCCTTAGCCAACGTAACAGCCAAACTGGGTTGTGCACTATGCATCAACCAAGGCTAAAATAAGGCGTGAATAATTCCTAAAGCATACACAATGAAAGTTAATAAACACAATGTTGTCTTTCTCACTAATAAAGTCTAGCAGTGGCAAAAAAGGTAATAGGAACCTAGGCAGAGCGCAAGCATGCTCGTAGCCTACTGTCTCCCCTTGAACAGATTTCCCTTATGTTACGTTAAGTGACTTGGAGGCTCTCTTGGTAAGTCCAGATCTCTAGTATCTGGTCTTACCCTGGCGCTCCACAAAGGTCAACAAAATGAGGTAGCAAGCATACAGATAAGTATAGGCAAAAGCCCTTCACCTGTATACTGCTACACTCGCAAAGGAAAATATGCACAAGTGTTACAGGCTAGCTAGCTTCGTCGATGTTGTACAGGCTCTGACTTACCACATACATAACTCAGACAACAACCAAAGATACCTTCCACTGTCTAGCATTAAATAATGGGAAAGAACCGCTCACTAATTAGAAGCACCCCAACACTAGCCTACCATATGACTGTGACTCTAATAATCCCTAAAACTAGTGCAAACATAAATGTGAGAGCTGGTGCTGGTAATACGACTGGCCGACTATGGAAGTCGTATGCAGAACCAGAAGGGATAAGTAATTGAATAAAGAGAGAAGTATGAAAACGAAGAAGTTCAGAGAGAGAGAAAGTAGTAAAGGGGGTTATATGGGGGACAGATTGCAAAGGACATGTAGGACCAAGCACGCTGCGCCAAGCTCTGAAGGAGACACGAGGGCAGGAGCCCGCACCACCGTCCCAGGACAGCGGCCGCCAATCACAGACGACTACGTCATGAAGAGCAAGCGTCCTATGACGTAGACAGGCCCGCCGGCCAATCACGGGCGTAGCGCGGGAGGCATACATACATACACACGCACACACTACCACCTCGCTGCTCGCTCCGCTCTCACTCTCCTTAACTTCACACAATGCATCTTATATTCTACGAATGATATACAATACTTCCAAGTGTCACAGACAAGAATAAAGACCACCACTGATTTGTCTGTGACAACATGAACTCTATGAAAGAAAGAACATCGTTCTACGATTATTGTAGCCCATATCACTGCCCTGGCGAGCGCTAGCAAGTTACGAGTGCATTCTGGCAAGCTGGCCAGCGTAACACCTTCTGTCCCGAATATTGTAATTAACCTGAAGTGTAGGTATTTATTATTTATGAGTCGTCTAATTAATTAGTATCGTTACAGCAGGCTGTTCAACACCTGGATTTAAAACTTGTTAATGATATTGTGAAGAATCGTTATGACGGGATCATCGTGACTGTACATTATATCAGTTGATGTCCCGAGTCTCTCTTTGCCTTTGGTAGTTTTATAGGTGGAGGCAACTGATCCTATGTTACCGTGATATCATTCCTGAGATCACTAAGTTTCAACAAAGGAGTAAATGCTGTAGGCAGCAGGAAAGTTGTTTATTTCAATTTACGATAAGGGTTCCGCTGTCGAAACGGTTTGAAATATGGAAGTGTTAGTAATCACAAATCATACTCTCCTGTAAGGTATTTGTTTCTCTCAATGTCTGTTAAAATGTGGAAGTTCTATAGACATTTTGCAGTTTGAGTGATGTTTTAAGAGACGAATTCGATTTTGTTCTCTCTTGTTTTGATACAGCCTTATCATGCCTAATAGTTTCTTAATTCTCTCCTCGAATTTTGCTATAGTACCTGTGCTTTTTATCTGTGTTTATTCGTTGTTTTATGTTGTTTTTGTGTTTTCCCCGTTCTTGCTCTGTCTTGAGTCGGCTATCCCCAAAATGGGGATTGGGCCTGAGCATATAGATAGATAGATAGATAGACCTGTATATTTGTAATGCAATACATTATGTGACCATTATGCTCCATTATGATCATATCTAAATAGTGTGCCCTTGTATTGTGATATTGCAACAATGCTAATAGTCTTGGTTGTAAATATTTCAATTTCTCACAGACAGACTAATGGCAATACATTTTATGGAAAGTGAATAATAATACTAATAGCAGGTATTTCATGAGCGCCATATCTCTCCCTTCGAGGAGATTCAAGAACGCTAGGAAGTATTGTAAGGCCTGAGGCTATTACCCATCTCCCTTGCTCAAGAGGAGATGGTAATCACCTGCTATATCTCAGAAAACTATTCAACTAAAGCCGGTATCACACAAGTATTTTTTCCCGCAACATGTATCCTCAACACTGGTCTGGCAGCTTATGAGGTAAACTTTTAAACTATTTTGGTTACTTAAATTCATCTACCATCACTCTAGTTTTCGATACCAGTGCAAAATATTCCAGAAATGTTACCAGAAAAGTTTTGATAATCGAATGTTGACTATAAATGCTCTCGTGTGATACCGGCTTTAGCGGGGATGAAAGTTTGCAGGATGGGAAGCAAAGACGCTGTCAACTATGCCAGCCGGGGGTGATATAATACATAGTTATCATATAAATCAACATTTCCCTACTTTTCATTTAATATAGGATGAACAACCCCAGCCCCATGTGTTACGGTGGTGTTAAAACACAGCATCCATCAGTTATAGATAGCTTGGAAATAGGAATATAATACTGAAGGTGCGCTACGATGGTGTCTGGGTTGTTTGTGTGTGTGCTCTTGAACTGTTGCTTGGTAACTCGGTCCTTCATTAATGCAAGTAGTGACAAGCACGCCCCCCCCCCCCCCCTCCCCCTTCATTCAGTACTCTCCCTCCTCTTTCATGCTCTTCCTCTCTGTTTTCATGACCTCTCCACATCTACATGTCTGTGCACGTCCCTTCTACACCTCCTCCACCCACACCCCCAGACCCATATCACCTTCCTTCTACACCTCCACCCACATCCATATCACCTTACTTCCCCATGCCTCCGTCACGAATGCTGGACATTCCTTCATCCATCTAGCCTCTTCCTCCCCATATCTCACACCACCACCACCGCCACCACCCACGCTCTTCCTCGCCTTATTCATAACCCACCACACATTTATTCACAATTCATACCAGTCCATGTCCAATTTATTTAGCTCGATTGAAACGTTTCTAAAGTGAATCACTTCTAAATTAAAGACCTTATTCTTTGTCGCCATCCACTCGGCCCATCAAAGTTTGTAAAAATCGGTTCATAACTTTGTGAGATATCTTGTTTACAGACAAACAGGCAAACAAACGGAGGTGAAGACAGAACCTCCGTTAACATTTTTTGGCGGAGGTAATTAGTGCTTACAGTCAAGCCAATACTGCTCTGCTTACTTTGTTTAATATGCTAGCCTTGCCCAGCTTTAACCTAGTATTGTCCTTAATATCACATAACTGAGTATAACCAACTAATCTATTTCAACCCAACATGAACTTAACACTAAATTTAATGTAATTTGACCCAACAACTCAATTCAACATAACTTAACCAGCTGCACCTATGGTCAATGCAACTCAAGAACGAAAAGACATTATTTTGGATGATAGGACATGTGAGCTAAATACCTAGTAAACCTTCACGAGACGTATCATAGGAGGTATGTATCTACGGGATTAGGGGAGTTGCTTTGGAGTGGATAAGAAGTTATTTGGACAATAGAACTCAATATGTAAAGTATAATGGTCAGAATTCTAATTATGGTAATGTAAAGCGTGGAGTTCCACAAGGTTCAGTCTTGGGTCCATTATTATATTTGATATATAATTATGTAAATGATATAGCGAATGTGTCTCCTAAGTTATTTCCAATTTGATTTGCAGATGACACAACCATATTTTTGGAAGCGGATAATATTGATAATGTCATAGATATGATGAATTTAGAGATGAACACACTTTTGGAATGGACTATTGCTAATTCACTATCTTTAAATGTAGAACAAACACATTATATGATATTTTCAATGAAAGGGAAACGATTAAAGCCCAGAGTAAACATCTGAATAAACGGTAAACCATTAACACAAGTAGAACACTCAACATTCTTAGGAGTAATTATAGAAGGGAAAATTATCATGGAATGAACATGTTAAATACTTAAAAAGCTAAATTTCAAAGTGTATATGTATAATATGTAAAGCTAGAAAGTTATTAAATTTATCTACATTAGTGACCATGTATAATTCTTTCGTATACCCCTATATGACCTATTGGGTAGAAGTTTTGGGAAATGCATATGAATGTAATATCAAACCTGTAATAACTTTACAGAAAAGAATAATAAGAATAATTAAATCAGCCAACTTTAGAGAACATACTGCACCAATATTTAAATCATTAAAGCTATTACCATTTAAATATATCTTTGTTAATTCAGTAGCTAAACTTATGTTTAAGATAATGAAAGATCTTACGCCAAGCTTCTGTAAAGATATGTTAACATAACATTCTAATATACATCAACATTTAATTAGACAGTCACAAGCTACATATTCCAAGAACAAAATAAAATTAAGAAAAATAACTTTTAGGCATAAAGGTGTATATATATGTATGGAATAATGCAATGGATAACATCAATCTGAATTGTAGTTTTGAAATATTTAAAAGGCAAATAAAGGAATATTAAACATGAGTAGAGAAATATAAATAAATAATGTTTAAGATACTCTTGCGGATGAACGAACAAGTTAGTAGTAATGTTTCTGTTAGTATTAAGGTTATCTTTCTTGAGCACTAGTCTTTGTGTTGTTGACCAATTTATAATTGAGTAATTTATTGCTGTGGGACATATATGCCGGTTGGCATCAGTTCCCAATTATCTCGTTGTAGATATTGTTTGTATAACTATGAGGAATGTAACTATGGTGTACTTTGTGACAATACACTTGTTTTAATTGAATTGAATTGAAATGGAACAAATTTAAAGATCTATTCATGAGTGCTCAGAATAAATACATACCCACTATACATAAAGTATATACTAGTATAAACAAGCCTCCCTGTTTCAATAAGAACATTTGCAAGGCGCTAAGGGAAAGGAATAAATATTAACAAACTAAAACTGCCTTAATTAATGAAGACTGGAGCTATCTATACAAACTAAGTAGAACACAAGTAAATACATTAATTAGGACAGATAAGCGTAATTACGAAATTTATATAGCAAAGGAGAGTATTAAAAATCCAAATAACTTTTACGGTTACGTTAACCCTTTCGCTGCGGGTGACGTTCTGGAATGTTTTGGCAAGTTACAGCAATTTCCCGGCTTTAAAAGCCTGTAAAAAACGTAAAAATCGAGTGTCAGTGGGTGGGAGCGTGAGGGGCCCACCTCCGACCCTCAGAGCACCGAGCGGCTCACTGAGCTAGGCTGTGTCTCGGGTGAGTCTCTCTCTGTCTCTCTCATCAGTGTAGCCAAGCGAGCGAGTGTTACATAATAGCGGGGTTCCCGCATTTTACTGGGACCACTGCGAGTGAACCAGACCACGTACACGATCCGTTCTGGTGTCATTTTGAATCTATTTTCGCCTAGTTTTCGGCAGAATACATTTCATTTAATGCAGATGCTTGATTTATCATTCAGGAGGGCCTGAATATGCCCTAAATAGCCCAAACAGAGCCGCAGCCAAAGGGTTAATGGTAATATAATAATTAAAATCAGAATAGGGCCATTAATAAATAATGACCAAACAATAACAGGAGATATAAACATTGCTAATTTGCTTAATGCATATTTTTGTTCGTCTTTTCTGAGGAAGAAAAAAACACTACTTCAGAAACAAACATAACAACGCATGATGTATGAAACTTTACCATAAGCAAAAGTGAAGTGTTATGTAAGCTGAACAATTTAAATACTAATAAAACTCCAGGTCCGGATTATATTCACCCAAGAATTCTGAAAAACATGAAATAAGAAATAGGTCAGTCCTTCACTAACCTATTTAACTTGCCTCTCAAACAGGAAACCGTACCTAGTGATTGGAAAAGTGCAAATATTACACCAACATTTAAATATATATATATATATATATATAGCCCAAACAAGTAATTATAGACCAATCAGTTTATCGTTAATCATAGGAAACATTCTGGAAACAATTCTAAGAGACAAGATAGTAGATTATCTGGAGTAAAACAAGTTAATCAGAGATAACCAACATGGCCTTATATCCAGTAAATTATGCCTAACTATTACTGTTTGTTTTTCACTTACATAGTAAGTAAGCCAACTAGCTCTCACAAACACCTCCTTCTCCTATTAATTTCACTACACTGCGCAAGCACACCACATTTAATTAACAAAATAAAACAGACAAAATAAAAAACGGTTAAAATATTGTGTATCACTATTTCAACATGAGGGAGACATTAGTTGCAGGCGGTTTTGCCTTTTGTCTTCTTCATAATGTTACGCTGGCTAGCTTGCCAGAATGTACTCATGACTCGCTAGCACTCGCCACGCCAGTGAAATGAGCTATAATAATTGTAGAACGATATTTTTTCTTTCTTAGTATATGTGTTGTCACAGACAGATCAGTGTTTGCCTTTATTCTTGTCTGTGACACTTAGAAGTATTTTATATCCATAGTAGTGATTATAACGTGCAGCGCGTGAGAGAGAGAGTTGGAGAGCGAAGAGGCAGTGTGTGTGTGTATGTACGTGTGCATTCCTCGCTCGGTGGGCCCACCCGCTCGCTATTGGTCGGCGTGCCTAGCGTGGTCTATGACGTCTGCTTTTCCTGTGACGTAGTGGCCTGTGGTTGGTCGCCGCCCTCCTTGCCTAGTGGTCGGGCTCCTACCTTCCTCTCTCCTCAGAACATGGTATCGCGTGCTCGGTCCTACATGTCCCTCGCATTCTGTCTCATATCTAACCCCATTTACTGCTTTGCCTCTCTCTGAACTCCTTCTTTCCAATACTTCTTATCTTTATTCAATTACCCATCCCTTCTGGTTCTCGCATACGACTTCCATAGTCGGCCAGTCGTATTACCAGCACCTGTTCTCACATATATGTTTTGCACTAGCTTTAGAGGTTATTAGAATCATAGTCACATGGAGTCATATTGTTGGGTGCTTCTAATTATTTGGTTGTTCTTTATTACTATTTAATGCTAGACAGTGGAGGGTACCTTTGGTCGTTGTCTCTGTTATGTATATGGCAAGTCAGAGACTGTACGACTTCGACGGAGCTAGGTAGCCTGTAGTACACCCTTGTGCATATTTTCCTTTGCGAGCTTAGCAGTATACAAGCGAAGGGGTTTTGCCTACTCTTGCTTGTATACTTGCTAACTCATTTTGTTGACCTTTGAGGAGAGCCAGGGTAAGACCAGATACTTGAGATCTGGACTTACCAAGAGAGCCTCCTAGTCACTTAACGTAAGATAAGGGAAATCTGTTCAGGGGAGACAGTAGGCTGCGAGCATGCTTGAGCTCTGCCTAGGCTCCCTGTACCTTTATGCTGCTGCTAGACTTTATTAGTAAGAAAGACAGCATTTTGTTAGTTAACTTTAACCGCGTATGTTTTAGCAATTATTCACGTATTGTTTTAGCCTAGGTTGATGCATAGTGCACAACCCAGTATGGCTGTTACTTTGGCTAAGGAAGTACTGTTTTTGAGTTGCTCTTAGTAGTGCTGTCACAGAGTTGTTGCACTCCCTTGTTTCCATATATATGTATTCTACTGTTTGGTGTATTTAAGATACACGCTTTGGTGTCCTGCCCCTGCATTACTTCTGTTATATATTCGACGAGCATCTTGGAGCATCATACGTTTTCAGAAGATTCCATATCTGTTTGCTGTAGGACTAGACTTCAAGTGTTTTCATAGAGCATTGAAGAGTTTAGTGTTGAGTCCAGACTCACACTAAAGATAACGTAAGCATGTAACCTTTTTATTAAATCTTGTCATTGTTTATTTAAGCATTGTTATTACTTAAGAGCTTTTTATTAACGTAATTACTCTTGTTGTGAGTAGGCTTTGCCGTCACCGGAAAGCCTTTGTAGAAGTGCACTTAACCCAGTTAATTGGTACCCCGTTATCCAGTAGATTAACTCTGGAGGGTTTAAGTGTTTTGTTCACCGGCTTAATAGTTCGAGGGTTTGGAATTAGCGTACCGTTGTTGCAGATCTAGCCTATCTTGTAGTCCAATATTAAGTGCCCTTGTTTATTTCGTTGTGCCGGTCGTAACAATAAGCATAAGCACATCAACCTCGATGGTTACCCGCCAGTTTACATGTTCCTCGCATTGCCTTATTTCTACATCATCTATCAACTGCTAACCCCGTATTGTTCGTATATTTTAGTTTTGTTTTAAGTTTATTATTATTCAAGCCGATTCGTTCCATTTTTCCCTTCAACTATGACATATATGTACTCCTTCTAATGGAAATAAAGTCTTGGAATATTCTAGATTATATAATATTTGCTGTAGCTGATTCAGTCCCCCCAAATATTTGGTAAAAAATCCTTCCGCTCTCAGTTTCACTTGATTGTTTCCCTTCCATATCTAGTGCTCCCTCACCCTCACACACTCTCACTCTCACTCTCTCTAACACACACACACACACACCTGTTACTAAGTTATTGAAAATAAACTGGTCAATCAGAAGACGAAATATTTAAATTTGGCAAGTTTCTGTATTTTGTAATCACTCAATCAAACCGGATACACCTCCATATAATCAAATGATTGTGTCTGACTGTAAATGGGCGGAAAGTTCAGTAGCATGTGTATGTGTGTGTGTATATCGTTTATGCAAAATAATAGTGGTGGTGGTGGTGTTGGAGTGAAGGAAGGGTGCGGCATGGTTGGTGGACCACTATATTGCCAATGGAATATGGATATTAAAGCTAACCTAGTACCGTACCCTTCCTAACATCAGGGCTATTATAGCTTTACTGTTCTTATCACTAACCCAAAACCCTCCACCAACAATGTTATGGTTAACCCAGCATCACGACTAAAACAAATCATATCCTTATCGATCTTTTATATAATTATTATGTTCCTTCCAACAACCAACTATACTCCTAAAATCGATTAATGAAATTTACAAACACATGTGGCAGTCCGTGGATTCGAATCCAGGATGCTCACACCGAAAATCAACACCTTATGCATCGCACCACGTAGACAGTTGTGAGACGTAGTTGTTGTAGACGTAAGTGAGAAGCTATATAACGCAAAATAAAACAAATATTATGCGTTGCATGCTCTTACAGGTAACCTAGAGCCAAATGATGGCTCGAACGTCCCTTGATTTTGACCCTGTCGCTCTTTCAACTATGGGGGAGGCACTCGCTATAGGCAGTTCTGCCTTCTGCCTCCCTCAATCACATAGAGAAAAAAAAAAAAAGAACAAGGGCTATGACTTACATACAGTAATGGCCAAAATAATATAATCACCTCCTTCACGAGTAAGGGGTACTTCACACAGTCAGAAATGCGAGCAAGAATCACTAGGAGTAATGATTCCTGGTGATTCCTGGGAATACACCGCGAATGTCTGCAATTCCCCGTGGACTCACAACACCGTAGGAACCAGTGGGAGTGTACCTGCGAATCACTGGGAATCACTGGGAATCACCAGAAATCATGAAATGAAGTGCATGATAGTTATTGAAAATGTGAACATTTCGGATTACTGTAATATACGAGTCGATAGGAGTATTATAGGAATCACTGGGAATTAGATAGGAGTCACTGGGAGTCACCAAGCATCACTGGGAATTGTTAGGAATGAGATGCGAGTATGCCAGGCATGGCCCCATTGTGTGATTGACCCTATAATTGAAATTAATTATTCCTCAAGTATGTCTCTTGTAGGCTATAACTACAGTCCTCTAATATCATCATTAAGAACAATGACTGTATTCATACATCATTACAGACATTAATATAATACGATAAGTCTGTATTATTATGTACCGTAAGGTCATGATATCAATGCTTACTATACTTTACGAAACAAATATATTTAATCTCTGAGAGTGAGGGTCTGAGTCTGGAGGGTGAGATGGTGAAGCACCTGAGCGAAGCAACCGGCCGCTTCAGTGATGGAGCTGTTTCGAGCCATGATGGTTGCTTCACATGTCTCACTCCCCAGACTGGAACAAGACCTCACGGGCTTCACCGTGTTGAGCGGTGGAATGTACAGGCTCTCAGCCTATGCCCAAGAGGGAGTAGTTGGAATATAGAAAAAAAAAAAAAAAAAAAAAAATCTATTGTCTAAATAGTGGATAGTTTATCCTTCCCACCTTCTTCTGTTCATTCGTTACCGAGTTCTGTAATATTTCATACGATTACCTAAAATAGGTAACACTTATAGGTTGTGTTTGTTTGCTTAGGTTAGGTCAGGGGAGTTGCTGAACTTCTAGAGTATTAACCGGCGACTACAACGGCCCCTAAACAACCAAGCCATGATTACGCTGGCTCAAACTTTACCCCGGCGACTACAACGCCCCTCGCAGTAGTAATCCACACTCCACTGTCCACCACCAAACGAACTTGACATTTCAAAACACATACAAACACGTATCCACCATTCTCGTTATGTTAGGTAAGGGGAGTTGCAGAACTTGTAGACTACAAGTAGGGCATTGTAACATTGACCATACATTGTTCACATTATTTAATTACCTCAACTACCGTAATTTCCTTCTCTACACACAATCATTGGGTGAATACAATGTCTTGTGGGAAATTGTACTTACACAGGTTAATACTAGGCCTATTTATAATGTTTGACCATGAAAACTTAACTACCTGTATACTGTATATTATACTTTCACGTGAGAAGTATTACAGGTTTATATGAATAATATATTTATTACAGGGTACTTCACACAGTCAGGAATGCGAGCTACAATCACTAGGAGTAGCTGAAAATTCGGATTCCTGGGCCTATTCGCGGTGAAAATTCGATGACTCCTAGTGACTCTAGCGATATCCTAGTGACTCTAGCGATATCCTAGTGATTCCTGTTAGACTCCCAGTGACTCCAAACCACTCACGGCCGATTGGCCCTGTCCGACAAAATGTTCACCGTGTTTAAAGTTCTAGCCACGAATCGGACCATTCCCAGTGACTCCCAGTTGATTCCCAGTGATCCCCAGTGATTCCCCAGTGACTCCCAGTGGGTCCTGGTGATGCTCGGTGTTTCGTATCTGATTCGCGGACAGCTTTTGGTTTCAGTTCCAGTTCATACCAGAATCACCAGGACTCACTGGGAGTCACTGGGGTATCACTGGGGATCACAGGGAATCTCTGGGAGTGGTCCGATTCGCGGCGAGAACCTTAAACACGGTGAACATTTTGTCTGACAGGGCCAATCAGCCGGGACTAGTTTGGAGTCACTGGGAGTCTAACAGGAATCACTAGGATATCGGTAGAGTCACTAGGAGTATCGATTTTCACCACTAATAGGCCCAGGAATCCGAATTTTCAGCTACTCCTAGTGGTTCTAGCTCGCATTCCTGACTGTGTGAAGTAACCTTAACACAGACTTGAGTGATCACCTATAATGAATGCTCACTATAGTTGCTTAGTTTGAGTTTTTATTTTCCATTTTCCTCAATTATTAAGTTATTATAATATATACAGTATATCAAAATATTAATTATTAGCTCTAATTCGTTTCCCTTTCAGATTCGTCAACTTGCTCTATATGCATTATATGTGTTATCGCCTTTGTTATCTCTCTCTCTCTCTCTCTCTCTCTCTCTCTCTCTCTCTCTCTCTCTCTCTCTCTCTCTCTCTCTCTCTCTCTCTCTCTCTCTCTCTCTCTCTCTCGCACACAGATGTTAACAAATAATGTCATTGGTTCTTGTTCTCTATTTCATAATATTGTTTCAGTTACAACAATCTAACAATTGCTAAATTCCTCGATATTCTTTAGATTTTCGGATTTGTCTTTCTCGTGTTTATTATTTTTTTCTTCTGTTCCCCCAGTCTATTATTCCGTCAGTACTTAATACAATTTTATATGGGAATTTGTTACTTTAAACTATCCATTTCCTGGCAAAATAATAATTTGTTTTGTGGCCAGCCTCCATGAATATTTCCAAGACTCAACAGTATAAACATAATAAGAGCCAGGAAAACATAACTTGTATAATTATACTGCAAATTTAAAATTGCTTTACTTACCAAAGAATACTGTTCTTGTATCTGGATCGTGTCAACATAAACCCTTATGTATTAGTTTGTATTATTCTGGCCTCTTTTTAGTTCAACCACATTATACACTTGCTGCATTTATCTCTCGTATAATAATAATAATGGCTTGCACAACATTTCCCTCATATCCAATCTATGAAATAATCTTATTCTTTATCTGCCGGGCATATGTGTGCATAAGCATATACGCTTTGGAACTCTTACCCTCATCCTATGACTTGAACTGCTTTAAGCTCTGTGTCTTCCAACATTTTGACTCTGGACACTAGTTACACATAGCTTTGCGTTTGTCTCCTTCACACACACACAAACACCCACACCCACACAGACAAACATATACACCCACCCACACACACCCACCCACACACCCACACACACACATAAACAGGTTTGGGTGTTTCTACCACCTTCCTCAGTGGCTATACAATTAAGGAGGGTGGTATGATAACACCTGTACTTGTCAGGAATACATCTACTTATGTCATCCTGGGCTTACCTATTTAATATTATTGAAATCACGTTATTATGATATCCACCAATATTTGCGTATCTAATAATCACACATATTTATATGTGTGAAATTATGTTACCCTTGCCATGTTCATATATCTTTATCTATAATACATGCTCGTAAATGTTTGCTATCTCTCTCTCTCTCTCTCTCTCTCTCTCGCTCTCGCTCTCGCTCTCGCTCTCTCTCTCTCTCTCTCTCTCTCTCTCTCTCTCTCTCTCTCTCTCTCTCTCTCATATCAACACAACATTTACATTCCCGACCTAAGTCTTTATGTAAACCAGTGCGGGTCTTGGAGTATTCCTACCAAAAAGTCCATGATGGTCGTATGTTTGACTGAAGGTTCTTTCATATAGTCATCAGCTAAAATAATGTACAGTGTTTACGGAATATTAACAGGATAATATTTGCTAATTTTGTTACTATACTTATTATATTGTTCAGCTGTAACAAAACCGGTGCTTATGAATATGACTACATTTAGTTGAGATCAGATACACTTTATAGACTATTTGAACTACCTCGCAATATTGCGTACCGTTACAGATTGGCTTTTGTACTTTAACTGATCTCTTGGCAATCATAAACTACTGTACATAATTGGCCAATTGCTATATCGTAACTAAACATATGTTAACTAACAGCATATTAAGAGTAAGTTGTTTTATCTTATCTCATAATGCATCTAAATTATGACATTATGTATAATGAGGTGCTTGTTATAATCGGTATCATATTTGCGTTTGTAATATAAATAAACACTTTATGGTTCTGTGTTTAATACAATTGCACATACTGCATTTCAACCTATGCATTAACTATGATCATAATAAATGTCCATATAAATGGATATAAGCTAATCACACACATTTGTGTACATCGAATTTGCTGCAGTGGGATACGCATTACATAGAATGTAACTATTACGTAATGTAAACTAACATTTATAATAATGAACAGACAACAGTACTATTGTACAGGTATTACTTAGTGTATTATTGTACACACATTCAGCTCTGACCCTCCACGTCCTCAGGACATATCAATTGGACAAATGTCAATTATCTCTCTCTCTCTCTCTCTCTCTCTCTCTCTTTGGAAATGTGTTCTTCGTCCAATTTTCTGATGGTATTATCAGTCTAGTTGTCTGTTATTTTGTCTAACCATATATTTGTTTATCTATCAATATAATGTGTAGTATATACAATATATATACCAGTATTTCATTTGATCTAGCGTATGGTAATTCTTATTCCTCTTTATCTATGGTAATCAATCTATAATTTACTCTATCTGTCTGTTCGCCAATCAATCTGTTTATTTGTTACGTTATATTTTATCTCTCTGATCTACCTATGTATCTATTATTATTATAGCTACCTGTTAACCTATCATTCTAGCTGTCAGTTCAATTATGTTAGCATTCCTGTTCCTCCTGATCAAGTTGACTTTATCTGGCAGTCAATGTATTCAATTGTCATTCTAGTTTCCCCTGGTCTACCTGTTAATATATCGTTCTACCTGTCTTCCTTTATCTCTATCTTTAGACTGCTTTAAATTGCGTGTGCCCAGGTATTTTGACCCCAACGGGGGAGACACTCGTTATAGGCAACCTCCTTCATTCACATAGAAAAAAATAAATACAAAAATAAATAAACATTAACATATGAGCCAAGATTTTGCTGGCAGATACTTCATGTTTGTATACACTTTAGTGATTCGCTTCTAGTATGTATTATTACTTTGTTTTCTAACTATTCATTACTCATCACCACTCTCACTCCCCCCTCCCCCCTGTCTTTCTCTCTCTCTCTCTCTCTCTCTTTCTCTCTCTCTCTCTCTCTCTCTCTCTCTCTCTCTCTCTCTCTCTCTCTCTCTCTCTCTCTCTCAAATAAAGTAATATACAGCTCTTCTACATATACATTTAAGACAAATATAGACTCATAATTCATACATTGGTATGTAGTAGGCAGTAATTATCTCCTTATTCTCTTTTTAGCGGAAGAGCGCAAGACATAATAAGTAAATGAACAAAAAGAGAAATAATTATAAAAAATATCAATACAAATGTACAAACTACTAAGGGTGATGGGTTGCATGATTCTAATTAACCCCAACATGTGCATGCTACTAAGGCGAAGGATTGCATATACAGTATGTTACCTTTTTTCAAATTTTTCCTGTAAATTCCTTCTGGGGATTTCGAAGCCCAGCAAGGTTAATAATTTTCAACTGTTTTCATGTACGGCAATTACCAGATGGAACGGAGGGTGGGAAGAGAACCTTCTTCTTTTCTATTGTTTCCTTCAACTGTCCTTTTCTATCATATATGCCATCTCTACTAGAATTAAGTGCGGACTACCTCGTTTGGATCGTAAAGTCTGTGTGGCCAGTGTATCTATGTAAATCTCTCTCTCTCTCTCTCTCTCTCTCTCTCTCTCTCTCTCTCTCTCTCTCTCTCTCTCTCTCTCTCTCTCTCTCTTTTTCCGGATCTTCCCCTCTCAGAAAGTTAACTCGGCGTGTAATGTGGGAGGATTTAGGTAATGAGGGAACCCTTCGTCAGCGCTGGACAGAAAAAGGTAACATTAAAAGAACAAGGTAAAAATTAGTGTTCTTCCCGATATAACTGCAAAATAATACGGTATCGAAATGTTACCACCAATAACTTGGCATCGAACATTGCCAGAAAAAAGTCTTTAAACGAGAGCTTATGCCAAGAGCTTTCAACTAACAAAAAGGCGACAATTCTTGGCAATGGAAATTGGCGTCCTCAACTATAGACACACACACACATATTCATTTGTATAGGCCTTATTATCACTGAATACATAATATTCTTAGCTAGTTTGAAAATAGTTAATTAATATAAATAATACGTTCTGAGGATTTACTGGTTAATAAGAAAATATAAGCATATGTAAAAGTAAAAACATTTATACAGTATGTGTATAGCCTACTGAAGACAGCATAGAGAAATATCCAACAATAGAATACAGAGATGATTATAAAAAATTGCAAGACTTAGATTTTCAGTCTTTCAAATGTTCACAATATTTCTTATTATATTATATAATAATTCTACATATATTCCGCAGTTTTAGCTTTTAAACACAATACATAATTATGTAAGAAAGAAAACTTTAACAAATAATGAAACCAAGAGGATTACGGATCTGTTCATTTGTTTTAATTCCGTTATACTGTATCTCTCTGATCTACCTATGTATCTATTATTATTATAGCTACTTGTTAACCTATCATTCTAGCTGCCAGTTCAATTATGTTAGCATTCCTGTTCCTCCTGATCAAGTTGACTTTATCTGGCGGTCAATGTATTCAATTGGCATTCTAGTTTCCCCTGGTCTACCTGTTAATATATCGTTCTACCTGTCTTCCTTTATCTCTATCTTTAGACAGCTCTAAATTGCGTGTGCCCAGGTATTTTTACCCCAACGGGGGAGACACTCGTTAAGCTCGGTTCACACATACCCGTCCTGAGCTCCCGTCCTTCCCCGACCACTGAAAACGTATGCAATCGTGCAAGGACTCCGACATAAACGGGTATGGTCTGTTCATGAACGTACAGTGACGCCACAACACGGGCCGCGGCGTGTTGACATACCTAAAATAAACGGATCAGGACGGACCAACCGCCAAAATCGGTTCAAGGGCGGGTCACCCACGTGACTGGTCAGCGCATAGGTGCCGTGTATAAGCGTCTATGCGCTGCCTAGACACTACCAGAGGTAGTCTATGCCCCGACCAAAATATTTGAAAGTTGAGACTGCGACGTGGCAACGTCGCCTCACGTGATCACCCCGCGCGTCCCCGCTAGTCCCCGCCCACCAAGCGTCCATAAAAGAGCCAGCCGCGTGTGGTCCTATCTCAGTTCCCAAGCCGCCGTCACCGCAACATTCACCACCTCGCACAGCCTCCAACCTCCAACCTCCAGCCTACTCCAATCTCCAGCCTATGTTATGCCTAAGTCTGACTCCAAGAAGCGGCGAGGCATCATGACAAAACCGAAGAAGCCCGAGGACACCCTAGACAGCCAGGTGATGGAGGTAGTAGAGGAGACACAGGAGCGCCCTGCTGTTGTAGAGCAGCAGGGTGCCCCTCAGTCACCCACACCTGTCATCAGCCTGGACAACGATGCAGTGATTGTAGATCCGGCCCCCAGTGATTCAGAAGAAGAGCAGCATGAGACATCATCCGATGGTGACACCGACGGGGGCGTGGAAGATACCCAGGTGGCTGCTGTGGCTGGTGGTAAAGAGAAGCGTTCCCGATCGACGAAGGCCACCATCAGGCCCCTGCTCCTGGAGGAGCATGTAGAACTTGATCTGGGGGAGTGGTATAAGGAGAATCCCATTCTCTACCAGAAGACCCGCAGAGACTACAAGGACGTCACTAAGAAAAACCGCCTCTACGAGGACAAGGGTTCGTCCATGACCCCACCCATTCCAGGTTAGTCTATGGTAATTGTTTATTGTGTAGTCTAAGGTAATTGTTTATTGTGTATGGCCTCTTCAAAGAAAATGTATTTTGTTTCATTTTAACAATTATATTGCTTCTATATATCATATAATACACCATAGAATATGTTTTTAATAACTAGAAAAAGAGGCCTTCGAATAAACAATTGCGAAGTCTATATATATAAATCTGTAATAATTCAGTGGCGTGTTCAAGTTCAGTGTTTATTTGTTAAATTGCCTGTAATTGCCATGTGTTCATTCTATAATATTCTATGATATACCCATGCGTTCACTAGATTGTGTGAGGAGAAGGTGCGCTCCCTCGAATTACCCATCATAGTTTATAACATTATTGTGCAAAACTTCATTGGTGTGTGTAATTTCAGTGTTTTATTTGTTATATTGTCTGAAATTGCCACTTGTTCACTCTAGAATATTGTATGATATTATTTTGTCTGAGCCAGCTAGCCAATGCTTATATTAAATGATGTTATGCCTGTGTGAACTCAGAAACATCTCTTCCACAGGATATCAGGTTCGGCACATCCTGGACACAATGAGGACACGCTACGGGAAGCTGACTGCCCCCAAGAGCGGTTCTGGGGCCACCAAGACTGTGACGGAGAGGGATAGGTGGATTCTAGATGTGTTCTCCTTCCTGGCCACCCACATCGTCCGGCACAAACCCCGGAGCATTGGTTGTAAATAGGTATGTTCAAGTATTGTAATTTCCTTGGTTTATATAGGGTTTATATATAATTATATTTTAGTAATTATATATAGGGTTTATACATAATAATATTTTAGTAAGTATAGCGATTTTGATAATTTAATTTGACTTTATATTGTCCTTGTCCCAGTTTTTGTTTGTTTAGTTTGCAAGTTTTACATTTTAATATCTACATAATTCGGTATATACCTTTATATAATGCGATTCATCTCTGGTTATGGTTAATCCATCTATTTGTGTGGCATTTTCTGTACTGTTCTAGAACCCGTCAGCCTTTTGCAATATATATTGTTACCTATGAAATAATGTTTTACCTTTCCTTAAAAACAGTATTTATAATGTATTTAATTCATACCTTCGTAATAGTTATTGACAGACATGGTGGAAATATACACACTAGAGTTGTTTACAGATGTTATTAAGTCTCAATAAAAAATACATAGATAGGCACTTTAACATAATAAATAAAAGCTTTCCTTGGTCTGCAGGCACACCACCCTGCCCCCACTGCTACGGTGCCGGAAGATGGTGGGAGCGAGGAGGATGACGAGGAGGAGGATGCAGCTGCCGTAGTCCCAGGCCCTTCGCGCCCAACCTCTGGGGGTAGCCAGCCACAGTGGCGTTGGAACAACGGCGGCACTAGTGACGTGTTGAACGAGGCCACCTCCGTCAGGGCGACTGTAAGTAGAAATCAGATTTCCTATTTAAAGCATATTCAGAATATGGAGTTTGTGTTTATTGATAAAACTTTGGTATTTTATTGTGGTCGACCCGGCTTCGTTGTCCTGAAACAGGTAAATAAATTTACTTCTACAGTATACTGTTATGTGTAAGTAGGGTAGACTAATTAAGTATAAAGTGTATGTATAATATGTTCCTCTTGACATTTTCAGGTGGCGGCTGCAGTATCTATAAATATTTAATTAATATTAGTATTATTATTCGATGCAATAAAAATAATAAAACACTATTATAACACTCCTGGTTTTCCCCAAACAGCTACAGGAACAGGCCAGTGGTGTCCGCAGGATGGTGGACAAGTTCGCGACCCCTCAGCCATGCACCAGGGAGGAGGAGTCCTGGAAGCAATTCTTCGGCTCAATTACGACTGAGTCCAGCAAGCTGGACCCCAGCGTGTGGGGCCACACCAGAATGGAGATGTTGCTCATGCTGGAGAAATACCGGGGTAAGACTGCCCAGCATGATACCATGATTAACATCATGAGGTCATTCTCGGCTGCTTCTCCCCAGGTCCTCCAGCAGGTGCAACAGCCCACTCAGGTGCAGCATGTTCAGCAGCCAATGCAGCAGGTGCAGACGGTTCAATATCTGAACTAACGACCTGTGTTGTATAATCAGTACCCTGCACCTGCCACACCCAACCTACTACCCTCCACAACACCACAACGCAACTGCTCCACTCCCAAGGACACGACACTCCACAACATCAGTGTCTCATCAAGCCTCTTCGATAGCCTGACCAACGCCACATCACCAGGGACCAGCCAGCAGACCCTGCATACACCGCCTTACACCAATACAAAATATGTTTACCACAGATCCTTCTAACTGCACAACATCGTCGAACTACCTCCCTTTTATTTAAGGGTGGTAACATGTTTTTGTTATGTAATTTTTCTATCTTTCTCTGGCTTGTATCCAATGAAAAATAAATATGTTTAATGTGCAAAATTATTATTTGTTATGTCCTTATTTATGTTATTAAATCATATGAAGATATCTGTGCACAATTATAAGAACATATAATAAGAAACGTGCATCAGTACATGAAAAGTAATAAATCAATGAAGAGGCATATAATACTAATAATAAGAAATGGAATTATAGAACAACTGCCAACAAAGAATAAAATGGAAAAAAATTGAATTAGTCTACATCAATATAAATATGAATAATTAATACATAACTAAGATATACGATTTACAATAAGGTATGCAAAACCAAAGAAATAAAAGAAAACATGAATTAACTGAACTTACAATGACATGCAATGAGAGTATAAATAAAGAATAATCTTATCAATGCATAAAAAAACAAAATTGAAGAAAAAATAGTCCTACATTAAACAAAATAAACAATAATAAGAATACGCAATATAAAAAAAAGAGAAATGAAAATACACATGAGTACACTGAACTTAGAATGAAAGATAATGATACTACATATGGAAATATAATGTGAATAAATACTACTGAATATAAATGACATAACATACCTGAAAAAAAAAAATTAATAAAAACACAAATATGTTGTTTCTGACCTATATCATGTTCTCCTGCCACGACACACTCCCCGCTGGTGAGTTTAAAACACAAATATGTTGTTTCTCACCTATATCATGTTCTCCTGCCACGACACACTCCCCGCTGGTGAGTTTAAAACACAAATATGTTGTTTCTCACCTATATCATGTTCTCCTGCCACGACACACACTCCCCGCTGGTGAGTTAAAAAAACACAAATATGTTGTTTCTGACCTATATCATGTTCTCCTGCCACGACACACTCCCCGCTGGTGAGTTTAAAACACAAATATGTTGTTTCTCACCTATATCATGTTCTCCTGCCACGACACACTCCCCGCTGGTGAGTTTAAAACACAAATATGTTGTTTCTCACCTATATCATGTTCTCCTGCCACGACACACTCCCCGCTGGTGAGTTTAAAACACAAATATGTTGTTTCTCACCTATATCATGTTCTCCTGCCACGACACACTCCCCGCTGGTGAGTTTAAAACACAAATATGTTGTTTCTCACCTATATCATGTTCTCCTGCCACGACAGACTCCCCGCTGGTGAGTTTACGTACTTCGTCAGATACTCCCGTACTCTCTTGCCAGCCTGGTTGCCTGTGTTGCGAGCTGTAGGGGTGGGAATACTAGGCAGTACGTAGTCATCTCGCCAGGGGCCTCGGGAAACCAAATGGGTTTCGGGGTCCTCCTGGTCTGCCTCATGGGACGATGGGCGACGTATCCTGAGGAAGTTGTGGAGGGTGCAGCAAGCCGTCACCACAGACTCGATCCTTGCTGGGGCGAGGGTGATTGATGTGTGGAGAACTCGGAACCTGTGAGTTGGAAAAAAAATAGAGTATAGTCAAACTAATAATTCTAGCATTGGGAAAAAAATGTCAGCCAGGGAATATCTGTGGATATTTACAACCATTTTTGAGTGATAGAGGTTTGGATAATTTTTGTTTTATTATTCATATAATGAATAGACTATGAAGTTTGTAGACTAGAATATCATGACTGAAGTACACCATCGTGTTTTAGTAATATCCCCAAGACATATTACTGGATATTTAAAGTGTTTATATCATGTACAGTGGTGCTAATAAGTCTGTGTTATATTAATGTCTGTCAGATGTTCAATTAGGTGGGTAAGTGTAGGAACATATTCGTATATCTCACTCGAAATAAATAAATAATGTTTCAATACCATAAAATACTATATTTCTTGCTTACCTGTTCGCTAGGATTCCAAAGGCGTTCTCCACCACTCTTCGTGCCCTTGATAGCCGGTAGTTTAAGATCCTTTCGTCGTGGCCCAGACCCCGTTGTGGATACGGAATCATCATCCACGGACGAAGTCTGAAGGCGTTGTCACCGATAAAGTAGTAGGGTACATCTTGGTGACGGGCGTTGGACAGGGGCTCAGGTTATGGGAAGTTTGCATGGTTGGAGTTGATGAGTTCAGTTAGTGGGGATTTAAGGAAGCACCCGGCGTCTGACTCTCATCCAGGGATGCCGATGTCCACATGGATGAACTTGTAGTCCGCATCCACGACTGCAAGTAGGCCAACAGAGTAGAACTTTTCATAGTTGTAATACTTTGATCCACCGTATGATGGGTTCCTGATCCGAATATGTTTCCCATCGATCGCCCCTAGTGCGTGTTGGAAGTCCCACCGACTTGAGAACCTGTGTGCAATGGCCTTCCACTCCTCTGGTGTCATAGGGAAGTGGAACACCTCGTCAGAAAAGGCTCCAACGATGGCCTCACACGTCTCGGGAACAAGTAGGGAGATGGTGTTCTTGGCTACACGGAAAGCGAATCTGAGACTGGCGTAGGAGTTCCCACTTGCGAGAAATCGCAAGGTTATGGCCACTCTCAGCCCTACCTCCAGGGGCCTCCTCCAGAAGGTGGTCTTCTTCTCCAGCCGAGGCCGCACACGCTCGCATTTCTCGTCGAAGAGACCCTTGTCGAGCCGCAGGAAGCTCCGGTACAGTTCTGGATCCTCTGCTGACAATTCCCTCATGAGGGTGTGGTAGTGGCCATAGGTCTCCCTCCTCAATAGGTATGGCTTCACCCACACACTTCGCTTTTTCCTTCTCTTCTTCAGCTCGCTCACAACTTCCATGAAAGTTAGGACCGTTGAGCACAGTTGTACGTTGCAATCCATGTACAGCTGCACTTGATTCAACAGACTGGCGTCCATGTTGAGGGACACTCGGCAGGAGAAGTTATATCGGCGGCACGCTGGTTGAGACTGAGTTGCTCTGTGCCACGCCCCAATATATATGCATGATGGGGGCCATCGCTGACGAAACTGCGTCAATCATATTGTGGTCGCAGTGTCGTCGCAGTGCCGTCACAGTGCGTCTCAGACAGGTCGTATTCAGACTTATTAGGTCGCCTTCCAAAGGGACTGGTCGTGGCACCAAGTCGCCGCCCATGATCCGTCTGCCGGGGCGGTCACGTGTTGAGATCTCCGTCCACTAGCCGTGCATGCGCCGTCTTCCGGGGCGGTGACGTGTTGAGGTCGGGCATCAGGGCCACACGTGGCCACTCGGGCCCACTCGGGACACAAGGTCATCCGTTTGATGCCGTCCAACAGTTTTTGGTGGTCGGGGAAGGACGGGAGATCAGGACGGGTATGTGTGAACCGAGTTTTACAGGCAGCCTCCTTCATACACATAGATTTTTTTTTTTTTTTTTTATCATATGAGCCAAGATTTTGCTGGCAGATACTTCATGTTTGTATACACTGCAGTGTTTCGCTTCTAGTATGTAATATTACTTTGTATCCTAACTATTCATTACTGATCACCATTCTCACTCTCACCCTCTCTCTCTCTCTCTCTCTCTCCATTGTGTATAGTGAAGACAACTCTGGAGAGGGAGAGAGAGGCGATGAAATGTTAAGATATAATAAAATAAAAGGAAGGGGAGACAGGAAGAGAAGAATGAATTGGTAAAGTTTATCAACTACATCATGTCACACACACAAACAATAAGAATTCAACTATACCTAAAAGTTAGTCAAGAACTATGTTTATGTTGACTATATAAAGTATATAGTTAGAGTGGAACAGTTGAGAAGAGGCATCAGTCATGTAGTGGACTAAAGGTGGTATTAAAGGTGGATTACACGAACCCTTTTATCAGCAACACTTGTCTGGAAACGGCTGACACATATTTTTAACATCTTCAGATTATTCCAGCTAAATGATAGTTAGACAATGTTATAGGCCTACTTGACCTCATAAATAACGAATTATTGTCACACTAAGTTAAATTTAGCTTAAGGTTAAGTTATTAAAGTTTATTTTAATAACATAACTAGGTCAAATTGTACATTTAAGATAAATTAAGGTAATGTTACAGGTCAACGTAGATAAGATAATCCATGGTTAGGATAAAATTAAATTTGGTAACATATGAATAAGGTTACATTATAATTACGTTGACCCATTTAGCATACGATGATGTATATAGTGTCTCTGGTTACCATTACTAATTTATTACGCTTTGGAAGGATCTCTAGGGATGTGAGTGGTGTACACATAATCTCAGTTATCCTCTCAACTTCCACAGATCCTATATAACTCCAATAGAATCACATAATGAGTAAAATAAAATAAAGGTATCATCGAATACTGAAAGAGTAAAGTTAATGTAGCTTGGACTAGGTTAGTTCAAGATAGGGCTCTGAATACAGAAACTAACTTGAAAGGAAAATGAGCTAGATTAAAAAAAGAGGATGAAGGGATCAATGGTAGGGATAGGGTGAGGATAGAGATATGAAGAAATAGTCACAAGGGACCTCTTTCACATGATGATGGATCACATGATTACCAGGATAATATTGTGGCAGAATATATGATCAATGAGTGACAAGGGACCTCTGTCATGTGATGATAGATCACAAGAATACCAGGACCACATTATGGCACAGAAGAGAAACACATCGAACATAATCGTGGATGAGAAGAAAGCTAGGGCCAAGAAGAAAAAAACAATTAATTCATGGATATCAAGACAAGTACATACAACAAGTATAACTAAATTATAAAAAATCAAATATACAGAGAGAGAGCGAGAGCGTTACATAGATACGCAGACTACACAGACCTTGCGGTCCCTACTAGTCAGTCCGGACTTAATACTAACTTTGAATTTGCTACAAAGTGGAAGGAAAGGATGGCAAATCATAAGGATCTCTCCCCACCCACCGCTCACTCCGTTTGGGAAACAATGTCCCAAGCTGAATGCAAACATTGGTAATTGAAAATTCATAGTAAAGATCATAAATAGTGTATACTACTAATGCTTAAATTTGTTTCTTTTTTGTTGTGCTTCGTGACATCGAAAATTCGCCCTCTTGGGTTTTAATTTAATTCCATGTCCACGAGTTGATGAACTATTATTGAATTTGAACAGTGAATCTACATCGATCTTTACAATGAGAGAGAGAGAGAGAGAGATGAGGGTGTGGAGAAAATTAGAGAGAAGGATGAACCAATCACAGGATGATGGACTAATATGGCTGTTAAACACCCTGTCGTAAAATTGGCAATAACACAGGGTATTTTTTGTCTGAACCGACTGCCTTCTTGGTGTGTGTGAACCTCTCTGTATTCATGATTATATCCATGCATGCAAGGTAGTTCATTTATTCTCGAGAATATTTGAATATTTGTGTTTGCCATGTATGTTTTCCTGTGTGTGATTTTCTGTGAACGTAAGCTTATCCTTGTTTAATGCAGATTTTGAACAAGCTCAAAATACCAAGATTTATCTTAGCATTCCTATAATACGTACAGTATATATATTGTTTTCATCAATCAAATTATCAATCATTGACCATTTGCGTATGTTAATATAATATTATGTCTATTAGGTATGTCTGTTCATGCTTCTGTCTACGTTACTCCTAAAACACACACACACACACACACACACACTCACACATGTAAACGGTTATATACAAACCATATCATGGTTATACTTCCATTATAATTATTTCCAAGAAAGGCCATCATTCCATTAGACATCCTAATATAAGACTGGAACCAAACTTTGGTGGTGTGATCAATGTCTGTCAATGGTGCTGAGATGTTTGGCTCTACTATAGTATATCAAAACCTCAGAGGGAAAGCATCCAGTTTTGCTACTCCTCTCTTGTATAAATGTATGTGTTCTGTAATTGCTCAACTTAAATACATATAATTCATTCTATCTATCTATCTATATACTCAGGCCTATACATACATATAATTCATTCTGATATTGCTAAAAGTTAGACCATCGCTATGCTTATTTGAACTAATTTTGAATAGGTAGAGAGATCAAAATATAGTAGAGCCATAAGAAATTTACTACATTTTCCAGCGTGTGCAACATTAGCAAATTCCAACGCAATGCTATACTAATGATACTAATATCACTTCATTCATCAATAATAAATGCACTGAACTATCCAATTCTACCTCCTCCCAAGACTTCTGGCATGTAGCCAAAAACCTCTCCAACAATTTTTTCTTCTTCGTCTTTCCCTCCCTTTTTCCACTCTGACGGCACTACCGTCACTTCTTCCTCTGACAAAGCTGAACTCTTTGCTAACACTTTTGCTAAAAACTCCACTTTAGATGATTCCAGTGTTATTCCCCCTCACTGCCTAATATCATAATCTCTTCCAAGGATGTACTTTCCACCTTCTCTGGGCTTATTACTAAGAAGGCGTATGGACCGAACGGTGCTCCTGCTGTACTCAAAAACTGTGCTTTCGTACTGACTACCTGCCTAGGCATACTCTTCGGTCTCTGTCTCTTCTCTAATGTCTTCCCTTCTTGCTGGAATTTTGCTCTCATTCAACCTGTCCCAAAGAAGGGTGAACGCTTTCAACCCTCCAACTATCGTCCAACTGTTCTCATTTCTTGCACCTCTAATGTTTTTAAAACTATTCTTACCTCAAAATGTCTTAAGCCTTTATCTTCCCATAACCTATTTTCAGACCGCCAGTATGGCTTCCTTAAGGGCCGCTCTACTAGTGATCTTCTTTCTTACCTTACTATCTCCTGATCATCCTCCATTCAGGACTTCGGTGAGACTTTCTCTGTTGCGCTAGACATATCGAAGGCCTTCGATAGAGTCTGGCAAAAATCCCTCATTTCCAAACTAACCTTCGGTTTCTATCCTTCTATCTGTGCCTTTGTATCTAATTTTCTTTCCGGTCGTTCCATAGCTGCGGTTGTGGACGGTCACCATTCATTCCTCAACCTATCAACCCTGGTGTTTCTCAGGGTTCTGTCCAATTATCTTCCTATTATTCATTAACAACGTTCTCAACTGCACCTCCAGAACTCATATGCTGACGACTCTACATTACACTATTCAAATAGCCTTCCACAAAATAATTGACAGCAGGAATTCCAAAACTCACGCAAGGAGGCCATAAAGCACCTATCTTCTGATCTCTCTACTATCTTTAATTGGGGTAGAGAAAACCTTGGTACTTTCAATGCTTCCAAACTCAATTTGTTCATCTGTCTATTCGTCAACCCCTTCCAGAAAACTATGACTTACTCTTCAACAACATATAAATTAACCCTTCATCTTCTCTTGATATTCTTGGTGTCTCTTTTTCTTTTGACCCCTCTTGGAAAGGTCATATTACCACTCTAGCTAAAAACAAGTTTCCAGAAGCTGGGTGTACTCAACCGCCTCCAGGGGTTCTTCACCCCTGCGCAGCTTCTTGCTCTGTACAGGGGCACAGTGCGTCCATGTATTGAGTATTGTTCACACGTGTGGGGAAGATCCTCTCACACAGCACCTCTAGACAAAGTAAAAAAGGAAGCCTTCCGTCTCATTAACTCACGACCACTCATCAGTTCGCTGCAGTCTCTCTCTCTTTGCTGCAATATTGCATCTCTCTCCCTTTCTACTGTTATTACAATAATCAGTGTTCCACAGAGCTCTCTGAGTGTATACCACCCTCTTTTCATAGATCACCTAGCACCCGTCTTACAACTAAATCCCACCCCTACTCTGTGCAACTCTCCAACGCTAGAGTGAAACATTACTCTGTCTTTCTTCTATTCAACAACTGAGCTATGGATCTCTCTCCCAGAATTAGTCTTTCCCTCTTCCTATGCCTTGAATTGCTTCAAACTCCGTGTCTCCACGTATTTTGGCTCGAACCTCCCTTGATTTTGGCCCTGTTACTCTTTCAACTCTGGAGGAGGTACTTGCCACAAGCATTTCTGTGTTTTATCTCCTTCACACAAATAGTAGTAGTAGTAGTAGTAGTAGTAGTAGTAGTAGTAGTAGTAGTAGTAGTAGTAATCTGCAACCAATCTACTTTCCTGCTTTGCTTTCCTCCATTTCTTCCTCCAATACCGATCCATAATGTATGAACAAACACACAAACATGGAACCGAGATTGAATTAGTAGCGAATAGGTATATATACAGCACTACGTTACGTCTACCTCCACACACACACACACACACACACAGTCTGCACAGTCTTGTGCAGAGTGTGGAAGAGGGCGAAAGTGTTTTTGGGAGCTCTCGATGTGTGAATTGAGGATTCGAGAATTGATTCGGTGCTTCGCATAGAAGAATATCTACATTACATTACTCACCTAAATTAAGTATTACATATTGTATTTTGCGGCAGTATTGTCCCGGATTATTGAAAATAAATATAGTAAATATGGTAATAGTAAGAATAGTTAATACAAAGAAATTAAGCATTGTTCTTCATTGGCGTTGGATATTCCCGCGTAAAGGTGGTAGCTGAGGGTAAACAAAGGCCGGCAATATGGCCGCGACAGAAAGAAGGAAATTGAGAAGTAGGAAGGATATAGATGGGGAAGAGAGTGAAGAAGTTAAAGGATCCCAAGGAGGAGAGGTAGGTGGAATGTTAGGAAAGGTTATTATAAGACTGAAGGCTTTGGAGGAGAAAATGGAGAATGTGGTGATAAGGGATAGAAAGGGAGAAGAAAGAGAGGCGGTAATAGAAAGACTGGAAATAGAAAATAAAGAATATAGAGAAAAGGCGGAAAGGGAGATAGAACAACTTAAAGAGGAGAATGAAAGACTAAGGAAAGGATTGGAAAGGAATCACGATAGGACAGAACAAGTGGAAGTAGAAATGAATGAAATGAAAAATGCTTGGGGTAATAAAGTAGAGGAAACAGAGGTTAGTCTTAAAACTATTATGGATGAACAAAAGGAGTGGCAGGGTAATAATCTAGGAAAGAAAGTAGTGAAGGCCATAAGGCAAAATGAGAGACAGGTAACTGATATAGTGGAAAAGAAGAGATGTGTGATAATGTTTGGAGAAGTGGAGGAGGAAATAATGGACAGAAATGACAGGAAAGTTGCAAAAATGAAGAAGGTTGATGACATGTTAGAGTTTTTTTTTTTTTTTTTTTTTTTTTTTTAAGAGACAATGAACGGAGGAAGGAAAAACACAAATAAAACAAAAAGGTCCATGTGCCTAAAAGCATCCTCCATTCATAAAATGTTTGTAACAACTGGATTTAAACATTAGTAGATTGTAAGTTTGTGGAAAGCAATTCGAGGGAAGTGAATTCCAAAGAGTAGTAGTTCTAGGGATAAATGAATTTTGATAAGCAGAAGTTCTGCATTGTGGAGGAGAAAGTGTAAATTCATGGGCGCTCTCAGCTGCCCTAGTTCTACGGGGAAAGATGTGGAGAGGCGGCACAATTGAAGCAAGTTCCTCGGAACAATTGCTGTGAAAATATCTGTAGAATAATGCAAGGGATGCAACGTTTCTTCGTATGGATAATGTAGGAAGGTCCTGTGTGATTGCAGGGTTATTGATTAATCTAATAGCTTTATTTTGAATTTTGTCCAACTGCCTCAATGCAACCACTCCACTTCCACTCCACAGAGGTGAACAGTAATCCATCTGAGAACGCACATGACTTTTATATATTACGGCCAACTGCTCGTCAGTGAAGAATTCTCGAACTTTGTACAGGAGTCCCAGTTTTTTAGAGGCATTCTTAGCAATGCTTCTAACATAATGTGTCCAGCTCAAGTTAGTAGTTAATGTTACACCGAGAATGTCAATACTAGGGGAAGTGGGAATATTTACATCATTAAAAAATATATGGGAGTCAGTGAGATTCTGTCGGTTAGAAAATTGAATGTACTTGGTTTTCTGTGCATTAAAGGAAACCAGATTCTTTTGTCCCCATTCTTCAATTCTAGAAAGGGCCTGGTTCAGAGAAATTGCAGTGCTTATTTTTGAATTTATAAGATCGGGTTGGGTGAACAAATTGGTAAATGTGAAGGAACTGTGGAGTGTTGAGTCATCTGCGTAGGAATGTATTGGATTATGAGTGGTAGATATGAGATCATTGATATGAATGAGGAACAGAGTTGGGGCCAAAACTGATCCCTGGGGAACACCAGCATTTATTGAGTGAAATTGAGAATAACGGCCATCTACCATTACACATATTTTTCTGTTATGAAGATAAGAAGAAATTAGTGGAACTAATGATGCAAGGCCGTAGTGTGACATCTTCGACAATAAGGATTGATGCCAGACTCTATCAAATGTCTTTGATATATCCAGTGCTATTGTATGTGTTTCACCATGTTGGTCTGTAGCTTGGTTGATTTGATGCGTAAGAAGGCAAAGAATGTATGCAGTTGATCGACATCGTCTAAAACCATATTGCCTATCACTGATTAATTTATTATTCTCAAGATGCTTAATTATGTGATTATTTAATATAATTTCAAAGACTTTACCAAGAGTGGAAGTTATAGCTATTGGTCTGTAGTTTGATGGATCTGAAGAGGCACCTTTTTTAGGAACTGGATGGATGTTTGCTTCTTTCCATGGTACTGGGAAGCATGAGGTATGAGTACACAGACGGACAAATGTTGCCAATACAGGAGCGAGCACCGAGGAGCAATTCTTAAGTACTATTGGAGGAATTTCATCTGGACCAGGAGCCTTATCTACTGAGAGATTCTGCAAAATAGTTTTGACATGTCTGGTGTGGATCTTAAGTGAGGGAATTTCAGGCGAATTAAAATTAAGTACAGGGACATCTTGATTTATTTCATCTAAGGTTGAGTTGGTGGAGAAAATATCCGCAAAAAGGTTAGCTTTACCTCGTGGGTCACTTACAAGATTGCCAGTTGGAGATTTTAATGGTGGAATGGATGAAGCAGTTGTGAAGTTTGATTTGAAGAGTTAAGAGTAGACCAAAATATTTTGTTATCATTTGGATTAATTAGAAGTTTATTTGCCTGCTTGTGGAGAAAGTTTGATTTAGTTAGGTTTAATACAGTTTTGGCATGATTTCTGATGTTTCTAAAGTAATTAAAGGCTTCAGGTATTTTTGATCTTGTGTATGCATTGTAGGCTATTGCTTTTTGTTCAGTTACTCTAGCACAATTATGGTCAAACCATTTAGGTGAATTAGATCTTTTAATGTACTTTTGATGAGGAATAAAAGTTTCCATTCCAATTTTTACAAAATCTTGTATGTGGCTCAAGGTGGAGTGTGCAGCATTAGAAAAGAAAGAGGTCCAGGGAATATCAATAGAGAAACCTTGAAGACCCTCCCAGTCTGCCCTATCGTAATGCCATTTGTCACCAAAACAGGTTTAGAGTGGGAAGGTGTGGTAGGTGATAGACAGGTGGCCTGTATCAGACAGTGATCAGAAGATCCAAGCGGGGACCTCACTGTAACATCATAATTTTCTGAATTGGTTGTTAAAAATAAGTCCAGTAGGTGGGAATTATGATTAAGATTATCTGGTACACTGGTTGGTTGGTTGACTAGTTGAGTGAGATTAAATGAGTCTGCAAATAGCTCAAATTCAAGACCAGCATCATCAGTCCTGGCTGAATGAGTGAGCCATTCAACATTATGGATATTAAATTCACCCAACAGAGTGATTTCAGAAGAAGCATTTAAGTTGAGGACACTGAGTTGTGAGGACAGAGAATCAAAAAGACTTTGCTCTGGAGGAGTATTTGGGGAACGGTAGATGCAACATATGTATTTAAATTTACCAGCAGAAATTAATTTGTATATAGAATAATCAAAATAGGGACAATTGAAACTAGCAACCTCCTCCAGGGCAATTTCAGATTTTGCGAAGCAACAAGATGTTGGACAGAGTAGGAAAGGAAGGTTGGAAGAAGGAGGTGGAAGATAGTTGGAGGTTGGGAAAGTATAAGAAGGGGGAGAGGAGGCCTATTAAAATTAGATTTATGTCTACGAAAGCAGCAGAAGAGGTATTGAGGAACAGCTGGAAACTGAGTCAGGAAGGGAAATACACCAAGGTTATATTAAGGAAAGACTTGAATGCAGAAGAGCGCGATAATATGAGAGAAATAACAAATGAAGTGAGAGAAAAGAACGATAATAGGTCAGAGGTAGATACAAAAAAAAAATCTACCGAAATATCGACGGGAAAGTGAAAAAATGGTACATGAAGAGGAGGGGGAACGAAGGAGAAGGAGGAGGAGGAGGAGAAGGAGAAGGAGGAGGGGGGGGGACGAGAGAGAGGAGGGGGGACGAGAGGGAGGAGAGGGAAAGGGGAGGGGAGGGTGGAGAGAGGGGGGGGGGGGGAGAGAGAGGGAGGCAGGGGGGAGAGAGAATTAGGAGGGGGAGTTGGCGAAGAAGAGGGATTAATAACGGGGAAAAGAAAACATAGTACAAAATATAAAAGTAGCAACTGTAAACTGGTGTATAACAATGTGGATGGTTTAATATCCAAAAAATAGGAGATGGGTGACCTCATAAAACAAGAAAAGCCCATGATAATGTGTTTATGTGAAACAAAATTAAATAAAGATATGAGTCTGGAAGTGATGGGATGGGATAACTATAATTTGTGGAGAAGGGATAGGAAGGGCAAGATGGGTGGAGGCGTATTAATCATTACACACAATAAATTAAAAGGTAAAATGATAGATTTACAAAACAATAAAGCAGAAATTATAGCAGTGGAGGTAATTAATGAAAATAATGAAAAACTGATATTGCGGTAGCATACAGTATATGCCACCATATAAGAGGGCCTGGAAAGAGGAAGAATACCAAGGATTAAAAAAGGAGCTTATCAAAACTATGGAACACTTATTTCGCAGAAACAACGAGTTAATATTGGTAGGGGATTTTAATTGTAGAGAGGTTAATTAGGAGGAGGAAGATGCAGGTAGTAATATGAGTTCTTGGGGGAATGTACTACTAGACTTGGTTACAGAAAACCTGCTAATTCAGAATATTAAGGAAAACACAAGAAGAAGGGGTAAAGATGAGTCGTCTAGATTATACTTGGTGTTTACAAGAGATCCAGATATGATTACAAATACTAAATACCTACCTCCGCTGGAAAATAGTGATCATGTGGTAATTGAAATGGAAATCCTGATGGGTTATCCAACCATGCAAGAGAGAGAAGAACATAAAGAAAGGAGATTGAACTATGGGAAAGCAGATTTTAAGCTGTTAAAAAGTTGCTTCAGGGATGCAGACTGGAGTGAAATTGAACAGAAAAACAATGTTAATGATAAACACTGAGTGTTTAAAAACATTTATGATGATATTGTAAACAGGTATGTGTCAAGACAAGGAAATAAGACTGAAAAGATAAAAACATTGTTTAATGATAAATGTAGAATAGCTAGGGATAAGAGAAATAAGGCATGGAACATAGCCAGAAGAAGGAGAAATGAACAGACCTGGAATACATATAGGAAGCTAAGGAACGAGTATGTCAGAATTAGGAAACAGGAAGCAAGAAATTATGAAAAAAACATTGTGGAAAAATGTGTAAGTGATCCCAAATTGTTCTACAGGTGTGTAAATAGCAAAATGAAGGTTAAGGACAAAATAATGAAGCTGAGGGAAGGAGACAATATTTATGAGGGTGATGAGAAGAGATGTGAGGTTATGAATAATACATTACATTCAGTTTATGCTATGGATGAAAAATGTTTAGAACCAGAGATTATATACCAAAATTATGAACAATTGGGGGATAGTATCTTCCAACCAGAGGAACTACTAGAACTTATGAAGGGACTAGATGTGAGAAAATCTATGGGCCCAGACAATATAGCAGGATGGATTCTAAAAGAATGTGCTGAGGAATTGGTAAAACCTTTATATGCAATAATTAAGTACTCTATTGAAGTTGGAAAATTACCACTAGACTGGAAAAGGGCTAATGTAGTACCAATCTACATAGGTGGGAGTAGGGAGCAGCCGCTAAACTAAAGACCAGTGTCACTGACAAGTGTTGTTTGTAAAATGTGTGAGAAGATTATTAAGAAAAGATGGATAAAGTACTTGGAAGAAAATAATTTACTTACTGTAAGATAATTTGGATTCAGAGAGGGAAAATCATGTGTTACTAATCTGCTGAGCTTTTATGATAGGATGATAGATATACTACAAGAGAGAGAAGGATGGGCGGACTATGTGTATCTTGATATAAAGAAGGCCTTTGACAGAGTTCCTCATAGTAGACTTAGATGGAAGTTGAAGAAGTTTGGAGGGGTTCAGGGTAATTTGTTGAAGTGGATGGAGGACTATCTCTCGGGAAGACAGATGAGAACCATGATTAGAGACAGCTTATCAACATGGAGGGATGTTACAAGTGAAGTTCCACAGGGATCAGTGTTGGCCCCAATTATGTTTCTGGTCTATATAAATCACATGCCAGAGGAAATAAATGCATACATGAATATGTTTGTTGACGATGCAAAAATTATGAAACATATAGTGGACGAAAACAGTTGTAGAGAGCTACAGAGTGATCTGGATAAGATAGACAGATGGAGCAAGATATGGAAATTAGATTTTAACACAGATAAATGTCATGTGATGGAAGGGGGTGTGAGTAAAAGAAGACCTCTTTGGGAATATAAACTAGGAGAATGCACGATTAACCCCTCAGAGAAAGAAAAGGACTTGGGCATTAAAATACAGAGAGATCTTTCACCCGAGAGCCATATTAACAAAATTGTGGGAGAAGCTTTTGGCCTGTTGAATAAAGTAAAAATAGCATTCAACTATTTGAATGAAGAGATGCTAGTAAATATAATAAAATCAATGGTGAGACCTAAATTGGAATATGTAGCAGTGGTGTGGTCACCCCATCATAAAAAACACATATTTAAGTTGGAGAAAGTACAGAGAACTGCAACGAAGATGATTCCAGAACTAAGAGAACTGACATATGAAGAGAGATTAGAGAGATTGAATTTGCCAACTCTAAGTGAGAGAAGAGAAAGAGGGGATATGATTATGATGTATAAATGTGTTAGGGGATTGGAAAGGATTGACAAGGAGGACTTTATCGAGGGAGATAAAGGGAGGACTAGAGGACATAGTTGCAAGTTAAAGAAAGGCAGATGTAAAGGAGATGTGAGGAAATTCAGCTTTCCATATAGAAGTATTAATATGTGGAATCAGTTGGATGATGAAGTGGTGGGTGCGGGGAATATCCACATTTTTAAAGCCAAATTAGATAACAGAATCTTTGGAGGCGGGACAATACGAGCCTAAAAATTCAAATCCTATATACTACAATTAGGTGAGTACACACACACACGCACGCACACACACACACACACTTACTTAACTTAACATATGGTAGTCCATCGTAGTCCGATGATGACGTTCCCTTCCTGCATTCATCTGTTGTGAGTTCTATGATGACTGTAGAGTCCTATCTGTGATGCACATATCCTGCCACAGTCTGGGCACTGGTAGTCTGGGTTAGGAGGTGCTGGTTGTTCCCGGCGTGCATGTCTCCGGGCCCTCTTCTCCTGCTGGTGGTGTTTCCTCTGACGTTCCAGTTCCTTTGCTCCTTGCTGGCAGTGTGAGCGCCATAGTGGTCTATCTGATGCTAAGTTTTCAAGTGCAGTTGGTTGTATATTGCACCTTTTTAGTATTTTCTTTATACTGTCTTTGTATCTTAATTTTGGTCCTCCAGCTGCTCTGCGGCCTTCATGCAGCTGTCCAAATAGTATTTTATGAGGTAGTCTCTCCTCTGTCATACGGATGACATGCCCAACCCATCTGAGTTGTTGTTTGATGATAAGGGTCTCAATACTGGTGTTGTTGGTTCTTTCAAGTATTGTTATATGAGGAACACGGTCCTGCCAGGTTATACCCATAATATTTCGGAGGCATCTGATGTGGAAAGCCTCCAGGGGTCGTATATGGCGTCTATATGTCGTCCATGTCTCACAACCATAGAGCAAAGTGGTTAAACACACAGCATTATATACAGCCACTTTGGTACAAAGAGTCAGGTGATTATTTTGGAAAACTCTCTCTTGTAGGCGGCCAAAAGATGCTGCAGCTTGTCTCAGTCGGTGTTGTACCTCATCGTCAATACTGGCAGTTTCAGACAGTAAGCTTCCCAAATACTTAAAGGAAGGAACTTGTGCTATCTCCTCTCCTGCAAAACTGAACACTGGCTGCACAGGTGGTATCTGAGCTGACCACTGAGAAATTATTTGTGTTTTCTGGATGTTAACTGACAGGCCCATTCTGGAGTAAGCACTTGCTGCAGCTTCAAGCTCGACTTCTAGTTCCTCTGGCGAGTGAGCTACAAGAGCACAATCATCTGCATACTGAAGTTCCAGGATATTTTCCATAGAGACTTTTGTTCTTGCTTGAAATCTACGAATGTTGAAGAGGTTGCCAGCTAGTCTATAGTCTATGTTGAATCCACTTCTGTTTGCTATATTCCTATGAAGAAGTATTATACCGCATATTATTATTTTTTTTAAAAGGACTGGTGCCAGTACACACCCTTGTCTGACTCCGGCATTAACAGCAAATGGTTCTGATGCATGGCCTCCTGCAGTGACTCTCGCCGTCATGCCATCATGAAACTGCCTTACAAGTGCCACAAATTTTGGTGGACAGCCAAAGTTACGGAGAATATTACACAATGCTTCTCGATTTACGGTATCAAAGGCTTTTGACAGATCAATGAAGGTTATAAAAATGTCTTTATTTTGTTCCCTGCATTTTTCTTGCAATTGACGTATAGTAAAAATCTGTCAATAGTTCCTCGATCTTTACGGAAACCGCATTGTGACTCTGGCAGTATTTCCTCAGTAATTTTGGTCAACAGTCTTAGAAGCATGATTTTTGATAGCACCTTCCCTGCCACAGCTAAAAGAGAAATGCCTCTGCTGTTGCCACAATTAGATTTATCACCCTTGTTTTTGTAAATTGTGATAATATTTGCATTTTTCCATGTCTGAGGTATGTACACACAAACACACACACCCACACACCCCTGTGGTTCCTGTGTTTGTAGTTGAGGGCTGTCAGTTAGCGCCCCGTGGTCCACGCCGTTGTGGCGCCGCCACTATACATCCCATCTACCCTCCTCTGTGCCAGCTGGTCAAGAATGCTGTTGCTGGCAGCATGGAGGTAGTAGTGGGGTAGGATTGGTTGGTCTGGCAGTGATGACAGGAAATCATCCAAGTCCTTTTTAACTTTTTCAACGGTTGGGTAGTTTTGGTTTCTTATTTCTTTTGGCAGTGCATTGTAGAGCTTCGGACCCCGTGTAGCGAAGGCATTTTCTTTAAGTGTCTTAACTCTTGTCAGTGCTCTTGAGTTAATTGACCTGATAATACACATACAGCCCGTCGTTGGTTTTCTTTTATCTCTATCAACTCCTTTTCTTCTTCTCCCAGCAAGTTTGGGGCTAAGTTGTTGAGAATTTTCCAGGTATAAATGATCAAGTATCTTTCTCGGCGTCGTTCTAGAGAGTACAAGTTTAGAGACTTAAGTCTTTGCCAGTAATATTCCTCCTTCACAGACACTATTTTACTAGTGAAGGAGCTCTGGATGCCTTCCAATTCTTGTTTCTCTCGTGACTTCCAGAGATTCCATAACTGGCAACAATATTCCAAGAGTGGTATTACCAAAGCCTTATACAGGGTTAACATAGGTTCTCTTTCACGAGTTCTGAAAGTACGCAATACCCAGCCAACCTGGGCTTGTGTCTTTTGTACTACTTTTAGGATATGGGTAGTGAAGGTGGCATCATCACTGATTGTTACCCCTAGGTCTAGCACTTTGTTGTTGCACTTTATTCTTTGGCCATCATGTGCCGAATAGTGGACTTCTTCTATTTTGTTTGTACCATATCTAACCAGTTCAAATTTGTTGTTATTGATAGACATATTATTTGTTTCGGCCCATGTATATAGCTTGGTAAGGTCAGATTTTAATTTGTCCACATCTTCCATTGATTTAGTTTCTTTCATTACTCTGGTATCATCGGCAAAAGATGAGACTTTTGAGTAGAGTGTACCTTGGTCAATGTTGGATATGAGTATGAGGAACAGCAGTGGCCCCAGTACAGAACCTTGAGGGACACCACTGTAGACATTTGAGTCATGGGAAATGACACCACCCACAGCAACACATTGCTTTCTCTCATTCAGGAAGTTATGGATCCATACTCCAAGGCGACCTACTATTCCTAGATTGCGGACTTTATGTAATAGGATTCCGTGGTCCACCTTGTCGAAGGCCTTACTGAAGTCCAAGTAGATTACATCGATGTTGCTGCCATTCTCTAGTGTACTAACAATGTTTTCATGATGGGCAAGGAGCTGGGACAAACATGATCTACCTTGTCGAAATCCGTGTTGGCTATCATTCATTTTATTGTTTTGTTCAAGGTAGTTTGTAATATTCTTGACAATAATTTTCTCAAAAGTTTTAATGATATGGGATGTGAGGGCAATAGGTCGGTAGTTTTCTGCTTTGCCTCTTGACCAGCCTTTGAATACGGGAGTTACTTGGCTCTCTTCAGTAATCCAGGAACAATCCCAGAATCCAGTGAAGATCTGTATAGGATTTAGAGAGGTACACACAACTTTTCTGCACATTTCTTCAGTAGTATGGCCGGAAAACCATCAGGGCCAGCTGCAGCATTGGTGGAAATTTCTTTAACTGCTTCTATTATATCATTCTCAGTAAAAACTATATCTTCTATTGATGGGTCCATGATCTTTTTGGAGAAAAAGTTGTTGGGTTCTGTGATGATCTTATCTTTAAAATGAGTACTGAAAACACTCGTACTGTTTACAAAGAGCTTCACAAACTACTGTTGGGTCTTCAATCACTTTACCGTGCTCACTTGTTAAAGGGCCAACAGCGGCCTTAATTGTTGATAGGTTACTTGCATATTTGAAGAAGTATTTAGGGTTTGACTTGATTACAGATACTGCCTGTTCTTCTCTCACCTTCATTTCTTTTTCAATAAAGGTTTTCAACTGCTCTTCTAGCATCAAGATTTTCCGCTGCATCAAAGTACGGTAGTGGTCGTTGGTAGAATGGGCAATTTTTACTCGTAGTCTTCTTTGTTTTCTCATTATTATCCTTCGATCACGGGGAATTTTCTTAGTGGTTGAGGGTTGTTTTTTAATAGGGGTGTATTTTTCACAAATCGCTAAGCAATGTTTCAGCAGTAAGTCATTATTGGGGTCTGTATCTGTCAACAATTTCTCCCAACATAATTCACCCAATTCTCTATCAATATTCTCCCAGCATGTATTAGTACTGACAATTTTTAGTTCATTTAAACTAGGTTTCTTTGGGGTGGTATCATTGCTTTTTTGTGTTCTAAAGATTTTATGTTGGTAGTCAATACAATTATATTGTGGTCTGATATAGTAGTTGGGTCTACAGTGTACTCATGGACAAGCTCTTCGTTATTAGTGAAGAATAGGTCTAGGATATTTTTGCCATGTGTAGGGACTCAGATATACTGGTTCATGCAGTAGTTCTCTGCTAGGTCAAGGAGGGCACCTGCTTGTAATTGTGCATCTGTAGATCCTCCTTGTACCACTTCAATTTCCCAGTCAATTATTGGTAAGTTGAAATCACCCGTTAGGATGATATTTGGTAAGGGAACTGACATCTCATTTATTTTGTCTTTAATCAGTGTCAGGATTGGGATAAAATTGTTCTGGGTACAGTCAGGAGGGCGATAGATGACAATAAACATCTGATTTATGTGTTCAATGTTGAGCATTTGTACCTCAGAAACTGAGTTTGAGAATGAAAGTATCACTTTGGTGTACGGGGAGATTGTGTCTTTCAGATAGGTGATAATTCCTCTTTTCTTTCTTCTATTTGCTCTATCAGTTCTGAACGATGTATAGTTGTTTATTTTAACCTCGGCATCTTTAATATTTTCAGAGAGATGTGATTCAGTAAGTGCAACAATAAGGGCTTCCTCTTCAGATGCTAATTCAGAAATTATTTCAAGCTTTGCTTTGAACTTGCATGGGATTAGCCCCTCAATGTTGCATGAAATTATTTTGTTTAATATGGAAACATATGATCTGGTGAGAGGACTCCTTGAGGATGGCCTATCGGCACACAGGATGGATGCTAATTGATGCTTTGGTCTTGTTGCCATGCTTTTATCTTGAGGATATGGTTCATTTGCATTTGAAGAATTTGCACTTGTTTTATAAGAACATTTTCTATTCCATCACTTGGTCTTGGTTGGTTCTGTACAGGGGGAGCTGCAATAAATGGATGTATAGGCTCAGGAATAACTGGTGGAGTAGCAGTGGGTGTAGTTACTGTAGAAGTAGGTGGGATAGTAGGTGGTCCTGGCCCAACATAAACTGTGGGTCCTGGTCCAGCAGATGGTCTTGGCTCAACCACTGGACCAGGTGGTGGTAAAGTTCTGGGTCCTGGATTGTAAACATTAGTAGGTGGTACCTGGTGAGCAGTCGTTGGTGGTAGTCTGGAGTTCAGAGGTCGACGACGAGTGCCTTTAAGGTGAAGCTTCCTACATCTTTGGTTAAAACACTCGGATGCCTCTGCTGATCCTTTACAGATAATAGGGTGAAAGTTCTCACACTGACGGCCCTTTACACATCCATGTGCAGGGTTAGGGCCATGATCTTGGTAGGCTGGACAGATCTTAGGGTGATTATATCTGCAATCACGACCTTCTCGGCCGAATTTACAACTATTTTGTTAGTAATAGAAACAGATCTTGTCAACCTTTTCTTTCAATTGTGGTATAGAGGCACTTGTTTCTTGAACACTGGTTTGTGTCTCTTTTTCAGATTCAGAATCATGTAATGTTTTGTCCTCATCTTGTGTAAGGTCAGTCACTGTACAGGTACTGGTAACATCACGCTCGATGATTGATTGTACCCATGCATACTTTACATCATATTTATCCTTAAACTTTAATTGTACACAACTCTCACAATTGTAGTGGATTCTAGAGTTGGAGTAATTTACTAGGTGGTATGATGTAAGTTCAGAACAGGCAACATGGATAAAACAATTACAGTTTTCACACTTTAAACACTCAATTATGCAAGACTTGGTACACTTTGAGCATGAATTTCCCGGAGGGGGTAAGCTTGTTCTATGAGACATGCTTCTAGGTAGGGGGGGGGGGGGGAGGGGGGTTGTTTACAGACCGGTAATTCACTTTTCTCTTTTCTATTTAGGGTTTCACTTTTTAAATTACCGGTACCTTAATTAACTTCCACACGATAGATTCATATCACCAATATGGAGAAAGGCGATGGGGGAAGATAGTGGTAGTGGTAGAAATGTTGGTGGAAATGTTGGTGTTGGTGGTTTGTATGGTTGAACAACAGGTGGCACACACACACACATACGCACGCACGCACGCACGCACATACGCACACACACACACACACACACACACACACAAGGACATTTTTCTGTTCGAATATGAGATTGACCCACCCAAGAGTCTCCCAAAAGATCCCTGGAAGATAATTACTTGTGACTACAACTATAAAGTGTTGGTTGTGCTTATAGTTGTACTATATGCAGTGTTTGTTAATTGTTTCTGTACTGTTGGAATAACTGTGATTGTGAATGTTGTCTGTCTCCAGTGTAATGAGCTCGACCATGCTAATCAGATGCTGACATTCATATTGTAAATGTGTCATGGGTCTACTGAACCTCTGATGTCCGCCACTGCAGAGAGGGATTGGGAAGCTATAGGGATGAGTGTTAAATACATCCAAGCAGCGAGGAGAGAACTAATGGCCGCCATTATGAGAGCTATGCATGGTACCCACCCCTCCACAGAGGGGTACTTCATCAATAGTGTTTAGAGTTTTTGTGTTCTCGCACAAAATGTGTGTCATTCACCTACTACCTTGAGGATCTCTAGCCTCCCGGAAGAGAGCTTAGAGCTCATATTGTCCGATCTATAGGTAAGGCTGAGACCACCCGGGCTATGAGGTCACAACTCTTCGAATTATGTCCGGTACCTATTATCTGGTAGGTGTGTGTGTGTGTGTTTGTGTTTTGTTTTGTTCTGGGTGGTAAGATACCGGAAAGTTGTTATTTTGTTACGGTTTAGATAATTTAAATAGTTTTATTTCTGGATTAATAAAGCTTGTCATATCTTGTTAGTTTCAGCACATATAATATATTGTTCTGTTTAGTCTATCTTAACCCACTGAGCCCCAGCTAGTTATTAATAAATGTACCACCAGGGACCATCCGGTTTTGATTTTTTCTTTTTATTCCAGAAACAATAGCGAATGGGTTAGGAATGAAGGGAAAACAAAAACAAAATTGGTCAAAAAGTGCAAAAAATGGTCCTACAGAGCCCCCGAAAACGGATTTTACAAGAGTAAACAATTGAAGGCAATTTCCCCCAAAAAACATGTTTTTGCGCACTCACGCGCACGCGGTAGGACTTTGGGAGTTTTCAACCATTGGCATGGGTGCGTGGGATACTTACACAGTTCCCATAAAAATCTGAGCCCTCTAGGTGCCATAGGATCGGAGTAATAGGGACCGGAGTGACACTGACGCAAACGAGGCGTCGCTGGGGTTTAGCGTTACATACATTACCGACGCACTGTTTGTGTCGCTGGGGCTCAGTGGGTTAAAGTAGTATTATAACTATCAATTACTATTGATATTATAACCTTTTAAGATAAAAATACTATACCTTACATGTAGGCATATATTTTTTGTTTAGGTGTACGCCAGTATTTGCTCGGTTCCGAGCTGTGCTTTGTTAAGTTTATTGCCAATATTTTATTATTTTTATTATCTGTAGCAGCCAGGGTCTCTCATAAAATCCTCCCTTGTACTGCATAGTTCCAGGGATTTATTTTTCAATCAACTTTATTGTTTCCATGTTTTGCTTGACCCCACTTTAATTAAGATGGCATTTTGGTGTATGTGTTTTTTTTTTTTGCTTTTGTGATATGATCATTTTGTCATGTGATTCATCAACTTTACTATGTATTTTTGTATATTGATGTTCATATTCGACTTCATTCATATTAATGATGTGTGTATTGAAATGCGTATTTTATGCCGAAGTATATGTTTCAGTACTTTAGGTATTTTTAGGCATTGGGAGGTGTTTGGTGTTGGAGTGAAATTAATTAAAATAATATATTATCATTAGGTACAGGGATATTCCTAGCGAGGTCGATCTATTTGATCTGTTCCCCATGAATATTCTTTCCTCTCACTTAACCATTAGGCTATACATGGTCCAGTTGAATATAGTACATGATTAGATAAATATCCAGTATTCGATAACTGGATATTATTCGTAGTCATGTGCTGTACTTATTGAAATTAGGAGGTTCTACATACGAGAACAACGCAGTCTACCATCGCTAATCGACGTTCTCTATAACAACGCCTTCTACAGGTACCCACAGGAACTACAGGGTCCTTTATCAAGCATGATCTGTTTCCGGACCAATCAGAGGGACCCCGGCCAGACCAATCACAGGGTCTGGGATACGGAGAAAAGGCGTACCCACAACAGGAGCCAGATTTGGATTACGATGAGGAGGAATTTATGCTAATTCCTCATCAAAACCCAATGGCATACTTCAGCAGATGGGACCAAAAGAGTCACTTCTACAGCGCGGCACATCACGTATTCCAACAATAGGGAAGAAATAAAGAGTAACGAAAGCATGGCCTGCAACATTGAAAAGGCAGGGAAAGAGAAATATATGAAAAACATTTATCCTTCAACCATGCAAGCTTTCTAGAATAGGAGTGTAATCCTAAGAAATAAAGAATATTGATGTCCATGTATTTTTAGGTTAAGTTTATTTTTCAATCAATGATTGCCTTCACAATGATTAAAAGATCGAATTCCCCATGTCCCTACTATTCCGAAATGAAGTAAATTAGATTCAAATTATCATCCGAATATAGCCTGACTGAAATATATGATCAGTAGGCAAACACAAGGAAATACCTTCCACTGGCATTAGCCTTTAGTGGGAATAGTTCTGTGTCGGAGTTACTTCCGAATAGGGCTAGCCATTCTCCCTACCAAAAGTTCAATGAGTGTGGCGACCCGAGATGGTGTTAGAGGAACTAGGAGGGACCTTCTCAAGTGTGTGTGAGAAAGGCAGCTCCCTTTGATGTCCAGCCGGAGGAAAAACTACGAGTCCTACGTCGTCCAGATTCTCTCTCATGGATATTACTTCTCCTGCACACCCATACTCTAAGTGTCTCTGTGTTACTATGTTTTTGGGAATTATTGTGAAGGTAATATAAAATATGCGAGTGTTCAATTTAACTTTGTTTTAGAGGCCATTTCTGGACTCTCCTTGCTCAACTTGTTCGTGCAATATGAAAATCTAACTTCTATCTGTGTAGTTGATTTATTTATGTATTATTTGTGATGATCTAACCAATTGAGGTCCATGATAACATTATATATATATACTGTATATATATATATGTATAATTTAGGGTGGTCCTTCGTGAGGGGTAAATTTTCGAATTCAATTATTTTAAGCTCCAACCACCGGAATTTGTTGGAATAGTCGAGAAAACTCTCCTGGTGAAGTTTTTTCAAATTCCAACAACATTTACCCCTCCCTCATCGACCTTGAAGTTTAGCCTCAGTTTCTCGGGACGGCTGACATTAGAACGACGACATATCGGCCTGTGCTGAACTTTGAAACGCTCCTATAATGTCCAATCATCTCTTTTGATGTGATACATCGATCTGTGTGTTTGTGTACAATGTGTATTATGTGTAATGTGTATTACTCGTTCTTCTCACCGCCCCCCTAACAATTTGTTTTCTTTTCAGGTTGAGTCATAACTCATCAATCTATCATTCTATCAAGCATGGCAGCAGTAAACCGTCGCTATGTGATTGGTCCGTTGCAAAACATTGCCAGGTCTCAACTTCCCTCGGAAGAAGAAGTGCTGGGACTGTTGATATACCGAATCGAGGTCAAGAAGAAGTCTGTGCGGGAGGCGGCCAACGATGTCATGAAAATTGTCATTGAGCTCTGGTTGAAGGCCAGAATCCCATTCCAGCGAAAGGACACCATCCTGGCAAAGATTGAAAAATTCCATAAGGAGTTTGGAAACGTCAAGCGGAACAAGGGGCGAGCTGGCTCTCAAGCTGTGCGTGAGGAAGCTTTCAAGAAGCGGACGAAGAATCTCTTCGATGTCGCCGCCACCAATGCCCTGGACGTCCTAACGAATGAGGAGGATAAGGCATTTCTGCTAGCTCAGCGCGAACCCGGTCGCCGTGGACAGCTGGGATCTGTTGACACACGGTTAGCTGCCGTGGAGGCCCGCGCCGCTCAACGCCGTGAGCTGCAGGAGAGACAGAGGCAGCGCGCGGAGGATAAAGCCAGCACGTCCATGACCCCAGTGGAATTGGAATCATCGTCCACCTCTGCAGATGAGACCGCTGACGAGGAGAGCGGAGACGGAGAAGCGAGACCTCCAAAGTGCCCCAGGAGAGCTATGACAAACGTGATCACGCCAAGTATGGCAGCGTGTCTGGACAGGACCAAGATGACCGACCGGGGAGCAGTCTATGTCCTGTCGGCGGCAGCCCACTCGCTCGGCCATGACGTCTCCGAGCTGAACATCAACCGCAGCTAAATCCGGCGGCATCGCCGGTAACACCGGACGGATGCTTGTGTGGCACTCAAGGAGGAACTATGGGGGGGCTGTACGCTCATTGTTCATTGGGATGGGAAATTGATGCAAGACCTTATGACCAAGGAGAATGTCGAGCGACTTCCCATTCTGGTCTCAGGCAATGGAACGGTGCAGCTCCTCAACGTCCCCAAGCTTCCGAACGGAACGGGCTCTGAGATGGACAAAGCAGTTGTCGGGGCACTCGAAGACTGGGACCTTACTGAGCGTATCGGTGGGATGTCGTTTGACACGACATCCTCCAACACTGGCAGGAACAACGGGGCTTGTGTCCTGATCGAACAGCAGCTCAAGAAAGATCTCCTGTACTTCGCGTGCCGCCATCATGTCCTTGAGCTGCTCCTCGCTGCGGCTTTCACGACGGTCATGGGCCCCACGTCAGGTCCGAATGTGACCCTGTTCAAGCGCTTCCAAGATCACTGGAAGTTCATCGACATGAGCCAGTTCGAGTCCGGTGATTCCCACCCCCATGTGCGTCCTCTGCTGGACCCTGTGGACAAGAACTGGTTCCAGAGCACCCTCATCAACCACAAGGGCCTTCGGGCCGACTACCGGGAGCTGCTGGAATTGACTGTGATCTTCCTCGGCCAGGTCCCCCCACGAGGAGTAAGGTTCCTAGCCCCCGGACCCATGCACCAAGCAAGGTGGATGTCGAAAGCCATCTACGCACTGAAGGTGTGGATGTTCCGGAGCCAATTCAAGCTCACAGCAAGGGAGGAGAAGGGCCTGTGGCAAATCGCCGTCTTCAGTCGCCTGTATGCGAAAGCCTGGACACTGGCTCCGGAGGCCGCAGCTGCCCCTCGACACGACCTGCGACTGCTGAAGGATTTGACGACCTACATGGACGTCAACCGGGACGTGGGCAAGGCAGCTCTGACCAAGCTGGAAGGGCACCTGTGGTACCTCTCGGAGGAGCTTGTCGCTCTGGCGCTCTTTGACCCCCTGGTCACGGTGGAGGAGAAGAGGCAAATCCTCACCTCACTTCACACCACGGTGGGAGATGAATCTCCAGCGAAGCGCCCAAAGCTGCCCAGCCAAGCCGTCTCTGGACTCCAACTGCAAGACATGGCTTCAACCAACACACGACGGTTTTTCCAGAAGCTGCACCTGGAAGACGGCTTCCTCGACGCCGATCCCGCGACCTGGCTGGAGCGGGAAGACTTCCGGACAGCGGCGGCCTTCGTGCAGGGGATAGCGGTCATCAACGACCACGCGGAGCGAGGAGTTGCCCTCATCCAAGAGTAAAACCGAAGGCTAACTCAAGATGAGGAGCAACTGCAATTTCTCCTCCAAGTTGTCTCTCGCCATCGCACAGAGTTCCCGGACTCCAGAAAGAAGACCGTGGCTGGTGGTGTGGCGGCCCAGCAGGAGCAGGAGCACTAAGTCAGATGGGCCTAGTAGCCTTGTGGATCCTTGAGGGGCGCAGAATCGTGTAGTCTGTTAGAGTCTTCTTAAGAGACTGAGATTGTGTTCATGGAACAAAAATGATACTTCCATGTTGTGTTAAAATATACTGCAGTTACACTTGATTTACGTTGGGCTACAGCCGCTACAAACTATGTATTTGAGGTAGAAAGACATTTTGCTTAAGATTTTTGTTATAGTTTAATACAATTAACTGTGTAATTAGGTAACCATTAATAAAACACTGTATGTTGTTTATTCATTTTTATTTTCATTCTCATTTTAATTCTTATACACTCTATTTATTCCCAGATAAAAAGTGTCTCTCGGGGTTCCTCAGGGTGAAACTTTAAGGTCGATGAGGGAGGGGTAAATGTTGTCCGATTGAGAAACAAATTCACCAGGAGAGTTTTCTTGACTATTCCAATGAATTCCGGGGGTTGGAGCTTAGACTTTCCGACTTTCAATTTTAAGGACCACCCTAAATTGTATATATATATACAGTATATATATATATATATATATACAATATATATATATATATATATATATATATATATATATATATATATATATATATATATATATATATATATATATATATATATATATATATATATATATATATATATATATATCCTCTTACGTTGCATAACCAATACTTTACGTAATACTTAGTGAACGCTCGCAGATTTTATTCACTTGTGTTATCATTGATTGAGTGTCCAAGTTCGAAATAGAGTGTGTTAAGAGAGCAATTTTCCATCCTTAAAACTTAAGCTCAAAATCAGGACAGTGCTTCGTCCATTTTTCATAAGAGATCACTTAGTGTACTAGTTCGCCCACCCTCAATGTAAAAACCGTTCCGTTGAGTTCGAATTAATTTATGTTCAAAATTTCTAATCTATATTAGTTCTTGTGAATAGTCTGACCAAATATGTAACCCGGTTAATGATATTATTTCGCAACCAAACTTAGGAATTCCGATTGTACATTCCTGTATTCAATAGCCTTATATTCTGGCTCATTATAAGATACTACTTCGTTCTGTGCCTTAATAGTTTTCTATACTTTATCAACCGGTATTCGGGTTATTATAAATCGCTACTTTGTTCTGCGTCGTTATTTTATGTTCAGTAGTTTATTAATTCATTCAAACTTTCTGCATCAGCCTTCATTTTGGCTATTCAAAGTCGCTACTCCGTTCTGCAATTTAATTTTATTTACAGTAGTTTGTTCATTCATTCAAACTCCTGCACTGGCTCTCATTTCGGCTATTTATCTGTCACTACGTTGTTCTGTGTCTGATTATATTAACTGTAGGTTGTTCATTCATTTAAACTAACTGCTTATATAGCTAACATTACGCTATGTTCATTCACTACCTATTTGGTGAATCTGAGTTCCTCATTAAGTGTGATTTTAACTAATTTATGATTGAATTTATTCTTCGTGTATCGAATGAGGGATTATTCACAATTATTATTTTATAGCTAAATTGTAAATTTAATTACCTTTGCAACTAGAGTAAAGTGAATTTGATATCTTGTGTTACCGATTTAACGTTGCACTAAATCAGCTTGACCGCAGTACGTTTTACCTTAACCTCACACCGCGGCACCTTTGATCACCGACATGCCGGGCGACCTATTTGTATTTCGAGCCTCGCTTACCTGTGCGTACCTGAGTAGATGATCTCAGCTACCCACATTTATTAACTATTATTTATCTCGATATACACTTGACCCGTATATGTATTGTCATCATATATTCGGTGTTTATCTTGTATAATTGTACATTTCATGTTTGATGCTTTGTAAGTGACATAATTATTCATGATGGAGTAAAAGGTATTTAACTCTTTCCTAGTCACCTGGTTCAAACATTGGACTCACACTCTGTAGTCGAGATCCGGATGTAATATTTACATGTACCACTGTACTAATGATAATAAACTAGTGTAATTATCCTGTATGTTTATTGTGTTTGGAGTGTGATTGAGTAACCCGGAGAGACCATTATTAAGTGCTAGTTGTGTTCCTGTCGGGCAATATTTGATTCTAAGCATGCTATACAAGAAGCTTTATAGAACGAATAATTAAGCGAGCTTGATTACAACCACGCATAACACTTATAACTGTCTTGATGGTTTAATGGTAAGAGTGTTTAAAATATGTGTGTGGTAACCCAGCTTCAATTCCCGGTAGATCACATGCTTTCATTAATTCCATTGGGAGGTGTTTGGTGTTGAAGGGAAATAAATATAATATTTCGTTTATAAGCTCTTACATAGACAAAATTAATGTAAGCAGGTAAATTTGGGGGACGGTGGCGGGGATTTACGCTAAGCTGTGCGTGACCATGGTGCTCATCTCTGCTTCATGGCCATTTTGAATCCGTGGCAGGTTACTTGGGTTAGTTATTTAAGCTGGTACACAGGAGTTACTGTATATTATCCAGTGTATCACAGTTTACCTCCACCAGATACCACGCCACAAATGTCCAGTAGCAACAGGTGTATATGTATACATATATGTATACGTTAACAGAGGCATAAGGTGTTAGATTTACTCAATCGTATCGTCTTGCCCGTGAATCCAATCCCGATCCTTCCGGTTACGGTGTGAATGCAATAACCAATGCACCACATCAGTATTATATAAATAGATGGATACTTACTGGAAATTACTGGTAGTGGTGGTGATGGTGGTGGTAGAAATATAGTGATGGTTGTTGTTGTTGTTGTTGATGGTGGTGACAATGTAGTGGTTGTTGTTGTTGGTGGTGGTGGTGGTGGTGGTGGTAGAAATATAGTGATGGTTGTTGTTGTTGTTGATGGTGGTGATTGTGACGCCTCCCGGCGCTAGCAGAATGGTTGTGTGGGGCATTGCAGCTCGCTAGCGCTCGCCAGGATGGGGGGATGGGCTACAGTTGTCCTAGAATGATCTGCTTTCTTTTATTAGTGTCGTGTTGCCACAGACAGTCTAGAAATGGTCTTTGTTTTGGTCTGTGACCGCGCCTTATATTTTATATTCGCTATAATATAAATGTTGCTTGTGTGGGAGGCGAGCGAGAGCGGGTGAGGGAGTACACCTGGCAGCGGGGGGTGAGTCATGACGCGGCTCGCTTGGGCGCTGACGGCGTTGGCGGCCGGGTGGTCAACTAGTCCCTTCCCGTCACGGCCTCATGTTTTTTACCAAGCTCAGAGCTGGCCTGACACGTGTATCGTCTACATCCTTTGCAATTCTGTCCCCCATACTCGCCACTTTGCATACTATTTCTCTCTCTCGACTTCTCCTTTCTCATTCTCTAATCTTTATTAAACTAAATATCCCTTCTGGTTTCAGCATAGACGTTCACCGTCGGCCAGTCGTATTGTACGCGAAGCTCTCAGATATTTCTATGTATTAGGCTTTAATGAGGTTTGGAGAGACGGACTTTTCTGTGTGTGTCCTCTCTCGGGAAGGTTGTAGACCGGTATATGTCTCCCTGGCAGGGTGTTGAGTGATTCTGCTTAGTTATTTAAAGCTAGACTGGGGGTAAGGTTACTGTGTCGTTGTCTCCGATGTGTGCAGTGTTAGCTAAGCCCTGCATGACATCGACAGGTACTGTGGGAACCTAGGTTGTCTTCGGGTGGGTTTACTTTGCGAGTACAGCACTGTGGTGTGAGAGGGCCATAGCCTATCCCTCACAACATAGTGCTGCCTCTTTGTGTTGACTTCTGAGGGATCGCCAGGATAGAACTAGGTACTAGAGACCTAGATTTATCAAGAGAGCATCCCCGTCATATAACGTAATCTTCATTATACCACCTTCGGACAACGTTAGGCTACAAGCCGCATGCTCGCCCATTGTTACCCTGCCTTGATACCCCAGCTAGACTTTATTAACCGAGCAGACACTGGTTAGAGATAAGCCCCCATTATTATATGTATGCCACATTATTATTCACTGCACTTTTGAGCCGAGGTTGTTGTTGAGTTGCACAACCCTAGTAGGCTGTTGCGTTGTGTCATGAAGCATTTCTTTAGTTGTCGAGCATTACTACCTTTGCGCAGTCTTTATGATTCGCCTGCCTATTATTACTATATGTCCTAGTATTTATTGTGACCCGTATTCTGCATTATAATTGTTCAAGATTCTTTACGAACATCTTCCCAGCATCAGACTTATTTCAGAAGTTTCCAGTTGATGTTGCAGGACTAGCATTGCACTTTCTTTAATACAGGAGTGCCAGTTATTTGAGTATCTACCGTAACGTTAAATAATCTCGTTACTTATCTTTTCTTTGTGTAACCTAAACGAGTAATCTTTTACTGTTTGAGAATAGGCTGTTTCATCGAGCGTCAGCCTAGTGTGTGTGCACCAGTTACCGAGTCATAGGATACCTCGTGGTCCAGGCACGACTCAGGGCGGTAATGGTGTTTTGTTTTCCAGTGTTTAACCCTCCAGCCCCGGCTATGTATTATATATATATTCCTCGAAACCCGGGTGTTTTGGCCGAAAAACGTCTAGGCTAGGCTACCGTATATTCGTTAATCAGACTGCTTCCCGCATTCCCGCGCATCCCCAAGCGTAGCTGTGTTATTTACCTGTAGAATGGCATTAAGTAGAGCTCTCTAAGTCAACTGGTTGAGCTGTGATGATGATTTCATTGGAGATAACTTTATGGCCAAAACAGCCACTTTACACCACTTTTCGATACTTAACAACAACATACAGGCACACACGAACAAGCGACGCTCTCCTTCTTGTGGCCGGAGATGCGGGGCGACGGTCCAGCCGGCTGTTGTTTACATGCGTCCGACCGACGCCTCACACACGAAGCTCACAGGCTTTCAACCACTGGGCGTTCAAGATACCATCCGGGTACCTGTTATATGCTTTTTTATGGGCGTTCAAGAGCCCTTCCGTGGTGAGAGGGTTAAGGCAGGGGTTGGATCTAGTGTTACCGTTGTTGCATTTTGCCATTATCTAGTCCAATGTTGAAGAGCCCTGTGTCTTTGAGAACCTGAATCGTGGTGACAATGTAGTGGTTGTTGTTGTTGGTGGTGGTGGTGGTGGTGGTGGTGACAATGTAGTGGTAGTAGTTGTTGGTGGTGGTGGTGGTGGTGGTGGTGACAGTGATAATTGTGTAGCGGTGGTGAAGATAGTAACACACTAATGGAGGAAGCTGGGGTAATGATTGAAGAGGAAGTGACAGCATTAGGAGCTAAGAGGATAACTGGGTACAAATGACACTGTTAGCGGTGATGGTGAATATAAAGGTGAATATTGTAGTAGTGATAATGGCGGTGTTCGGTATAACATTAGTAGTAGAAAAATGAATAGTAGCAGCGTTAATAGTAGTATTGATAGTGGCAGTGTTCGGTATAACATTAGTAGTAGTACTGGTAATAGTAGTATTGATAGTGGCGATATTCGTGATAATATTAGTAGTAGTAAAGCCGGTTTCACACGAGAGCATTTATGGTCAACATTCGCTGATCAACATTTTTCTGGCAACATTTCTAGAATATTTTGCATTGGTAATGGAAACTAGACTGTTGCTAGATGAGTTTAGGTGACCAAAATATTCTAAATGTTGACCTCATAAGCTGACAGATCAGTGTTGAGGATAAATGTTGAGTGAAAAAGCGCTCGTGTGATACCGGCTTAAGGGTAATACTAGCAGCTTTAATAGTAGTAGTGATGGTGGCGGTGTTTGGTATAGCATTAGTAGTAGTAAAGGCAATAGTAGCAGCGTTAATAATAGTAGTGATAGTGGCAGTGTTCGGTATAGTATTGGTAGTAATAAAGGTAATAGTAGCAGCGTTAATAGTAGTAGCGGTGGTGGAGGTGTTCGTGATAGCATTAGTAGTAGCATATGTAATAGTAGCAGCGTTAATAGTAGTTGTGGTGGTGGGATATATCGTGTTTCCTTCCTCGTCTTATTGTCAGTCAGACGGTCGCATGATGGATGAAGCAGCTTACTGGTAATATCACCGAGAGCCTTGTCACGCCGAGCCAGAGGAAGGGGAGGGAGAACAAAATGAAAAGCAACAAAACATATACTGTAGGCAGGAGGAAAGAGGAAGAAGAAGCAGAGGAGGATAGGATAGTGGCATACATACTCTAGCTCACAGATAATGTTGGAGGAACTAGAAGAGTAATAGAGGAGTGAGGGATTTTATTGGGATCTTATAGTAGTGCATAGAGCACGATTTGTAAGAATGTTGGAGGAAGCCAAAAGATATGTTTGAAATACAAACTTGGAGAATGTATGAAGAGGTCGACTGATATAGAGGCTGCTGGGAGACTGAACAGATAGGCTTGGTAAGAGATAAGACGTAGGGATGTTGAAGAATAGTGGAAGTGGGGTGAGAAGGAGCAGAGAAGATGTAGACAGTTATTTGTAAGAATAGTGTAGAAAACTGGAAGAGATGTTGGAAGGAGCTGGGAGAATGACCGAGGTGGTTAATTGATCAAGATAATTAACCCCCTCTGTATCAGTGATGTATTTCTCATCGTATTCTGATAACTACCAGACGATTTAGTTCAGCTTAGGAAGGACATCTACCCATTAACGCCTTACGAGCGGGCCCGTCAGTAACTTCTACTATCCGCCAAGTGGGTGGTTTTACCCTAAACGACCTTGTTTCCGTGCTCTTTTTCATGCATAAACAAGAGCCAGAGCGTAATACAATTATGTATCCCTGAAAGGGCGATAATTGAGCTTTCCAATGACACCAGAACCATCCTTCTACGACCACGCATTCTCTTGCAATGATCGTGCAAGACGAAGGAAAAATCCCTAAAATAAGGTAATTTCCTTACATAATTCCCTGTGTAGCGAGGCAGTGAGTGTAGGTGTGTGTGGAGCTGGGCCCAGTGCTGGCGCGGGAGCCGTGCCGAACGGTCAAAGCCGACCTACGCTCCTCCCACCGCTCGTCTCTCTGTCAGAGCCAAATATTGCTCAGAATTGCACACCGCCTTAAGTCAGTACCGCCACATAGTCCATGGTTCTCTAGACCGACTTAAGTCCGGCTCCGCTAGACAAGGGTTAATAAGCTACATACTATCTCAATAAATCCTTTTACCTAATATATATTTTTCCTAAGCCTCATAAAATTGTCTAAATGTAGCTGAAATAAAATTAAATATAAGTCGTCGGTACAGAAGAGGTTAATGGTGGTGAGAAACAAGAGACTGATGGCAGAAGCTGAGGTAATAATTGAAAAGGATGAGACGGTATTAATAGCAAAGCAGATATACAGAGTAAACACAAAAATGTGTTAAATAAACCTTACCTTACTTTACCTTTCCTTCTCTATCGTTGCCAAAACATTACTTAACTAAGTACATAGACAAATGTAAGTAAAGCAACTGAAGTTGAGGTAAAATTATATTTTGACGTAAAAACTGGATACCGGAGGAACAACGCAAACCACAGGACAAGAGAGTCTGCACAGTGCCAATAACTCTCCGGCCATACACACATAATTCTGGTAATCTCGTCTGAATCAAAGGATCTGCGAGACGAGACAATAAACACTGACTCTCGCATCCAACAGATCCCCGAATCTATTACACCCAGCCCTTCTCCCGTTATACACCATCACGGTACTAACATTAATGGCTGGAGTTTATGTTGGTTGATGGTTTATAGTTACTTCGCTTCAGGACAACTTCGCTTCATAGCTATGAAGACAAATAACAGGATAATAGACCTTGCTACTGTAGCGGCGACTTTAACCCATAACTGTCGGGGCGCAACATAAGTCGAGTATAATAAATCTGGACTATCTGGCAGCGCTCGACATAGGTCGTGTGGCAATTTCAGCACGTAATGTTGCTGAGAGAGAGAGACAAGTGGTGGCAGGAGAGTAGCGAGCGTATGACTGCTCCAGACCACCGCGGCGAACCTACTGACACGAATCCCACCTCCTCCCTCCCTCTCTCACTCGCTATATACGGAATTGTATGGGGAAAGTGCCGAATTACATGCTTTTTGCACTCGCGTTGCGCGGTTGTTGCAAGAAAACTAGCCATCATAAAAGGATCGTTATGGTGTCATTGGAAAGCTCTGTTTATGCCCTTTCAGGTATAGATATTTGTTTTTCGCTCTGGGTCTTATTTAGGCATGAAAATTATCACGTAAACAGCCCTATTTTGGCTAAAAACACCCCGCTGGTGGCTACATATTATATACCGCCTAGGCCGCTCGTAAGGTGTTAAGAAACTCTGGCGATATAAATGTTTTAATTGAATCAGTTATGTTGTTTTAAGGCGAAGTGAAGTTGTCATAGGGCAAAGTAACTGCGACAAAGTGGCTATAGGGCGAAGTGACCAGCCTGATTAATTACGGCGGGATATGGTGACTCAGGGTTTTGTTACTTGACCTGATATTATTAATGGTGGGAGTCCCGGAAGTGTTTGGCTGTAGGGGGAGGAACACCAACACTGTTCTCGGGAACCTGGATCTATCAGCATTGATAAAGGACCGTATTTCTAAATATGTGGGAATGGTGTTGCCCACCACATATTGAACGAACACTTTTGAACTGAGTGTTGTTGGCGATACCAATGTATTAAAACCCAGAAATGCTGCCAGATTAATGGTTGCATCACACCAATATTTTCTCAACAACTCCGGTTTGTTAGTTTCCATATTAAAGTTTTGTGTAAATACAGCAACTTAAAATAATCTGCCTTTAATTTAGTTGTAAATACATTTGCACTGGAATAACCCCCGAAATATAAACAGAGGGTATGTATAATGCAATATACCCCCATAGCTGGGGGTGGCCGACTCGAGACATAGGGTAATTTTTAAAAACACAAATCCACTTAAAATACTCTCCTTTCAGCTTAATTGCCGACACAAACGCAACCGAGCTTCATAATGCTAGAATTGGCGAAAATATGCTTGTGAGACACCGACTTTCGGTTGTCAATCAAATATTATCAGAAAATGCGCCATTATATTCCAAAGCGGGCAGAGATTTTTAAGGCTTTCCACCAAAGTATGATTTTGGAGGTGTTTTTTCGAGGATAGGAACTTTATCTGTTAGTTTGCCTTAACTTTTGGACTATAAATAACTTATGCAAAGGATCAATATTGTTGTTATAAAATTGAGTGTTTATATGTTTGGCCTAGAATATCTGACCTGTCCTCCAACAATAACATGCCAACCAGATGGGTCAGTTTGTACAGTCACTCATAAACGTTCACGTTAATATGGTTGGAATTGTGCAAGTATTCATATATAGCTTGTAATATGAAGATACATTTAAATATATAAACAAATATGTATTTGTCAAGTATGCATATACGAATCAGAAATGTAATCCAGTATTTAGTTTGGATTGACAAAATTGAATAATGAAAGCCACAAGAGGTACACACATTTGTATGAATGATCGATGGTTCATAATTATGTCAACACCGACATTAGTCAACCTAGTTTACCTTAACCTAACCAAACACAGCCTAGAATATTTTAACCGATTACATATATAGATGTATTACAGTACTAACTTGCAGGTTTTGTATAATTTTAAAAATACTGACCTTGTTCACCCCAGATGTTCCCATGGCGTTGTGTTTTAGAGTAATTCCAAGCATACATATTGATGTTCTGAATATAAAATATAACTAATTAATGATATTTCAAAATGATATCATGGTGGTTTTGTGTGTGTGCATGTGGGAAGAAAACACCTGCAATACAATGGTGTCATTTTAGTTTTTATTTTGTTTAACGTTGGGCCATGCTATTCACTTATGAAGAGTCTCTGGGAATTAAAGTGGTAAAAACAGTTCCTTTAACAAGCTACCAACTGCCCCAAGATATTGAAAATGTACACATGAAAGCCAACCACAGAAAGACCGTTTAGAAAACAAATAAATATAATGAGTCTAAAACTTTACAGTCAACTGTATCAGCGGGGGAAAGTAAACACAACTATTGTATACTTAAAAGTTAATATTTGCAAATTTGAGTCAAGAATTTTACATTCCAAAATACACCAGTTCAAGAAAAGGCCTTACGAGTTACAGGTTGGGTAATGTAGATAGTACAGTTGTATGTTTTTTTTTTTAATAATGTTACTTTGCCACATTGTGTGTTTTGTTATATTGTGCATAATTATATGAACGAATTTATATAATACTGATATAAGGAAACAATGAGGACAAATAAATACCTACAGTAGCAAAATGAACAAGGGGAGATACACAGATAAACGACGACAAATATTTAAAAAGGATCGACGTAAATAAGAAGAGGCATTATTACGAACACCAACAAAACCAATATAAGCGAAGGCGAAGAAATATAAAGGATTAGTAAGATATAATGTATTTCCAGTAGAAGCGGAAACAATACAAAAACAAAACAATACAAATATCAAGACAAATATAAAGATCCTGGATCAAGATACCTGTAAATACAAATATATATATACAGGTACAATATGATGAAAACCTAATACTAATATAAAACAGAGAGTAGGGAACAGTGGATAAATACAATGAGCTGTTGAAACAGTCAAAACAATAATATACAATGAACAATATATACAACTAAAATAGCAACGACATAACACATAAAACAGACGGATATATAACGAGCTGCGGGAACAATAAAGTTTTAAAGTGGTTTACAAACAAGACAATATAATGCAAAGTAACTTTTATAAACATCTGAAAGCAGAGTTAAAAACGTCAAGGAGCGGAGGGACTTAACTGTTTGTCCTCACCAAAGAGATAATTCCAAGCCATTTCCAGCGAGATAATGTAAGTCCATGGAGACACTCATAGTGTCGCAATGGGGCAAGACACATAATAATAAGACACAGAAATACCCTGTGTGTGTTTTTTTGTATTCGTTGTGATCTATATACTGTATATATGGGATGACCACTTTCCCTTACAAGAATGGCTGGTACCTCATGTGGGATGCCACATGTGTTGACACTTTCTCCACAACCAACATCGTCAGAAACGTCGACGAAGCAGGTGAAGCCGCCCGGATAGCAGAGAGTAGAAAGCGAGAAAAATATCAAGCCATCGCCAGAAGTCATCAGTTCGAGCCTCTGGCATTCTAAAACTTCAGGAGTCTTCGGCCCTACCACCCTTAAAATAGTGAATGAAGTAGGCCGTAAAATCTGAGAAATTTCAGGAGAACCCCGGGAAACCCTCTGGCTCAAGCAAAGACTAGGGATGGCTATCCTCCGGGGCAATGCCACCAGCGTCATGAGCTCAGTACGACTGGGCCATGACACTGTGTGAGGCCCGGGCAGGAGTGGTGTATCCGTAGTCTTTCCACGGTAGGGTACAAAAATAAACTTTATTTGTTTTAAACATGTTTGATGTACATAAATAAAAGGGGATGTGTCGGATGGTTGAAAGCTACAGTTGCTCGCGCGTTTGGGGCTAGCAACACGTATTATGTATTATGTATCCTCATTCATTCACTGTCTCTCACTTCACTCACTCACCCCACAATTTGCCGGAGGATAACAGGTTTTTCACAATACGTAGACGGAGGTAATTTAAAAAAAAATAAAAATAAAAATATATATATATATATATATACGGGTGTTTCATAAACACCTTTCATAAATTTCAGAATGAATAGACCTAGCAATAATAAATATACTTTACTATGTGACGGTTTTGGAAATTTCTCATATTTACCGGGATATTACACATTTTAGTTATATATGAAAGTCTAGGGGATGAAAACGATCAGTAGATTACCATCACCTCAATTACTTTATTTTGTCATAAATGTTTGAACATCAATGTATTTTACAGTATTTACAATAGGTGCTCGATCAATTTGCTTCATGGGTTCGAATACTGTATGAATGAAGCTTCACAAATTGAAGGTAATGTGAGAAGGTGAGAGAAAGAAGGATGTACTGGCAGTCTTAAGTAAGTACCAGACATGGAGCCATACACCTCTGCTGAGTACACAGACATGTTACTTACTTTAGGTGCAGCTGGAGGAAATGCAGCTGAAGCAGTAAGGATGTACGATGAACAATATCCCAACCGGAGGCAACCATCTCGGCCTACTTTCTTCAGCATAGAAAGCCGACTACGGGAATATGGCTCACCGAATCCACGTGCAGTAGACAGAGGAAGGCCTCATGATGAGCAACTACTCGATGCAGAAGAGGATATCCTTGATGCCATCGCAGATGATCCATCTACAAGCACACGTCGACTTGGTGCACGATTTGGTGTGGCTCTTGCATCAGTATGGAGGATTGTAAACAGACATGGCCTGTACCCATATCATCACCAGCCCATCCATGCTCTGACTGAACGTGATTATCACCAACGAGTAGATTTCTGTCGGTGGCTCCTTACTCAAGAGAGGGAGAACAACGGTTTTATTGCAGAGGTTTTGTTTAGTGATGAGGCAAATTTCACAAGAAATGGCATGTTGAACCTACATAATACACATACATGGGGAGCAGAAAATCCACATGCAACAACAACGAGGGGACATCAGGAACGCTTTTCGATTAATGTTTGGGCCGGTATTCTTGGTGACCATGTAATCGGACCTTTTATGTTACCACAACGACTTACAGGTAATGTGTACACCAGATTTCTTCAGGATGACTTACCCATACTACTTGAAGATGTGCCTCTCAGAACACGTAGACAAATGTGGTTCATGCAGGATGGGGCTCCAGCTCACTTTGCACGAGGTACGAGGGATTTCCTTAATGTTATGTACCCTGATATGTGGATAGGCCGTGGTGGTCCCATCGCCTGGCCACCTAGATCACCGGACCTAACTCCACTTGACTTTTATCTTTGGGGACACTTGAAGAGCAGGGTGTATGCTACACAAATCAACAACCGTCAGCAACTGTGGCAACGAGTTCAAGAGGCATGCAGAGAAGTAAGAAACACACCAGGGATATTTGAAAGAGTGCGACAGTCTCTTATGCGCCGAGCCCAAGCCTGTATCAACGAGGGTGGGAGAAACTTCGAGTAACTATTGTAAATACTGTAAAATACATTGATGTTCAAACATTTATGACAAAATAAAGTAATTGAGGTGATGGTAATCTACTGATCGTTTTCATCCCCTAGACTTTCCTATGTAAACTAAAATGTGTAATACCCCGGTAAATATGAGAAATTTCCAAAACCGTCACATAGTAGAGTATATTTATAATTGCTAGGTCTATTCATTCTGAAATTTATGAAAGGTATTTATGAAACACCCTGTACAGTATAGTATATATATATATATACTGTACACATGTATAAATACCTGCACATTATCGTATTTGTCCTTCTCACACTTCTCCAGTATATAATTGTAATCAAATCCATATCCACGGATTAGCTACCTTATTTTCTGCGATTATGTGTATACGGGAGGGAGGGAGTAGAATAAGTATAGAACATCATAATAGTCAAAATAAGACGTGGGTGAGTGGGGAAGTGACTGGAACCCAAAGTACACAAATAGGTGGTAACCAGAATTGCTCATGACTATCAAGGTACAATATATATATAGTATGTTGATAAATGGATAGAGTCGTTTAACGGGTTAATATATAGAGTGTGCTTGTGTGTATATGTGTGTGTTTGTATAGGTCAACACACACACACACAAACCTTCACCACCACCACCACTACCACACCAACAATGACCCTGTTAGGTTTGAAAGATGATACTGCTTAGTTCTTTCTCCTCCAGTCGATTTTATCCTGAGATAAATAGTGTGTGTGAGTGTCACCTACCTAAGGTCACCTAAGGTTGTGTTCGCCACTCTCCTAGCGGCACCGAGGAGCGCGTCGCCCCTCGTTATGGGTGGTGATTTGGTACAGCAGACTGTTCGAAGGGGCAGCACGCCCCCCTGCGAAGATGGGCTGGTCTGGCACTTTTTGCAGTTCGACATCGAGGGCTCTCTTGAAGTTGTCTAACGAGACGCCCCTCATGTCTCTTACTCACCATGGGAGTTTGTTGAAGAGACGTGGTCCTTGGTGTGATAACCAATCCTCTCGCAGAGAGCCAATAGCACCCCGGTTTTTCATCCGGGGGATATCGCATTCCCAGCCTCTCCTATCACTGAATTTCATGACTATCGGGGTATGTAGGTTTGGTACTAAGCCCTCTGCGATTTTCCATGTGTATATTATTAGGTAACTTTCTCTTCTATGCTCCAACGAGTACAGCTTTAGTGATCTTAAACGCTCCCAATAGTGTAAATGCTTTACCGAGTTTATATGCGAAGTTAAATTCCTTTGTACACTCTCTAGATCATTTATTTCGCCTGCTTTGTATGAGGATGTTAATACGTTACAGTATTCAAGCCGCGGTAGCACTAGAGATTTGAAGAGCGTTATCATAAGCAATTCACGGCGTGTTTTAAATATACGCAAAATCCAACCCGTTAGCCGTTTTGCAGCTGCAACTTTGACCTGGTTATGTTCTTTGAATTCCATATTTTCAGACATTAACACTCCGAGGTCCTTCACACTGTCTTAACGTTCTATCATATGGTTGGATTCTGTTACGTAGTTTGTATTCTCTTTAACCCTTCCTACCCGGGCTACCTGAGGTAAGGACAGCTCGGCAGAAGGGCCGCTACCCGGCCGTCCTTAACTAAGACGGCAGCTTAATAGCCTAATTAAGCTTGGTCTGAACGCCGTGCGTACGATGTATGTCAACAAACCCAAGCGTTGCGTCACCGCACCTCCGAAAACAAGAAGGAGAAGACTCTTCAATGTTATTGTTCTGACATCAGACGAAATTAGTGTCTGAAAAGCCCCCATATTGGCAACATCTCTGCAATATTTGCTCCACTGAAATCGTCATCACAACTGAACCAGTTGACTTACAGAGCTCTACTCAACGCCAAAATACAGATTGAAAACCGTACTACGATTATAGATGAGTGGGAAAGTTCTAGCAGTGAAAATCAACATAAATACGGTAGCCTAGGCCTAGACGTTTTTCAGCCATTTTGCCCGGGTACGGGCGACCGTCCTTAGGTAAGACAGGCCGGGTAGGAAGGGTTAATGACATTTTTATCTCTGTATCGTATTAATTGGAATTTGTCTACATTGAGTTGCATGTTGTTTCCCTGGTCCACTGGAACACTACATTTATGTCTTCCTGCAGCTGGCTGGTGTCCTGTGTGTTTACTATCATGCTTAATTTTGTGTCATCAGCAAAAGAAGACACTGTACTGTGTCTTGTGTTGGCATCTATGTCACTGATTAGAATGAGGAAAAGAAGGGGTGCTAGCACTGTTCCTTGGGGAACTGAGCTTTTGACATCCGAAGGCTCAGATGTGACTTGGTTTACTACTACTGATTGTTTCCGGTTTATGAGGAAGCTGTATAGCCACCGTCCAATTTTCCCAGTTATACCTTTTGCTTTGAGTTTGTGGGCTATTATACCATGGTCACATTTATCAAATGCCTTAGCAAAGTCAGTGTAAATGACATCCACGTGCCAAGGAGAGGGGTGCATAGGAGAGGTAATATTGCTTGCAGTGAAGAGAAAGTAATAAAGGAACATTGGGGGTAAAAATGAGCAACCCAAAAACAGTATGCTAATCAAACTTAAGTTCTAGGATATTCAGTCCAGAATTATTGGCATCAGAATATATATAATAACATAATAACATAAGATCGCGGAAAACTGCATAAGGCCATGCGGCCCACACTAGGCAGCTCCAATTCACACCCAGCCAATATCATCCATATGGGAATCCAACTTACACTTAAAGCTCTCAACTGTTCCTGAGCTAATCACTGCTCTGGGCAGTCCATTCCACATGTTAAGCTAACAACTCTATTTCCAAACCAGTGTTTTCCTATATCTTTCCTAAATCAAAACTTATCTCACTTGAAACCCTTTGAGCGGGTTATGTCGCCGTTCCTTAGCTTTAACCCTTGTCTATCGGGGCCCGACTTAAGTCCGTATCGAAAAATTTGGACTATGTGGCGCACGACTTAAGTCTGTGTGCAATTTTGGCGCAATATTGGCTCTGAGAGAGAGACGAGCGACGGGAGGAGCATGGGTTACCTCATGACCGCTCTCCACGGCCGCCGTGGACCAACTGAGATGTACTCCACTTACATCCACCCTCACTCCCTCGCTACATACGTAATTATATAAAGAAATTACCGTATTTTAGCGATTTTGCGATTTTGCCCTTCGGTTGCATGATCGTTGCAAGACAACCAGTTATCGTAGAAGGATGGTTCGGGTGTCATTGGAAAGCTCAATTTACGCCCATTCAGGGATACATACTTGTATTACGCTCTGGGTCTTGTTTATGCATGAAAAAGAGCACGGAAACAACCCCATTTATGGTAAAAAAAAAAACGCTGAGCGGCACAGTGAAATATACTCCACCACCCGCTCTTAAGGTGTTAATACCTCATCTATATCACCTTTATTTATACCTTTTTATCCATTTAAATACCTCTATCATGTCTCCCCTACATCTTCGTCTTTCTAGTGAGTGCAAGCCTAATGCTTTCAACCTCTCCTCATACGATAAGTTTCTAATATTATGTATAATTTTTGTCATTCTTCTTTGGACTGCCTCTAAAGGGTCAATATCCATTCTGTAATGAGGGCACCAAAATTGGACAGAACACAAGAAAATAGGAGTTTGCAGATAAGCCGATGGGACCACACAATGCAGATCCCTCTCACACCCAACCCTAATTATAGGCCCATCTCACTAACACCGTGAGGACCATTATATATATTTACTGTATATACAGTATATATATATATATATACTGTATAATTATATGGTAATGACCTCAAATGAGAAGGATACTGAGCAGTTTAGCTATTCCTGATCTGATGGTGAAAATGATGCTAGTGGTGGTGACAGCCAAAGGTTGGTAATGAGGTGGTGAAATGGTGAGGTGCATTAAAGCGCATACACATGAAATATTGTGACACCGGGTGTATAAGGTGGTAATGTTGGTGGTGGTAGTTGTGGTATTTGTGGTAGTTGTGGTATAGTGATCACAGTGGTATTAATGGTAATGCTGTGGGTATGGTCATGATGGTGTTGCTGTTGTTGTTGTGGTGGTGGTGGTGGTGATTATAATGGTAATGAGGTGGGTATGGTAGTAATATGGTGGTGGTGGTAATGAGGTGGGTATGGTAGTTATATGGTGGTGGTGGTGGTAATGATAATAAGGAGGGTATGGTAGCTATATGGTGGTGGTGGTGGTGGTAATGATAATAAGGAGGGTATGGTAGTTATATGGTGGTGGTGGTGGTGGCAATGAGGAGGGTATGGCAGTGATATGGTGGTGGTGGTGGTGGTAATGATAATCAGGAGGGTATGGTAGTTATATGGTGGTGGTTGTGGTGGTAATTTGGAGGGAATGGTAGTGATATGGTGGTGGTGGTGGTAATTTGAAGGGAATGGTAGTGATATAATGGTGGTGAATGGTATGGTAGTCATATGGTGGTGGTGGTGGGAATGTGGTGGTTATGTTAGTAATATGGTGGTGGTGGTGGTGGTAATGTGGTGGGTATGGTAGTAATATGGTGGTGGTGGTAATGTGATGGGTATGGTAGTGATATGGAAAATATCACCAGGAAAGAATATGCCTGTGGCTACGGCTGCATTCGCAACACAGAGTGATAGTAGCCGGTTCCCATGTAAACTGTGCGGTGGGAATAACCATCCCTGGTATAAATGCTTTAAACATAAAACGGGACCGCTCAAAATTAAAAGAGCTCGGCAACTACGACTCTGTGCGGGATGTCTCTCCAGTGATCATGGTAGTAATGGGTGCACTAACCCTAACATCAAAAATTGTAGGTATTGCCAGGGTAAGCACTTTCACTCCCTGTTCCCAAAACAGAGAGAGGTAAGACCGGCAAGTGGAGGTACTACTAGGGAACAGTCAACACCTACAGCCTCAACAACAATGTCTGTAAGTAAGAATAAGCAAACTGTGATCTTACCCACAGTTCAGCTGCCTGTAAAGGGTAGACACAGGAAAAGTATAAAAGTCAGATCGCTACTGGACCAATGCTCACAGAGGACCTTCGTGAAGAAAAACGTACTACCGTCCCTTTCATACGAAACCGTGGGGATGGAAGAATTACGGCTTCATGGTTTCACCGGAACTCAAACCCCTCGTGAGTATACTATTGTAGCACTGAAATATTTACATCGGGGTAGGTTCCAGCGTCTCGAAGCAATTGTAGTCGAGGAACTTCCCGAACATAAAGGTGAGTCTAGTATTAGTGCTGAAATGACTAGTTTAAAGCACCATGGCATTAAATTGGCCGATTCATGCATCACAGAGACAGCACAGCAGGAGGTACTAATTGGTGCCGACTATTACTACAACATAGTGCGACCTGGTTATAAACGGATAGGTAATTTGGTTTTACTTCCAACCAAATTCGGATATGCACTGAGTGGTTCTTATGTGGCATCCACATCCAGCTCCAATACTGAGGTTGTAAAAATTCTAAAAGTGGCAGTAACTCCAGTGGACCAATATATGTCTACTGAACAGTTGCCGTGCAAAGAAGAACTGAATGCTTTGTGGGATTTAGACCACATTGGCATATCACCCAAAGAGCATTCACAAGCCGAACGGCAAGCTTTGATCGGTTATGAGGAGACAGTCACCTACGAGCTTGAGAGTCAACAATATCAGGTACGTCTGCCCTGGACTGAATTAAAAGAACAGATGCCCACCAATAAATGTTTGGCTGTTGGGAGACTACGAGGTCTACAAAAGAGATTTATAGCTGAGCCTAAGTTTTGTGACCAATAATCACAGGTAATTTGTGATCAACTGTCGCGGGGTTTCATCGAGGTGGTTCCTTTCGATGACTCTGTCTCATGTCATTATCTGGCGCATCACGGGGTCGTAAAACAGAGCAACACTACACCGGTACGTATTGTGTTTGACTGTTCCGCTAAAGTCGTCAAACACAAACCCAGTCTAAATGACTGTCTACATACGGGACCCTCTTTAGTACAGGACCAAGCTCAGGTTATGTTGCGATTCCGTCTGCATCAGTATGCGTGGGTCAGTGACATCGAGAAGGCATTCTTGATGTTGAAACTTCATGAAGATGACAGGGATTACACTAGGTTTATGTGGCCGAAAGATCCTCTACCATTAGATTCTCCTCTAATCTGTTATCGGTTCAGGGTTGTCCTTTTCGGTGCGACCTGTTCTCAATTTCTCCTTAACACGACCATCCTTAAGCATCTTTCTCTTGTTGATGCAGACCCGGAGTTGGTGCAGGAAATTAGGGCCGGGCTATATATCGATAACCTCCAAGGTACGGGGGATAATGAGAGTTCCCTCGACCATGCTTACGATATGGCTCGTGAAGTAATGGATAATGCCCATTTATTCCTGCGCCAATGAGCCACAAATAGTCCCGTCTTGAGAAAGGTGTTGCAGAAGGATGGTGTTGGTGCGGAACAACAGGATTTGGTGAGAGTACTTTGCCTGGTGTGGAAAACTGACTCTGATTCTCTTTCGTTTGGAGTTCAGTATGCTCCTTTTGAACAGGTTACAAAGTGTGAGTGTTTAAGGTTTGCTGCCAAACTCTTTGATCCTTTGGGTGTTGTGTTGCCAGTATCAATAAGGTCTCGAATCTTTCTCCAACAATTGTGGAGACTGAAATTGGGTTGGGACGATGATCTCTCTGTGGACATGCAAGCGGAATGGCGGGGGATAGTGGATGACATAGTTCTCTGTAGTTGTATTGAGTTCTCTAGGAGGATCTGTTTCAGAAAGACTATTTCCCTGCATGCATTTGCTGACGCAAGCAGTGTCGCTTACGGGACTGCTATATATCTAGTTAGTCCAGAGGGTAGCCACTTGGTCATGGCAAAGGCTAAGGTGGCCCCCATCAAGTCCCTTTCCATCCCTAAATTGGAATTGACTGCAGTTCTGCTAGCTGCCAGAATGATTAACTTCGTTGAGAATGTCTATAATGATAAACTTCATATCTCTGAAACCTATGTGTGGAGTGACAGTCAAATTACGCTACACTGGATTCACAGTCAAAAGAAACTGCCAGTGTATCGACGAGATACAGGCCCTAGTCCCGACTGCTTATGTGTCGACTAAAGAGAACCCAAGTGATATGGTATCTCGAGGCGTGTCTGCTAAATGTTTGAGTTCTTCTGCGTTGTGGTGGAATGGACCTACTTGGCTCCCGAAACCCGATGGATGGCCAGAGAATATAGATCTCCAACAGCAGCCCGCTGGTATCGTGACCCAAATTGTAGGCACGGTGCCCCAAGATGACACAGTTATGGGACTGGCCCTAATTTAGCAGCTATGAAAGATTGTAGCGTGTCACAGCATGGGTGATACGTTTCGTAAATAATTTGAAGGCAAAAAGTAATAGCCTGCCCCCCACAGGTAGTGCTCATCTCAACGTGCAGGAAATTAGAACTGCAGATAATGTTTTACTCAAATTATGCCAAAAAGAGACCTATTCGCAGGAACTTGAAATAATGGTGAAGGGTAAACAGTCCAGAAATAACTTAATCAACCAGTTAGGACTACACCTGAAGGGAGGTATAATTCATTGTGGAGGCAGATTGAGGTTAGCGGCTATCTCAAAATCATGCAAGTATCCTAAACTTCTGCCCTCCAAACATCCCTTGACCCACCTGATCATTGATCGGTGCCATCGGCTCTGTTACCATTACGGGGTCGGTCACATGGTTACCTACGTTCGTCAAAAATGGTGGGTGCCTAAACTCAGGCAGGTGGTGAAAAGCGTACTGGGTAAATGTCTGAAATGTCATCGGGTAAAAGGTAAGCCCTACGACTATGCAGGATATGCAGGACTGCCACCTTTAACAGCCCTGTGAACCACCCCTGGAGACCCATATAAGGTCACTGGGGTGGACTATAGCGGAGCAATCCCGATCAAGGACTCGCCGACCATAAAGGCTTACATGCTTTTATTTACTTGCGCGGTCACTAGAGCGAATCACATCGAAATAGTCACCAACCTCACTTGTGACAGTTTCCTCCACGCATTCAGGAGGTTCTGCAGTCGACAGGGATTTCCCCGGATCATTTTAAGTGACAATGCCAGCACTTTTGTTGGGGCCTCTGGGTACTTATCGGACATTTGTAATCACCCTAAAGTTCAGTCCCACCTTGGCAGTGTTCAATGTGAGTGGCAGTATATCCTGGCTAGGGCGCTATATGGGAAAGGGCCATCGGCATTGTCAAGGCGGGGTTGAAGAAGGTGTTGGGACGTGCCTTAATTTCCTTGGAGGAATTGACTACTCTCCTGTTGGAAATTGAGGCCACTATCATTGATCGTCCCTATTATATTATGCTTCCGGCGACCTAGGGGATCTTACCCCAATAACACCCTCTGTGTTGGTGCGGGGTCATTGGTTGCGGGATCTTCCTGATGATAATGAAGTGGAGGATGGGTTGGAAGGTTCGGACTACATAAATAAAGATGTCATTTCAGCCAGATATCAATATATTCGCAAACTGTCGAAAGATATCTGGCGACGCTGGTCTAACGAGTATCTGGTGACCCTCAGAGAGGTGCATAAGTGTAAGCTGAGACCAATAAATGGTCGGTGGCCAGGTATCGGTGATGTCGTCATCATCCATGATGACCACGCGCTTTTTGGAAGTTGGACCGTATTGTCGAGTTATTACCCGGTCGAGATGGAGAAGTCCGAGTGGCTAGAGTCCGCACGAAGACGGGAATATATACGCGACCGACTGTCCATCTGTACCCTCTTGAGGGGGACATTGAGTGCAAAGAGGATTTCTCGGAGCCGCATGGAGATATTCCCACAGCGGCTACCTCGACCGATCAACCGGTCGACGTACCCAGTGGACGTCCTGGTCGACAGGCGGCTCAAAGCCTCCTCCCAATCATGGCCAAAGAAAATAGCCTCCGGGCTTTTGTAGATACTGTATTATATAAACCTGGTGGCGGGAATGTGTCCAAAGTCTGATATGGACAGTCTTACTTTAAGTATCACATTAAGTTTATAGTATTAAGTTTGTGGGATCAATAATTATATAAACAATATGTTCTATATTGGATAATCTATCATTCCTATGAACTTAGGTCATTATAATTGGGAGGGAAAATAAATCCCTACCTATTTGCGCATGCGTGATAGCGGCGCACCTCCCGTGAAATGTGAGGGCCCCGAGCTCACTCTCTACCTAGCCGCCACCACAACCAGACCGTCTGCCTACTCTCGTGTTTTCACCTCACCTTTCGCCCCATTAGTGACAGTACTTAGATCATCAATTCTCCATATATCCATACTAATCCATAGATCATTAATCATCATTCCCATCAATCATCAAGTATAGTGGCCCCCTTCTTTATTCATCAACTCTATCCCATTAGCTAACACTCTCGTTTCCCACACACCATCTTGTAACAACGCCATGGCTCAACAGGTCAACTAGGCCCTACAGCACTAGTTCCAGTATTCAGGTGATATAAACTATTGTATGGAATTTTTATACAGTCTACTATATAATCCTAACTACGAATATCCATACAAATATCAATCATCAGGCAAATAAAAAGTAAAGTAGTCACATCTTAAATGTAATACAACATTTATGAAAAAGTTATGCTTTAATGCAAAGAACTTAATGGCAACACATAAATTATGATTCACACATCTAAAGCTAGTTTCATAACGATATCTATGACCAACAGTGCAAATTTTAGTGAGAGACGACAGTGCAAAAACTAAATAAAATAGAAACACCTTAAATCTAATGTTTGATAAAGTGAAGTGTTTCATAACTAAAAACGACCGTTGTAACAACATGGGGGCGTAGAGAGAAAAAGTGATATATGGAAAGGTGACATATTTCAGACTCACTAGTCACTAAATATAAAGTCCATAAATTGGACAAGTGACTAATAATATTACTACATCGATAATTCGCAATGTTCCCCAGCTACACACGCATGATCCTCCAGAAAGTACACACCCACTCACATATATTAAATCACCCAGAACACATTCTGAAGCATCATGCAATACCCAAACGACACGTGTCTCTCCCTCAACTTATTCATGTGGACTAGCAACAGACAAAACCAGAACAAAAACAGATACTAAATGTTTAATATATAATTTCTACTACTACTACTAATAATAATAATAATAATTATAAAGTAATATATATGTATATAATTATATTAGTAAAACACCCTACCTTAATTTGTTATACCTCATAATAAAAATAGAGAGAAGAAAATTATTTAATTTTACCCAAAATAAGAATGAAAAAGATATAGGCCTAAGCGTTCTATAAGGGTACTACCTAGTTAGGGTACGAAACAAAATGAAATAGGCGCGTACCAACCAGGGACCGCGAGCGTGCACTCCTGGACAACACTCCAACACAATGTGAACCCTTCAACACCAAAGTCTATCTATCTATCTATTGCCTGACGCCGTGATCCCCGAAGGTGTGGCCACGAACGAACCGCCCCCATGCACCTCTGTCCCCAGTCAGTCGACGCCCCTCCCTCCAACCAGCACCACCTTCGTTCATATACTTCCTCACTCCATCCTTCCACCTCTCTTAAGGTCTACCTCTCCCTCTCTGTCCCTCCATCTCGCTCTCGTACACCCTCTTAGTCATTCTCTCGCTTTCCATACGTTCCATATGGCCGAACCATCTCAAGTTATTCCTTTTCACACTTTCCAGCACATCTACCTTCACACCACACCTCCTTCTTACTTCCTCATTAGTCTGTCTATCCCTCCATATAACTCCGCTCGCACTTCTTAAGTAATTCATTTCCACTGCTCTCACTCTTGGTCTGAGTCTCTCAACCAACATCCATGCTTCGTTTCCGTAAGTCAGTGTCGGGATTACCACACTGTCATGCAAGGACTTCTTCACTTCCATACTGACCACCCTATTTCTTGTTACTGCTTTCAGCATTCCTACAACCCTCTTCCCCTGTTGTACCCTCTCCCGCACTTCTTCATCCATAGTCCCATCTTTACTCAACACACTGCCCAGATACTTAAAATAGTTGACGATCTCCATAGCCTGACCGTTCAGCTTCACCTCACACTCTTTGACTTCACCCCTTTCGAAGACCATAACCTTGCTCTTCCCCACATTTACCTTCAAATTCCATTTTTCGCACAATGTTCCAAACTCATTTACCAGACCCTGCAACTCCCATTCATTATCACTCATCAGAACTGTATCATCCGCAAACAGCAGTATAGGTAGCTTCCACTCAATTCCCTCCCTTTTCAGCGATACACCAACATCCACTGCTCTTGATAGTATTTCTTTCATGACTCCATCCATATATACAGTAAACAACCACGGGGACATCACACACCCCTGTTTCAAACCAACATTCAGGTCAAAGAACTCGCTCTGCTCACTCTCCCCACATACTGCCGCCTATGCACCCTCATACATGCTCTTCACTGCTTTCAGCAACTTACCATCTACTCCGTATATTCTAAGTACTTTCCACAAACCTTCTCTATCCACTCTGGCATAGGCCTTTTCCAAGTCCATAAAGCCAACATACACCTTTTGTTTCTTCTCTAGATATTTCTCCACAACACAATTCAGGGTAAAAATCTGATCTACACATCCTCTTCCCCTTCCTAATACCTCCCTGATCGTCGCCTATCCATTTCTCCGTTCTCACTCTCACTCTCTCAATCACTACCCTACTGTATACCTTCCCTACTACGCTTAGAAGACATATTCCTCGGTGGTTACCACACACTCCTCTTTCCCCTATGCCCTTATATAGGGAGACTATTATACCAGTCTTCCCGTCATCGGGTGCACTCCCCTTCTCCCATGCTAGTTTGCACATTTTCCATACCCATTCGATCACTATCTCACCACCATACATCAACATTTCCCCACACACTCCATCTGTTCCTGGTGCTTTCCCCAACTTCACTCTTTTCATGGCTTCCCACACTTCTGACCTCCTGATCCCCACCTCCTCCTCCACTACTTCTCTTCTTCTCCCTCTCATACCATATCCAGCTATGTTTGCTGGCTCTTCATTCCTTACATTTAGCAACTCATTGAAGTACTCCCTCCATCTTTCGACTCTCTCTTGCTTCTCGTCTAGCATTCTCCCATTCTTATCTTTCACACCCTTACTGTTTCCCTTACTACCTTCCCTAACTTTCTTGACTTCTTTCCAAAACAGTTTCTTACTCTCCCTCCATTTCACACTAAGATTCCTTCCAAATTTCTCATCTACTCTTCTCTTACTTTCCTTCACTACTCTCATCACCACCCTCTTACTCTCCACGTACCTCGCTCGTTTCTGTCTCTCGGAATCTTCATTCCCTCTACTACCCAACCACTCTCTATATGCTTTCTTCTTTTCTTCCACAGCTATTCTTACCTCTTCTGTCCACCATGCTGTACCTTTCACTCCCCTCCCTCTTCTCCTCACTCCACACACCTCCTCACGTGCTGCACAGATATCATCCTTAACCCTTAGCTGGCGGCGCCCGGCTATAGCCGGGCAAGAGAACCAAGGACTATGTGGCGGGGCCCGGCTATAATCGCATGCAATTTTGAGCACGTAATGTGCTCTGAGAGAGAGCGGAGCGGTAGGAGGAGCGTAGGTTACCTCATGACCTCTTGCCACGGTGGCTGTGGAGCTACTGAGATGTACTGCACCCTACTCCACCCTCCCTCACTTGTTTCACACGTAATAATGTAAGGAAATGACCGTATTTTACCTATTTTGCCCTTCGGTTGCACGATCGTTGCAAGACAACCAGTAATCGTAGAAGGATGGTTCTGGTGTCATTGGAAAGCTGAATTAACGCCCTTTCAGGAATACATACTTGTATTACGCTCTGGCTCTTCTTTATGCATGAAAACGAGCACGGAAACAAGCTCGTTTACGGTAAAACGCCCCGCTGGACGGCACAGTCAAATATACTCCACCACCCGCTCTTTGAGTGTTAAACACCTTGCTCATCTCCTCCACTTCCACCATAACTTCTAGGTCGAACCCACCTAGTCGTCTTTGCACTGCTCTCCTGTACTCCTCCCTGACTTCCTCCTCCTGCAACCTCTCCACCTACTCACCATTCCACCCTCCTCTCGCCTCCCTCCAGCTCTCCTCACCCACTTCTTTTGTATCCTAACCTTAGATACCACTACATAATGATCAGACAGACCCCCTCCAATCCTCCTGTACACTCTAGCATCCATCACAGATTTCTTCATTCGTTCATCCACACATACATAATCAATCAATGACTTTCATTCCACCACTGTCTCATCCTCCATCGACGAAAAAGATTTTGCATCCCAGGAGCTGGACTGGACGACATTGTGGAAGCCTTCGAAGATACCACAAAGGATGCAAACGAAAATACCCTTTTTGTCATCCATGCTGGTTCAAATGACATCATGCGCACCAGATCCGAAGAGTTGATGGAGAAATATCGCAAGATGATCCAGCACTACAAAAACAAGTCAAGGAATATCATCATATCAGGCATTCTCCCCAAGATCGACGCACCTGACAAATTCTACGACAAGGCTTTCAGCACAAATAGCCGACTAAAATATTTGTGTCTGAAGGAAGAAGTTGAATTCATCAACCTCTGGGATAATTTCTATAACTTGCTCCGCAAGGATGGCACTCATCTAAACCCTGTGGGTTAAGCACGCATGGGTCATCTCCTACACGAAGCAGTCCGCAGCCATGGATCAAAAAACGCCATCCGAGAAGAAGCAGCAGTGACATAAATCATCCAACGCGAAGCAAAATACAGAGGCAACCGAGGACCACCAGCAATAAGGACCGAAGACAGCGAGGACCGAGGATAGCCATGAACTTACATGTAGATCCGACAAGAACCAACAATATTATTAAAGAGCGTTCCGTGAGTTCTAAAATAACAAATTTAAAGGTTTTCTATGCAAACGCTCGTAGCATACGCAATCAATTTTCAGACTTAGAGGAGCTAGTGTTTACAAAAAATTATGATGTGATTAGCATAACAGAATCTTGGCTCAATACAGAAGATAGAGACTTTTTAGCAGAGTATTCACTTCCCGGTTATGTAATGTTTCAGAAAAGCCGAATAAATAAAAATGGAGGTGGCGTTTTACTTTATATCAAAGAAAGTCTTAACCCTACCCTCTTGTCAAAACCTCAAATTGTGAACGTCGACACATCTTTTGTGCTAATAAAGAATAATAAAGGTACAAAAATAATACTTGCGTTAATATACAGACCTCCAGCTCAATCAGTGCAAACTGACCGAGAAATTTACGAACAAATTGCAGATGTAAGTAACTCACAAGATAACATAATTTTTGGCGACTTTAATTAACCTGTGACTAAGTGGGGCAATACTCTTACTTCACACTCCGGACATGACTTGTATACGAACTTGCAAGAGAGTTCGCTTTATCAATTTGTTCGAACACCGACCCGTGGTAATAACGTTCTTGACATTGTACTTGCAACAAAAGAAGAATTAATAGAGAATTTGAATGTTGGTGATGAATTCAGTAACATCGACCATCGTACAATAACTTGCACTTTAAACTTTGCTAGTAACGAACCAAATAGTAGCATCGAAAAATCCCTAATTTCAAGAAAGCAAACTTTCATAAACTTAGAGCTATGTTTAAAGAAACTGACTGGAGTTTTTTAATTAACAATAACGACATAAATACATCTTGGAAGTTATTCGAAACCACTTACCTAAAAGCAGTGCAAGACTGCATACCATCGAAAATACGGCGTCCAGGCCATAATAATAAGCCCAAATGGTGGAATAAAGATATTTCAAACTGCCTGCTTGCTAACATATTTGCTAATGATAGATTAAAATCCTCACAAAATGACGAAGAACGGGTGAAATTTGTAGAAGTACGACGCAAATCCAAAAAGTTAATTAAGCAAAGTAAAAAGACCCTAGAGTTACATATTACGAATCAAAGTAAAACAAACCCGAAAGAATTCTATGGTTATATCAGAAAGAAAAAAGTAGTTACTTCACCTGTTGGACCGTTAGTCGATGAAAATGGAGAATACACCAAAGACGAAGTACAAATGAGTAATGCCCTCAATACCGTCTTTGCATCAGTTTTTACAACAGAGGACCTCAGTGATATCCCTACACCATCGCCGATTCAGATTGATAATTCAGATGTTCTAAGCAATATCACCGTTACAGAGAGAGAAGTATTGAATTGTTTAGATAAAGTCAAGGTAAATAAAACGCCTGGACCTGATACAATCTCGCCTAGAGTTCTAAAGGAAGCTAAGGATGAGCTCTCCAAACCACTGACATTACTATTCAATAAATCCTTGCAGTCTAGAACTATGCCTGATCAGTGGAAGATAGCCAACGTAACACCGATATTCAAAAAAGGCAGCAAATCTCTACCCAGTAACTATCGTCCAATTAGCTTAACCTCAGTTGTATGTAAAATGCTAGAAACGGTCATAAGAGACAGGCTCGTAAATCACTTAGAGGAAAGTAACATACTTAAAGATACTCAACACGGCTTTCGTAAAAAACGTTCCTGTTTAACAAACCTCTTAGACTTCTTCCACGATATCCTCAACCTCTACGATGAGAGTAAAGCTGTAGATATTATATACCTTGATTTTCAAAAGGCCTTTGACAAAGTTCCCACAAACGTTTACTGCTAAAACTAAAAGCGCATGGAATGCAAGACGGTGTGTTGAAATGGATAGAAAATTGGCTCAGTGACAGAAAGCAAAGATTAGTCATAAACGGTAAGGCATATGGACCAATGTAAGTAGCGGGGTACCCCAGGGATTGGTACTAGGACCAATTATCTTTCTAATTTACATCAACGACATAGATGAGGGTCTCACCTGTACAATTGCAAATAGCGTACTCTCAAAAGAACAAGTTGACGATATGCAACACAATCTAGATAAATTGTCACAATGGGCCCAAATTTGGCAAATGAGTTTCAATGCGGATAAATTTTAAAGTACTACATATCGGATACCTAAATGAGAAAGCAAACTATTCGATGAATGGCACTCAGCTTAAGAATGTAAACAGAGAAACCGATCTGGGAGTAACAATATCGAGTAACCGAAAACCGAGTCAACAATGTTCAGAAGTTGTTAAGAAGGCAAACAAAATAATTGGCTTTATAGGCAGGTCATTTGAGCATAAATCCAAAGAAGTTATCCTAACCCTTTACAATTCCTTAGTCCGCCCTCTTCTGGAATACTGCGTTCAATGCTGGTGCCCTTATTACCAAAAAGACATAAACAAGCTAGAACGAGTTCAACGTAGAGTTACCAAAATGATACCTAGCCTAAAGAACAAACCATACGAAGAGCGTCTTAGAGAATTAAATCTATTTCCTTTAACCCAGCGCAGATTAAGAGGTGACTTACTTCAAGTGTTCAAAATCATCAAAGGCATCAACAATATGAACTATAGTAAGTATTTCACTATCGACCAATCTAATTACACGCGGGGAAACGGTTGCAAAATTAATGGTAAATCTTTTAACTCACACATATCTATGAATTTCTTCTTCAATCAAGTTGTCAACTTTTGGAATGGGCTTCCCCGAGACGTTATAGACTGCAGCACCGTTGATTCATTTAAACTCCGCTTAGACAAATATCTCGCATCAAACCCGCGACTGACTGCGTTTGTAAATGAATAACTTTATTTTATCCTCCCCTCAGTTACTAACCCATATGTCCCCTACTAACTTCCTAGTCCTGCCACGGACATTAGTTTCAGGGCAGTAGTTCCCTTTCCAATGTTCCCTTACCCCCTCTAAACCACTGTTTGGACACTTGATCCTCAGTGTTTTGGAGGACAAGCAGCCTAGAATGGTCACTAGATATGTTGTTGCTTGATTTCCTTTGTACTCCTTTGTACTGTGTACTCCATCGGCCACACCCGTGTCCATGTGTACCTGTGAATCATTCTGTGTCGGAAGGTGTTGGCTATCCACAGCCTCATCCCCACACATACGTCCACAAGTGCACTACCATTCCCATTCACCTTCGATGGTACCCCCACCCTCCCACCACTCCCTCAACTTTCCTATCACCTACCTTACCATTCATATCTCCAATCAGAAATATTCTTTCGTTCTTGTCAAACTTCTCCAGGCACGCCTCCACATTCATCCAGAACTCCTCTTTCTTTCTTTCAACTTTATCCTCTGTCGGGGCATACACACACACAATCATCCACGTTTGTATTCCTACTTTCATTCTCACCCACACAATCCTGGAACCCACAGACCCATACTCTCTTACACATTCCTTCCATTTGTTACTTACAAACACACACGCACCTTCTCTCGCTGTTCCTTCACTCCCTCCAGCACACACACCCATTCCACACTCCCACTCTCTCACATCTGAACCTTTCCATTTGGTCTCTGTCATTCCACTTACATCCAGCCTGGCATTCACTAGCACTTCCAGAACCTCTCTCTCTTTTGTGCCATCATTCATGCAACTAACATTCCAAGTAGCCATTCTCAGAATGTCCGAAGGAATATCCTTAGTCGGTCGTGGTTCGTCAACGCAGGTTCCGTCCGCATCCGAGGCTGTTCGTTCGTTTTTCTTTGCTTAGGTATTTTTTCCGGGTGGGGGTCGCAAGCCCACCGACCCAACCTCTTTAGTCGCCTCTTACGACACGCAGAAGGCAAGTGGGGCATATTCTATTCCCTTACCCCCAGGGGTATGAAGTGAACTTCATATATATAAGGATCAGCTAAAGGATCATTATTAAGCTTCGATTAATTTCAGGATGGACTAACAAACTAGTGGTCACAATCTATGCCACCGCAAACACTATATACATCATCTTCAGTAATCACTATATGACTAGTACAGTATCAGTATCAAAGCACAATTGGATAATAAACGCTCATTACCACTGAAGCTTAATAATAATAATAATAATAATTATAATAATAATACCAATAATGATAATAATACTCATCATCACCATTTAACCGTTTAACACGGTGAAGCCTGTGAGGTCTCGTTCCAGTCTTGGGAGTGAGACATGTGAAGCTACAACCAGCCTTTGCCATCTTGCCTTCGCATAAATATTGAGCTGCTTCGCCTTCGTGATTCACTGTCTTATCCCCAAAACTCGGACCGTCACTCTCAGAACGCCACCTATTTAGCAATTAACTCACTAGGCATTGTACCCCTGTAGCATATTTTGAATATGGGAATAATCATATAATGCTATTTAATCAGGGAACAATGAGGGTATTTTTTTGGTGTTTCGGTGGGCTTTGTGGTAATGCACTGGTACTAGGTACAGCACAAATTCCATCCCAATAATATCTTCCCATTGATACATCGGGATTCGAACCGGGGACCATTGGATTACCAGTCCAGTGGCAAGACCACTCCACCACACCTCCCCAATAACACACACTGGCTGGCCTGAGCCTCGAACCCTTGATCTCGCAGTGTGCAGACGAGTGCTCTACCAATTGCGCTATAGCCCAAATATTTCTAAAGCCTAATGTATGGCCATTATTTGACTGTGTGATTAATATAACAGTCTAACTTGTTCCATGTATTAAAAACCCGTACGAAGCACCTGTTTCACTTTTAAATGTATATATCTGATTTTTTCAACTGTATCCATATTTTGGCTCATGACTGCACAGTGAATTATAAATCAGTTCTAGGAATTGAGAAGGAACAGTATTTTGTCATGTTTTTTGTACTAGAGTGTATGTTCTTAATGCAGGTATATTTGAGAGGTTCAATTCAGCGCAGCATTGCCCCTCTGTGTTTATGACCTATACTAAAGTTACCCTTCTATTAACTTTGGTAGTTAGCTGGATTACAAGGTCAGCTCTGTTTTAGCTAGGCGGCCGGTTACTTCGCTCTCCAGTATTTTCACCCATAGAAAATATCCGTAAAATTAACATATAAAGGCCATACATTTCGACGTTCTAAAACCATATTCATTATTACGGCTTATTAACTACATTATACCTCTACATTACAGTAATATTGCAATAAAACTAATATTGGTCCACTCTCATATTAGTAAGTGCTCTGCGTAGATCATCCAGTTTCTTAGCAGTTTGGGGATTTGGAGTGTATGTAGCGTAGTTGGGTCTAGATCTATTTATGTCTTCCACATTCATACCGGTAAGTTGAGGTTTAGTTGGTGTGGAACTGCGCGGATCATCCATTTCCATAGCTTTGCGGCGACTAAGGTCTTGTGTAGGTTTGTTGCGCCTGCCTCTGAATAAGTCTTCAACTTCCTTAACTGAATCGAGACTTCTGTTATGTGTAGATTGGGGATTTCTGCTATGGGTAGGTTTGGCGTGCTTGACTCTGAATAATCCCACAATGTCCTTAGCTCTGTTGGGACTTTAGCTATGGGTAGGATTGTCGCGCTTGTCTCTGCAGAAACCCTCATTGTCCTTAGCCATGCTATATTTTTGGTGGTGGGTAGGTTTGTCGTGCTGGTCTCTGAATAAGCCCTCGATGTCCTTTGCCGTGCCGGGAATTTATCAATAGGTTGGTTTCTTTTGCCTGTCCTCTACCTCTTGTATGGTGTCCGGCAGGGGTAGGTTCTTGGTCTCTGGTAACATGAAGGCCGCTACCGTCCCTACCACAGCCGCCACCAGGAAACAGGTATCAACGGACCACCATGCTAAGGTTACCTACGGATGTAAAAATTGACCTCTTGCAAGTTTGGGGCAATAGGGGTTGGTTGATTTATTTATTGATTGATTTGTTCATTGATTGATTGACATAACGCCACAACAAGAAGGTAAGACTAACCTGCGGATGGATGAATTGACCTCTTGTAAGTTTTCGGCTACCGGTATATGGACTGGTTGATTGAGTGATTGATTGACATTCCGCAACAGCAACAAAGTAAGGCTAGACCACGTATGGTCAATTGATTGATAACTTGATTGACAAAAAACAAATCGATATAGTCCACTTGGGTTAAGTATTATAAGCTACTCACCAGGGTCTCAGTGATGAAGGGGACACAGAACTCCCCCAGCACCCCCAGGAGGTCCAGAACGGTCAGCCCCCGGGACCTCACCACCGTGGGGATCAACTCCACGAAGTAGATTAGAGATACCTGGGGAGGGGAGGGGGGGGGGGGGGGAAGAGAAAAAAAAAAATTTGGGATTAAAATTAATTCTTAAATCTCTCTCTCTTTCTGTTCATTACCTTTCTTTTTCCCCATTTCCATCGTTTATGTTAAACATTAATTGTATTATCGGAAACTCGCCAGAATTTCAGGGTATTAACAAGTCTAGTCTTGTAATCGTTAATATAACACACACACACACACACACACACGCTTATTTACTCACCATTAAACATAATCCCATACCTGCGCATTTACTCATACACACACACACATACCCACACAAACTTACCCACAAACACACACACACACACTGATCATAAACACAATAAACTCACCATAATATACTAATACACACACAAAGGAGTACAAAGGAAATCAAGCAACAACAGTCTAGTGACCCTTCTAGGCTGCTTGTCCTCCAAAACACTGAAGATCAAGTGTCCAAACAGTGGTTTAGAGTGGGTAAGGGAACATTGGAAAGGGAACTACTGCCCTGGAACTAATGTCCGTGGCAGGATTAGGAAGTTAGTAGAGGACAGATGGGTTAGTAACTGAGGGGGGGGGGGTAAAATAAAGTTATTAATTTACAAACGCAGTCAGTCGCGGGTTTGATGAGAGATATTTGTCTAGGCGGAGTTTAAATGAATCAACGGTGATGCAGTCTATAATGTTTCGGGGAAGCCCATTCCACAAGTTGACAATTCGATTGAAAAAGACATTCTTAGATTCGTGCGAGTTAAAAGATTTACCAATAATTTTGCAACCGTTTCCCCGCGTGTAATTAGATTGGTCGATAGTGAAGTACTTACTACAGTTCATATTGTCGATGCCGTTGATGATTTTGAACACTTGAATTAAGTCGCCTCTTAATCTGCGCTGGGTTAAAGGAAATAGATTTAATTCTCTAAGACGCTCTTCGTATGGTTTGTTCTTTAGGCTAGGTATCATTTTGGTAACTCTACGTTGAACTCGTTCTAGCTTGTTTATATCTTTTTGGTAATAAGGGCACCAGGATTGAACGCAGTATTCCAGAAGAGGGCGGACTAAGGAATTGTAAAGGGTTAGGATAACTTCTTTGGATTTATGCTCAAATGACCTGCCTATAAAGCCAATTATTTTGTTTGCCTTCTTAACAACTTCTGAACATTGTTGACTCGGTTTTAGGTTACTCGATATTGTTACTCCCAGATCGGTTTCTCTGTTTACATTCTTAAGCTGAGTGCCATTCATCGAATAGTTTGCTTTCTCATTTAGGTATCCGACATGTAGTACTTTACATTTATCCGCATTGAAACTCATTTGCCAAATTTGGGCCCAACATGACAATTGATCTAGATTGTGTTGCATATCGTCAACTTGTTCTTTTGAGAGTACGCTATTTGCAATTTTTGTATCGTCAGCAAATTTTGAGATTGTACAGGTGAGACCCTCATCTATGTCGTTGATGTAAATTAGAAAGACAATTTGTCCTAGTACCGATCCCTGGGGTACCCCGCTACTTACATTGGTCCATTTAGATGCTTTACCGTTTATGACTACCCTTTGCTTTCTGTTGCTGAGCCAATTTTCTATCCATTTCAACACACCGTCTTGTATTCCATGCGCTTTTAGTTTTAGCAGTAAACGTTTGTGGGGAACTTTGTCAAAGGCCTTTTGAAAATCAAGGTATATAATATCTACAGCTTTACTCTCATCGTAGAGGTTGAGGATATCGTGGAAGAAGTCTAAGAGGTTTGTTAAACAGGAACGTTTTTTACGAAAGCCGTGTTGAGTATCTTTAAGTATGTTATTTTCCTCTAAGTGATTTACGAGTCTGTCTCGTATGACCGTTTCTAGCATTTTACATACAACTGAGGTTAAGCTAATTGGACGATAGTTACTGGGTAGGGATTTGCTGCCTTTTTTGAATATCGGTGTTACGTTGGCTATCTTCCACTGACCAGGCATAGTTCCAGACTGCAAGGATTTATTGAATAGTAATGTCAGTGGTTTGGAGAGCTCATCCTTAACTTCCTTTAGAACTCTAGGCGAGATTGTATCAGGTCCTGGCGTTTTATTTACCTTGAGTTTATCTAAACAATTCAATACTTCTCTCTCTTTAACGGTGATATTGCTTAGAACATCTGAATTATCAATCTGAATCGGCCTTGGTGTAGGGATATCACTGAAGTCTTCTGTTGTAAAAACTGATGCAAAGAAGGTATTGAGGGCATTACTCATTTGTACTTCGTCTTTGGTGTATTCTCCATTTTCATCGACTAACGGTCTAACACTTGAAGTAACTACTTTTTTCTTTCTGATATAACTATAGAATTCTTTCGGGTTTGTTTTACTTTGATTCGCAATATGTAACTCTAAGGTCTTTTTACTTTGCTTAATTAACTTTTTGGCTTTGCGTCGTAGCTCTACAAATTTCACCCGTTCTTCGTCATTTTGTGAGGATCTTAATCTATCATTAGCAATTTTGTTTAGCAAGCAGGCAGTTTGAAATATCTTTATTCCACCATTTGGGCTTATTATTATGGCCTGGACGACGTATTTTCAATGGAATGCAGTCTTGCACTGCTTTTAGGTAAGTGGTTTCACACACACACACACGCACGTACACACACACACACACACACACTCACTCACAAACTTACCCACACTCACTTACCCCACACTTATCATAACAATAATAAACCCACCATAATATACTAATACACACACACACACACACACGCACACACACACACACACATACACTCACTCACAAACTTACCCACTCACACTTACCCACACACTTATCATAACAATAGTAAACCCACCATAATATACACACACACACACACACACACACTCACACACACACTTACCCACACACTTATCATAACAATAATAAACCCACCGTAATATACTAATACACACACACACACACACACACACACACACACTTACCCACACACTTATCATAACAATAATAAACCCACCGTAATATACTAATACACACACACACACACACACACACACACACACACACTCACACACACACTTACCCACACACTTATCATAACAATAATAAACCCACCATAATATACTAATACACACACACACACACACACACACACACACACTCACACACACACTTACCCACACACTTATCATAACAATAATAAACCCACCATAATATACTCATGGAATAATAAACCCACCATAATATACTCACGGAATAATAAACCCACCATAATATACTCACGGAATAATAAACCCACCATAATATACTCACGGAATAATAAACCCACCATAATATACTCATGGAATAATAAACCCACCATAATATACTCATGGAATAATAAACCCACCATAATACTCATGGAATAATAAACCCACAATAATATACTCACGGAATAATAAACCCCCCATAATATACTCACGGAATAATAACCCCACCATAATATACTCACGGAATAATAAACCCACCATATACTCATGGAATAATAAACCCACCATAATATACTCATGGAATAATAAACCCACCATAATATACTCATGGAATAATAAACCCACCATAATATACTCACGGAATAATAAACCCACCATAATATACTCACGGAATAATAAACCCACCATAATATACTCACGGAATAATAAACACCATAATATACTCATGGAATAATAACCCACCATAATATACTCATGGAATAATAAACCCACCATAATATACTCATGGAATAATTAACCCACCAATATACTCACGGAATAATAAACCCACCATAATATACTCACGGAATAATAAACCCACCATATACTCACGGAATAATAAACCCACCATAATATACTCACGGAATAATAAACCCACCATAATATACTCATGGAATAATAAACCCACCATAATATACTCACGGAATAATAAACCCACCATAATATACTCATGGAATAATAAACCCACCATAATATACTCACGGAATAATAAACCCACCATAATATACTCATGGAATAATAAACCCACCATAATATACTCACGGAATAATAAACCCACCATAATATACTCACGGAATAATAAACCCACCATAATATACTCACGGAATAATAAACCCACCATAATATACTCATGGAATAATAAACCCACCATAATATACTCACGGAATAATAAACCCACCATAATATACTCATGGAATAATAAACCCACCATAATATACTCATGGAATAATAAACCCACCATAATATACTCACGGAATAAACTAGGATCATTAAACAGTTTGTAGCGACTGTAACACTCCACCTCCCCCACGCCAAATCTGTGGAATAATTATACTGTATATCGTTATCATTCTCTCCCTCTCTCTTTGGTTTGTATCCATTAGGCCCTATTCAGCCTACTGTTTTAAGACGTTTACTCCCATCCAGGTGTCAATATTTTCCTGGCGAGCGGTAGCGAGCAGGCATATATATATTTTTGTTTTGACAGTAAGCTAAATTTGTAAATTTTTCGATAGAAAAATTTCTCCGGCGAAGCCGAATTTCTCCATACAATGCTGGCTCGCTATCGCTCGCCAGGAAGAAATCGACACCTGGAGGGGGATAAACGTCTTAAAACAGTAGACTGAATGGGGCCGAATGTATATATGCCAAAGAGAGATGGAGAGAAAGAGATAAACAGTGATGTGGGCTCCCTTAAGAGGAGGTATTTAGTTTGTTCCCTAGACCTCCATCAAGCTTAAAATTACACCCCCTTGAGTCCCTTTCAAGATATATTTGTACATTTTTCGGTAGAAAAATTTCACGGCCGAAGGCCGGTTCCTCTTAAATTACAGGCTCGCTATCGCTCGCCAAGATAAAAGTGACACATGAATGGCACAAAAGTTCTTAATATGGGGTGAAAGTTCTTAAAATCGCTAAACTAATGGGGCAAACGTTTTATAATATCAAAAGCAATGGGGCTAAACATGAGGGAGAAAGGGGTCAAGAAAAAAATCCCTCAAGTGGAGATCTCCCCTTAAACAGTTTGTAGCGACCATAACACTCCCCCTCCCCCACATCATAATTGCCCAATAATTATATATCATTAAGGGGGGGGTCATGAACTGGCTTTGTTTTTATTTTTTGTTCTTCTCCTTTTCTCTCTTTCCCTGGCTTTTATTCATTCGGCCCCATTCAGCCAACTGTTTTAAGACGCTAACCCACATCCAAGTGTCGCTTCCTTCCTGGCAAGCGATAGCAAGCCAGCATTGTATGGAGAAATCCGGCTTTGCCAGAGACATTTTTCTATCGAAACATTTACAAATTTAGCTTGCTGTCAAACAAAAATATATATATATATGCTGGCTCGCTACCGCTCGCCAGTAAAATATTGACACCTGGTTGGGGGAAAACGTCATAAAACAGTAGGCTGAATGGGGCCGAATATAAACAAGCCAAAGAGAGAGGGAGAGAAAGAGATAAACATCGAGGTGGGCTCCCTTAAATATAATGATCTGGTATTCAAGGTCGATGCGATTATTTATCTATTTACGTCATACCGTAATCAGTAATCTGAACTGATAATAATTAATGTTGCCTCACAAATATGAATAATAATGATATAATTATATAGATATACTGTATAATTATATAGATATATATATATATATATACAGTATATACAGTATAGCCTACATATTTTGTCTTTCTTTTTTGTTATTTATATTGACAAACTAATGGAGTGTACGTCTTAAAATATGAAAGCTAGTGGGACAAAGCATGAGGGAAAAGGGGGTAAAGCTAATACGTACAGTTAGGCAAAGCGAGGTCTACGGCCATCAGTATCGCCGACAGTAGCTGACCGGCCACCACCACCCTCCTGCGGCCGAGATAGGACGTTACTGCCATGGCCACGAATATTGCAACGACGTTAGCCACCCCTAGGGTCAGCAGATACTGCCGGAGATCGGCACTGGGGGGAGGGGGGAGGGAGCAGGGTGTCAAACTGGAGCAATATTGTTTGAAGACTTCAATGAATACAGTATGAGAAGGAAAACATAAGGAGTACAGGCTGTCTAATAAGTGATGTCTTGGCACCAATTATGTGTTGATTAATAATAATTGGTATCGGCACTATCTAAGCTTAATTTCTTCATATCGAGTGAAATAAACAAACATGTTCGTACACTTACCCACCCTATTCAATATCTGTCAGACATTAATTCAGCACAGAGCCAGCCAAACGTAAAGACAGCTGGGACATGATTTATTAGCACAAACCGTACAAGCAAATGAACATGAAATAGTATTATTTTGGCCATTTGTTCTGAAATGCTGGTTGCGAAGGGAATTGAACCCTTCCGAAAATCCCCAGGCCTGCCCCGTGGCCCTGCGCGGTTTCGAACCCCGGTTAGAAACCTCAGTAGGCCTACCAGACTCGCGCCCTGCCACTGTACTACCACGGACGTAAAGTAGCCTCAGTAGGCCTACCAGACTCGCGCCCTGCCACTGTACTACCACGGACGTAAAGTAGCCTCAGTAGGCCTACCAGACTCGCGCCCTGCTACTGTACTACCACGGACGTAAAGTAGCCTCAGTAGGCCTACCAGACTCGCGCCCTGCCACTGTACTACCACGGACGTAAAGTAGCCTCAGTAGGCCTACCAGACTCGCGCCCTGCCACTGTACTACCACGGACGTAAAGTAGCCTCAGTAGGCCTACCAGACTCGCGCCTTGCCACTGTACTACCACGGACGTAAAGTACCCTCAGTAGGCCTACCAGACTCGCGCCCTGCCACTGTACTACCACGGACGTAAAGTAGCCTCAGTAGGCCTACCGGACTCGCGCCCTGCCACTGTACTACCACGGACGTAAAGTAGCCTCATTAGGTCTACCAGACTCGCGCCCTGCCACTGTACTACCACGGACGTAAAATGGCCTCAGTAGGCCTACCAGACTCGCGCCCTGCCACTGTACTACCACGGACGTAAAGTAGCCTCAGTAGGCCTACCAGACTCGCGCCCTGCCACTGTACTACCACGGACGTAAAGTAGCCTCAGTAGGCCTACCAGACTCGCGCCCTGCCACTGTACTACCACGGACGTAAAGTAGCCTCAGTAGGCCTACCAGACTCGCGCCCTGCCACTGTACTACCACGGACGTAAAGTAGCCTCAGTAGGCCTACCAGACTCGCGCCCTGCCACTCTGCTACCACGGACGTAAAGTAGCCTCAGTAGGCCTACCAGACTCGCGCCCTGCCACTGTACTACCACGGACGTAAAGTAGCCTCAGTAGGCCTACCAGACTCGCGCCCTGCCACTGTACTACCACGGATGTAAAGTAGCCTCAGTAGGCCTACCAGACTCGCGCCCTGCCACTGTACTACCACGGACGTAAAGTAGCCTCAGTAGGTCTACCAGACTCGCGCCCTGCCACTGTACTACCACGGACGTAAAGTGGCCTCAGTAGGCCTACCAGACTCGCGCCCTGCCACTGTACTACCACGGACGTAAAGTGGCCTCAGTAGGCCTACCAGACTCACGCCCTGCCACTGTACTACCACGGACGTAAAGTGGCCTCAGTAGGCCTACCAGACTCGCGCCCTGTCACTGTACTACCACGGACGTAAAGTGGCCTCAGTAGGCCTACCAGACTCGCACCCTGCCACTGTACTACCACGGACGTAAAGTAGCCTCAGTAGGCCTACCGGACTCGCGCCCTGCCACTGTACTACCACGGACGTAAAGTAGCCTCAGTAGGCCTACCAGACTCGCGCCCTGCCACTGTACTACCACGGACGTAAAGTAGCCTCAGTAGGCCTACCAGACTCGCGCCCTGCCACTGTACTACCACGGACGTAAAGTAGCCTCAGTAGGCCTACCAGACTCGCGCCCTGCCACTGTACTACCACGGACGTAAAGTAGCCTCAGTAGGCCTACCAGACTCGCGCCCTGCCACTGTACTACCACGGACGTAAAGTAGCCTCAGTAGGCCTACCAGACTCGTGCCCTGCCACTGTACTACCACGGACGTAAAGTGGCCTCAGTAGGCCTACCAGACTCGTGCCCTGCCACTGTACTACCACGGACGTAAAGTGGCCTCAGTAGGCCTACCAGACTCGTGCCCTGCCACTGTACTACCACGGACGTAAAGTCGCGCTAATGAATGATGTCTCGCCACCAAGTATGTTTTGATCAATAATTGGTATCAGCAATATCTAAGCTTTATTTCTTCATATTCAGTGAAATATACAAACATATTCCTACACTTACCCACCCTACTCAACATCCGACAGACATTAACCCACACTGTACCGGCGACGTCTTTTAACAATTATTCTACCTATATCTAAACGATTTTGTGAAGTTTAAGGAGGATATAATTATGGTAGTAAAAAAGATTAAGTGAGATAGTTCGAAGCCTGTTAATTACTGGAGGCTCTTTTTAAATTGAATACAATCGTCTAATAGAAGCCAGAATCAAGTTAGAAAGACGTCGCTGGTTCAGGAGGGGTTAATACAGCACAGAGCAAGCCAAACGTAATGACAACTGGGACATGACTTATTAGCGCGACCGTACAATAGGATAGCAACCTTAGTTCTCCTTGAAAGAACCAGGTGATAGTCGCGTGGTAGGAGAAACATGCATCTCTCACCAGGGGGTTGAGGTACGGTCGCGCTAATAAGTCATGTCCCAGCTGTCATTATGTTTGGCTTTCTCTGTGCTGTATTAATGTCTGTCAGATGTTAAATAGGGTGGGTATGTGTAAGAACATGTTTGTATAATTCACTCGATGTAAAGAAATGAAGCTTTGATATTGCTGATCCCAATTATTGATCAAAATATACTTGGTGCTGAGTCATCACTTATTAGCGCGATTGTACACTCGGATGCCATAGGGTGGTATCCTCTCTCGCACGCGCACACACACACACACACTCACACACACACACACATATATACACACACACACACTACAAAACCGACATAATTATTAGCTCTCTCTCTCTCTCTATCTATCTATCTAATTGTCTAGCTATCACAAACACACGCACACAAACACACACATACATACACACGCACACACACACACACACGCACGCACACACACACACTTTGCACACTGTACACACTATACATAACTGACACAGTTATTAACTCTCTATCTATATATCTATATAATTATCTAGCTATCACACACACTTACACATACACTGTACAAAACTGACACAATTATTAACTCTCGCTCTATCTACATAACTATCTAATTATCTGGCTATCACACATACTTACACACACGCTCGCACACACACACACACTACAAAACGGACACAATTATTAACTCTATCTATCTATCTAATTAACACACACACACGCACACACACACACTAGTAGGCACCCACCTTGCAATGTTGTTAGCGTTTAGGGAAATCCCCACCTCGACCAGCCGGTTGCAGAAGGAGAGAATTGAAGCAGCAAGGAGGATGCGAATCAGGGGTTTCGAAGCCAGACACTGCTTCAATTCTTCCAGCAGTCCCATTTGAGGTGCTGAATGGGTTTGTGGGCTTGAGTTCTTCGTCACATGGCTTGAATTCTCTGTCTGATGGCATGCATTTTCTGGCTCAATGGTTGAATTCTTCGTCTCATGGGTTGAATTCTCTGTTTGATAGGTTGAATTCCGTATCTGATGACTTGAACTCTCTATCCTAGGACTTGTATAGTCTATCCGAGGGTTTGAACTTCCTCTCCGAAGGGGTGAGCTCTCTATATGAAATGTTCCACTCTCCTTTTGAGGCTTCAACTTTTCTGTTCCAATTGTTGGATTTCCTTGATTGACTGATTCTCCTGATCGCTGTTGATGTTATAGTAATGAAAATATACTTAGAAAAGTAGACAGAATTATTATGAACACCATGTGACTTGATAACGCTATGTGCTAACGTTGTCAATAAAGTGCTCCTCCTCACATGGAGTTTATATTCAGGATGTCATAGGGAATAAACGTACCGGGTAAAAAAGACAAGATATATATTAGAAGAGTTAATGTTAAATGTATATCTGAATATCTTCGCATATATATATATATATATATATATATATATATATATATATATAAATATACAGTATAATTATATATATACCGGTACATGCAGTATATATATATATATATATATATATATATATATGTGTATATATATCAAATACATGTGAGCTACTAAATGTTTTAAACTCCCAGCCGGACTTGAACCACAGACAGACTGGAGGAGTGTCCATGCTTTAATTCACACTATGGTGTAGCGGATAAAAAATGGACGTTTGTCTGGACTGTCGGTAGTTCTAGTCCGGCTTGGAGTATTAAAAGAGAAAAAAAAAATATATATATATATACAGTATATGCGATATCGGCTGGTTGCATGGAAAGCACAGTCTACATAGGAACAGTAGGGCCAGGGTTATGAAAAACATCTTGGGAAGTGTTTTTATTCAGTACTACGTTTCGGACTCTCTGTGTCCATCATCAGGTCTATAAACAGAAATGAATACAATATTTACAAACATGTAGGCAATAATATAATGAAGGGCAAAATTCCGAGTTCAATAGACTTCACAGACAAAAAAGGGGAACAGCTACCAAATGAAATACTGTATCAAAGGAGCAAGTAAAGCAATTTATAAATGTACTAAACAAACAAAAGTCACCGAAGTTGCAAGGACTTAAATGGTTTACAATAGAACGGTCAAGAGGGACAGGACTAGTAATTAATCAAAATATAAACAATCTAAGGGAGTTCACTATAATTTCAACCCAAAACATTAATTCAATAAGGCCACCGACTTAAAACTAAAGTAATAACCGATTTATGAAGCCTTACAGCTATCACACGTGTATTGATAAATGACAGAAGAGGCAAGGTCCCCAGGAAGCTTTGTTTCCTTCCATGATTTCAGTTAGTACTGCTTCTAGAAATATTGTTTATTTCCCCATCATATTTACTGGCTCAAAAAGTGTCACACTACGAAAAAGGCTCACTTTTCTCCTTCGTGAATTTTATCCTCAAATTAATATCAGAATTATTTTCAAATCCAGCTGTTCAAAAAGTATTTGTTTTGGATATGTAGATAGAATTCCTGGGGACCTTGCTTCTTCTGTCATTTATCAATACACGTGTGATAGCTGTAAGGCTTCATATATCGGTAAGACGAAGAGACATTTGAGAACCACGATTTTGTAACATCTAGGTAAATCAGTGAGAACTAGTTTTCTACTGTCAATGCCGGTTCACTCGGCGATTCGAGACCATGCTTTCAGCCATGACCACCCTATAAATAAGAATACATTTTCAGTCTTAGACAGTAGCGGTAGCGATGCGGACCTACTCATTCTGGAAATCCTTCACCAAGCAGTGGTACGTCCTCGTATAGGTGGTAATGAAACCTCTGTCCCACTTCTTTGCTTTTAAGATTGTCTTGTGTTGAGGGTACTATTACTTTAGTTTTAAGTCGGTGGCCTTATTGAATTAATGTTTTGGGTTGAAATTATAGTGAACTCCCTTAGATTGTTTATATTTTGATTAATTACTAGTCCTGTCCTTCTTGACCGTTCTATTGTAAACCATTTAAGTCCTTGCAACTTCGGTGACTTTTGTTTGTTTAGTACATTTATAAATTGCTTTATTTGCTCCTTTGATACAGTATTTCATTTGGTAGCTTTTCCCCTTTTTTGTCTGTGAAGTCTATTGAACTCGGAATTTTGCCCTTCATTATATTATTGCCTACATGTTTGTAAATATTGTATTCATTTCTGTTTATAGACCTGATGATGGACGCAGAGAGTCCGAAACGTAGTACTGAATAAAACACTTCCCAAGATGTTTTTCATAACCCTGGTCCTACTGTTCCTATATATATATATATATATATATATATATATATATATATATATATATTGTTATATAGTTTACATATAAATACATATGTTGTTAGTAATTAATGTGTATTTAATATGATGTTCTTCAAAAGATATAGGTATTATTTTGGATTCAGTGGAGCTTTGGTATGTTATTGTTTTAATGCTTCATAGACTTGCAGCATATTCCCCGAAATGTGTTCTGTATTACATCCAGTATGCTATTTTCAGCAAAATTAAAACAAAAAAAACATCAGTTATCATATTCCACTATTGAAAAAGAAGGTTTGACAGTAATTATGGCATTAGAGACAGTTGAGGTTTACCTAAGCTCAGCAATGCATACTGTTAAAGTATATAGTGATCATAATCCTCTTGTGTTTATATAGAGAAAATGCGGAATAAAAACCAACGACTTATGAGGTGGTCCCTGGCTTTGCAACCTTTTGATCTTGAATTGGGTCATATACCTGGTAGGAAGAATGTTATTGCTGATGCCCTCTCGCGATGTTAAGTCACTGGGTTGTGTGTACTGTATGTATGAATTTACTTTCCTTACATGAACATATATATTGAAGGTATCCAGTATAACACTTTATGTTTCCGGCTATAAAGCGATTTTTAATGGGGGAGGTGTTATATACGTTACATATAAATAATGATATTGTTAGTAATTAATGTGTATTTAATATGATGTTCTTTAAAAGATATAGGGTATGATTTTCGATTCAGTGGAGGTTTGGTATGTTATTGTTTCAATGCTTCATAGATTTGCAGCATATTCCCTATAAATGTGTGCTGTATGTCAAACAAGTAAAACTTAATGTTTTCTTGACTCAGTATTATGGTTCATTTCTTTTAAGTTTCATCTATTTCAAAATTGTTTAGTGAACCAATTAATATGGTGAGCGGAGGGACGGAGTTAGTAGCAGTTGGTCAGTCAAAGGAAACACTTCCTCCCGCTCCATTGTATTTTAAGTCTAATTGTGGTTTGTAGTGACTTGTGTTTTAGTTCATGTTTAACCAGTCGTGTCCTTGTATTTCTTTAGTTATGTTTATAATTTAGGAATAGACAATTCTTCATGTGTTTATCTATCACATTCAAATGTGTTCTGTGTATCGTAGTGCTTTAAATTATTTATTAACATATTAACTAAAGGACAGCTTTGGTTATAGGAAGCACGATCGTAACAATATATATATATATATTTATATACAAACCTTCATCAATTGTTGGATATATGAGTCTAGAGTGGTGGAAGGAGGTGCTCTGTTGTGGCGGGCTGCCCGAGTAAGGAGCTTAGCAGCCTGTTCCCACCTCCCCCTGTGAACCAACCATCGCGGACTCTCGTTAATGAACCTGCAGGAAAAATATACCAGCCGTTTTATTTATTATTATGTTTTTATTTTTGTTTATATTAGGAGATTTTAAGTACTTTTTTTTAATTATGATTAAAGTAGAAAAGCCCTCCACCAATCACCGCGCTCCCTTCTACTTGCTCGCCTCGCCAGCTGATTTTGACAGTTCCAAACGTCAACACTACACACCTTCCCAGCCAGCCAACTAGGGACTAACAGGAGCTCTAGGGTTCCAAAGTACAACCTATCGTGGATCGACGTAATATTCAATCCGTGTCTTGAGCTCATCTCGGCCCGAAGAGAGAAACAGTTATTAGAGTAGTTAGGAAGTTTGTTAAATCAAGTATACGAACTTCTAAATGACTGTCGATTTACCCCCACTTAAGTAGTATAGTCGAGAAAAGAAAAGAAGTACTACAATGATTATTAGTTTTTTATACATATTAAGCTGTTCAACTTTTTGTTTACCATTTGCTCACAGGATGAGGAAGAAGAGGATACCAAAGGGAATGGATGAAAAGTATAGGAGGTTTCAGCAAACCAAACACTTAGTAATATACATAGACAAAGCCAAAATATTATACTCACAGAACGAGTAGGAAGAGGATACCAGAGGGAATGGATGAAAAGTAAAGGGAGTTGAATCAATTTACTTAATGAAACTATTATAGCCAAAGCCAAGAACTCCATAATACTCACAGGACGAGGAAGAAGAGGATACCAGAGGGAATGGATGAACAGTAGTAGAGGTATTGACAATCCAGTTATATATATACACATAGCCAAAGCCATGCACTGCATGCTCATAGGACAAGGAAGAAGAGGATACCAGAGGGCATGGATGAACAGTAGTAGAGGTATTGACAATCCAGTTATATATATATATACACATAACCAAAGCCATGCACTGCATGCTCATAGGACAAGGAAGAAGAGGATACCAGAGGGCATGGATGAACAGTAGTAGAGGTATTGACAATCCAGTTATATATATACACATAGCCAAAGCCATGCACTGCATGCTCATAGGACAAGGAAGAAGAGGATACCAGAGGGCATGGATGAACAGTAGTAGAGGTATTGACAATCCAGTTATATATATGTACACATAGCCAAAGCCATGCACTGCATGCTCATAGGACAAGGAAGAAGAGGATACCAGAGGGAATGAATACAAATTAGTGGAGATGAATCAATATATTTAAGGTGTTAGTTTTTTTGTTTTTCTTTGTTCTATTATTCCATTTATTCCATTATTTCTTAGTTTCCTCGCTAGACATATATCAAGCTTAGACAAAGAACCCCTAGACCCCTCTTCAAGATAAATGTGTACATTTTTCGGTAGAAAAATGTTCCAACTGAAGGCCGGTTCCTCTTAAAATTTCAGGCTCGCTATCGCTCGCCATGAAAAAATTGACACCTAAATGGCATGAAAGATCTTAAAATTAACAACAAAATGCGGCGAAAACTGTAAAAATTGCCAAACTAATGGGCAAAATGTCTTTTATTCTCAAAACAAATAGGGTTTAACACAGGGATGAAAGGGGTCCAGAAAAAACAACCAAAGCCCAGAACTTCATACTCACAGGACGAGGAAGAAGAGGATACCAGAGGGAATGGATGAAATGTAGTGGAAGTGTGGACAATCCAGTTACTGATATACACATAGCCAAAGCCCAGAACTTTATTTTCACAAGACGAGGAAAAAGAGGATACCAGAGGGAATGCTTATAAAATAGACGAGGTATCGCCAATCCATTTACCGGTACTTAGCCAAAGCCCAGAACTGTATACTCACAGGACGAGGAAAAAGAGGATACCAGAGGGAATGGTTGAAAAGTAGACAAGGTATCGCCAATCCCTGACCCAGTAGCTGAGGCTGGGCAAGCAGCACATGGACATACAGTAACCCATGGATGTGCTCATCGTCACGAACACACGGCCTTTAGGGGGACAACTCTCCATCACTAGAAATAAAAACAACATCACATCACAATTGACTGGGGCATATGTTTAGTAGGAGAGTTTAAAAAAATTTCATCAGTGTGTCAAAAATGTTCAATAGATTTGTAATTGATATAGGCTGGAGATTTTTTCTTTTTTTTGCCAGACGCCGTTATTCCAGAGAAAAACATTAATGAACATTAGGCATTTGTCACGAATCGCTAGGTCAAGTTGCCCAGGCTTGACATCCACCAATAACATTTTGACAGTGCAGGCTCGATCCGCCGACCCTTTGATCAGCAGCCGACGCTCTACTGACTACGTTGGAGACTTACCAAGTGTAAAGATAGGAAGCAACATCAAGAAGTCGACTATGCCCATGGCCACCCTCATAGCCAGCACCACGGGGTACCAAGGGGACGCGGCCATGATGAGGCAGGCGGGGAACCCCAACATGGCTCCTAAACGGATGGTGCTGCGACGACCGAGGCTGGAAAGTGGAGAGTGATAGATAGATAGAGAGAATATATCCATTTGGCCCCATTCATCCTATTGTTATTTTATGACATATTTAATCCAATTAGTCTGACAAGTGCTTAACAATTAGTCATTTGTTTTAATTTGTAAATTTTTCTGTAGAAAAATATCTCCGGCGTAGCCGGATTCTTCTAAAATGGCAGGATCGCTATCGCTCGCCTGGACATTTCTCTACCGAAAAATGTAAAAATTAATCCAGTAGGCTGAATGGATCAAAGTCTGTAGTTAATATAGATAGAGAGAGAAAGGGCAGGGGAGGGCAGCTGTGGGAGAGAGGAATATCAAGTATGGGGGGGATGCAGCTATGAGGAGGCAAACGGTTGGTGCTGCGACGACCCAGGATGAATTTACAATATAATGTAATAATAATGTAAGTTTCTGATAAAAAGTATGATGAATTTTGTTTTATTTACATATAATGTACTGCTACCATATTTTAGCTGGTAATTATGTTTAATGCTTATGTGTAAAACTCCATATTTCTTATGGAACGAAACTCGCAGGTAGTCAATTTAGTGAGTGTTCAGAAGGTATCACTTCTCAGCCGACACACATAATGTCCACAGTAATCCCAACATACGTCGGCTCTCAGCCGACGCAGCTTAAACTGCACATAATTGCTTGAAACCGCTCTGGTTGTGCTAATATTAGCAAAGGCCTTGCTAAACTCATTGGAAACACTGCGTGGGAGGCATTGGAGCTTTGTGTCCTTTTCTCCTCGCCCTGAGTCCAGTTGCCGGCTGCCTGCCGAGAGTGACAGACGTGTGGCACAGTGCTGTCTGACACCATGACTGGGATTGGGGGAACACATGCTAACTAAAATAGCTGGGAGGCCCCGGGTTAAATATCTTGAATGTGCGATGTCTTTCTTAATCTGAATAATATCGCCTTATGTTTATGTCTCTCTTGTGCAAATCCATTCTTAACTCTTTCAGAACGGATGGTGGTTTTCTTCTGTTATGGCAGGACTGATGGAAGTTAGGTTAATTGAAGTAGCTTTTAACCCCTTGATTCCTATACGTCCTTCCTAAGCTGCACACAATAGTATTATGCTATCCAGATAATGTTGAAGCGTTACCTGTCACTGAGATGCCCGCCTATGAGTGTTCCCAAGCCGTTCCCCAGGTCAAAGAGAGCGGGGAACAGTGGCCGTAGACTCTCACGTTCACACAACAAATGCCACTGGAAGAGAGTGCGTACTGTATACATGTATGAGTTATCATTTTGTGGGTGGCCTACTTGCTCGGACAACTATATACTAAGTTAACGGTATTTGATCTGACGTCTTGTAGGTTAGCATTATATTTTGTTTAAATATTATTGATAAACTTCCTTGTTATGTAGTTTTTGACCAATATAGTTTAGTTTATCCTTTAAGGCCTTAGATGATTAGGTCTAGTGACTCACCCTTACTCTCCCAGGTTAAGTTTAGGTGCCAGATACCTTTGTTGACTGTAATTTGTATATATTTGTGCATAATAACGCGATACTACATATATGTCGTGAGTGTGTGTGGGGGGGGGGGGGGGGCCTGTATTTAGGGTATATTTTATTTTACAAGTCTAAAACTTTGCCACATTACTCCTACAGTGTTCCCATCACATCTGCAATAAACATCTCAATTTCAGATTTTCCAATCCACACCAGTTTGGGCCATGGCGGACGCGCCCATGGGAGGGTGATTAACTTTTTGGTCTATTTTTTCATTTATTTATTATTTTTATAGTTTGCCCCCCAGAACTCCACCAAACTTTAAAAATAAATCCCAGGATCCCCCTTCAAAATATATTTCAACATTTTTCGATAGAAAAATGTACTGGCCGAAGGCTGGTTTCTCCTATATTACAGGCTCGCTATCGCTCACCAGGAAACAAATTTACACGTAAATGACACAAAAATCTTAATATTGACAAAGAAAAGGAGTCAAAAGGTCTTAAAATCCCCAAACAAATGGGCTGAACATCTTAAAATCTAGAAACCAACTGGGTTAAACATGAGGAGGAATGGGGCCAGAAAAAACAGCTTATCTCCCCTAAAGGGGCACAGGGCCCTGGGTGGAGCTTCAGTATGCCTGGCGTTTCTGCACTCTCCTCAACCCCTCGCCTGGGAGCGGCTTCGGTCACCTAGGCATTCTTTAGTGGTAAAGCTGGGCGGGTTCTGTAGGGGCGCTCGGGTATGGCCTCGGCCTTGCTCGGAACCTTGGGGCTGCTCGGCCAGACAGCCTGACGATCAATAACAACAACATCAACAACTATTGATGTCGACTGCACCTGGTATATTAATGTACCTGAGAATTCACAGTAGAAAATTAATGAAGTGATATATTGCAGTGAGGTAGAGGAGAGGAGAGTGGTCCATCTCCAGTACTGTTCACCCCTTATATCGACTCCTATAGACACTTGTAATAGTAAACACTCCTTAGAACTATATATTTTGACTGTACATGATATATAGTACCTGAGAAGTGACGGTAGCCGTGAAGAGTGATCCGTTGTAGTGAGGTATAAGACAGGAGGGGTGGTTCAGTATCTCTTGTATTTGTTCACTCTACAGTCTCTTCTAGGCATTGATTATCGTACACACCCCCAAATAACTATTGAACTTCACTATACATGATATATAATACCTCAGAAGTGACGGTAGAAGTGAAGAGTGTTGTATTGTAGTGAGGTATAGGACAGGAAGGTGGTCCACCTCCAGTACTGTTCACCCCTTCTAACGGCCCCTCCAGACACTGGTTATCATACACACTGTAGGGGGGAGCAGAGAGTACAGTTGGTCACAGGAATTTGCACCTTCTCCGTGATTTTATGTAGGGATGTGTAAATATTGGAGAGTCGAGGGACTTGAAAGTTTATTAAAATCCCAGTGCATACCACCTCCTTTACGTAGGGCACGTGGTACCCGTCTTGCAACTCAATCCCACCCCTACTCTGTGCAACTCTCCAACCCAAGAGTGAAACATTACTCTCAAACTTTCTTCTACTCAACAGCTGAGCTCTGGAACTCTCTCCCAGAATCAGTCTTTCCCTCTTCCTATGACTTAAATTGCTTCAAACTCTGTGTGTCCAGGCATTTTGGCTCGAACGTCCCTTGATTTTGGCCCTGTCACTCTTTCAACTATGGGGGAGGCACTCGCTATAGGCAGTTATGCCTTTTGCATCCCTCAATCACATAGAAAAAAAAAAAATAAAAAATATATAAATAATTAGGGTGGGGTAACCTGTAATATTTCTCCTAGCCTTAGCCCTAAATATCGCCTGTTGATTTAGTGTTCTAGATATATATTTATATTTTTAATTAATAACTACCACCCTCCCTCCGTCCCCACCCTAATTATATATATTTGTGTGTTTTTAATACAATTAAGTCCCTCGACTGGCCCATATTCTAATATATGTTTTGTGTGTCGAAATGTAAATAGTGTGGTTGACTTGCAAGAATAGATTGGTCTGAAGTCAATGAGTTATATAGAACACAAAATATAGATATTATTATAGAAGAACCAGATAATGATAATGAACATAACATACTGCTTAAACTAATTATTATTTGATCATGGTAGCTAGCTAGTGAAAAAGCAAATTAACTCCTAATTCTATCCTACTAAATTTTCCTTCCATGCTTATAATCACTGAATGGATCCAAACTTATGTGGCCAACTGTACAATATTAGCCTGTAGGCTAGATAGGCTAGGTAACTGCTTGATTTGATACTGGTTGGTTTGACACGGGTTGATTTGACACTGATTGATTTGACACTGATTGATTTGACACTGGTTAATTTGAAACCGGTTGATTTGAAACTGGTTGATTTGACACATGTTGATTTGACACTGGTTGATTTAACACAGGTTGATTTGACACAGGTTGATTTGATACTGGTTGATTTGACACTGGTTGATTTGACACCGGTTGATGTGACACTGGTTGATTTGATACAGGTTGATTTGACACTGGTTAATTTGTCACTGGTTGATTTGACACTGGTTGATTTGATACTGGTTATTTGACACTGGCCGATTGGAAACTGGTTGATTTGACACTGGTTGATTTGACACTGGTTGATTTGTCACTGGTTGATTTGAAACTGGTCGATTTGAAACTGGTTGATTGACACTGGTTGATTTGACACTGGTTGATTTGTCACTGGTTGATTTGAGACTAGCTGATTTGATACAGGTTGATTTGAAACTGGTAGATTTGACACAGGTTGATTTGACACTGATTGATTTGACACTGGTTGATTTGACACTGGTTGATTTGACACTGGTTGATTTGACACTGGTTGATTTGTCACTGGTTGATTTGACACTGGTTGATTTGAAGCTGGTTGATTGACACTGGTCGATTTGAAACTGGTTGATTGGCACTGGTTGATTTGACACTGGTTGATTTGTCACTGGTTGATTTGACACTGGTCAATTTTTTTTTTTATTTTTTTTTTCTATGTGAATGAGGGAGGCAAAAAAGGCATAACTGGCTGCAACGAGTGCCTCCCCCAGATTTCCAAGAGTGACAGGGCCGAAATCAAGGGACGGTCGACCTAAAATGCCTGGACACACAGAGTTCGAAGAAAATTAAGTCATAGGAAGAGGGAAAGACTGATTCTGGGAGAGAGTTCCAGAGCTCAGCAGTTGAATAGAAGAAAGTCTGAGAATAGCATTTCACTCTTGGGTTGGAGAGTTGCACAGAGTTGGGGTGGGATTGTGTTGCAAAGCGTGTACTACGTACCCTATGTAGAGGAGGTGGTATACGCTGGGAAAGCTCCGAGGAACGCTGAATATTGTAGTAGCGATAGAATAGTGAGAGAGATGCAACATTGCGGCGAAGAGAGAGAGATTGGAGAGAGTTGGTGAGTGGACGGGAGTTAATGATACGAAAAGCTTTCCTTTCTACTTTATCTAGGAGTGCGGTGTGAGAGGATCCTCCTCACACATGTGAACAATACTCAATACAAGGATGCACTGTGCCCCTGTACAGAGCAGGAAGCTGCGCAGGGATAAAGAACCCCTTGAGGCGGTTGAGCACACCCAGCTTCTGGGAGCCTGTATTAGCGAGACTGGTAATATGGTCTTTCCAAGTGAGAGCAGAAGAAAAAGAGACACCAAGAACATTGAGGTAAGATGAAGGGTTGATTTTGTATTTTTGAAGAATAAGGGATAGTCCTCTGGAGGTTCCTGATGGGTAGTAAGATGGATAAATTGAGTTTTGGAAGCATTAAATGCAACAAGGTTTTCTCTACCCCAATTGGAAATAGTAGCTAGATCAGAAGATAAGCATTTTATGGCTTCATACGTTTACTTTTGACGGATTGCTGGCTGGGGCGTTCTGGAAAACTAATTGAGTGGTGTAAAGTAGAGTCGTCTACGTATGAATGGATGGGACTGGATGTACAGTTGAGAAGATCATTTATGAAAATTAGAAAGAGAATAGGAGATGGGACAGAACACTGAGGAACACCGGAGTTGAAAGGATGAGGAAATGAGCGATGGCCGTCCACAACCGCAGCTATGGAACGGCCGGAAAGGAAATTAGAGACAAAGGCACAGATGGAGGGACAGAAACCGAAAGAGGGCAGTTTGGAAATTAAAGATTTGTGCCTGACTCTATCGAAGGCCTTCGATATGTCTAGTGCAACAGAAAAAGTCTCACCGAAGTCCCGAAGTTGGGCTGAGAACACTGATTGAAATGGTATACTGGTTGAGTTATGTCTACCTACCTACTGGTGATACGGGGAGGCTTGTTTTCTTTTTTGGACCGCATTCTCCCTCATGTTTAACTCCATTATTTTAGCGATTTCAAGACTTTGGGTCCCTTTTAGATAACGATTATTTCTTAGCAAGCGACAGCGAGCCTGTAATTTAGGAGGAGCCGGGATATTTTTCTACCGATTTGTGTTTTCCAAGGGGCGTTTTGGGGGTAGTTTTTAAAGCTTGATGGAGGTCTTGGGGGAAACTAAAATAATAATAAATACATAAACCGTACCCACTTGACTTATGTACTTACCTGATGTAAAGGTGTGTGGAGGAGGTGGTGTTGTTGGTGGTGGTGGTTTTGGAGGTGTTGGTGGTGGAGGAGGTGTTGGTGGAGGAGGTGTATGTGGTGGTAGTGTTGATGGTGTTGTCGGTGGTACAATAGAAGAGTAGAAGGGCTGTGAAGGGTATTAAGAGTTGTACTTACCTGAAGTTAAGGTGTGTGCTGGAGGAGGTATTGTTGATGGTGGTGCTGTTGTTGGAGGTGGTACAATGGAAGGGTAGAGGGGCAGTAAAGAGCGGGGCACCCAGTAGATGAAAGCCTCCTACGAGCTGCACTATGATAGGAAAACATCAATAATGCACGTACACATATCCATACTTCAAATATTTGCGTAAACCTATGTACGTTAATCGGCTTTTGTCACTTTTCTTCAATATACGTTGTACATTAGACAAATTTAAATATTGGCCCATACGAGGCATATCTATAATATATATATATATATATATATATATATATATATATATATATATATATATATATATATATACTGTATATACAGTATATATATATATATATATATATATGTATGCATTTTCTTTTATTTTTGTTTGCTAGACGCCGTAATTCCCGTGAAGGGGTGGCCATGAACATTAGGCGTTTGTCACGAATTGCTATTAATAAAAATTATAATAATAATAATAATAATAATAATAATAAGATAATTTACTTACCAAATACTGCCCCCAGTACAAGCGGGAGTTGCCATAAGCCGAACCCCACTGCCGATAGGACCGCCTCCAGTCCATCCTGTTCCTCATTGGTGTTGGTAGGGCGGTTGGTGGTTGCTTTTCTTTCAAAGGATGGGGGGTCTCTCTCGCTCACCTCATCTAGATTAACTGAGTCTCTCTGATTCATAGATATATAGTCCTTTCTTGAACCCATTTTATTGTTTTTATTTATATATCTATTTTTATATATATTTTTGTTTGTGTTATTGTTTTATTTTTTACTGATGGATGTCTTTTGGTAGGTTTCACTGTTTTTGTTTGTGTTCTGTTTCTTTTTCCGTTGCTTGCGTATATAATCCCTGTTTCTGTTTTTTGTTTCATTTATTGGTTCCTTTTGTTTCAATGTATGTATATGTTTCTTTTAGTTGTTCCACCTTTTTCAGTTTCTGTTTCTGTTTGTTTCTTTTAGTTGTTCCCTCTGTTTCTGTATCTTTTTTTATTTCTTTTATTTGTTCCTCTTATTTCTGTGCCTTTTTTTTTTTTTTTTGCCTCACATATGTTTGACCTTAAGATTTTAGTTTCTCTCGCAACACTTCTTTCTCACAATAGACACATCATCTTTGTTTTAATCGTCTATAATTTATGAGGGGATGGGCATATTTATTTGATCATTTATGTATCTTTTGTATTATTTTTTTAGTTTTTAGTTTAGTTGGCCAGAAAAATGAACCTACTCCCATTAAGGCTGAAATTGTGTGTTATACTTTTATTATTTTATTATCGGGATGTAGTCAGTAAATATTTGAGCTTAATTTTATCTGAAAGTCAGTTGATGGTGAACTAGTTATACTGACTCTCCCCCGTTATGTTATAATTACACATTACTCGTTGTAACAGCTGCCACTAGCCCTTTGAATACCAGGGACGTGTGTTATAGTTTGTTCTAGCTAAAGTTATACAATATTATGCAGCTTGGGGAGGATCTGGGGTAGTTAAAAAGGTTGGCTGAGATAGTTTGAAGCCATGTTATTGCTACAGGTCCTTCCTAAGCTGATTAAAATCGTCTAACAATTGCCAGAATATGATAAAAAGGACGCCCCTGGTACTGAATGGGCTAGATGGAGAACCACGGTATAATAATGATTTGCCTTTTAATTAACCCCTTCAGCACGATGATACCTTTTTATCTTATATTATGGCAAAAGTTAGACGATTTTTTGCTGTTTGAAAAGGACCTATGTTATTCAGAGGGTTTATGGAGGTTGTATTTACCTCTGTGTTTTAGAGGTAGATTATAAGCTAAAGAAAATCGTCTAATGTTAACCAGAATAAGATGAACATTACGTCATCGTGCTGAAGGGGTTAAGTTATTATTACCTATTTATTGTAATAAGACAGCTGCCACTAGATAGAGAACCATGGTACACTATAATGATCGGTTTATCTATCTATCTATCTATCTATCTATTTACTCAGGCCCAATCCCCTCTGTTCCTATTTGATTTATTTATTTTTTAGAGGGAGGTTTTTAGTTTGGTCCCTAGACCTCCATCAAGCTTATAGTCCCCCCCCCCCCCCCCCTAGACCCCCTTTCAAGATAAATTAGTACATTTTTCGGTAGAAAACTATCCTGGTTGAAGGCCGGATCCTCCGAAATTATAGGCTCGCTATCGCTTGCCAGGAACAAATAGACACCTAAATGGCACGAAAGGTCTCGAAATTGACAGAAATGGGGCTAAAGTTTTAAAAAATTACCAAACTAATGGGGCAAGTGTCACACAAGCGAACATTCCGGCAATTTTCGACGAGCAAGTTTTGTCTTGTACATAATCGAGTCTCTTTCTCATCGGAATAGGAAATTAGATCGAAAGTAGATAATGTTAGGTAGATGAATTATCTAATGTATTAATTTTACTACCAACAACAGATACCACCCAATGAAATTTATGAAATTAATGAAAGCATGTGATCCTACCGGGATTCGAACCTGGGTTACCACATACAGATGTTAAACACTCTAACCTTTACACCATCAAGACAGTTATACTGTAGGTGCAACACATGGTCACGATTCATATCCATTTATCGAATACTGGATATTAATCTAGTCATGTACTGCACCCAACTGCACCATTAATAAATATCCTAATGATCAAGGGGGTAGTACTCATTTTAGTATGGACCCCTTCTCCCTCATGTTTACCATATTAGTTTGGACATTTTAAGATGTTCGTTTCGTTAATTTGGCGATTTTGAGACCTTTCGCCTCAATTTGTTGTCAATATTTAGACCTCTCGTGCCATTTAGGTGTGGATTTTTCCTTGGCAAGCGATAGCGAGGCTGTAGTTATAAACGAAATTCGGCCGATAATTTTGTCTACCAACAATATACACATTTATCTTTAAAGGGGGTATATGGAGTGTTTATTTAAGCTTGATGAAGGTCTGGCGAGGAAACTCGAAAATAAATAAATTAATACATATATAGACTAAAACAACAAGTACTACCCGCTTAAGCGAAAGGAAGGAATATTTTATGGGCGCAGATAACTTACGACCAACCTCGCTAAGATATTCCTGAACCTATTGATAATCTAATTTATTTATTTAACTCCCAACACCAGACATCACCCAATGAAATTAATGAAACCATGTGATCCTACCAGGATTCGAACCTGGGTTACCACATACAGATCTTAAACACTCTAACCATTACACCATCAAAACAGCTGGAAATACAGCACATGGTCACGATTCATATATATATATATATTTATTTATTTATTTATTCATATGTATTTTGAATCTTGTATTTTGTTATAATTACACGTTTAATTACAGCACATGGTCACGATTTATATATAATGTAAATATTTATTTATTTCTATCTATCTATATACTCAGGGCTAATCCCCACTTTTCATTTTGTTTTAATCTTATATATTTTTATAATTACACGTTTATGATTGTCGACATCTGGCACTATATAGCTCTCGTGGCAATTATTCTCCTGCATCGGATAGTTAACTGTATATAATTATCTCGTTTGTATTCTTAACCCGTTCAGTACCAGGGACCTCCTTTTCATCATATGCTGGCAACTATAAGACGACTTTCTTCAGCTTAGGAAGGACCTCTACCTATAATAAGGCTTCAAACTATCTCAACCAACCCATTTAACTACCACAGATCTTTCCTAAGCTGCACAATATCGTCTAAATGTAGCTAGAATAAAATATTAAACACGTTGATAGTACTCAAAGGGTTAATGGGATAGGGTTTATTTGTTTGTTTATTTATTTACGTATTTATTCGGTTGAATAATGTCCTGACCGATGGCTGGTTCCTCCAAAAGTACAAGCTCGCCCTCTCACGCCAGGAAAAAATCGACACCTAAATGGCACGAAAGGTGTTATAATTGACAAAGAAATGAGGCGAAAGGTATTGAAGTGGCCAAACTAATGGGTTGAACGTCTTAATGGGGCTAAACCTGAGGGAGAAGGGCGTCAAGAAAGAAACATATACAGGTACCCTCCCCCAAACATTTCATTCCCTTTGCAGCGCCTAATTCCGAACGAATATTGTGGGAATAAGTGTAATTTATGGGGTGGCCTTCGAACGGATTATTTATCTGCCAAAAAATGCACAAATTAATCTTGGGGGTATTTTGTTAAAGCTTGATGGAGGTTTAGGGAGGAAACTAAAAGGATATCAATCATGTATATATAAATATTTATCGGAGTATTTTGTTAAAGCTCGATGGATGTCTATGGAGGAAAAAAAACCTATATCAATAATATATATATATATATATATATATATATATATATATATATATATATATATATATATATATATATATATATATATATATATATATACGGAGTATTTTGTTCAAGCTTGGTGGAGGTCTAGGGAGGAAACTAAAACGATACAAAAATACATAAATAAATAAATAAATAGATATTGGAATATTTTGTTAAAGATTGATGGAGGTCTAGGGAGGGAAATACAACGATATAAAGAATAGATTAACATATAGATATATAAATATATAATCTAACTAACAAATATATACCTACCCTTTCTATTGTCTTGATTTCAGGTGTGCTTCGATTGATTGGGACACCTGCGAGAGGATAAGTTCAGGTATAATATGGTGGTGTAATGGTTTAGATGTTTATGTTCTGGGTGTGGTGTCCCGAGTTCGAATCCCGGGAGGACCATATGCTTTCATTAATTTATTCAATTACATTTGGGTTTGTAATAGAGGATTAATGTTAAGAACAGGGTGTTCCTTAAAATATATAATCATGCACGGTACAAGAAACATATATAAGATTAACGGCAATAATGTTGGGGATTTACCTTTCTATCCTTGTATTGGAGGCGGTTAGTACCATCAATATACCTTTAAGTGGGGATGGGCCTACTTATTTGCTAATTTCTACATATTTATTTGCTCATTTTTATGTTATATGTTTTTAGTTTCGACCCTAGACCTCCATCAAGCTTAAATAAAAAAACAGCCCCAAGACAAAATTTGTAAAAATTTTCGATAGAAAAATGTCTCGGCCAAAGGCTGGTTCCTCTTAAATTACAGGCTCGCTATTGCTCGCCAGGACAAAATCTACACCTAAATCATGAAAATGTTTAATATTGACAAAAACATTTCACTAAAGGTCTTACAGTCGCTAAACTAATGGGGCGAACGTCTTACAATCTGAAACCTAATGGGGTTAAACACAAGGGAGAAGGGGGTCCAGAAATATGACCCATCTCCCTTGAAGTGTGTAGATTATTGTGGCTACAATATAATTCCTATTATACTAAAACAAATGTGTTAACCCATTCAGTACCAGGGACGTCTTTTTCATCATATTCTGGCGACTATTAGACAACTTTATTCAGCTTTGGAAGGACCTCTAGCAATAAATAAGGCTTCAAACTATTTCGACCAACCGTTTTAACTGCCACAGATCCTTCCTAAGCTGCACTATATTGTATAAATATAGCTCTAATAACATATAGCACACGTCGCTGGTACTTAAAGGGTTAAGGGAGCCCACCTCACTTGTTTTCTCTTTCTCTCCCTATATCTTTGGCTTGTATCCATTCGGCCCCATTCAGCCTACTGTTTTAAGACGTTTACCCCCATTCAGGTGTCAATATTTTCCTGGCGAGTGGGAGCGAGCCAGCATATATATATTTTGTTCTGACAGCAAGCTAAATTTGTACATTTTTCGATAGAAAAATTTCTCCGGCGAAGCCAGATTTCTCCATACAATGCAGGCTCGCTATCGCTCACCAGGAAGAAATCGACACCTGGATGGGGATAAATGTCTTAAAACAGTTGGATGAATGGGGCGGAATGGATACAAGCCAAGAGAAAGAGAAAAGGCGGCGGGTGCCCAACCCCGAAGGCGGCGGGTGCCCAACCCCGAAAAGGGTTGAAATAGGGGAGCTATCCCCCCGCCAAAGGCGGCTTTCTAGGGCCTTTCCTAGCTGATGCTGAGAGGATTGGGTTCTAGTCATGTGGTGATGGGCTGGTCTATCAGAGTGAGAACTGAGCAATCTCTGCCATACCCATAGCTTACTCTGACTGTTCCTTTTACTTATATATTTTCTAGATCTCAAGTGACGGCGTCTTTAACGTGGATTGACCTCCCAATCTACCAAGATTGGAAGCCAAAGCGTCACATTTTTCCCTTGCCCCTCAACTTTCTCTTCATAATTGCTGAGGGACACAGGGCCCTGGGTGGGGCTTTGGTTTCCCGGGCATTTCCGCACCCTCCTCAGCTCCCCGCCATGGAGTGGCTTCGGTCACCCAGGCTTTATTGTGGTCGGCGGGGAGGGTTCTGTGGGGGCGCTCGATTATGGCCTTGGCCTTGCTCAGGGCCTTGGGGCTGTTCGGCCAGGCAGCTTGGGGAACAACAACAACAACAACAACAAGAGAGAAAAGGATAGAAGATTTTTTTTTCTACCAATATAACTTACAATGAGTTGATAAATTTGTAAATTTTTTGGTAGAAATATTTACCTTTCTATCCTGTACGGGAGGGGTATATTACTACCGATATACCTTGCAATGAGTTGATAAATGTGTACATTTTTCGGTAGAAATATTTACTTGCTTGACGTAGAGGGATTATTATGGGGATTTACCTTTCTATCTAGTATGGGAGGGGTTTATTGCTACCGATATACCTTGCAATGAGTTGATACATTTGTACATTTTTCGGTAGAAATATTTGCTTGCTTGATGTACAGGTATTTTATGGGGATTCACCTTTCTATCCGGCTACCAATTTACCTTTTTATGAGTTGATAAATGTGTAAACATTTTGGGGGTAGAAATGTTTACTCGCTTGACGCACCCGCCCCCACGCACCGCCAGAAGGGAACTGGCTAATAACCCGCCCCACCTCAGTATTTACCTCCACCCCGCACCCCCACCCACACCCCAACCTGAGTTAAGGGGAGGCAGTTGGTTTTCGGGGACCTCCTTCTCCCTCATGTTTAGCCCCATTAGTTATGACATTTTAAGACAATCGCCCCATTAGTTTGGCGTTTTTCAGACCTTTTGTTTATTTATTTGCCAATATTAAGACCTTTCGTGCTATTTATATGTCGACTTTTTTTCCTGTCGAGCGATAGCGAGCCTGTATTGTAAGAGGAATCGGCCTTCGGCCGGGACATTTGTTCTACCGAAAAATGTAAACAAATTTATCGAAGGGGGGTCTTGGGGGTGTTTTTTTAAGCTTGATAGAGGTTTAAATAATTATAACCCACCTCCTTAAGGGTGGTCACCAACATTTTGTTTATCTTTCATTCCTTTTCTCTCTTTCCCTGGCTTGTATCCATTCGGACCCATTCAGCCAACTGTTTTAAGTCGTTTATCCCCATCCAGGTATCGATATCTTCCTGGCGAGCGATAGTGAGCAAGCATTGTATGGAGAAATTCGGCTTCGCCGGAGACATTTTTCTATTGAAATATGTACAAATTTGTATTTATTTCTATTTATCTATTTTTTAATTTATTTGTATTTGTTTTATTTTGTATTTTTTACTGATGGATGTCTGTTGGTAGGTTCCCTGTTTTTGTTTTTGTTATGTTTCTTTTTCCGTTGCTTGCGTATATAATCCCTGTTTCTGTTTATGTTTTTGTTTCTTTTCTTTGTTCCACTTGTTTCTATTTATTGTTATGTTTCTTTTAGTTGTTCCACCTTTTTCAGTTCCTTTTCTTTCATTTTTGTTGCTTCTTGTTTCTTTTAGTTGTTCCCTCTGTTTCTGTATCTTTTTCTGTTTCTTTCATTTGTTCCTCTTATTTCTGTGTCCTTTAATGTTTGTTTTTTGTTACGCTGGCCAGCTTGCCAGAATGCGCTCGTAACTCACTCGCTAGCGCTTGCCAGGGCAGTGAAATGCGCTACAATAATCGTAGAACGATGTTCTTTCTTTCATAGAGTTCATGTTGCCACAGACAGATCAGTGGTGATCTTTATTCTTGTCTGTGACACTTGGAAGTATTTTATATCAGTGATAGAATAAAAGATGCATTGTGTGAAGTTCTAAGGAGAGAGAGAGGCGAGAGCAGGGTGATAGTGTGTGCGTGTGTATGTACGTGCGCATTCCTTTCTTAGGCGGGGCCACCCGGTCGTGATTGGCCGGCGGGCCCTCCTCATGACGTACTCGTCTGTGATTGGAGGCCGCTGTCCTGGTAAGGAGGTGCGGGCTCCTACCCGCGTGTCTCCTTCAGAGTTTGGCGTAGCGTGCTTGGTCCTACATGTCCCTTGCAATCTGTCCCCCATATAACCCCCTATACTACTTTCTCTCTCTCTGAATTTTTTTTTTTTTCATACTTCCATCTTTATTCAATTACTTATCCCTTCTGGTTCTGCATACGACTTCCATAGTCGGCCAGTCGTATTACCAGCACCAGCTCTCACATTTATGTTTGCACTAGGGTTAGGGATTGTAGAGTCATAGTCATATGGTAGCCTAGTGTTGGGGTGCTTCTAATTATTGGGCTGTTCTCTCTTATTATTTAATGCTAGACAGTGGAAGGTATCTTTGGTCGTTGTCTGAGTTATGTATGTGGCAAGTCAGAGCCTGTACAACATCGACGAAGCTAGCTAGCCTGTAACCCTTGTGCATATTTTCCTTTGCGAGTGTAACAGTATACAAGTGAAGCGCTTTTGCCTACTCTCACCTGCATACTTGCTACCTCATTTTGTTGACCTTTGTGGAGCGCCAGGGTAAGACCAGATACTTGATATCTGGACTTACCAAGAGAGCCTCCAAGTCACTTAACGTAACATAACGGAAATCTGTTCAAGGGGAGACAGTAGGCTACGAGCATGCTTGCGCTCTGCCTAGTTTCCTAGTACCTTGTATGCCACTGCTAGACTTTATTAGTGTGAAAGACAGCATTGTGTTTATTAACTTTCATTGTGTATGCTTTAGGAATTATTCACGCTTTATTTTAGCCAAGGTTGATGCATAGTGCACAACCCAGTTTGGCTGTTACGTTGGCGAAGGAAGTACTGTGTCTGAGTGGATATTATTAGTGCTGTCACAGAATTGTTGCACTCCCTTGTTATATATATGTATCCTACTTATTGGTGTATTTAAGATACACGCTTTGGTGTCTTGCCCCTTCATTTATTTTTGTTCTGTATTAACGAGCATCTTAGAGCATCAGACGTTTTCAGAAGATTCTATACCTGATTGCTGTAGGACTAGACTTCCAGTGCTTTCATAGAGCATTGTAGAGGTTAGTGTTGAGTACAGACTCACACTAAAGTTAACGTAAGCATATACTCCTTTATTAAATCTTATTATACTTTATTCAAGCATTGTTATTACTTAAGAGCATTTTATTAACGTAAAGTACTCCTTTTGTGAGTAGGCTTTGCCGTCATCGGCTAGCTTTTGTAGAAGTGCACTACAACCCAGTTAATTGATACCCCGTTATCCAGGAGATTAACTCTGGAAGTTTTAAGTGTTTTTGTTCACCGGCTAATAGTTCGAGGGTTTGGAATTAGTACCGTTGTTGCAGATATAGCCTATCATATAGTCCATTCTTAAGTGCCCTTGTTTATTTCGTAGTGCCGGTCATAACAGCACACACACACACACTCTCTCACTACAGCATGCATACATGCACACACACTCTACAACACACACACACAAAGAATGTCCAGCTTTTCCACATTTCGCCTTTTCACACACACAAACACACACACATACACACTACAACACACATACATGCGCACACATACACACTACAACACGCATACATGCGTACACACACACACACACACACACGTCATTTGTCACGTTCGCACAACCTTCGCGGTGTTTCGCATCACATCGTCCAACATTCGTAGGACAATCGCCCTGCAATCGCTACTGTCGCCATCATCGATCGCCAAATTCGCCATGGTTCGCCATCAAATGTCGCACATCATTCGTCGTTATCGCCTAAATAGTAGCCACAATCGCACTGTGATCGTACTTCTGTCGCACTGCAATCGACATCATTCGCCTTGTTCGACTTCATTCACTTCTGAATACACTCCCTTCACCGCAAATTAACGGACATATAACAAAAACACAGTCGCAGGGCGTTCGCCATCGAAAGTTCGCGCGGTGGGATAGCCGCTTAACACGTACCACCATAGAGAATTTGTATGACGAGGCGAGTTGATGAGACAAAATATTTGTTACTCTCGCCTTTAGAGAAGTACGTTATAAATGGAACTTGGCTCCCCACACATGTAAAAATTACTCAATGCATGCACACACAGAACCCCTGTGCAGAGCAAGACGCTGTGTTGAGACAAAGCACCCACTGCGACGGTTGAGCACATGTATATTCTGGGAAGCTCTTTTACCAAGAATGATATTGTGATTATTCCCCCAAAAAGCGCACATATTATATAGGGTGTCCAGGGAGTTTTTTCTAATAACTTACCTAAATGAGTTATACAGGAATATTGACAAAAACATTTTGTCTAGACAATAGTTTTTTTTTTTCAGCTACTGCAATTAATGTTGACATGCTTTTGCATTTCCCTTTCTTGCCTTTCTTGTGTACAGTTTTCCCTGTAGCAGACAGGAATACAGAAATATATAAGCAGAAGTTGTCCTGTGACCCTTGGTATGTGATCCTCATACACTGTATTATACTAGTGCTGCCCTCTTGGGATCGGGATATGATGTGTATATCTCTTTACCTCAGCTAGTATTGTATAATCATAAACACCATATATACTATTAATATAAAGTGTTACCTTGTCCGGGTGCTGGGTGGCCTCCTTGTAGATAATGTTGTATATATAAAAATTGCGTGACTGTTATACTTTGCTCAGAAAGACCAGTGTAAAGGAAGTTGAAGTCACTACCGACCGACTGAGTGATGGTAGTGGAAATATACAGCCAGAGAGACAATGAGGTCAATAGTCTCATTATAGTCATGGCTCAAACTGACAGCAAACAGTAATAGTAGTAGTAGTAGTAGTAGTATTAGTAGTAGTAGTAGTAGTAGTAGTATAAGTATAGTGTTTTAAGATAATGCTGTAAAAGATCGTGAGTTGGCTGAGCAGGGACTAAACTGAGTTAAGACTAACAGTCAGGGGCAGCGATATACTGTATATCAGAGACTAAAACTGAACTATAAGACTCACCCTTCTCTCTCTCTCTCTCTCTCTCCTCCTCCCCCCCCCCCTCCCCTTCTCTTTCGCTCTCTCCTCCTCCCCCACTCCCCCCCCCCTCCTTCTCTCTCTCTCTCTCTCTCCATGGCAAATTATATCAGCAAACCGTTTTCTGCAATTTATCAAAAGCTTTCGACATCATACCTCACTAGATTTTGCAAACAATATTAGAGACTTATGGAATATGTGGCCCTCCACTAAATTTGTTCAGAAGATATTTATCCAATAGGAATCAATTTGTGTTATTAATAATACTTGTTCTGAATATTGAAATGTGAGGCATTTTGTCCCACAAGGCTCTGTATTTGGCCCTATTTTGCTTAATATACTCATTAATGATATCGTCTATTCATGTCATAGACTCCTTTGATTCATGTACTAAACTCAAATTTCTATTATACCTGGTGACACCAATATATTTCTATTATACCTGGTGACACCAATATATTATACCTGGTGACACCAATATATTATACCTGGTGACACCAATATATTATACCTGGTGACACCAATATATACCTGGTGACACCAATATATTATACCTGGTGACACCAATATATTATACCTGGTGACACCAATATATTATACCTGGTGACACCAATATATTTCTATTATACCTGGTGACACCAATATATTTCTATTATACCTGGTGACACCAATATATTTCTATTATACCTGGTGACACCAATATATTATACCTGGTGACACCAATATATTATACCTGGTGACACCAATATATTATACCTGGTGACACCAATATATTATACCTGGTGACACCAATATATTTTTGCAGAGTAATAATCTTGTTGATTTATCACACAAAATGAATACAGAAATATATAATATATCCAAATGGATTAAATCAAACGGTTTAACAATTAACTTAGGTAAAACACATTATTTAGTGGCCCATTTCATTACCACTTAAATATCCAATCTCGATATTAACATTGATGATCATGTTATTGAGCCGGTTAAAGATAATACATTTCTTGGGTTTGCCATTAACAGTGGAATGACATGGAAAACGCACTTAAATTACATTAACATAAAGTTATCTAAAATTACTGGAATTATGTACAAAACAAAATATTTATTTGATGTTAAATCCTTAACACAAATGTATTTTGCTTTAGTTTACCCTAATATAATTTACTGCTCCGCCATCTGGGGAGGAACGAATAACATTTATCAAGAAGCTCTATTCATAGTGCAAATGAAAATGTTGCGAATTATGACCTATGCATATTATAATGCATACACTGGTCCAATATTTAGAGACCTTGGCTTGTTGAAGTTGAATGATATCCTCTTTATTCAAACAGTCAATTTTGTATATACAGTACATAATTATGTAAATCAACTAATATTCGTAGGAAATGACTTTCAACTAATAATACATCATTTTAACACACATACTTCAAAACATCTCCAAACGATCCTCTGTAGTTCATGTTATTGTTCCCTGAAGATTATTTTAATAAATAAACAGTCATTGTAATCAGAGCATATTAATGTTAATATGAAGATATTAACACAGGAGGTGTGGTGTCAATTTGTAGTATTTATAGCATACCTTTAATTTATCAAGTGCGTCGTATTTGTTTTATCATTATCGTTCTCTTTAGCATTAACCATCAACTTGTTTCCATTATCTCTCTTCTCTACCACACTCTCTCTTCTCTCTGGTTTTCCTCATTCGGCTTCTTGTCCACAACAGCATCACAACTTTCATCAACACGAGGAAAGAAAATATATATTAAAGTCACGTTGCTCTCCAGCCTAGTTCTAGGAAGACTTTGATTATGTTCACGACTACAATGACGCCATAATTCATTGTAATGTATTCATTGTGTTTGTTCATTGCACACATATATGTAATTCCTAAGGTGAAGAAAATCGTCTTTGGTAACCCAGAATACATTGAAATGGTGCTGTCGTTACGGAGACGGTTTTTGAAAATATAGATGTATACTGTATATATACAGTATATATATATATATATATATATGTTAGTAAAGCCAGGTAATAAATTGTCTTTAATACATACGAAGTTGAAAGAAATGGCAATTTCTGCGTTGGAAATTTTATTATTCAAAGTTTCCAGGTCTCTAATGAGTTTTCGCTGGGTGGCTGGAAGTAGATGAAGGAGATGAGCAAAATTCATGGTGGTACAGGGTTACATAAATGTACATGATGATACAGGAAATACGACGCGTTTCACTGGACAACCAGCATTATCAAGTAAGGAAGGAATGATATAAAAGGTAAACAGGAAGGGTATATATAGAGGGTGGAGGATCAGAGGAGGCGGAAAACAGGGGGCAAAAGTCTGCTATTGGTGGAAGCGTAAACTAGGAGAGAGAAGGGGTTAACCGCTTCACGCATGCGCACTGGATGCGGGATGGTGGTCAGTAGGTGGGGTCGAAGCTGACCCCACCTACTGACCACCATCCCGCATCCAGTGCGCATGCGTGAAGCGGTTAACCCCTTCTCTCTCCTAGTTTACGCTTCCACCAATAGCAGACTTTTGCCCCCTGTTTTCCGCCTCCTCTGATCCTCCACCCTCTATATATACCCTTCCTGTTTACCTTTTATATCATTCCTTCCTTACTTGATAATGCTGGTTGTCCAGTGAAACGCGTCGTATATCCTGTATCATCATGTACATTTATGTAACCCTGTACCACCATGAATTTTGCTCATCTCCTTCATCTACTTCCAGCCACCCAGCGAAAACTCATCAGAGACCTGGAAACTTTGAATAATAAAATTTCCAACGCAGAAATTGCCATTTCTTTCAACCTCGTATGTATTAAAGATATATATATATATATATATATATATTTTTATATATATATATATATATATATATATACATATATACACATATATATATATATATATATATATATATATATAAATATATATACATATAATATATATACAGTATATATAAATATATATAATATATATATATATATACATATATATATAAATTAAAAAGGCCATCCACCAATCAACGCGCTCCCTTTTACCTTCTCTCTTCGTCAGCTGAGTTTGACAGTTCAGGCTCAAAACATAAACATGCCACGCATTCCCGGCCGACCAATCAGCAGCCTCCATTTTCGGAGCGGACGGCTAAGTGTACCGCCGCACCTTTAAACTCGCTCTCGCTCTCTTCACCGGCCATTTCCTCTGGTTGCAATGGGTCTAATACATCAGTGCCAGCCCTATTCTCCCGTAAGCCAATAAAAGACATTTGCAACCAGCTTCCAGGAACATATTATGAAGAGAGAAGAGTGGAGGCGAGGAGAGAGAGTATTCGAGTCGCTTGGGCGGGCGAGCGGCCGGCTCAGCCAATCACAGTGTCGGAGAGCGGGAGGCGTGACTATATTAAGGGGGTGGGGGAGGTTGCAGCGGTCATTCACCTCTCGGAACCCACTGGGCGAGCTTCTTGCAACCCACTTCCCCTCTCTCGCTTGGGTGCCAAAGGGAACTCGGAAACACTTATTCCAGCCACCCAGCCCTCACCGAATGTTCCAGCAAAGACCACCTCGGGCCTAGCCTCGCTCTCTCCTACTAGGCGGATACACCTTTAGTATCCGGCCGCCTTTTGTCACATCGCTGGCTTGCATACCTACAGCCAAGCGATTCAAGAAGGACGACAAATAGTAGACAGGAGCGAGAATTTCCAGAAGAGCTATTGGCCAGCTCTGAGGTGGTAAAATAGTTCCAGCACACACAGCTAGCAGTACACAATATATATTTGTAAAGGAAACATATTGGGCCCGAACCAGACTTAAAGAAAGAGAGAAAATGCTTGACTAACCCAGTGGTTCCATAAATATTTAATGTGTCCTTATTGGACAGACTAAAAAGAAAAGATACTAGGCTTATGTATATAAATGAAATGATGATGTGTTAAGAGATAAATAGTTATTCTTATTAGAAAAGGCTCTATGCCGATTAGCTATACTTAGTATAGGATCTGATAGGACAGCACTTAGATATCAAAAGTAAAGTAAAAGGGAATAATTCTTGAGGATAGAAATGCAACTACAAGGCTCAGGGGAAATAAATAATAGTTGCCAGTAGATTAGTTTTAGTTGGAGAAATAGATAGGAAGGACACTAGTCCGTATGATCAACAAAATCTTTTGTTATAAAGGAAACATTAAATATTACCATAGTTAAATGAATTTCGGTCAGTTCTGTGTTGAGAATTATGGGTAATATTGTGATCATAAGAATCTATGTAAAGGATTAAAGCGGAGGATATTGTCCATGTGGAGGTTTTGAGGTACTGTTTACATTAGGTTCAGAATTATTATTGACTAGGTAATATATGTGAATATAACTTGTTTGTAATAGGATTACGCGATTGGAGATATGAATGGTAAGGTGGATGATAGGAAAGTTGAGGGAGTGGTGGGAGGGTGGGGGGTACCATCAGAGGTGAATAGGAATGGTAGCGCACTTGTGAACGTATGTGTGGGGAGGAGGCTATGGATAGCCAACACCTTCTTCCGACACAGAATGATCCACAGGTACACGTGGAACTGGGTGTGGACGATGAAGGATAAGACAGTGGTGGAACGAAAGTCATTGATTGATTATGTATGTGTGGATGAAAGAATGAAGAAATCTGTGATGGATGCTAGGGTGTAGAAGGGTATTGGAGGGGGTCTATCTGATCATTATGTAGTAGTAGCTAAGGTTAGGATACAACATAAGTGGGTGAGGAGAGCTGGAGGGAGGCGAGAAGAAGGTGGAATGGTGAGGAGAGTGGAGAGATTACAGGAGGAGGAAATCAGAGAAGAGTACAGGAGAGCAGTAGAAAGACGACTAGATGGGTTCGACCTGGAAGTTATGTAGGAAGTGGAGGAGATGAGCAAGGTGTTTAAAGAAGAGATATGTGCAGCATGTGAGGAGGTGTGTGGAGTGAGGAGAAGAGGGAGGGGAGTGAAAGGTACAGCATGGTGGACAGAAGAGGTGAAAATAGCTGTGGAAGAAAAGAAGAGAGCATATAGAGAGTGGTTGGGTAGTAGAGTGAATGAAGATTTCGAGAGACAGAAACGAGCGAGGTACATGGAGTGGAAGAGGGTGGTGAAGGAAAGTAAGAGAAGAGTAGATGAGGAATTTGGAAGGAATCTGAGTGTAAAATGGAGGGAGAGTAAGAAACTGTTCTGGAAAGAAGTCAAGAAAGTTAGGGAAGGTAGCAAGGAAAACAATAAGGGTGTGAAAGATAAGAATGGGAGGATGCTAGCCGAGAAGCAAGAGAGAGTCGAAAGATGGACGGAGTACTTCGATGAGTTGCAAAATGTAAGGAATGAAGAGCCAGCAAAAATACTTGGATAAGGTATGGGAGGGAGAAGAAGAGAAGTAGTGGAGGAGGAGGTGGGGATCAGGAGGTCAGAAGCCATGAAAAGAGTGAAGTTGGGGAAAGCACCAGGAACAGATGGAGTGTGTGGGGAAATGTTGAGATATGGTGGTGAGATAGTGATCGAATGGGTATGGAAAATGTGCAAACTAGCATGGGAGAAGGGGACTGCACCCGATGACTGGAAGACTGGCATAATAGTCCCCCTATATAAGGGCAAAGGGGAAAGAGGAGTGTGTGGTAACCACCGAGGAATTTGTCTTCTAAGCGTAGTAGGGAAGGTATACAATAGGGTAGTAATTGAGAGAGTGAGAATGAGAACGGAGAAATGGATAGGCGACGAGCAGGGAGGTTTTAGGAAGGGAAGAGGATGTGTAGATCAGATTTTCACCCTGAATTGTGTTGTGGATAAATATCTGGAGAAGAAACAAAAGGTGTATGTTGCTTTTATGGACTTGGAGAAGGCCTATGACAGAGTGGATAGAGAAGGTTTGTGGAAAGTACTTAGAATATACTGAGTAGATGGCAAGTTGTTGAAAGCAGTGAAGAGCATGTATGAGGGTGCAAAGGCGGCAGTATGTGTGGAGAGTGAGCAGAGCGATTTCTTTGACCTGAATGTTGGTTTGAAACAGGGGAGTGTGATGTCCCCGTGGTTGTATACTGTATATATGGATGGAGTCATGAAAGAAATACTATCAAGAGCAGTGGATGTTGGTGTATCGCAGAAAAGGGTGGGAAATGAGTGGAAGCTACCTATACTGCTGTTTGCGGATAATACAGTTCTGATGAGTAATAATGAATGGGAGTTGCAGGGTCTGGTAAATGAGTTTGGAGCAGGGTGCGAAAAACGGAATTTGAAGGTAAATGTGGGGAAGAGCAAGGTTATGGTCTTCGAAAGGGGTGAAGTCACATAGTGTGAGGTGAAGCTGAATGGTCAGGCTATGGAGATCATCAAGTCCTTTAAGTATCTGGGCAGTGTGTTGAGTAAAGATGGGACTATGGATGAAGAAGTGCGGGAGAGGGTACAACAGGGGAAGAGTGTTGTAGGAACGCTGAAAGCAGCAACAAGAAATAGGGTGGTCAGTATGGAAGTGAAGAAGTCCTTGCATGACAGTGTGGTAATCCCGACACTGACTTACGGAAGCGAAGCATGGACGTTTGAGAAGAGACTCAGATCAAGAGTGAGAGCAGTGGAAATGAATTACTTAAGAAATGCGTGCGGAGTTACATGGAGGGATAGACAGACTAATGAAGAAGTAAGAAGGAGGTGTGGTGTGGAGGTAGATGTGCTGGAAAGTGTGAAAAGGAACAACTTGAGATGATTCGGCCATATGGAACGTATGGAAAGCGAGAGAATGACTAAGAGGGTGTACGAGAACGAGGTGGAGGGACAGAGAGGGAGAGGTAGACCGAAGGAGAGGTGGAAGGATGGAGTGAGGAAGTATATGAACGAGGGCAGTGCTGATTGGGGGGAGGGGCGTCGACTGACTGGGGACAGAAGTGCATGGGGGCAGTTCGTTCGTGGCCACACCTTCGGGGATCACGGCGTCAGGCAATAGATAGATAGATAGATAATCTGAGGGTGCTCTCGATAGGGACAATCAAGGTCAAGTGTAGAAATGCCATGTTCATTTGAGTAAATAATAATGTTGTACAATCAAAAAGTGTGTTAGAGAGGGCAATCGAGGTAACTTGTAACAACTCCCTGGTCATTTGAGTAATCATATTGCATGAGGTAACGAGAATATTAAATAATCAAAGAGTGTTTAGATAAGACAATTGAGATAAAATTGTAACAATGCCCTTGTCTTAATTATGAGTAAATGTAATGTACATGGTGAAGAGGAACTCTTAATTAAGAGGTCATATGTAGTAACGCCTTGGTCTCTGGAGTAGACACAATAGGCCCGGTAGAAGTATATCATTCTGAAGTTTAATATAGGAACATAACTCCTGTTTTAGAAAGTTGAATAAAGGTATGATTCATTGATGCCCTGGTCTCTGGAGTAGACACAGCAGGGCTCGGTAAAAACCATATTATTTTAGAAATTAGTAACGTGCCTTTGGATCGAAGCCGACTTGAGTCAATACCTGAATAGCGGGAATTCAAATAGGGCATAATGGGAGCTCTAGGGTTCCAAAGCACAACCTATGGTGGGTCGACGTAATATTCAATCCGTGTCTTGAACTCTTCTCGGCCCGAACAGAGAAACAGTTATTAGAGTAGTAGCAAGTTTGTTAAATAAAGTATATAAACTTCTAAATAACTGTCGATTTATCCCCCACTCTAGTAGTATATAACTGTCGATTTATCCCACACTCTAGTAGTATATTCGAGATAAGAAAATAAGTACTACAATATATATATATATATAATTATACAGTATACAGGGTGATTCAGTAGCCCTTTTCATAAATTTATTGGCAAATTCGGGAGACAAAAATAAGACTAATTTACTCTATGACCCTTAGGGTGAGTCTTTGATATGATGGAGATATTACACCTTTAAAGTTATCGATAGATAGAAAAGAAAAAAATCTAAGGAGTGAGAATGAAAATGTTGTTGCTAACTGGCAGGGTAGTGTAACCAAGACTTGGTATCAAAATGTATACTGTAATACTGTACTGTAAAGTATTTGTAAATAAAGTATGTACAAACATGAGCTTTTCATTAACCATAAATTTATTTATGATAAAATAATAACAAAAACCAACATAATGAGAAGCCTTAAAGCACCACATGAAACAATTACTGTACAAACCATCAACAGCACCAATCAATAATAATAACAATAAATTTCACAATATTGAATTGGAATTGAATTGAAATCTTTTTATTTAGCCTTTAGTATACAATACAATTTTGCTTACAAATGATTTGTTAAAAAAAATATATATATATATAATCCGTTCCACACCTTAACTCCATGATATTTTATACATGTCTGAGCTTGACTAGAAGTCATGAGAGGAATTCTTAATAGATCAGCTCCCCTTAAATTGTACCTTTCATTGTTACTAGGTGTAAACAAATCAGTTCTATCAAGGTTATGCAGACATTTAAATACGAAAAGCGCACTGCAATTAATATTGATATCCTTAAATTTAAATAATTCAAGTTTACTAAAAAGTTCATTTGTGTGGGCATATCTTGATTTATGTGATATAGTTCTAATTATTCTTTTTTGTGATTTGTCAATAGTTAATAATTTGGTTTTACTAGTTGCACCCCAAATTGTTTGGCAATATAACAACTGTGGATAGATAAGACTATAATATAATTGTTTTAGAGCACTAATATTAAAGCAGTGTCGTTTAAGGTAGAGTATGCCACATAGCTTATTAAGTTTGTTTTTCAAATCATGTATAATTAGTATGCCCCACGACAGCCTGCTATCCACCACAACACCAAGAAACTTTATATGTTCCTCCTCCTTTAGTACATTATTTCCAATCTTAATTGGTGCTAAATTTTGAGCGATAGATTTATTCCTCTTAAAAATTATATACTTAGTTTTGTCAATATTAAGAGTAAGCTTATTAGCTTGTATCCACCTTGCTATGTTATTTAGCTCATTATTGACTAAATCTATTAGGAAACGTAGATCCCTGTGTCTGGCATACAAAGTGCTATCATCGGCAAATAACAGGAAGTTAAATATAGTGCTAGAGTTAATAAAATCATTAATATATAAAATACTGTATAAATAATTAATGATAACATGCTAATGACATAACTTGACCTAATAATAATAATAATAATAATTATTATTATTATAATACAACTACGACTATTACTACTACTACTACAGCTACGATGAATAGAGTATTAATTATGATGATGGTGATAAAATGTTAATGTTCTTTTGAGCATTGAGACAACTGCTACCATATGCAACCATTTACATACCACGTGTAAGCAAAGAAACAATCTTTAGATTCATGTACAGATTGATTCAAGATTCATTAAGACGAGCGTAGTATCAAAGCTCAAAGTCGGCAGGAAGATCCCTCCTCCTCCACTTACCCCTCTTCCACCACTTACTCCTCCTCTTCCTCTTACTTATCCTCCGCCACCTGCTTCTCCCCTTGCTACTACTACTACTAATACAATGATTATTAATAATAATGATGATGATAATACAAATACAGTAGTAATGTACCTTTGTAAATTGTGAAACGAACTGCATCCAGTTACCGTATGCAGCCATTTTGATACCAAGTCTTGGTTACGCTACCCTGCCAGTTAGCAACGACATTTTCATTCTCACTCCTTAGATTTTTTTCTTTTCTATCTATCGATAACATTAAAGGTGTAATATCTCCATCATATCAAAGACTCACCCTAAGGGTCATAGAGTAAATTAGTCTTATTTTTGTCTCCCGAATTTGCCATTAAATTTATGAAAAGGGTTACTGAATCACCCTGTATATATAATGTGTGGGTGTGTGGGCGTCTGTTTATATATTCACAAAAATACACATGCTTACATACAAACACCTTTATTCTTGGTCAGGGTTCACACCTAGATATCAAATGCAGCATTATGTTATAAGAACATAAGATCATAAGAAAATGGGAGTCTGCAGAAAGCCGATTGGCCTAAGCAAGGCAGATCCCTGTCCCACACAACCCCAGTTCAATTACAAAGCCCAATTATAGGCTCAACACTCAAATACCCTGAGGATCATCTTACCAAAATGGTTAGAGATTAACGCTGGATTATGGGGGTCTGCAGAGCGCTGATTGGCCCAACCCGGCTGATCCCCCTTCACACCCAACCCTTCTCGTCCATATGCTTATCCAATTTTATCTTAAAGCTCCCTACCATTTTAGATCCCACTATAGCACTTGGTAGTCCATTCCACCCATCTACAGTACAACTCTGTTACCAAACCAATATTTGCCTATATCTTTTCTGAAACTAAATTTATCTAATTTGAAACCATTGGTACGAGTTATTTCGCTATCACTGAGCTTTAGTACATTTGTCATGTCCCCTTTGTTAATCCCACTAACCCACTTGAACACCTCTATCACATCCCCTCTAACTCTGCGTCTCTCTAACGAATGTAAACCTAATTTCTTCAACCTTTCTTCATACGAAAGATTTCTAATATTATGGATCATTTTTGTCGTTCTACGCTGTACTCTCTCCAATGAATCTATGTCCATTCTGTAATAAGGACACCAAAATTGGACAGCATAATCCATATGGGGTCTCACTAATGACAAGTAAAGTTTTAAGATAACATCAGCAGTTCTGTTACTCACACTCCTAGAGATGAACCCGAGAATCCTGTTTGCCTTATTACGAACGCTTATACACTGTTTTCTAGGCTTCAAATCATTGCTAACAAACACACCTAGATCTTTCTCGCAGTCTGAATTTTCTAATTCTAAATTAGCTAGTTTATATTTAACATTTGTTTGCATCTTCCCTATCTTTAATACCTTGCATTTGTCAATGTTAAACTTCATCTGCCAATTTACTGACCATTCATGTAAGGTATCTAGATCCCTTTGGAGGCACTCTATATCGCTATCTGAATCAATTGATCTCCCCATTTTAGTATCGTCTGCTATTTACTTATCCTACTAGTTATACCTAAATCTAGGTAATTTATGTATATAAGAAACAACAGGGGACCTAATACCGATCCCTGGGGGACACCACTTTTGACTGCTCCCCACTCTGACTTGGTGTGGTGGGTATGGTAGTAATATAGTGCTGGTGGTGGTGGTAATTAGGTGGGTATGGTAGTAATATGGTGGTGGTGGTAATGTGATGGGGTGGTAGTAATATAGTGGTAGTGGTGGTGGTAATGTGGTGGGTATGGTAGCAATATGGTAGTGGTGGTAATGAGAGGGATATGGTAGTAATATAGTGGTGGTGGTGGTAATGTGATGAGTATTGTATTAATATAGTGGTGTTGGTGGTGGTAATGTGTTGGGTATGGTAGTAATGTAGTGGTGGTGGTGGTGGTAATGTGGTGGGTATGGTAGTAATATGGTGGTGGTGGTAATGTGATGGTATGGTAGTAATATAGTGGTAGTGGTGGTGGTAATGTGGTGGGTATGGTAGTAATATGGTGGTGGTGGTAATGAGGTGGGTATGGTACTAATATAGTGGTGGTGGTGGTAATGTGTTGGGTATTGTGGTAATATAGTGGTGTTGGTGGTGGTAATGTGTTGGGTATAGTAGTAATGTAGTGGTTGTGGTGGTGGTCATGTAGTGGGTATGTTAGTAATATGGTGGTGGTGGTAATGTGATGGTATGGTAGTAATATAGTGGTTCTGGTGGTGGTAATGTGGTGGGTATAGTAGTATTATGGTGGTGGTGGTAATGTGGTGGGTATGGTAGTGATATTGTGGTGGTGGTGGTGGTAATGTGATGGGTATGGTAGTAATATAGTGGTGGTGGTGGTAATGTGGTGGGTATGGTAGTAATATGGTGGTGGTGGTAATGTGGTGGGTATGGTAGTGATATAGTGGTGGTGGTAATGTGGTGGGTATGGGTGTAATATGGTGGTGGTGGAAATGTGATGGTATGGTAGTAATATAGTGGTGGTGGTGGTAATGTGATGGGTATGGTAGAAATATGGTGGTGGTGGGAATGTGGTGGGTATGGTAGTGATATAGTGGTGGTGGTAATGTGATGGGTATGGTGGTGGTGGTGGTGGTGGTAATGTGGTGGGTATGGTAGTAATATAGTGGTGGTGGTAATGTGATGGGTATGGTGGTGGTGGTGGTGGTAATGTGGTGGGTATGGTAGTAATAAAGTGGTGGTGGTGGTGGTGATGTGATGGGTATGGTAGTAATATGGTGGTGGTGGTAATGTGATCGGTATGGTGGTGGTGGTAATGTGGTGGGTATGGTAGTAATATAGTGGTGGTGGTAATGTGATGGGTATGGTGGTGGTAATGTGATGGTATGGTGGTAATATAGTGGTAGTGGTGGTGGTAATGTGATGGGTATGGTAGTAATATGGTGGTGGTGGTAATGTGGTGGGTATGGTAGTGATATAGTGGTGGTGGTGGTGGTAATGTGATGGGTATGGTAGTAATATAGTGGTGGTGGTAATGTGATGGGTATGGTGGTGGTGGTAATGTGGTGGGTATGGTAGTAATATAGTGGTGGTGGTAATGTGATGGGTATGGTGGTGGTGGTGGTAATGTGATGGGTATGGTGGTGGTGGTGGTAATGTGATGGGTATGGTAGTAATATAGTGGTGGTGGTAATGTGATGGGTATGGTGGTGGTGGTGGTGGTATTGGTAATGTGATGGGTATGGTAGTAATATAGTGGTGGTGGTGGTGGTAATGTGATGGGTATGGTAGTGATATAGTGGTGGTGGTGGTGGTAATGTGATGGGTATGGTAGTAATATAGTGGTGGTGGTAATGTGATGGGTATGGTGGTGATGGTGGTGGTGGTGGTAGTAATAAAGTGGTGGTGGTGGTGGTGATGTGATGGGTATGGTAGTAATATAGTGGTGGTGGTAATGTGATGGGTATGGTGGTGGTGGTGGTGGTAATGTGATAGGTATTTTAGTAATATAGTGGTGGTGGTGGTGATAATGTGATGGGTATGGTGGTGGTTGTGGTAATGTGATGGGTATGGTAGTAATATAGTGGTGGTGGTAATGTGATGGGTATGGTGGTGGTTGTGGTAATGTGATGGGTATGGTAGTAATATGGTGGTGGTGGTAATGTGATGGGTATGGTAGTAATATAGTGGTAATGGTGATGGTAATGTGGTGGGTATGGTAGTAATATGGTGGTGGTGGTAATGTGGTGGGTATGGTAGTAATATAGTGGTGGTGGTGGTGGTAATGTGATGGTATGGTAGTAATATAGTGGTAGTGGTGGTGGTAATGTGGTGTGTATGGTAGTAATATGGTGGTGGTGGTAATGTGGTGGGTATGGTAGTGATATAGTGGTATTGGTGGTTAATGTGGTGGGTATGGTAGTAATATGGTGGTGGTGGTAATGTGATGGTATGGTAGTAATATAGTGGTGGTGGTGGTAATGTGGTGGATATGGTAGTAATATGGTGGTGGTGGTAATGTGATGGTATGGTAGTGATATAGTGGGGGTGGTGGTAATGTGGTGGGTAAGGTAGTAATATGGTGGTGGTGGTAATGTGGTGGGTAAGATAGTGATATAGTGGTGGTGGTGGTGGTAATGTGATGGGTATGGTAGTAATATAGTGGTGGTGGTAATGTGATGGGTATGGTGGTGGTGGTGGTGGTGGTGGTAATGTGGTGGGTATGGTAGTAATATAGTGGTGGTGGTAATGTGATGGGTATGGTGGTGGTGGTGGTGATGGTGGTAATGTGATGGTAAGGTGGTACTATAGTGGTAGTGGTGGTGGTAATGTGATGGGTATGGTATTAATATGGTGGTGGTGGTAATGTGGTGGGTATGGTAGTGATATAGTGGTGGTGGTGGTGGTAATGTGATGGGTATGGTAGTAATATAGTGGTGGTGGTAATGTGATGGGTATGGTGGTGGTGGTGGTAATGTGGTGGGTATGGTAGTAATATAGTGGTGGTGGTAATGTGATGGGTATGGTGGTGGTGGTGGTGGTGGTGGTAATGTGATGGGAATGGTGGTGGTAATGTGGTGGGTATGGTAGTAATATAGTGGTGGTGGTAATGTGATGGGTATGGTGTGGTGGTGGTGGTGGTGGTAGTAATACAGTGGTGGTGGTGGTGGTGATGTGATGGGTATGGTAGTAATATAGTGGTGGTGGTAATGTGATGGGTATGGTGGTGGTGGTGGTAATGTGATGGGTATGGTGGTGGTGGTGGTAATGTGATAGGTATGTTAGTAATATAGTGGTGGTGGTGGTGATAATGTGATGCGTATGGTAGTAATATAGTGGTGGTGGTAATGTGATGGGTATGGTGGTGGTGGTAATGTGATGGGGGTGGTAGTAATATAGTGGTAGTGGTGATGGTAATGTGGTGGGTATGGTAGTAATATGGTGGTGGTGGTAATGTGGTGGGTATGGTAGTAATATAGTGGTAGTGGTGGTGGTAATGTGGTGGGTATGGTAGTAATATGGTGGTGATGGTAATGTGGTGGGTATGGTAGGAATATGGTGGTGGTGGTAATGTGGTGGGTATGGTAGTAATATAGTGGTAGTGGTGATGGTAATGTGGTGGGTATGATAGTAATATAGTGGTGGTGGTGGTAATGTGATGGGTATGGTAGTAATATAGTGGTGGTGATGGTAATGTGGTGGGTATGGTTGTAATATGGTGGTGGTGGTAATGTGGTGGGTATGGTAGTAATATAGTGGTGGTGGTGGTGGTGGTATTGTGATGGTATGGTAGTAATATAGTGGTAGTGGTGGTAGTAATGTGGTGGGTATGGTAGTAATATGGTGGTGGTGGTAATGTGATGGTATGGTAGTGATATAGTGGTGGTGGTTGTAATGTGGTGGGTATGGTAGTATTATGGTGGTGGTGGTAATGTGGTGGGTATGGTAGTGATATAGTGGTGGTGGTGGTAATGTGGTGGGTATGGTAGTAATATGGTGGTGGTGGTAATGTGATGGTATGGTAGTGATATAGTGGTGGTGGTGGTGGTAATGTGATGGGTATGGTAGTAATAAAGTGGTAGTGATGGTGGTGGTAATGTGATGGGTATGGTTGTAATATAGTGGTGGTGGTCATGTGATGGGTATGGTGGTGGTGGTGGTGGTGGTGGTAATGTGATGGGTATGGTAGTAATATATTGGTGGTGGTGGTGGTAATGTGATGGGTATGGTAGTAATAAAGTGGTAGTGGTGGGGTAATACTCTTCACTTTTGACTCAAAGATAGACTATATTAGATGTAATTTGTGTGTACATAGAGACGGTATTAATAACTTCCTAAAATGTAATATGATACAGTTTGTCCTTTAGTATTGATATTCCCATACCGCAGTCTTAAGTTTTAATATTCTCAGTTTGTACCGTTAGTCTTATCTCTTTCTCTTTGTTCTCTCTCTCTCTCTCTCTCTCTCTCTCTCTCTCTCTCTCTCTCTCTCTCTCTCTCTCTCAAACAGGACCCTGTTTTGCATCTAACGACGCCAACGATTCACCCACCGGCTTGTAAACAAACTTGTTTTGCTTTTGCTTTCTTCATATTATATTTCAGCCTTAATTGTATTTAGTGTTGTATATGCTTCAGTAGTTGTATTTGCTTGCATGGTAGTGTGGTAGTGTAGTAGTTTTGACTGATATCTTCTATTTATTTCAAAACAACTCCTATAGTTTGTGAGGCAGCAGACGACAACATTTGTAAACATACCTTATTTTGTATAATATATAATAACTCCAATTGTTATTGTATTCAGTATCTTACTCTAGCTATATATATATCTGTAATTTTAGTTGTTGCTTGCATGATCTTATAGTAACCTTTGACTGATAAACTTTGTTTATCTAAAAATGTCTTGCTTGGCCAGGCCTAGCCTACAATGAAACCAGCGCCATCTGTTGATACATACAGTATATTAACCCCTTGTGTGCAATTATACTTTTTATTTCATATAATCTCTATCTGGTGAATTATATATTTAGTTACATATTCCGTTATATATATATATATATATATATATATATTTTTTTTTTAGGTTAGGTTATCACACCTGGTAGCCTATTTCTGCGTATTTCAATTTTATTATTTTTGGTTAGGGTATTCAACGCTGGTGGCCTATTTCTGCATATTTCGACATTTTTGTTTTCGGTTACGCCATCACTCCTGGTGGTCTATTTCTGCGTAATAAATTTTGTTTTGTTTTCAGTTAGGCTATCAATGCGTATTTCCATTTTTTTTTTTTTTCATTTCCATTTTTTTTTCCAGTTAGGCTATCACTGCGTATTTAACACTCCACGAGCGGCTAGGTCGGTAACTTCTACTACCTGCCAAGCTGGTGGTTTTACCCTAAACAAGCTTATTTTTGTGCTCTTTTTCATGTATAAACAAGAGCCAGAGCGTAATACAAGTATGTATCCGTGAAAGGGCGATAATTGAGCTTTCCAATGACTCCAGAACCATCCTTCTACGATCACGGGTTGTCTTGCAACGATCGTGCAACACGAAGGGAAAATCCCAAAAATATGGTAATTTCCTGACATATTTCCCTGTCTAGGGGGGCAGTGAGTGTGGATGTGTGTGGAGGTGGGCCCAGTGCCGGTGCGGGAGCCGTGCCGAACGGTCAGAGTCAATCTACGCTCCTCCCACCGCTCGGACTCTCTCTCAGAGCCAATTATGTGCTCAAAATTGCTTCCGACTTAAGGCGGTCCACACCACATTGTTCTTTATTCTCTAGACCGCCTTAAGTCTGGCCACACCAATAAGGGGTTAAGAAAAAATAAAAATATATAAGGTACATATAATATAATAAATTGTGTTAGGTTAGGCTATCTCCACTGGTAGCCTATTGCTGCGTATATCAATTTTTTTTAAACTTTTGGTTAGGCTATCGCCCCAGGAGGCCTAATTCTGCGTATCTCAATTTTTTTGTTTTCGGTTAGGTTATTACCCCTGATAACCTATTTCTGCGTATTTCAACATATTTGTTTTCGGTTGAAGTGATTGAAGTCTTTTTATAGTGAGTGAAGTGTTTTAAATTAAGTTAAGTGTTTTAAAGTGAGTGCAGTGTTTTTTAAGTGAGTGAAGTGATCTGAAGAAAGTGACTGTCACCATGCCTCGCACTTGTACGAACTGCGCCGGTAGGTTTGGTGAGTCCATGTTTGCTACTGTCGATCTTCTAGTCTGCCGGCTCTGCCAGCAACGAGAGAATATGACAGTGAAATTGGATGAAGCCTACAAGATCAACGTCCTCACCATGAAGCTGGAATCACTCCAAGAGTTTGTAACACTCAACATTGGAGTACCACAAGCTTCAATTGTCACCGCTTCAACACCAGCAGCCACCAACGCCCCAACGTCAACTGCCAACAATCCAACACCTGCAGTAGCCACTTGAGCAGATGGTTCTGATACTCAAGAAATAAATTGTGACTCGTTTCCCCCTCACTTCCGTGTCGTGAGGAACAACGTTTGCCCCAAGACCAGGAAAACCATACCGACTACCGAGTGTCAAAACCGTTTCCAGATACTCACAGACTCAGATGAGGAAGAGGAAACTGAAGAAGTCCGGCTCGTGGGAGACTCGATGATACGTGGTTAGCTCGCAGAGTTTTGCGCCAGGGCACCTAAGACCAGGAAGCGCTTTTGTATACCTGGTGGTGGTGTGGACGATGTAGTTGCTGCAGTTGACGAAATATCAAAGCTGGCCCCTGCTAATACAATGTACGTTATCCACGTTGGATCCAACGATGTAGAGCGAACCCGGTCGGAAGATTTACTTTTAAAGTGCCAGCAGCTGATCAAGTCATTTAAGGAGAAGTCATCAAGGATCATCGTCTCAGGAATCGTCCATCGGCTCGGTGTAAAGAGCCGATTTTACAACATAGCCACCAGCACAAATCGTTGTCTAGCAAACCTCTGCAGCAAGGAGAACGTGGGATTCGTCGACACGTGGGAACATTTCTACTACGATGACTATTTGTTTTCGGACGAGAGAGTTCATCTGAACCAGGTGGGAGCAGCATGTTTTGGGCGTCTTCTCAACGATGCGGTGAAGGATTTTCGGAGAAGAAATCGACTCAGCACAGGACAACCAGGAAGGATGATCAAAGACAGTGAGGACGGCAACCTGCGAAGGAATTAAATGCTAATCCGTCTTGAACCACGAATTTGGATACAGTTCCACCAACACTACCCAAATTAAAAACCGCCAGGGATAACGACCGAGGACTGAGGACAGCCATGAATGTAAATGTAGATCTGACCAGAACCAAAAATTCGATTAATGAGCGTTCTGTGAGTTCTAAAACCGCAACTTTAAAGGTTTTCTATGCAAACATTCGTAGCATGTTCAGATTTAGAGGAACTAGTGTTTACAGAAAATTATGATGTGATTGGCATAACAGAATCTTGGCTCAATACATAAGATAGAGACTTTTTAGCAGAGTTTTCACTTCCCGGTTATGTAATGTTTGAGAAAAGCCGAATAAATAGAAATTGAGGTGGCGTTTTACTTTATATCAAAGAAAGTCTTAACCTGACCATTTTGTCAAAATCTCAAATTGTGAACGTCGACACATCTTTTGTGCTAATAAAGAATAATAAAGGTACAAAAATAATACTTGCATTAATATACAGACCTCCAGCTCAATCAGTGCAAACTGTCCGAGAAATTTACTAACAAATTGCAGATGTAAGTAACTAACAAGATACCGTAATTTTTGGCGACTTTAATTTACCTGTGACCAAGTGGGGCGATACTCTTACTTCACACTCCGGACATTACTTGTATGCGAACTTGCAATAGAGTTCACTCTATCAATTTGTTCGATCGCCGACCCGTGGTAATAACGTTCTTGACATTGTACTTGCAACAAAAGAAGAATTGATAGATAATTTGAATTTCGGTGATGAATTCAGTAAGAGCGACCATCGTACAATAACTTTCACTTTAAAGTTTACAAGTAATGAACCAAATAGCAGCATCGAAAAAGTCCCTAATTTCAAGAAAGCAAACTTTCATAAAATTAGAGCTATGTTTAAAGAAACTGACTGGAGCTTTCTAATTAACAATAACGACATAAATACATATAGGGAATTATTCGAAACCACTTACCTAACAGCAGTGCAAGACTGCATACCATCGAAAATACGGCGTACAGGCCATAATAATAAGCCCAAATGGTGGAATAAAGATATTTCAATCTGTCTGCTTGCTAAAAAGTTTGCTAATGATAGATGAAAATCCTCACAAAAGGACAAAGAACGGGTGAAATTTGTAGAGCTACGACGCAAAGCCAAAAGTTAATTAAGCAAAGTAAAAAGACCCTGGAGTTACATGTTGCGAATCAAAGTAAAACAAACCCCAAAAAATTCTATGGTTATACCAGAAAGAAAAAAGTAGTTACTTCAACTGTTGGACCATTAGTCGATGAAAATGGAGAATACACCAAAGACGAAGTACAAATGAGTAATGCCCTCAATACCTTCTTTGCATCAGTTATTACAACAGAAGACCTCAGTGATATCCCTACACCATCGCCGATTCAGATTGATAATTCAGATGTTCTAAGCAATATCACTAGTTACAGAGAGGGAAGTATTTAATTGTCTAGATAAACTCAAGGTAAATAAAACACATGGACCTGATACAATCTCACCTAGAGTTCTAATGGAAGCTAAGGATAAACTCTCCAAACCACTGACATTGCTATTCAATAAATCCTTGCAGTCTGGAACTATGCCTGATCAGTGGAAGCTAGCCAACGTAACACCGATATTAAAAAAAGTCAGCAAATCCCTACCCAGTAACTATTGTTCAATTAGCTTAACCTCAGTTGTATGTGACATACTAGAAACACTCTTCAGAGACAGACTCGTAAATCACTTAGAGGACAATAACATACTTAAATATACTCTACACGGCTTCCGTAAAAAACGTTCCTGTTTAACAAACCTCTTAGACTTCTTCCACGATATCCTCAACCTCTATGATGATAGTAAAGCTGTAGATATTATATACCTTGATTTTCAAAAGGCCTTTGACAAAGTTCCCCACAAACGTTTACTGCTAAAACTAAAAGTGCATGGAATACAAGACGGTGTGTTGAAATGGATAGAAAATTGGGTCAGCGACAGAAAGCAAAGAGTAGTCATAAATGGTAAGGCTTCTAAATGGACCAATGTAAGTAGCAGGGTACCCCAGGGATCGGTACTAGGACCAATTATCTTTCTAATTTACATCAACGACATAGATGAGGGTCTCACCTGTACAATCTCAAAATTTGCTGACGATACAAAACTTGCAAATAGCGTACTCTCAAAAGAACAAGTTGACGATATGCATCACAATCTAGATAAGTTTTCATGTTGGGCCCAAATTTGGCAAATGAGTTTCTATGCGGATAAATGTAAAGTACTACTTATCGGATACCAAAATGAGAAAGCAAATTATTCAATGAATGGCACTCAGCTTAAGAATGTAAACAGAGAAACCGATCTGGGAGTAACAATATCGATTAACCTAAAACTGAGTTAACAATGTTCAGAAGTTGTTGTTGTTGTTGTTGTTCTCTAAGCTGCCTGGCCGAACAGCCCCGAGTCCCTGAGGAAGGCCATGGCCATGATCGGGCTTTCCCACAGAGCTCTCATTGAGTGTAGATTGTGTTGTTGGCGTAAGTGGTTGTGTGAAATGCAGTCTTCTATGATGTGTTTGATGGTATTGGGTGCTGTGTTACATCCTGGGCAGGTGTCGACGACGGAGTCATCCAGTCTCTTCTGATAGCTCAGAAGAGCTGGATGGTGTCCGCATCTCAGCCTGGCCAGGTGGACTCTGTCCTCGCGAGGAAGGGAGGATTCGGAAGGATGGATTTCCGAAGGTCGTGCTTGCAGCTGCGTGTTGTCTATGATTGAGTGGATGGATCGGCGAGAGATATGATTGGCTTTCAAGGCAGGTCATTTGAGCATAAATCCAAAGACGTTATCCTAACCCTTTACAATTCCTTAGTCCGCCCTCTTCTGGAATACTGCGTTCAATCCTGGTGCACTTATTACCAAAAAGATATAGACAAGCTAGAACGAGTTCAATGTAGAGTTACCAAAATAATACCTAGCCTAAAGAACAAACCATATGAGGAGCGTCTTAGAGAATTAAATTTATTTCCTTTAACCCAGTGCAGATTAAGAGGCGACCTAATTCAAGTGTTCAAAATCATCAAAGGCATCGACAATATGAACTGTAATAAGTACTTCACAATCGACCAATCTAATTACACGCGGGGAAACGGTTGCAAAATTATTGTTAAATCTATTAACTCACGCGAATCTAAGAATTTCTACTTCAATCAAGTTGTCAACTTGTGGAATGGTCTTCCCCGAGACGTTATAGACTGCAGCACCGTTGATTCATTTAAACTTCGCCTAGACAAATATCTCGCATCAAACCCGCGACTGACTGCACTTGTAAATTAATAACTTTATTTTATCCCCCCATCAGATATTAACCCACCTGTCCCCTACTAATTTCCTACGGCCACGGACATTAGTTCCAGGGCAGTAGTTCCCTTTCCAATGTTCCCTTACCCACTCTAAACCACTGTTTGGACACTTGATCATCAGTCTTTTGGAGGACAAGCAGCCTAGAAGGGTCACTAGACCTATTGTTGCTTGATTTCCTTTGTACCCCTTTGTACTCACTCTCTCTCTTTAGGAGTAAAGTTGGTTAGTGGAGAAAACATAATAATATATATATATATATATAAGCAAACATTCATCCAGTTCCTAAAAAAGGTGCCTCTTCAGATCCATCAAACTACAGACCAATAGCTATAACTTCCACTCTTGGTAAAGTCTTTGAAATTATATTAAATAATCACATAATTAAGCATCTTGAGAATAATAAATTAATCAGTGATAGGCAATATGGTTTTAGACGATGTCGATCAACTGCAGACATTCTTTGCCTTCTTACGCATCAAATCAACCAAGCTACAGACCAACATGGTGAAACACATACAATAGCACTGGATATATCAAAGGCATTTGATAGAGTCTGGCATCAATCCTTATTGTCGAAGATGTCACACTATGGCCTTGCATCATTAGTTCCACTAATTTCTTCTTATCTTCATAACAGAAAAATATGTGTAATGGTAGATGGCCTTTATTCTCAATTTCACTCAATAAATGCTGGTGTTCCCCAGGGATCAGTTTTGGCCCCAATTCTGTTCCTCATTCATATCAATGATCTCATATCTACCACTCATAATCCAATACATTCCTACGCAGATGACTCAACACTCCACAGTTCCTTCACATTTACCAATTCTTTCACCCAACCCGATCTTATAAATTCAAAAATAAACACTGCAATTTCTCTGAACCAGGACCTTTCTAGAATTAATGGATGGGGACAAAAGAATCTAGTTTCCTTTAATGCACAGAAAACCAAGTACATTCAATTTTCTAACCGACAGAATCTCACTGACTCCCATATATTTTTTAATGATGTAAATATTCCCACTTCCCCTAGTATTGACAAATCTCACTGACTCCCATATATTTTTTAATGATGTAAATATTCCCACTTCCCCTAGTATTGACATTCTCGGTGTAACATTAACTACTAACTTGAGCTGGACACATTATGTTAGAAGCATTGCTAAGAATGCCTCTAAAAAACCGGGACTCCTGTACAGAGTTCGAGAATTCTTCACTGACGAGCAGTTGGCCGTAATATATAAAAGTCATGTGCGTTCTCAGATGGATTACTGTTCACCTCTGTGGGGTGGAAGTGGAGTGGTTGCATTGAGGCAGTTGGACAAAATTCAAAATAAAGCTATTAGATTAATCAATAACCCTGCAATCACACAGGACCTTCCTACATTATCCATTCGAAGAAACGTTGCATCCCTTGCATTATTCTACAGATATTTTCACAGCAATTGTTCCGAGGAACTTGCTTCAATTGTGCCGCCTCTCCACATCTTTCCCCGTAGAACTAGGGCATCTGAGAGCGCCCATGAATGTACACTTTCTCCTCCACAATGCAGAACTTCTGCTTATCAGAATTAATTTATCCCCAGAGCTACTACTCTTTGGAATTCACTTCCCTCGAATTGCTTTCCACAAACTTACAATTACAATTTACAAATGTTTAACCCTTCCTGCCCGGGTGTCATTTTAAAATGACACCAAAACAAAAGGGCCGGAACCCGGGTGTCAATTTAAAATCTTTGTGCTTGAAAGCGTGCTTCAAAATTTGCGCGGCCAATTTTGGCATGGTAGGAGCGACCGCAGCGCCACCAAGCCTCAACTACTAGTGTTATCAGTTCGTACGTGGCCGCCATAGCGAGTAATACTGAAAAAATGTTTTCCGACGTGTCCGATTCGTTGCAACCTCCCGCGGGCCCCAGTGCTACCCCACTCGCAACTTCAACGCCTGTTCCAACCGAGAAGAGAGCTCAACAAAAGCAAGTTAAGCGTTTGTTGAGGGATAACGCTATACAGCGACAACTTTTTGAAAGTGATGAAGAGAGCAGTGGCGAAAGTTTGGTGGACAAGGTACAATTTATAAGTGAAAGTGAAGACGATTTCGTGGGCTTTGGAGACGACGATAATGTTGATTTATTTGAGGGGGGAGACAGTAGTGATGATCCTGATGTGGAAGTGTTTCAGAAAGGTGCCATTGAGCTTCCCAGTGTGCTAGAACCTAGGCCTACCCCCTCGCCATCTTTGCTAGGTCAGCCTAGGCCTAGCCCTAGCCCTACCCCAGGACCTTCCCCTTTGCCTGCCCGTACGCCCTTGAAAGTGGGCAAATATTTCTACAAACAATCATTGATCAAAAGTGCAGCTAAAAAAGCACGCAGGGCAGCCGCAGAAAAGCATAGGGAAGCTGAAGATAGCGATAATGACGCCGACCCTGGCCTAGCAACCACCCGCATTCCATTGTCCCGACGCCTTGACACGGGACGCCGCGTGGGTCACCCACAGCCCTCGCCTTCATCTCTCGTTCAGGATGACCAAAGGGCCTCTTCAAGTGGTATTGGTGATGTGCCACAGGCCTCAACACACCGCAGAGCATTATTTCCTGCTGAAAAGCCCTCGGCTCGCCGCAAAAGGAGCCCAACTCCCGAGGCCTCGGCTCCCATTCTTGAAGCTCCCGCAGCCTCCCGCGCCCCACACCGCCGACGCCCGGTCACTTCTTCACCAGAATTGTCTCCTGAGGAGGATGCTGACGACCCCAACATTGCCCCAGATGACCTGACGTCGCCTGAGGAGGAAGAGGAACAGGAACAGGAACAGGAAGAGGAAGAGGATGTGCCGACAAATCGAGGGAGAGGGCGAGGTCGTGGACGTGGTCAGCCTGCCGACGCCGCTGCCCCTGGGCCTGGGCCTGGGCGTGGGCATGCAGGGCGTCCGCCTGGGCGTCTGCTTGGCCAAGGGCGTGTGCCAGGGCGTCCAGGGCGTGTGCCTGCTGCAGCACGACCTCGAGCATCAGCATCCGACCTGTTTGTGTGGACAGATGGAGCTGATTTTGAGCCAGATTGTCCTGCTTTTGACGAGGTACAGATGGGTTCTTGGGTGTCACCAGCATATCTCTGTGGCCCAGATGCTACCCCCAGTGAACTTTTCTGTGGCTTCTATGACAATGAAGTCATGGAATACCTCGTCAAAGAGACAAATCACCACCATGCTATCTGTGCCAACTTTCTTGGGAGGAAGACCAGTGCCAAGATGGTGGCATGGAGAGCTCTCACTGTGGCAGAACTATATGTGTTCTTGGCACTCACAATGCTGATGACTCATATAAGGAAGCACGTTCTGGCTGACTACTGGATCACTGGCGACATCATATCGACTCCATCAATTGGCAAATACATGTCCAGGGACAGGTACTTCGACATCCTCTCCTATCTCCACCTGACAAACAACATGGCAGTCCACCTTCCCGACTTATTATGGAAGATCAGGAAGCTGTATGACATGATACGTCATCGGTTCACCACATACCTGATTCCTTTCCAGAAGATGTGCCTCGACGAGTCTCTGGACCTGTTCCGTGGTAGGCTGCACTTCCGACAGTATATCCCGTCCAAGAGACACCGCTTCGGCATCAAGCTCTTCGTCCTCTGAGACTGCTTGACGGGGTATGTGCGGGACTTTATAGTATACAGCGGCAAGGCTGGAGAAGTTGTGACTGACCCTCTCATTGGTTTTGGTGGCGATGTAGTGAAGAAGATGATGGAGAGGCACTTCAATAATAATCACATCCTCTACACAGATAATTATTACACGTCGCCTCTCCTGACCAAGTACCTCCATGACCGCAAGACCGGAACTGTCGGCACAGTCAAGGGCAAAAGGAAGGGTATGCCAGGCTACCCAACCAAGACGAAGAAGGCTGACATCTTCCACAAGAAGAGTGGCCCCATCCTCTCCATCCACTGACATGACCAGCGCAAGGTCAACCTCCTCACCACATGCCACAAGGCCCAGATGGTCGCCACAGGGAAGGTGGACCGAACAACCAAGAACCCCGTCCAAAAACCAGCTGCTGTCCTGGATTATAACATCAACATGCGCCTCGTTGACAAGTCCGACATGCAGATGGGCTTCATCGACTGCCTGCGAACATCTTGCAGGTGGTACAAGAAGTTTATTCTGCATACGGTAGATATGTCGATCCTTAATGCCTACAACATCTACCGTCTGAGGACTCCACGAGCCAAGAAGTACAAGTCCCTGCGGAAGTTCCACAAGCAGGTGCTACTTGAGCTCCTGGCTAAACATGCGGGTACACCAGGCAGGCCAATACAAGGACCAGGCCACCTTGACAGAACGGGGTGTGCTGAATTCTTCAGGAAGCACCAGCTCAGCACCCTTCCTTTCAAAGCACCAGGTAGTAATGTTAGGAGTCAGAAGAGGTGCCATGTGTGCAGCCACACAACTCGCAGACCCCGCCAACCCACAAAAACCACTTGGGAATGCCTCGAGTGTCAAGTTGGACTGTGTGCTGGCACCTGCTTCAACGACTTCCACACTCTAACAAACTTTTGAAGTGGAAGTGACAACAGTGAAAGTGACACTCAAACATAGGCTAAGAATAATAATATGATTATGTATAAGTGAAAAGGACACATAAGTAATAATAAGTGCCTTCAATAACAATATGAACAAGTGAAAGTGACACTAAAATATATATTTCTAACAATATATAGGTGAAAATGACACTCAATAAGCCTAGGCCAGTCAAAGTGACAGTATAATAATAATAAAACTAAGTATAAGTGAAAGAGACACACAAGTAATAATAAGTGCCTTCATAACAATATGAATAAGTGACAGTGACACTATATATATTATTAGCTTACCTAACAATACATAAAAGGGGAAATGACACTACCAATTATCAAAGTCCAGTGAAAGTGACACTAATAATCATAATAATAATAATAAAACGAAGTAATAAGTGACAGAGACACAAATAAGTTCATATAAATAACTTTATTGAGTGAAAATAACATAATAACTATAATAAATGACAGAATAACCAATAAAACACTATCAAATCGCTTCCCGGCATAATTGCGGGTGGAGCGACGAGTGCAACTGGGCGTCGTAGCCGGGGCCGCGGTTGAGTGTTCGGACGCGCCGAGGTAAATATGCGGCAAAAGTTACCTCCACTTCCATCACCATCACTCCGGAACCAGTTGAGCTAGAGAGCTCTACTCAACGCTATTCTACGCAGGAAGGTAAGGCGCTCATTTCTATATATGTTTGATTAATGTAGGTCATATATTAAGCGAGATTAGCCTTAGTTTACTTTTGTTGATATTCGACCAGATCGCCCGGATACGAGCTCCGTCATTAGGAGAGCCTGCCCGGGCCAGGAGGGTATCCAGTTGTAACAAACATTTTATGAATGGAGGATGCCTTTAGGCACATGGACCTTTTTGTTTTATCTGTGTTTTTCCTTCCTCCGTTCATTGTTTCTTAAAAAAAAAAATAATAATAAAAAAAAAAAATATATATATATATATATATATATATATATATATATATATATATATATATATATATGTATATATATATATATATATATATATATATATATATATATATATACCTGTATATATATATATATATATATATATATATATATATATATTATATATATATATATATATATATATATATATATTATACTTTGTTAATACAAAATAATTTTAATTTCCTCTCAAATTTCCTCCTGCCCACCAATTTCTCAGGAACTGAAGAAAGAAAAAGCTCTAATTTGAATAAGTTTGAACCGGGATAATTCCATCTTCTTGCAAGGACTCATCATTGAGTCCAATCACGGGGAGAGAGAGAGAGAGAGAGAGAGAGAGAGAGAGAGAGAGAGAGAGAGAGAGAGAGAGAGGGGGGGGGGGGGGGGGGGGGGGGACTTAATAAAATTAGAACAAAATCGAAAACAAGAGTACAAAACATAGATTTAGATCGAAAAACCGATGGGTAAACTAGATTTACATATTGATAGTTATGAAGTGTCCCACCTCTTCTCTCTCTCATCACTCACCCATGCACCTTATCTCCTAAATAGTCAATTTCTGGTTTTAATTTCCCTTCCCTCTATTTCATTTGTTGTCCCTATTAACATCTCTCTTGGATGTAACTAATAGGAAATTTGGAAAAATGCTTGATTTGACAGTGGATATCACATAAATATGATATTATGAAATAATATATGTGATGTCAATATCATAGATATATCCACTCTAAACCAATGCATCATCTCTCTCTCTCTCTCTCTCTCTCTCTCTCTCTCTCTCTCTCTCTCTCTCCTACTATGCTTACCAAATCAGGCTCAACCCAACCAAAATGATTCACAAGTGACATAGCTTCAGCAATTAGAAAGAGAAACGTTGCATACAGAAAACCCAAACGTCAAGGACCAAGAGATTTAGATTCCTTCAATAATATGTGCAGAAGAGTGAAATCTCCAATAAAGGAAGCAAAGAAGAATGAAGAACTAAGGGTTGCAGCCCTCTTCAAAGAGAGTCCTAAAGAGTTCTTCAGCTATGTGAACAGCAGGAAACCATTCAAAAGTAGCATTGGACCTCTAAGGGATCCAACAGGCCAACTTCAAACTTCTGACACTGATATAGCTAAATCCCTAAACGACTATGTTGCCTCAGTATTCACAAGGGAAAATACCAGTGACATGCCAAGTCCAGTACTAGTGCATGAGGGTGAAGTTTTTATCAGCATTAGATGTACCCCAGAGGAGGTAGCAAAAAGAATAGATAAGTTAAAATAGGCTCAAGTCATCGGCCCAGATAGCTTTCTTCCCCGAGTTGTATCAGAAGTGCGAAATGAAATTGCACCTTTCTTGGCAGACATCTTCAATAAATCACTAGAAAATGGAGAGGTCCCTGAAGACTGAAAACTGGCAAATGTGACCCCAATCTTTACCGGCTCACCACATAAGTCGAGTTAAATAAAGCTGGACTATGTGGCGGCGCTCGACATAGGTCGAGTGGCAATTTCAGCACGTAATGTTGCTGAGAGAGAGAGACAAGTGGTCGCAGGAGACTAGCGAGCGTATGACTGCTCCAGACCACCGCGGCGAACCTACTGACACGAATCTCAGCTCCCTCCTCCCTCTCTCACTCGCTACATACTGAATTATATGGGGAAAGTACCGAATTACATGCTTTTTGCACTCGCGTTGCACGGTTATTGCAAGAAAACTAGCCATCATAAAAGGATCGTTATGGTGTCATTCGAAAGCTCTGTTTATGCCCTTTCAGGGATAGGTACTTGTTTTACGTTCTGGGTCTTATTTAGGCATGAAAATGATCACGTAAACAGCCCTATTTTGGCTAAAAACACCCCGCTGGGCGGTACATATAAATAAACTGCATAGGCCGCTCGTAAGGTGTTAAGAAAGGGGATCATGAGTGTCCCAAGAATTATTGGCCAATTAGCTTGACTTCTATCATAGTAAAACTCTTAGAAGGGATGCTAGTAGACAAGATAGTTGACTACCTAGAAATCCACAATTTAATTACAGATTCCCAACAGTGATTTAGGCGACACCAATCATGTCTTACCAATTCGTGGGAATTTGTCCATGAAATGCTGAGTGAGTATGACGAAAGTAGAGCCATAGACATCCTTTACTTAGGTTTTCAAAAAGGTTTTGACAAAGTGTTTCATTGCAGGCTAAGGTCAAAAGTGAGTGTGCTAGGTATCATTACAGAGGTCACAAATTGGATAGAAAGTTGGCTAACAGGTAGACAACAATGAGTGGTAATCCATGGTGTTCCTTCTGAGTGGAGTTCAGTCACTTCTGGAATTCCACAGGGATCTGTCTTTGGCCCACTACTGTTTATCATATTTGTCAATTAGGCCTACATATGCTTGTTTTAACAGATATTTTCCAATAATTACAAAACGAATAAATAACGCATACCTAGATAAGCAGTATATAACCCCAGAATTAAAAATCATGATTAAACAGAAGAATAAACTAGCTAGGAAATATGCTATTAGGCCCATCACATTTGGAGAGGAGTTCCGTAGACTACGTAACCAGGTAACAGAAGCTTTAAGATCAGCTAAAAGAAACCATTATAAATCTAAACTCCAAGAATCTGCTGGTAATGCTAAAAAGGTTTGGAACATAATTAATTCTGTTCTTGCAAGGAAAACTAAACACAAAATAAACAACACTTTCATTAATAATAATACCGAGTTGACTAAACCTAGTGATATTGTGGAACACTTTAACTCATATTTTATTGATGTCGGTAAAAAATTAGCAGAAAATATAGATACTTCAAACGTAGACTTTACATCCTACCTACAAAATAGACAAGTAACGCCTTTTTCCATGTCTCCCGTCACAAGCGATGAAATAATCAATACAGTAAAACAACTACGGGACTCCTCTCCTGGTTATGATGAAATACCAATGAAAGTTTTAAGGTTTGTTATTACAGCTTTGTCTCCAGTTATAGGATATCTTTGTAACATGTCATTTTCCAGTGGTGTATTTCCCGATTGCCTTAAAATTGCAAAAGTTACCCCTATATATATAAATCCGGAGATAGTTCAATCTTTAATAACTACCGTCCTGTGTCTGTACTCCCAGCTATGAGTAAAATCCTAGAAAAATTATGCATACAAGGATTACAGAGTTTTATTCAACTAACAATATTATTAATGAGGCTCAGCATGGGTTTAGAAAAGGATGTTCAACAGAGTCAGCTTTATCATTATTTACTAACGATATCCTCAAATCTTTTGATGACAAGCATTTTACAGTTGGTATATTTTTAGATCTATCCAAAGCATTCGATACTGTTGACCATCAAATCCTCCTAAAGAAACTCGAACATTATGGCATTAGAGGTACCATTAGCAAATGGTTTCACTCTTATCTAACTAATCGAAAACAGTATGTACAATATAAGGACATTTCATCTAATATGCAAATAATATCCTACGGAGTACCACAAGGTTCTATACTGGGTCCATTGTTGTTCATTTTATTTATTAATGATATTGTAAACTCAAGTATGTTATTTAAATATATATTATTTGCTGATGACAGTACTCTGTACGCCAGTCACCGGGACTTGCGCTCTCTTATTGTTTCTATAAACAATGAACTTAAGAATGTACATAATTGGATAACTACCAATAAACTTACACTAAATATTAATAAAACTAACTATATAGTCTTTCACAGAAACAAAAACGTTCCAAATGATATGCAACCAATTACATTTGGTAATCAATCAGTGAGAGAAGTGGAGAGCGTTAAGTTTCTGGGGATAACGGTGGACAGAAAACTGTCTTGGAACTTACACATAAAGGACGTAACAAATAAACTAAATAAACAATGTGGTATACTGTACTTAACACGCCAATGTCTTGACTTAAATGCCCTAAAGCTTTTATATTATTCAGTAATTTATCCATTTCTCTTATACTGTCATACAGTATGGGGAGCGACGGGTAAAATTAATTACAACCTGTTGAAGTTGCACAAAGAAAAGTTATACGAACAATTACATTTAGATCCAAATATGCTCACACCAATGAATTATTTCGACAACTTAATCTCTTAAAATTTGAAGATATTAACATATTTTGCAGTGCTATCTTTGTATACAAAGCATTAAATGGCTATAACAATGTGGAATTATTTAGACATCGTGAAAATGAAAGGTATGCATTAAGAAATATAAATTCTTTAAATATTCCCCTAATGACCTCTAGACAATCCCAGACATCAATAAAATACCATGGTGCGAAAGTTTGGAATCAGTTGTCTCCTGACTTACAAAATAAACCCACTCTGCCTAGTTTCAAAATATCACTCAAATCTTCACTAATGTCTAAATATAAATCTTATTTAACATTTGACAATAAAACTGCCACAACCCTAAATTACAATCACCTTTATATCGGAAACAAATTAAGATACTGTTCTGGTGTTGATCAATATGTAGGTACCGTACTGTATATAAGGCTGGGGTTTGCTCTACCCACAGCGGTCTGGGTGGGGGGTGGTTCGGGGTGGTGGCTAGGTAATTATACCTGGCCACTGTTCCGAATCCCTTCTTGCTGTGGCTGTGCCTCATTAGCTATAATTATATAATATTATATGTTTTAATAATCTTACTGTATGTAAAATAACCATCGAGTTGTATTCAAGGTGCCTTTAAGAGAGATTGTTCTCAAAAGGCGCAGCCATGATATTATTTTATTGTAAAATTAACATATATTGTATGTTTGATTGGCAAAATAAAAATTAATAATAATAATAATAAAATAACATAGATATGGGTATGTTGAGTGTGATCTTTATTAAACTTGGAATGAATGTAAAAGACCCCAAAGGGGTTGAACAGCTCAGGATGGGCCTCAACAGACTGGGTGAATGGTCGGAGACATGGCTGATGCCTCTAAACTTGGAAAAGTGCAAGGTGATGCATATCGGCCAAGCAAACTCCAAGTCAGCCTATTCAGTATTGGGAATGCCTCTGGAAGTGACTGACTTAGAAAAGGATTTGGGTATTCTGATTAGCAGTGACCTAAAGTTTTCCAAGCAGTGCATTGAAGTAGAGAAGAAAGCTGAGCAACTATTGGGTCATATTAAGAGGCAATTTAAGTATAGGAATTAGGAAATAGTCCTCACACTTTACAACGCTCTAGTACAGCCTCTCCTGGAGTATGCTGTTCAATTCTGGACTTTCTGGTGTCCAGCTCTCAGGAAAGATATAGAACGACTAGAAAGAGGACAAGCTAGACCTACAAAGCTTATTCCATCGCTTAGAAGAATGAGCTATGAGAGCTATTGAGAGCTCTTGATCTATTTCCGTTGGAGACACTCAGACTGCGAGGTCAGCTAATTGAAGTATTTAAAATACTTAATGGGTTTGACAATGTGGATTATAGCAAAATGTTTAGCCTCAATATGAATACAACACGCAACCATTGCCGGAAATTAGAATTGAAAAGGTTCAGCACTAGTATTTGCGGAAACGTGTTCACATAAAAGATCTGTTCTACCTAGAACAAATTTCCCTCCGAAGTTGTAAACAGTTCTTCAGTAGAGCAGTTCAAGAAGAGAGTAGATAGTATTTTGCACAATCTGCAGAGTGTAGTGCACTAAACAGTATCTCTCCTTCCACTTCGAGTATCTCCTCGGAATGGAGCGCAAGGTCTCTTAGATACTAACTATGCCTTGTAACTCCTTGTAACTCGCTCTCTCTCTTCCTTGTGCATCACATGTGGTATTGAAGCATCCCTCTTTCTGTCTCCCCCATTTATCGCCTGTGAAAGCGTTTCTATCTAGACTCTAGAGGAAGAGAGTGTTTTGCATGTACACAGAGTTATAGGGAATATTTAGTATCTCAGAGACTTTGAGACCCATTTTAGGTAGATACCTTTAATGTAATAATGTCATATTTATGTAGTGGAGAACATGCACTGATCACAATTCAAAATACCATCTACACTCTTATTTTACCCATTCTGTACCGGCGACGTAATTTGTATTTGATTTCAGGCACATGTAAACGAGTTTATTTAGCTTAGGAGGGATATATGGTAGCTGAAACGATGATTAAATATAGTTTGTAGCCTTTTTATTGCTAGACGGCCTTCCTAAGCTGAATGAAATAGTTGCCAGATTATAATTACAATTGTGTCACCGATATTGTATGAGTTAAACTGTTCTACAAAAGAAGTGTTAACAATCTCCGTCTATATTTGTTGCTGCCTTTCGTCTGATTGCTTCAGAATAAAAGTAATGTAATAGTTCAGTCACCTATAATAGTTTATCACTTATAAGTAATTACTGATACGTTGACAATTAAGAATATACATATTCATAAACATGTAAGTGCCGGTAAATATAATTGAAATGTCGGGTTGGTATTTCAACTCGACTGGTTATAATCTCGATAACAATCTTATAATAAGATATCTTGAGATAGAATATGCTCGACAGGGTCACGTCTAGCTTTATATAACTTGCATGAACTCTTCACACTTTAGTTTATTCATTGGACATAGGTTATGATATATAGTGTATTCATTGGACATAGGTTATTGTATATAGTGTATTGTTCTGTCATATAGGGCAGACAATAAAAGGTAATCAAGTGACATATCAAATATGGAATGGTCTATAATGATAACTTAATTGTATTTAGTCACGTTACATTTACACACAGTATAAGTAATATAAATATGCAGGAATAATAGTGTTACACATGTACATAGGCAATCAGTCAGATGATAACCCGTATGTGAGTGTAACGTCTAACGTTAAGACTTCTGGCATAAGGCGAATTGACTTGAAACAGCGTTCACTAGCGTGGGGCTGTGAGCGCTTATCAAGGGGATTAACGGGAGGGTCACACAGGTAAGGTAAATAAAAGGTACTGCGTTTGACCCTAGGTCAAAGGAACTGCTTTGGTATGAATTTATAATTCAAAATAGTGCGACTATAAGACACTAGTGAATGTTAAATATATACTAAGGAGCTTATCGACAAGGTGGTTTAAGTTGGAATTTACTTATCTAAGTGGTTTTTGTGAAAGACTTAACACACGAATACGAAAAATAGATTTAGACCGGGTATGAGATCGATACACGCAAGTATAGAATTCAAATTCAATTTAGATCAATGAATCACTATAACAGGTTTGGAATGAATGCAAGTTAATATAAAATGAGGAAAATACACTCAATTAAAATGCGACTGGAAATCACAGTAAATTAGAATTCGAAAGAACTCAGAATACAAAAGGGCGTACACGACGAAGTTGTACTAGGTTAAATACTACGGTATTAGTATTAAAGGAAATTTGAATACATTAGCAAATACCTATCTGGCAATACGTGGATCAAAGATATGACGTAACGCGAATTAAATAAACATACGATGTAATTAAATAGTTACTATTGAAATATTAAAATGAAAGTAGCAACGGTCTCTACGATAATATGTAGACACGAATAATAAATAACTTGAATAAGAGTTACTATAAATGTGTGAAAACAATTATTAATTACCCACACACGTAGATCAGATTAATTCACAAGCACTGGTATAAACTATATAGCTCGAAATAATAGAATTAAAGTTAACTCAATGGGGGTTCTTGACTTTTCGGTAAGGAAAGATAGATTGATTACAATTTGGGCATAGGTCCTAGGTAAATGGTAGCAAATTAGGGAATATCTTCACGGTATACGTTTACACTTCAACTTGGATACACAAGAGAATAAATAATATATATAGGTGACATCTGAGAGAATTCCGTCTTGATCCTGGATCGAGAAAAGTTTATATAACGGGTGTACAATTGATAATTAATAATAACACCTCAGGAAAGATACTGCAAAGGGGTATGCGTAGCAATATCTGGTGCGATGAACTCACTTGCACAGATCAAGATTTATGGGAGGACTAATGACTATGTAACGTGTACACAGATCGATAATTGAACAATTAACAGGCACAGATCCTTGGCACAGATCAACTTAATAACATTTCCGGAATACTCGCATATATTACCTTACCTTTAACAATAGCCACAAATTGCGATACGCAGAAACACTTATGGTTAGCGTGGGGGAGCAGAAGGGCCAAGTACGAGTGTCGGGGCATCACAGAGGTCCGGGCATGGCTGCTGGACGTAATGGGGCCATTCGTCAGGAGTCCAAGGGGCAGTGCCAGACGTCAGGGTACTGCTTCGGCACGAGTCCAAGGGCAGGGGTGGCAGTGGATAGCAGGTTCCTTCTCTCTCAGGGGGGAACGACTCCTGGACAATAATCCGGACGGAGCGTTTAGGTAGTTATACTCCTGGACATATATCCGGACGGAGCAAGCTACTGAGTTTGAACTGACTTACTGTAGTTTCAGTCAGTACATATTTGGGTTATTTCTCTTGGTCAGGATGCATGTTCTCGCATGAATAGGGGCATAGTAAATACATAAAAATGGGCTATGTTGAGGTTAATAATTACATGAAAAATATCTTATGGTGCTTAATGACATCGTACTGAGGTTCTCGTCTTTTTTACCTTTGGTTCTTTCTTATACCATCAAGACTGATGATGAAATTCGTGATTTTCTGTTCACTAATTGTTTTGGCTATTTGAATTGTTTATGTAATGATTTTCTTCTGTGGCACTTCCTATCAACATTTCACTTTTCTTCTCGTCTGGCAGCTTCTTGAGGATGGATGGCCCCAACGATTTAAATACTCCCGGGGCTCTTTATGCTTAGATTGCATAAACACTTTTTCATCATAGTATTGGGGGGGGGGGGGGGATTTCTGCCTAGGGCCGTGTGAGGTGATGATTGGCGGGGCTTGACCTGACCTTCGGGGGTAACTCACCTGTTCGCCCTGGAATTAGAGAATGGGTCCAGGGTTCAGATTTTCCGTTCTCTGGAGAATGGGAAATTAATCTGTTTCTAAATCCTTTTCTTCTCTTCTCCCTGGATTCTCTTACAGTGGCTATTTTGTATGGTTGTCCTTTAGGCTCCGTTATTTCACCACCTTCTACAGAATAAAAGTCTCGACCTCGAGACCTCATAACATATTTGCGGCAGGTGGGGGTGGTGAGAGTCCTTGTTAACCGATCCAGTTGCCAAACACCAGAGGGTTGTAGTGGTGTCGGGACGGATGGAGGGGTCCGTTCTCACTGTAATCTCGAGGGGTGTCGTCGAGCTGCTTGTCACTTGAAGGAGATGGTCTGGGGACGTAAGAGCCTAATGGTGGTTCCGGTCGGAGGATATAAACACACTGTTTATCTTCATGTTGACTCCGGTCTTAAGGGCTGCTGGAGTTGTTGCTGGTGGAAGAGTTGCTTGGGCAGTGGCCACTGCCGCGAATTTGGATAAAGCTCCACCAACACGACCCAAATTCAAAACCGTCAGGGATAACGACCGAGGACCGAGGACAGCCATGAATGTAAATGTAGATCCGACCAGAACCAAAAATTCGATGAAAGAACGATCTGCGAGTTCTAAAACCGCAACTTTAAAGGTTTTCTATGCAAACGCTCGTAGCATACGCAATAAATTTTCAGATTTAGAGGAACTAGTGTTTACAGAAAATTATGATGTGATTGGCATAACAGAATCTTGGCTCAATACACAAGATAGAGACTTTTTAGCAGAGTATTCACTTCCCGGTTATGTAATGTTTGAGAACAGCCGAATAAATAAAAATGGAGGTGGCGTTTTATTTTATATCAAAGAAAGTCTTAACCCGACCCTCGTGTCAAAACCTCAAATTGTGAACGTCGACACATCTTTTGTGCTAATAAAGAATAATAAAGGTACAAAAATAATACTTGCATTAATATACAGACCTCCAGCTCAATCAGTGCAAACTGACCGAGAAATTTACGAACAAATTGCAGATGTAAGTAACTCACAAGATACCGTAATTTTTGGCGACTTTAATTTACCTGTGACCAAGTGGGGCGATACTCTTACTTCACACTCCGGACATGACTTGTATACGAACTTGCAAGAGAGTTCGCTTTATCAATTTGTTCGAATGCCGACCCGTGGTAATAACGTTCTTGACATTGTACTTGCAACAAAAGAAGAATTGATAGAGAATTTGAATGTTGGTGATGAATTCAGTAACAGCGACCATCGTACGATAACTTTCACTTTAAAGTTTACTAGTAACGAACCAAATAGTAGCATCGAAAAAGTCCCTAATTTCAAGAAAGCAAACTTCCATAAACTTAGAGCTATGTTTAAAGAAACTGACTGGAGCTTTTTAATTAACAATAACGACATAAATACATCTTGGAAGTTATTCGAAACCACTTACCTAAAAGCAGTGCAAGACTGCATACCATCGAAAATACGGCGTCCAGGCCATAATAATAAGCCCAAATGGTGGAATAAAGATATTTCAAACTGCCTGCTTGCTAAAAAATGTGCTAATGATAGATTAAAATCCTCACAAAATGACGAAGAACGGGTGAAATTTGTAGAGCTACGACGCAAAGCCAAAAAGTTAATTAAGCAAAGTAAAAAGACCTTAGAGTTACATATTGCGAATCAAAGTAAAACAAACCCGAAAGAATTCTATAGTTATATCAGAAAGAAAAAAGTAGTTACTTCAACTGTTGGACCGTTAGTCGATGAAAAAGGAGAATACACCAAAGACGAAGTACAAATGAGTAATGCCCTCAATACCTTCTTTGCATCAGTTTTTACAACAGAAGACCTCAGTGATATCCCTACACCATCGCCGATTCAGATTGATAATTCAGATGTTCTAAGCAATATCACCGTTACAGAGAGAGAAGTATTGAATTGTTTAGATAAACTCAAGGTAAATAAAACGCCAGGACCTGATACAATCTCGCCTAGAGTTCTAAAGGAAGCTAAGAAGGAGCTCTCCAAACCACTGACATTACTATTCAATAAATCCTTGCAGTCTGGAACTATGCCTGATCAGTGGAAGCTAGCCAACGTAACACCGATATTCAAAAAAGGCAGCAAATCCCTACCCAGTAACTATCGTCCAATTAGCTTAACCTCAGTTGTATGTAAAATGCTAGAAACGGTCATACGAGACAGACTCGTAAATCACTTGGAGGAAAATAACATACTTAAAGATACTCAACACGGCTTTCGTAAAAAACGTTCCTGTTTAACAAACCTCTTAGACTTCTTCCACGATATCCTCAACCTCTACGATGAGAGTAAAGCTGTAGATATTATATACCTTGATTTTCAAAAGGCCTTTGACAAAGTTCCCCACAAACGTTTACTGCTAAAACTAAAAGCGCATGGAATACAAGACGGTGTGTTGAAATGGATAGAAAATTGGCTCAGCAACAGAAAGCAAAGAGTAGTCATAAACGGTAAGGCATCTAAATGGACCAATGTAAGTACAAAGGAGTACAAAGGAAATCAAGCAACAACAGATCTAGTGACCCTTCTAGGTTGCTTGTCCTCCAAAACACTGAGGATCAAGTGTCCAAACAGTGGTTTAGAGTGGGTAAGGGAACATTGGAAAGGGAAATACTGCCCTGGAACTAATGTCCGTGGCAGGATTAGGAAGTTAGTAGGGGACAGATGGGTTAGTAACTGAGGGGGGGATAAAATAAAGTTATTCATTTACAAACGCAGTCAGTCGCGGGTTTGATGCGAGATATTTGTCTAGGCGGAGTTTAAATGAATCAACGGTGATGCAGTCTATAACGTTTCGGGGAAGCCCATTCCACAAGTTGACAACTCGATTGAAGAAGAAATTCTTAGATTCGTGTGAGTTAAAAGATTTACCAATAATTTTGCAACCGTTTCCCCGCGTGTAATTAGATTGGTCGATAGTGAAGTACTTACTACAGTTCATATTGTCGATGCCTTTGATGATTTTGAACACTTGAATTAAGTCACCTCTTAATCTGCGCTGGGTTAAAGGAAATAGATTTAATTCTCTAAGACGCTCTTCGTATGGTTTGTTCTTTAGGCTAGGTATCATTTTGGTAACTCTACGTTGAACTCGTTCTAGCTTGTTTATATCTTTTTGGTAATAAGGGCACCAGGATTGAACGCAGTATTCCAGAAGAGGGCGGACTAATGAATTGTAAAGGGTTAGGATAACTTCTTTGGATTTATGCTCAAATGACCTGCCTATAAAGCCAATTATTTTGTTTGCCTTCTTAACAACTTCTGAACATTGTTGACTCGGTTTTAGGTTACTCGATATTGTTACTCCCAGATCGGTTTCTCTGTTTACATTCTTAAGCTGAGTGCCATTCATCGAATAGTTTGCTTTCTCATTTAGGTATCCGATATGTAGTACTTTACATTTATCCGCATTGAAACTCATTTGCCAAAGAATCTGCAAGTAGCGGGGTACCCCAGGGATCGGTACTAGGACCAATTCTCTTTCTAATTTACATCAACGACATAGATGAGGGTCTCACCTGCACAATCTCAAAATTTGCTGACGATACAAAAATTGCAAATAGCGTACTCTCAAAAGAACAAGTTGACGATATGCAACACAATCTAGATAAATTGTCATGTTGGGCCCAAATTTGGCAAATGAGTTTCAATGCGGATAAATGTAAAGTACTACATGTCGGATACCTAAATGAGAAAGCAAACTATTCGATGAATGGCACTCAGCTTAAGAATGTAAACAGAGAAACTGATCTGGGAGTAACAATATCGAGTAACCTAAAACCGAGTCAACAATGTTCAGAAGTTGTTAAGAAGGCAAACAAAATAATTGGCTTTATAGGCAGGTCATTTGAGCATAAATCCAAAGAAGTTATCCTAACCCTTTACAATTCCTTAGTCCGCCCTCTTCTGGAATACTGCGTTCAATCCTGGTGCCCTTATTACCAAAAAGATATAAACAAGCTAGAACGAGTTCAACGTAGAGTTACCAAAATGATACCTAGCCTAAAGAACAAACCATACGAAGAGCGTCTTAGAGAATTAAATCTATTTCCTTTAACCCAGCGCAGATTAAGAGGCGACTTAATTCAAGTGTTCAAAATCATCAAAGGCATCGACAATATGAACTGTAGTAAGTACTTCACTATCGACCAATCTAATTACACGCGGGGAAACGGTTGCAAAATTATTGGTAAATCTTTTAACTCGCACGAATCTAAGAATTTCTTCTTCAATCGAGTTGTCAACTTGTGGAATGGGCTTCCCCGAGACGTTATAGACTGCAGCACCGTTGATTCATTTAAATTCCGCCTAGACAAATATCTCGCATCAAACCCGCGACTGACTGCGTTTGTAAATGAATAACTTTATCCTCCCCTCAGTTACTAACCCATATGTCCCCTACTAACTTCCTAGTCCTGCCACGTTAGTGGCAGGGCAGTAGTTCCCTTTCCAATGTTCCCTTACCCACTCTAAACCACTGTTTGGACACTTGATCCTCAGTGTTTTGGAGGACAAGCAACCTAGAAGGGTCACTAGATCTGTTGTTGCTTGATTTCCTTTGTACTCCTTTGTACTGTAGGAGTGTTGGAAGTGGTCCTCCCAGGTGGGGGAAGTCTGGCGGTGAGGGGGCCTGTGTCATGGGTGTGAGGGTGTGACACAGGTTGGCTAGGTGACCTCGCAGTAGAAATGGCGGCGCCTTTGATGTGCCGCCGCTTGTAGGTTGGCTGGAAGGTGAGAGCCCATCTCTGCGGTGGTTTCACACGACGCCCGGATCTCGTACATGGTGGATTAGATAAGAGGGGTATTAGGTGGGGTAATTGAACATTCTGGGGGGGTATGGAAACATTAGTAGGGGGTGAAGTAGAGACAGTTCTTGGAAAGTTAGAAGGTTCATGTGACAGTAAATTAGGCATGATGGGAGAGGTGGCTGGTTGAATAGGGGGCGTGGCAGTTGCACTTGATGGAAGGGCCTGGTCAGGTCTCATTCAAGCAGGGGTACTGGTAAGAGATATGAAGGCGTTGGCTGCAACATTAGGTAAGGGTGAAGAGAGGGTGATTATGTCAGAGGTGGATGGCTGTTGTAGAAGGGGAATATTTTTTAATATTGGTGAACTAGGAAGACTGCAGGTAGATTCTGAAAAATTTGGTAGACTGACAGAAGGGGATGGGGGGCAAGAGGTGAGGGGTTGTCTGGCGAAATTAACGTCAGCTGGAGTAGACAACTCGGGAGGGGCAGAGACAACGGGAGGAGGCTGTGGAGAGGGGCTGACAGATCCGAATGATCTTGAGGGCAGATTGAGCTGAAGGGGATTTGGGCGGTTATGTGACTTAGGTATAGGAGGAAGAAGTTGGCAGATGAGTTCCTCCCTTAGGGGAGGTAGAGGGGAAACGGAAGGAAGAGGAGGAGGACGGGAATCTGAGGTCCTCAATATCTGGTCATTAGTCAAAGGCAACATGTTTTTTTCGGGGGAATCTGCAAGCATAATGGCATTCTCATCTAAGGGTTGAAACCTACGTACAAATCTATTTCGGTATGTGCGTGACTCACCAAAATAGTTTATGGTTACCTGGTAACAATTTGGAACAGTTAAAATTTCAAACGGACCTTGATATCTGGGTTTTAATTTAGACGGCACGGGCAGTTGAGCAACCATCACAAGGTCACCAACGTGATGAGGACTTACTTTGGCGATTTCGGCAGGTTTTAGGCTTTGCAGATATTGGAGTTGTCTCAGACGCTTTTTCAAATGAACCAGGGACTGGTCAAAATTAGATGAGGGCTCATAGGGGACAGCTAGATGACTTAATGGGAGAAGTAGGGGGGCATTCCAAAGATGCGTTCATGGGGTGTGATCCCGTCTTTCCTGGGGCAAGTGTTAATTCCCCACTGAACGATTTTTACCTGGCTAGGCCAATCCTTCGTATTCATCTGTTGTAATCTTGTCCGGACTTGACTGGCAATTGTGCAGTGGCTTCGTTCACAGATGGAATTTCCTTGGGGCCAGTATGGGGAGGAGTGGCTGATCTTATACCCACACATTTGAGATACTTGGGACCAGATGTGGCTGGTAAATTCTGGGGCGTTGTCTGAGTTTATGGCTTCTGGAAAACCGAAGTATGGGAATACATGTTGGATCATGGCTTCTGCTACTGCTATTGCTGAATGTTCTTTAGCGGGGCAGGCAATCACGTATTTGGAGTACGTGTCCACGAAAGTAATTATGTACTTGAAACCTTGACTTCCTTCTAATGGACCCATTACATCAACGGCTAAAAGTTGCCAGGCTTTAGTTGCCACTAACTTTACGGAAGGTCCTGGGGTGCGGGTCCTGTCTTTGCCTAGGGCACAGGCGGACAGGCTTCGGTGATCCGTTTGGCAGTGATGTAGGGGGAAGGGGTCCAATACACCTGTTGAAAGGTGGCGGTCAGCTTCTGTTGGGCCAAATGGATGCCATTATGCATAAGGATGGATTGCATGGTGGCTAGGGCAGTAGCTGGGGTAATTACCATTTTTCCTTCGGGTGTGAACAGATTATCTCCTCGTCTAGTGAGTTGGGAGAACATGGTTCGGGGCATCCAGTCAGGTTTTTCTTGCCGTTGGAATAGCTTTAGTAGTTCTTGTTGCTCTTGATCTGCGGAATCTTGATGCTGAATGGCTAAAATGGGATGCATATCAAGGGGGGTGGGGGGTGTCTCTGGTGTGGAAACAGTGGGTAGTCGGGACAGTACGTCAGCATTGGTGTGGAGTTTCCCAGGTCTGTAAGCTATTTCGAAGTCAAATTCTTCTAAACTTTCTCTCCATCTGACAGTTAAAGCATTCTTGGTGTCGGACTTCCTTAACCATTGTAGGGTGTGGTGATCGGTGATGATGGTGACTTTTACCCCGGCTAAATAGGGCTTAAAATGTTGCAGGGCCCAGATGATACCCGGGCATTCTCTCTTAGTCACAGGGTAGTTTACTTCTGCTGGATTTAGGGTTCGGCTGGCACAGGCTATTATGTGTTCTCGGCCCTCTCGTATCTGTCCTAATAAGGCACCTATTCCAGTTTGGGAGACATCTGTGTATAATCAAAAGGGTTGGGTGTAGTCAGGGAAAGAGACGACGGGTGATGCAATCAACAATTCCCCTCAGGGTATTGAAAGCCTGTAGGCATTGTGGTGTCCATAGGAATGGTTCATCTTTCTTGGTCAGGTCATGAAGAGGCTTAGCAATGATGACAATTTTGTTTACAAATCTTCTATAGTAGGAGGCTAGTCCAAGAAATGCTTTGACTCCTTTGACGTTAGTGGGGGGGGGGGAAATTTTCCCAATGGCATCTAGTTTGTGGGGGTCTGGTGCAATTCCTTGGTCAGATACGATGTAGCCTAGGAACTGTACTTCGGTCTTGGCCAACGTACATTTGGATGGTTTTAGTTTTACGTTGGCCTCTCGGATTCTTTGGAAGACTTGTTGGAGGCGTTATAGGTGTTCCGCCCAGGTTTTTCCGAACACGATGATGTCGTCTAAGTAAGCCAGGCAGGTTTCCCAGGTCAATCCTTGCAACACGGATTCCATCAACCTAGAGAAGGTGGCAGGACCATTGCATAAACCGAAAGGCAATACAGTAAATTCATATAAGCGGCCTTGGCTGGTGGCGAACGCCGTCTTCGGTTGATGTTCAGGAAGGACTGGCACTTGCCAATATCCTGCTTGCAAATCTAGGGTAGTGAATGATTTAGCTCCAAGTAGGGAGTCTAGGGAATCATCAATTCGGGGGAGGGGAGTGGCATCTTTGATCGTGACATCATTGAGTCTGCGATAATCTATGCAGAATCTGGTGGTCCTTTCTTTCTTCCGTACAAGTACTACTGGGGACGACCGAGGGCTTGTCGAGGGGCGGACCACTACAGTGGCCAACATGTCTTGTACTTGGGACTCTTCTTCTTGTCTTTGAATGGGATTTTGTTTTGTAATGGGTTGCTTGACGGGATGTCCCACGGTATGGATAGGATGATGAAGTACGTTGGTTTTTCCCACATCTCGATTTGAAGTGGCGAAGATGTCTTGGTAGGTGGTTAATAGATTCTTCAAGTTGGCTTGTTGTTGGGGGGTTAGAGGGGAAGGAATAGAGGATAGGGATAAAGGTGTATTAGAGGGAGTATCAGCGGGAATGGATAGTTCTCCTGCATAAGGCTCTAGTTCTCCAATGGTTAAACCTTTTGGTAGGGTAATGGGCTGGTCTGATATATTGGCGATTTTTATGCAATTTAATTTGTTAGAAATTATACTAGGAGCGGTTAGGCAGTCCCAATCAAAGGGACTTTGGAGGTGAGGGGTCATAATGGTATCCCCAGGCAAGGTGGGTACAATGGGGATCCACTTTTCATGATGAGGGGGTAGTGTCACGAGTTTGGCAGTGACTGCTTGAGCGATGGGCATTATGCAAGGGGGGGAAATCGGAGTCTGAGGGGAAGGAACAGGATTGGGAGATTCTAGGGTAGGAATGGGCTGGGTTAAGGGTACAGTTTTGGTGGAAAGAGGGCAAAGTCGGGGGTATATCTAGTCTGGGTTTTTGGTTGGGTGCCTCGATGAGAGGCACTAGTTTTTTTGTTTGTTTTTTGTTTACTTGAGGGGGGGGGGGGAATGTCTGTGTTCTTCTCCCACAGTCAAGGGAAGCACTTAGCTTTGTGAGTAAGTCGAGACCCAAATATCCATCGTATAGGGTCTCTTTTGGGTCATACACCACGAAAGAGTGGTTTGTTCCGTGATTAGGAACAATGGTATTTACATACAGGGGAAGTGTTTGTCCAAAATCCTTTATAACTTTGGTATCGGCATTCACTAATACAATTGAGGAAGGTTGGATAGTGCCTAAGGCATTCTTGTGTTGCTTAAATCTATATTTTATTAATATCATCACAACACCAAACACCCCCAATGAAAAGAAAGGAGCGAAAAGGCATGATCGGGATGCTCCCGTGTCGAAAAGTAGGCGGACTTTCACCCCACTTAGTGAGTTTCCTGTAGATGGGCAGTTTGTCTGAGTCTGCCTCCTGCCATTTTGACGGTTATTAGTGTACGGGGGCGGTCTGAAATTCCAGGTCTAGTGGTGCCTCCATTTCTGACTCTGGTTCTTCTCCATTATCTTCTTCGGATCCTTCATCAAATCTGGCCGTGCCGTACTCCGTAATGGTGGCGATCCGCCGTGGTTTAATCCAGAGAATCTGAGCCCACCAACTGGGTGCTCTGGTCCTTCTTCTCGTCAGTTCGGTAAATGATCTCCGAAATGACGTCAGCAAACACTGGTTGTTGCACGGTTTCCAATCGGCCGGGCGAATCCTGGCCCATTCCTCGGCCTTATCACTGGCTCGGGGGGCCATAGGGCTAGTGGTAGGTCCCGTCGACGGGTGTGTGGTGGCTTTTTGTATGGCGGCTACCATGTCTTGACCCCAGGTTTGCTTCAGGGACACAATCCACCTTACGACCGGCATATCCATATTGTAATTAGTTGGTTCAAGAATGGAGAAATGGTCCGCCACCGCCAAAGGTAGAATCCTCAACAAAGCTCTTAAATTAATCTTCTTTCTTTGGGCGGGGGTTTTCTCTGTGAACGCGGTGATAGCGAGCTGTGTCAGCTCACTGAATGTGTCGTTCAAATTCCCATTATATATGATTTGGTGAAAATGCCTGGCCGAGATTATTATACCTAGGACAGGGTTAATGGCGGCTTTTACATAAATTTCAAATAGTGCCCAGGTTAAACCAGGCATTGGTTCCGTTTCCGCACATACCCTGATACCTTCATGCATATTTACCTAACTTATCTATTTCTGTGTAAATCTTGGAAGCATCTTGGTCCTGGAACATCAGATCCAGGAGGGGTTTGACCATTTCCATGTATGTTCCTATGTCGTTTTCCTCGGGCCTGAATGCCGGGATATCGAGTGACTTAGCTGCCATGGTGATTAAGTAAGTTGAGAGTGCAAGTAAGAAACAAATTTAACAAGCTGATGTGCCGTATCGATCCCACTGCTGCCACCAGTGAAATGTCGGGTTGGTATTTCAACTCGACTGGTTATAATTTCGATAACAATCTCATAATAAGATATCTTGAGATAGAATATGCTCGACAGGGTCACGTTTAGCATTATGTATCTTGCATCAACTCTTTATCTCAAGGCAGCATTCACACAATAAGAATACAATATTACTTCACACTTTAGTTTATTCAATGGACATAGGTTATGATATATAGTGTATTGTTCTGTCATATAGGGCAGACAATAAAAGGTACTCAAGTGACGTATCAAATATAGAATGGTCTATAATGATAACTTAATTGTATTTAGTCACGTTACATTTACACACAGTATAGGTAATATAAATATGCAGGAATAATAGTGTTACACATGTACATAGGCAATCAGTCAGATGATAACCCGTATGTGAGTGTAACGTCTAACGTTAAGACTTCTGGCATAAGGCGAATTGACTTTAAACAGCGTTCACTAGCGTGGGGCTGTGAGCGCTTATCAAGGGGATTAATGGGAGGGTCACACAGGTAAGGTAAATAAAAGGTAGTGAGTTCGACCCTAGGTCAAAGGGACTGCTTTGGTATGAATTTATAATTCAAAATAGTGCGACTATAAGACACTAGTGAATGTTCAATATATACTAAGGAACTTATCGACAAGATGGTTTAAGTTGGAATTTACTTATCTAAGTGGTTTTTGTGAAAGACTAAACACACGGATACAAAAAATAGATTTAGACCGGGTATGAGATCGATACACACAAGTATAGAATTCAAATTCAAATTTAGATCAATGAATCACTATAACAGGGTTGGACTGAATGCAAGTTAATTTTAAAATTAGGAAAATAAACTCAATTAACCCGCTGAGACCCAGCGTCGCACGTGTTGCGTCGGCAATGTTCGATCACCAGAACCCAGCGACGCAACGTTTGTGTCCTGGCCGGTCCGGTCCTAATTACTCCGGTCCTATGGCACCTAGAGGGCTCAGATTTGTATGGGAACTGTGTAAGTATCCCACGCACCCATGCCGATGGTTGAACACTCTCAAAGTCCAACCGCGTGCGCGTGAGCGCGCAAAAGCATGTTTTTTCGGGGAAATTGCCTTCAATTTTTTACTCCTGTAAAATCCGTTTTCGGGGGCTCTGTAGGACCATTTTTGGCACTTTATGACCAATTTTGTTTTTGTTTTTCCTTCATTCCTAACCCATTCGCTATTGTTTCTGGAATAAAAAATAAATGTAAAACCTGCTGGGCCCTGGTGGTACATTTATTAATAACTAGCTGGGGCTCAGCGGGTTAAAATGCAGCTGGAAATCACAGTAAATTAGAATTCGAAAGAACTCAGAATACGAAAGGGCGTAAACGACGAAGTTGTACTAGGTTAAAATACTACGATAATGGTATTAAAGGAAATTTGAATACATTAGCAAATGCCTTCTACGATAATATGGAGACACGAACAATAAATAACTTGAATAAGAGTTACTATAAATGTGTGAAAATAATTATTAATTACCCACACACGTAGAGCAGATTAATTCACAAGCACTGGTATAAACTAGATAGCTCGAAATAATAGAACTAAAGTTAACGCAACGGGGGTTCTTGACTTTTCGGTAAGGAAAGATAAATAGATTAAAATTTGGGCATGGTCCTAGGTAAATGGTAGCAAATTAGGGAATATCTTCACGTTATACGTATACACTTCAACTTGGATACACAAGAGAATAAATAACATATATAGGTGACATCTGAGAGTATTCCGTCTTGAGCCTGGATCGAGATGAGTTTATATAAAGGGTGTACAATTGATAATTAATAATAACACCTCAGGAAAGATACTGCAAAGGGGTATACGTAGCAATATCTGATGCGATAAATTCACTTGCACAGATCAAGATTTATGGGATGACAAATGACTATGTAATGTGTACACAGATCGATAATTGAAAAATTAACAGGCACAGATCCTTGGCACAGATCAACTTTAAAACACTTCCGGAAAACTCACATATATTACCTTACCTTCAACAATAGCCACAAATTGAGATACGCAGAAACACTTAGAGATACCGGTGGGGGAGGAGAAGGGCTAAGTACGAGGGCTGGGGCATCACAGAGGTCAGGGCACGGCAGTGGGAAGTAATGGGGCCACTCGTCAGGAGTCCAAGGGGCAGGGCCAGACGTCGGGGTACTGCTTCGGCAGGAGTCCAAGGGCAGGGGTGGCAGTGGACAGTAGGCTCCTTCTCTCTCAGGGGGGGAACGACTCCCAGACAATAATCCGGACGGAGCGTTTAGGTAGTTATACTCCCGGACATATATCCGGACGGAGCACGACCCCCCTCATCCTCACCTCTTCTCTTCTCAGCCCTACGATGAGACGGTGGAATGTTGAGGAAGGTCATGGGGTCTGGGTCATCTTCCTCATCCTCATGATCCTATTCCCCACTTGTTGGGGAGTCCACTTTGTCACGGGGAGCAATGGGGGAGCGATAGCTACTCTCCTGCCTTTCTTGTAACATTGCGTAGCTATGAGAGATGGGGACATAGGGTTCCTCCTCATGCATGTCGTCTATCTCGGCCAAAGTGGGACTATATTCGTCCTCTGAATCGTCATTTGACGATCCAGTGTCACTATCAGGCACATCACTCTCTTCAAGTATGGCCATGGCATCGTCAATTGATATTCCCCTGCGTGGGTAACGACGTGGTAAATCCGACATGGTGTTGCACTCGCGAGATGTATGGGTAAACTTAATTTCCTTTGTCACGCACGTCCATTGTCCCAACAAACCTAGATTTGGGTGTTGCCATACATTGCCTACATCCTAAGGAATATCCCATACAAATATCAAGCCTATAGCTACCATAGGACAAGAGTAAATAAGGTCGAAAGTTGTTGGGAAATAAGCGGGTACTGTGTTTTTCATTACCTCCCCCGCATGCCCACCCGCCCGGCAGGACTTGGGGGATAGCTGAGTATGGTCAAGTAATGCCTACATCCTAAAGTGTATCTCATACAAATTTGAAGCCTCTAGCTCCCATACGACAGGAGTAAATAAGGTCGCAATTCGCGTTGAAATAAGTGGGTAAAGTGGCGCCACTAATCAGCCCGCAACATCCCGCGCGGCTTGCCTGGGCGGTTGCCGCGTACCGCCACTGTTCGACAACACCCTAAGGTATATCCCATACCATTTACAAGCCACGAGCCACGAGCCGAGTAATAGAGGTTGCAGTGGCGGACGCAATGTTTGCGTCGCTGGGGTTCAGCGTTATATACTTTGCTGACGCAAACAGTGCGTCGCTGGGGCTCAGTGGGTTAATAGACTCACAGAGGGCTGCTTATTATAATGTGCGGGGGTGATCAGGGTAAACTTAGGGTAAGATCGTGAAGCTGAATGTGTTATTTTCACAGATCTAAATCAAAATAAGTTATACTCACACGACATATAAATCCCTCTATCATCAAACATTTCATCATTGGATGTATTACACAATACATCAACTTTAAAACCAATAGCCATTTCATAACCATGGAACATTCTCAGTGGATTCCACATTATTCATATGTCGGAGCAAAATCGAAAGCAATTTTATTATTAACACCTTATTAGCGGGCTAGGCGGTTTATTTATATGTACCGCCCAGCGGGGTGTTTTTAGCCAAAATAGGGCTGTTTACGTGATAATTTTCATGCCTAAATAAGACCCAGAGCGTAAAACAAGTATCTATCCCTGAAAGGGCATAAACAGAGCTTTCCAATGACACCATAACGATCCTTTTATGATGGCTAGTTTTCTTGCAACAACCGCGCAACGCGAGTGCAAAAAGCATGTAATTCGGCACTTTCCCCATACAATTCCGTATATAGCGAGTGAGAGAGGGAGGGAGGAGGTGGGATTCGTGTCAGTAGGTTCGCCGCGGTGGTCTGGAGCAGTCATACGCTCGCTACTCTCCTGCCACCACTTGTCTCTCTCCCAGCAACATTACGTGCTGAAATTGCCACACGACCTATGTCGAGCGCCGCCAGATAGTCCAGATTTATTATACTCGACTTATGTTGCGCCCCGACACTTAGGGGTTAAGAGAGAGAGAGATATTTTGATAAACTGATTGATCCTCAATGATAAAGCTACTGGGATTCATTACCTCCATCAACGAAGTTGGAGGAGGTTATGTTTTTATCTCTGATTGTCTGTCTGTTTGTCTGTCTGTAAACAACGAAAGACATTTCGAAAAGTTATGAACAGATGTTCACGAAATTTAGTAGACAGATAGGCTAATATGTACCTAGGAAGAAGTGATTCAATTTATGAGGTGATGGGTAGATCACATCCCTCCGTCAGCGTAGGTGGCTCACACTTTATAAACACCTAATTGGCGGGCTAGGCGGTCTAGGGGACCGTAGCGCCCAGCCGGTTTTTTTACCCTAAATAGGGTTGTTTACGTGATCATTTTCATGCCTAAATAAGACCCAGAGTGTAAAACAAGTATCTATCCCTGAAAGGGCGTAAACAGAGCTTTCCAATGACACCCGAACCATCCTTGTACGACCGCTGGTTCTCTTGCAACGTGCAACACGAGTGCAAAAACCCTGTAATTAGGTAATTTCCCTACATAATTCCCTGTGTAGCGAGTGTGAGAGGGGAGGGAAGGGTGGGAGTCATGTCAGTAGGTCCGCCGCGGTGGTCTGGAGCAGTCATACGCTTGCTACGCACTCCCACCACTCATCTCTCTCTCTCAGCAACATTACGTGGTGAAAATGGCACACGACATAAGTTGCACGCCGCCAAAGAAGGGTTAAATGCAATGTTGTATTCAGTAATTATTTCGTATTGCAATAAACCATTATACATAAAAGTAACATACATATAAATTTAAAAGGCAGGCAGTAGACAATTATGAGACAAGCTAAATAGGGGAGCGGTGAAAGAGAGGAATAAGACTAGAGGGGCACTTTACCGATCAGCTCATAAATGGAATCACTTCTTATTTAGCACATAATCCATCTGCCCACCAATTTTCGTGAACATCGTTTCTTAACTTGTGAGCCAACTACGCTGGCGGAGGTATGCGCTCTACCAATCGCCTCCGAATTTGCATAACGTCTTCCTTGGCACATGTTCTATTTGCTCACCACTTTTCGTGAAATTTAGTTCATAACTTTTTGGAGACATCTTGTTTACAGGCAAACAAAGTGAAACAGAGGCACAATTTATACCTCCTCTAACTTTGTTGGCGGAGGTAATAAGAAAGCAGAGGTGTACTTTCAGTTCGTGCACAGCCACTTAGCATAGTCTGCGCTGAGCCACCGTGCTGTCAACATCAAGGTGCAGACACAGTTGAACCCAATTTAAGCTTCATTTGGCTCGAATCAAGATGGCGACTGGTGGCAAGCCCATTGTTGTGGAGGAGGAGGACGCGAAGGAAGACTCAAATGTATATCTCAACCCGCTAACAAGTGAAATACAAAGCAAGTTAGACGAGCAATTTGAGAAGAATACGGATGCAAACCAAAAAGAGAGAGGACCGAAAACCAGGAGGATGACGAACGACAACGGAAGTGGCCATGGCGGTGAAACGAATGTTGCTGTTATTGTTGCAGAAGTACTGCAAGCGATACAACCGGTTATAATACAGTCTATTACGGTTGCAATTAACCACGCCGTGATTACTATAACCAACGAAATAATGGAAGGATTAAAACATCAGACTTCTACCCTGGACAACAATATAGTTTCGGACCTCAAGAAGCAGGTGAAACAGCAAACGTATCAATTGGATTTGCATGGAACAGCATGGTAAGAGAGAACATGGCATTGTTAAAGGAATACACTATCAAGCAAACGAAGATACCATTGCAATCGTCATTAATTTGGCGAAGGGGGTGGTCATCGATTTAACCAATGATGACATGACTACCAGCTACAGGCTGGACTACAGCACCGAGGACAAGCCAGCGCCAATTCTCGAAAAATTTGCTAGACGAAACAAAAGAATCGAAGTGATGAAACACTAACAAAAACTGAGGGAGGGAATCTACGTCGAGGAGGACCTAAGAAGATTGCGGAGTAATATGCTATGTGAAATAAGGAGGGATGCACAGACCAGTAAATCGTGGACAACAGAGGGAAAGTTGTACGCATTGGTAAAGGAGAGTAGAAACGAGGTAAACAAGGTTTTAGAAACCCCTGACGATTTATATAAAATAGGATGGAACGAAACAAAACTCCAAGCGTTTCTGGACAGACAATAGGACAGTCGCGGCCCCTAGAGACTAGTAAAGAATGTGTCCTGTGACCCGGAACTGGCTTTCACAATTTGTAGCTTAAATGTGTGCAGATTAAGCAGCAAAGTCAATAATGGTGTATTTTATAATTACATACGGAATTTTGATATTCTATGCCTCTCGGAAACAAAAATTAAATGGAATATCGATATATTAAGTTTTACATGTTGTAAATTCAAATTTGAACATAGGAATTATCCTTATCGTGGGGTGCATGGAATAAATATATTTGTGTCTAATAAATGTTATGGGTTTGTTGAAGAAATTTACGAGTCTAAAATCGAATTGATCTGTGAATCAGTTTAATGGATAAAGATTACAAATGTTTGTTGGTTGGGTTCGGTGTATATTCCCCATGAAGCTTCGAAGTATTATAATCTAGAAGTTTTTGATAATTTGGCAATTGATATATGTAAACTAAATTAAATATGCAATTTACCAATAGGTGATTTTAATAGTCGTACAGGCTTACTTGACGATTTTATAAATATTGATGATAATATTAGGGAAGAGTCAGTGTTGCTTGATGAAAGTACGTATTACACTAAATATTAATTTATTAATCTAGGATTACCCTGTGGCAGGCATAGTAAGGATAGTCATGTCAATAATAATGGAAGAAAACTGATAGAATTATGCCAGTGTCATGAACTAAAAATAGTTAATGGTAGGTTAGGTGCGTATAAGTTGGTTGGTTGCATGACATGTGATGACACAAGTTTAATTGACTTTGCAATAACATCTCAATGTATGTTCTCTAGAATTAAGGATTTTAGCGTTGGTGATTTCGAACCAATGTTATCAGATAAACACAGGGCCTTGCAAATTACCAGTGTCTCTAAAACTGAACATAATGTCATTAGCAACGCCTATGTGGAAGATCTTATAGTTAATACTGAACAGTATGTAAAATGTAAGTGGGATGTTGATAAACAAACTGATTATATTTGCACATTCGACTTTGAAAGCATCCATAATTTAAACACGAAGATGAATTATATCACGGAGGTGAGCCACGGAATAATAGATAACATAACCAATGATTTACAGGAAATATATTTACAACCAGCGGAAAAGACTGGAATGTTTAAAGAGGTACGTATTGGTTAGGCTTCTGGTAAGAAAAGTCAAAACGATAAACCTTGGTTTACAGAGCAGTGTAGAAAGTCTAAAAAGGAATACCTAAGGTACAAAAAGGCATAAAACACTCAAAATAACGCAAATTATAAAGAATTGTTAAAAAAAAAACAGCAAAGAAACATAGTAAGGTTATAAGGCAAGCAAAAAGGAAATCTGAATTATCGTTGCATAAGAAACTAAGGTTACTTAAAACTAGCAACCCTCGTGAGTATTGGAATATTATTGACAATAGTACACGTAAATAGGAAGAACGGTGTACCATTCCCTTAGACTCTTTAGTTAACCATTTTAAGAGTATTGGTAATAATGTAGATAGTGTCAGTGATGTGGTGAAAAATACGAATAAAGTAGACGTGCCGTTTTGCCCAAAACGGCATACCCAACTCTGCGATAGGTTACCATCATCACTACTAATACCATCATCAATCACAATCATCACTATAACTGCCACAATCATCACAACTACTGTCATCATCACCATGATCATCATCACTACTACAATTACAATCATCACTACTACTCTCATTATCACTACTACTGTCACCATTGTCACTACCATCTTAATCACTAATATCATCATTGATACTACAACTATCAACCATCATTACTACTATCATCACACCCATCTTACAATCATCATTACTACTGTTAACATTATCACTACTACTATAACCATCATCATTACTACTGTCACAAGTATAACATCATGTATCCTATCACCATCATCACTACTACTGCCATCATCACCATTACTATGATCTTCATCATCATAACTATTGTCATCATCACTACAACTTTCACCATCATTAATACTACTCACCATCATCACTAATACTCACACCATCAACACTACCATCATCACTACAACTATCATCATTACTTGTCACCATCATCACTACTATTTTGACCATCATCACTACTACAAGTACTGTCACCATCATATCTACTACTGTCATAATCACTACTATCATCCTCATCAATACAACTACAACCATCATCACTACTATTATCACCATCATCACTACTATCACCATCAATCCCACTATTACTACCATCACTTCTAATGCCAACTAAACTAACTTAACCTAGCAAATGCGGAGCGAGATGTTTTCGCCCCCAGAACGAATGCGTTCTTAGTGTGTGAGCCCCTTCGGGGCTCACATAATGCCATCTTTGCTGGGGGGGGGGGGGGGGAAACCATATTTTGGACCTAAAATCATAATTATTGCATAAATTCAAAAAATCTTTTTTGACTGACGTTCGCATTCACACAACAAATGTTCATGTGAAATTTGGTGAACGTCTGTCCAACGGTCTAGGAGGAGCTCCGAGACAGACGGACGACGACGACGACGACGACAAACATTTTTTTCGTGTGGTACCCACTATACGGGGGGGCGATACCAAACTCTGCTTACGCAGAGTTGATCATTTTGAAAGCAAAGCTTTAAGTGAACCTTTTACAGTCGAGGAAATAATAGCACATGTTAAAAGGTTATAACATAACAAATCTCCAGGAATCGACAATATATTAAATTAATTTATTAAGTATTGTCACATTGATGCTTTGTTGATTGTTGTTCAGCTGTTCAATATCGTGTTTGTTAATGCAATTGTCCCTACCTGTTGGACAATGGGTATAATAAAACCACTGTATAAGAATACAGGAGACATCAATTATGTTGATAATTACAGAGGTATTACGCTACTGAGCTGGCTGGGCAAGTTATTTACATCGTTAATTAATTCAGGACTTTACAATTTTATGACGAGTATGGATCTATTGGGTAATGAACAAGCAGGCTTTAGACAGGGATATAGCACTTTGGACCATATATTCAACCTTCAGGTTTTAATTCATGTTTATATTACTCATAAAAGGAGCTAATTTGTGCGTTTATAGATTACCACAAGGCATTTGACTTTATTAACAGATCATCTTTATGGTTAAAAATGCTTGAGTATAACATAAATGGGAACATTTTAAGGTTAATAGAGAGTCTTTACGAAAGTGCTAAATCATGTGTAAGAGTTAATAACCAAATGTCCTCTTATTTCCACTGCAAAATTGGTGTTCGGCAAGGTGAACATTGTCACCGCTTTTATTTGGAATATATTTAAACGATTTTAAGAACTACATCACGAATAAGTTTTCAGGTCTTTCTTTTATGAGTAATGCAGCTTCGAATGTATTGCCTCGTGCGGATAGCGAGGCATTTTTTTACTTGTTTTGTTTGCTCTACGCAGATGACACCATTGTTTTGGCAGAGAACAATTGCAAAATGCTTTAGACGCTATTTATGAATACTGTGCTCGCTGGTCACCACAGGTCAATGTTAACAAAACTAATGTTGTTGTTTTCTCAAAGGGTAAAGTGAGGAAGTATAAGCATTTTAGGTTTGGTGATAACAATATTGATGTTGTTCATGATTATGGGTATCTGGGCACAACGTTTAATTTTAATGGTAAATTCCTTAAGGCCACGGCCAAACAGGTAATACAAGCAAAAAAGGCTACGTATGCATTGCTAAAGAAGATAGTTAAACTAATTCTCCCAATAGATGTATCTCTCGACCTGTATGAAAAGTTGGTTCTCCCTATATTACTCTACGGTAGTGAAATTTGGGGATACGAAAACATAACCCAATTAACAATTACTAGAAATATTTTGTATAAAAGATTGTTGAAATTGAATAAGTCTACCCCCAATTGTATGTTGCAAGGTGAACTCGGAATTAAGAGTTCATCGGAATATATTGATAACAGGATGGTTAACTTTTGGTGCAGAGTAGCAAATGGCGAAGTTCGCAAAATGTCATGTATATTATATATTTTTATAAAAGGTATGTATAACTTAGGTGTATATAAATCTCCATGGCTAGATACTATTAAGAAATTACTGGACACAAATGGTATGTCTAATTTGTTCAATGAAGTAACTAATATTTATGTCAATTGGTTCAAGAAATAATTCAAGCTAAGATCAAGTGATATATATATATATATATAAACATAACTGGTTGGAGCAGATTAATAGCAATACACTATGCCTAAATTATAGAGTAATGATAACAAACATAAAACTACAAGACTATTTCCTAAAGCTTCCCAAGCAATACTCCATTATTTTATGCAAGTTCAAATGTTGTAATCACAGGTTACCAATAGAAACAGGTAGGTATACTAATGTCAATGTAGATGATAGATTGTGTGTATTATGTAATACGAATAGAATTGGTGACGAATATAACTATGTGTTCGAGTGCCCTTATTTCTATGAACAGGGAAAGAAATATATGAAGAGGTATTTTTATTATAATCCAAACACTTATAAGATGTCAAAACTATTTAACGGTAATACATATTCAGTTACAATGAACTTGGCCAAATATCAAAATATAATTATTTAATCCTTTTAAAAAAAGAGGTGATGGTGAGATATCAAAACCTAATGGTTCAAAGAGTTAATATTATTGTCGTAAGCACTGAGGTGTGCTATTTTTATTTTTATTTTTATTTTTGTTTATTATCTTTGGGTTATCTATTATCTATTTTCTATTTATTATCTATTATGCGCATAGAATACTGACTTGATAAAATTATCGTATGTATCTACCAAGTTTGACGTCTCTTCCTGACTTAAGCGGACAGGTACCTGAGAATGGGTACACTCATTTGGACACCTGGATCGACTTAATTTTTTGACCATAGGGTCCGCTAACAGGGCTCTTCATAACCCACCATAATTGGCTTTTCTGAAGTCAGGTATTAACCATCTCAGACATATGACGCAAGTTTGAGCCTATTAGGGATACTTTAAAGCCTTAGTTACCATCAGGGGTATTTAGAAACCTTTAGTTTAGTTACTGCAACCTCTGCAGTTGTCTTTGAGTTAGCTGTGGGTAGAAAACTAATTTTGGAGAGGTAATTATAAGAGTGAGAGAACTCTATTTCTTATTGCTAATTTGGCAACCTCTGCGTCATATGAGCGTGAATGGGTTAATGATGTATTCGCTCTGGTTTAACCTTTCCATTGTATATTAATCCCTCTTCGGCAGCACCCGGCTAGTCAAACAAGAGAACGCCAACCTGAAGAGCGGGGCCCGGCTATAGTAGCATGCAATTTTGAGCACGTAATGTGCTCTGAGAGAGAGCCGAGCGGTGGGAGGAGCATAGATCGGCTCATGACCACTCGGCATGGGTCCCGCACGACTACTGACATCTACTCCACACACACTCACACTCGCTGCCTCGATACACAGGGAATTATGTAAGGAAATTACCGTATTTTAGGGATTTTGCATTCGTCTTGCACGATCGTTGCAAGAGAACGCGTGGTCGTAGAAGGATGGTTCTGGTGTCATTGGAAAGCTCAATTAACGCCCTTTCAGGGATACATAATTGTATTACGCTCTGGCTCTTGTTTATGCATGAAAAAGAGCACGGAAATAAGCTCGTTTAGGGTAAAACCCCACGCTTGTCAGGTAGTAGAAGTAACCGCCTAGGCCGCTCGTAAGGTGTTAAAATACACAGAATTGTGGTCACTAATTCCTAGGTGGTCCCCTATCTCAACATTATTTATCATATGTTCATTGTTACTGCAAACTAAATCGAGTATATTATTACCTCTAGTTGGCATATCTATGAATTAAAATACAAAAATATCTTGTACTACCTCAATAAACTCCTCAGAATCAGAGTCGCCTATTTGTTGCTGCCAATCTATATTCGGCAAATTAAAGTCCCCCATAATGCACACATTGCTAAACCTTGATGCCATTTTAATTTCTTCGAATAATGACGTTCCGTCATTTCTACTCATATTTGGCGGTCTATACATAACTCCAATAAATATGGTCTCACTACCTTCGTTAACCTCTACCCAAACACTTTCATTATCATTATTTAGTCTAATACCTAATTTAGTACAGCTTTGTAATGTACTCCAGACAAACACTGCTATACCGCCGCCCCTCCTATTTGTTCGGTCATATTTAAACAAACTATATCCTGGTATATGAAATTCTGCTAAAAAAATGCCTGGTTTCTGTATTAATCCATGTTTCAGTTAGCGCTATTATGTTTATATTTTCTTTGCTAACAAGTGCTCTAAGTTCGTTCATTTTGTTACATAGACTCCTACAGTTTGTGTATTATACTCTCAATTTACTTCTATACATATACAGAACCGCAGAACCTAATAATCACTATTGTATATAAGAGTGTTAAAAACTCCCTCCGACATATTATGTTCCAATAAGTCCGAGGAGGCGGGAGCCCCAGGATCATTGCCACTGCCTCGCACTACACTCACAACAACACTGCGGCCATTAGAATTATCGGAGGAGGCTGAGGTTGCCACCGACGGTTTTATCGTATGGTAACTTATCGGACTTATTGAGCTCATATGACGCAAAATCGCGTCATAAACTTATTAGAGAGGTATAGAGATAAGTCCATATAACACGATCGCGTCATATGAGTTTTTGGTTATAAGTTCCATATGACGCGATCGCGTCATATATGTCTGGGGGAGTTAATTGTATCAATTATATAAGGACAGTTTAAGTGTACGTCTAGGTTGGAATGATCTGTATCTATGTAAGTAAGATCACAACACTGGATATTTTTATGTATCCTTAAATGCACATGCCTCTCTTTTATAAAACAAATATTGGAAACAAATTAGACATTTCAGTTCTATACAAGTACACATATTTACGTTGCGATTACAAATAAACTACCAATTATGTTCATATTTGTTTCTATCAGTATTGGGTTAGGAATGGAATGGGACAAATATATTTATACAGTCATACGTTTAATTTCATAGTATTTTGAGTTGTTGATAGGCTTTTGTGTATTGTACTATATGTATACAAACTATTATAAGCTTAGGCATACAGTAGTCTATATTATAAAACGATTGCAAAGGATATCATAGGATTACAAAACAATGCAATCAACATTTGATTCCTTGGCTCGGACGTTGATGGGTAAACTATATCTAAACTATGGATAGTCTTATTTGGATCTACCCTCTTTCGCAATTATAAGACACTTTGCCCCATTATATTTGTGATTATAAAACGTTTGGCTTTTATTAACCCTTTGGCTGCGGCTATGTTTGGGCTATTTAGGGCATATTCAGGCCCTCCTGAATGATAAATCAATCATCTGCATTAAATGAAGCGTATTCTGCTGAAAACTAGGCGAAAATAGCTTCAAAATGACACCAGAACGGACCCTGTACGGGGTCTGGTTCACCCGCAGTGGTCCCAGTAAAACGCGGGAACCCCGCTATTATGTAACACTCGCTCGCTTGGCTACATTGGTGAGAGAGACAGAGAGAGACCCGCGCGAGACACAGCCTAGCTCAGTGTGCCGGTCGGTGCTCTGAGGTTTGGAGGTGGGCCCCTCACGCTCCCGCCCACTAACACACAATCTTACGTTTTTTACAGGCTATTTAAAGCCTGGAAATTGCTGTAACTTTCCAAAACATTCCAGAACGTCACCCGCAGCGAAAGGGTTAAGTGTTGATTATTACCTGGCGAGCGATAGCAAACTCGCAGTCGATGCAAATTTATCTTTAGAGTGGCACTAAGGGCTATTATTCAAATACCTTGGAGAGGATCTAGTGAGTACACAAGTAAACAATTGCTTGAAACTTGCAAAACAATATAAAAATCCTCGTTAAATATTGAGAGAGAGAGAGTAGGAGTACAAAGGAAGTCAAGCAAACAACAGTTCCATCGACCATTCAAGGCTGCTTGCCCTCCAAAACACTGATGGTGGTTTAGAGTGGGTAAGGGACAAATGGAAAGGGAAGACTGCCCTGGGACAAATGGCCGTGGCAGAATTAGGAGATATTAGTTGGGGACAGTTGTTAGTAATGTAATAGAGGAAAACAGAAACTGTATTAATTTACAAATGCAGTCAGTCGTGAATTTAAGGTAAGGTGTTTGTCTAGGCGAAGTTTAAAAGAATCAACGGTGCTGCAGTTTATGTCATCTCGGGAAAGCCCATTCCACAAGTTAACAACTCGATTGAAGAAGAAATTCTTAGACTCGTGTGATTTAAAATTTACCAATAATTTTGCACCCGTTCCCCCACGTGTAATTTGATTGGTCGATAGTTAATTATTTCCAACTACTCCCTCTCGGGCATAGGCTGAGAGCCTGTACAACCAACCGCTCAACACGGTGAAGCCCATGAGGTCATGTTTCAGTCTAGGGAGTGAGAAATGCAAAGCACTTAGAGCTCCACTCCCGGCTTGAAGTAGCACCATCTCTGAAGCTGCTTCACCTCCAGGCTTCATTGTCTCACCCCCCCCCCTAGACTCGGACCCTCATTATCAGAATGCCACCTATTGAACAAATAACTCACTAGGCATTGTCCCCCTATAGCATACTTTGAACATGGGAATATTTATATAGTGCTATTTAATCAGGGAAAAATTAGGGTATTTTTTTAGCATTTCGGTGGACTTTGTAGTAATGCACTGACACTAGGTACAGTTGTGGACAGATGAAACAGAGACGCCTTGGTCTGTCCAAGACGCTCAATAGAGGACAGCACAATTTGTGCCCATATAATATTATCTGGTAACAGTGAAGTAGTGGGGGTAGAAGGTGAAGGTATGGGTTGGAGGGAGGGAGGCGAGCGAGGGAGGAGGAGTGTACAGGAGTGGGAGGGGTAACCAGCGGCGAGGTGGGACCAGGTGGGGGTGGAGGGAAGTGGGTGACTAAATACTTTACTGTGAAAGAATAATCAATTTTATGTTTTGATCATTATGTGGGATTATGATTGCAAAATATTGAAGTCGTGAGGTGTGTGTAGCATAATAAACGCGCTACAGGCTGCTAACTTGCTATTTCTCTCTCTCTCTCTCTCTCTCTCTTCATATACAATATACAGTATATGTGACATATAGGCATTCAAATATATGATATCTTAATTCTCTACTGTAGGAATACTTCATTTTTGTTCTCTGCTTAGAGTGATTACGGAGCTGTGATATCAGGAACCTGGTATTGTTCAAACATGGGAGCGTCAGATACAACTGAACTACCTATTGGTTACCTAACAAGGGGGAAATATAGTAATTGTTTTTATTTGTCAGGTGGTGAGTCAGTCAAATTTCAGATATTATAGTTAGTGTTTCAGCATAATGGTGAGTGTATAGGTCATAGTAGTAACGAAAGTATGTAATGCATATATGGTGTATATAATACAGTATCAATGACACGCCAATTAAAGTGTTTTCCAAGTGTACCATAGGAGTTATCAGTGTTGGCATTGCCACGGGTATATAATCGGTTTTCATTATATACGTCCATAAGAATGTAAACAATATAATATTATAAATTAATAAAACAGTATTCAATGAATCTATAAATAATCTATTTGTATTAATTTTAATCCAAAGCAGAAACCAGGAAACAATTGATGACTAATATTTACATAGCAATACACCTGTTCAAGAAAAGCAACTAGTTATATATAATGCGTCAATACAATCCTCAAAGTTTCGGTATAGAGGCGCAAAAGACCATGTCATAAAATAATATCCCCACATTGAAAACTAAGTTATATTTATTGGCCAAACCTCTTGGTAGATATGTTCAACAATATTGACGCAAGGGTGGTGTCAACTTAATATAAAATGAAAACACGATTATGCAGAACCTTTCCGGTATACCAGGTCATTTTTGTTACGTTTTACCGGCATCAGTAGAAGTGAAAACGTTAAATGAGAGAATTGAGAGTCTGCCCCTCCCCCCAAACTAATCCCTTCCCTACCTGCCTCTCTTCCCATCTGTTCACCCTCTTTATCATCATATTTCTCTTCCCACTTGTTCACCTACCTTTACCTTCATACTTGATTTCTTTTCTTTTGTTATTGCTCCCATTATTTTCAATTGTAATATTGATTTGTTATTATTGTTTGTACTAGTTCTCAGCTTTGTATATTAATGTATGTACTATCATTTCCTTGTAGTTTCTCACCTTATGACTACTACCACAATTTATCACTCTTATAAATACCCTTAAAATTTTCATGTTTCTATTATTTCCCTTATTTTTTCTATTTGTATTGTTACTATTATTACTATTTCCATGATTTAAGTATTGCATAATGTACAGTTGTTTACCATTTGTGTACCTCCCCTCCCCCCATGTCTACCCTCCATCTAGCTCCTATGCCCCTCCCCCTTCTCCCCCGAGTGGTATATAAGCTCTCCTCACTCCTTCACAAGTTCACCCCTCCACGAGCAAGGGACTTGAGTTCTCGAAAAGAGGCTCCAGTCTTGAAACTATTCTTGACTTAGTGTGCTGGCTTAATAATCCAATAGGGTTTATAGCCTCTGAAGTCTTATTTTAACTAATCACCCCTCCTCTGGCAAGGGACTGGAGTTTTCGCAGAGAGGCTCCAGTCCTGACATTATTCTTGACTTACAGTGTGCTGGCTTAATAATCTAATAGGGTTGATGGCCTCTGAAGTCCTATTTTAACTATATATTCACCACTCACACATTAAGACGACTCCAGAGAAGAGTCGAAACTTGTTGTGTCATAATAAACACATTATACTACCATGTGGGTTTAATTCTCCATTAAATGAGATAGCGTTAGAGCCATTCCTTGCTACGGGTTCTAAGCTGTATACAGTTGGTTAGTGCCTCAGAGATATGAGGATACGCTTCTTCACATATTGTGCCATATAGTAAATGAGTTCATTTTTGGCGGGACATCTTGTAGCTGTAGGAGTAATTGAGATAGCCATTTCCGATTGTATATATAAATAGCATTCCAAAACTGAGGAACATCCTATAATGATCGTGAAATTAAAGTGAAAAAGCTTACACGTAGTAGGAGAGGGTTGGGAATACATTAAAAGGAACATACTGAATAGGATTGGAATAATTATGGTGATCAAAGTTGCATGGTATATACAACTAGCAAGCCGAAAATAATGCATTGTGCTGCTTTATGATAAATTATAAATGTGCGTAAGATAATTAGAGAACTTCATAATATCATGACATAGGCAAAAGTAGACTTCGAAGGTTTGAGATATAGCTACTAACAATCTAGTGAAAGATGAACCAGGAGAGCTACATAAAGCTTGATAAATTTAACTTTAACAGATTGTAGAAAACAGGGAGAGATAAGAGGCGCAAACGAGAAACAGGAGCAACGAATTATCAGTCCTCATTAATAATTTATGTTTAAATGTTTAAATGTTTAATGTTTAAATCCAGTTGTTACAAACATTTTATGAATGGAGGATGCCTTTAGGCACATGGACCTTTTTGTTTTATCTGTATTTTTCCTTCCTCCGTTCATTGTCTCTTAAAAAAAAAGGGATTTTTGTTTAATCCCGTTCTCAAAAAACAGGGTGAATGTTCATTTATGTGAAAATATAAGCTTATGTGATTTCGTATCATATTTAACAGTAGATTGTGAATAAAGTAAAGCTTAACAAGGTCAGTATCTAAAAAATGATTGAAAAGGAGGAGTTGCAGCATTTGTGTTTATTGTTGTCATAATTGTTGTACGAAAAAACACACTTGGTATGGAATATATACACATATATGTATGGGGCTTTCAAACTATTGCACGTAACATAACATTTCTTAGTTTAATATTTCTTTAGGTTACCAATGATACAATCTTGACAAATATTGCCAATCAATAATATAAGGTCCATTGATTTCTTAATATATTTAGTTACAAACCGACTTTACAATAGCATTATTGGTAACTCTAGATTGTATACATCCTTATTATCCAATAAAGAGGGTAATCTTAAGATTACTCAATAATTGACTCACACAAAACCTGTAGAGCGAGACTGAAATAAAAGCATGGTCATTTCATAGTTAGTAGATAATTTGTCTATGTAAGTTAGTGAGACAAAAGGCAGAACTGCCTGTGACGAGTGCCTCTCCCATAGTTGAAAGAGTGACAGGGCCAAAATCAACGATTATTCGAGCCAAAAATGCCTGGACACACAGAGTTGGAAGTAATTTAAGTCATAGGATGAGGGGAAAATGGATTCAGGGTAAAGTGTTCCAGTGCTCAGCTGTTGAATAGGAGAAAGATTGGGAATATCGTTTCACTCCTGGGTTGGAGAGTTGCAAAGTGTAAAGGTGGGATTGTGTTGGAAGCTGGGTTCTACGAACTCTTCGTAGAGGAGGTGGTATACATTGAGAGAGGTCTGAGGAACACTAATTATTGTAATATCGGTAGAATAGCGAGAGATATGCAACTTTGCGGCGAAAAGAGAGAGATCGTAGGGAGTGGACGTGAGTTAATGAGACAAAAGATTTTTGTTCTACTTTGTCAAGAAGTGCTGTGTGAGAGGACGCTCCCCACACATGTGAACAATACTCAATACATGGACGCACTGTGCCTCTGTGCAGAGCAAGAAGCTGTGCCGGGGTAAAGAACCCCCGGAGGCAATTGAGCACACCCAGCTTCTGGAAAGCTGTTTTTAGCAAGGGTGGTAATATGATCTTTTCAAGTGACATCAGGAGAAAAGGAGACATCGAGAATACTGAGAGAAGATGAAGGGTTGATTTACGTATTGTTGAAGTATAAGGGAAAGTCCTGTGGGAGTTCTTGATGGGTAGATAAATGGAAAAATTGGTTTTAGAAGCACCAAAAGCAACAATATATTTGCTGCCCCAAATGGGAATTGTTGATAGGCAAGAAGATGAGTGTTTTATGGGATCGTCACGTGACTTGAGAGATTGCTTGCTGGGGAGTTCTGAAAAATTGTTGAATAGTGTAAGGTAGAGTCATCAGCATATGAATGAATAGCTGACAGTTGATAGGTTGGGTAAGTGAAAGATGACTGTCCACAACTGCAGCTATGGAATGGCCAGGAAGGGAAATAGAGATAAAGCCACACATTGAGGGACAGCAACTAAAGGAGGGTAGTTTAGAAATAATATATTTGTGTCAGACTCTATTAAAGGCCTTAGATATATCTAGCGCAATATGAAAGGTTTCACCGAAATCATGAAAAAAAGATGACCAAAAGTTAGTAAGATATGAAAGAAGATCACCAGTAGAGCGACCTCTAAGGAAGCCATACTGGCGATCTGAAAGTAGATTATATGGACAGAGGTATGCTTAAGAAATGTTGCAGTAATAATTGTTTCCAAAACTTTGGAGATGTAAGAAATGAGAGCAATTGGAAAATAGTTGGAGGGTTGATAGCGATCACCCCTTCTTTGGGATAAGTTGAATGAGAGCAAACTTCCAACAAGAAGGGAAGACATTCGAAGAGAGACATGTGAGACGGAAGAGTTTACCTAGGCAGGAAGTCAGCACGGAAGCAGAGTTTATTAGTACAACAAGAGAAACACTATTACACCTTCTTAGTGTTAAGCCCAGAAAGGGTAGAGAGTACATATCTGAAAGAGATTAGGATATCAGGTATAAGTAGAAGAGAAGGGGTTGGAGAGGGAGGAATAGCAACGGAATCATCCAAGGTGGAGTTTTTAGCGAAAGTTTGGGTGAAGAGTTTAGCTTTGTCAAAGGAAGAAGTGATGGTAGTGCCGTCAGAGTGGAAAAGGGGAGGGAAAGACGAAGAAGAACAATTGGTGCAGAGGTTTTTGGCTAGATACCAGAAAGCTTAGGAAGAGCTTAGGGTTGGATACTTCAGAGAGAGTTAACCTGACCAAGATTCGAACCCACTCACTCCAGGTATATTTGGAAGAGCTGGGCATCATAACCACTCGGCCATGAGCATATGGCTGAGTGGTTATGGTGCTCAGCTCTTCCAAATATACCTGGAGTGAATGGGTTCGAATCCTGGTCAAGATACCTCTCTCCCAACCTGTCCAACATTATCATTAGATATCGGATAGTTCAGTGCATTTAAAATAGAATCGATGAAAGAGTGTTTGGTGAGTCGAAGAACAAATTTGGCTTGATTCTGGGCAGACACATAGGAAGAATAAGAGTTTTGGATTTGAATGCTTCATCCTTATTGCGGACAGATGTAGAACAAGCGTGAGTAAACCAAGTGTTTTTTTAGTCTAAGGGAAACTAAATGGAATGTATGTTTCCATGCCCGAGAGGATTACCTAGGTAATGTGTTTAGCACTCTCCGAGGGTCCCCGGCAACGGAAGCAAAAATTATTCCATGGGAAATCAAAGAAATACTGCAGGAGAGCCTCCCAGTCGGCTTCGCCAAAGTGCTACAATTGCCGCCAGCTTACTAGTTCAGCTCAATCGGGTGGCCGTAATGGAGAGATAGGACAGGTAAGAGAGATAGGTCAGAGGAGCCCACATGAGGGAAAAGATCGACAGTATAAGAGGAAATGCTAGAAGTTAGAAACAAGTCAAGAATGTTAGGTCGATCTCCGAAGCGATCTGGGATACAGGTGGGTTGCTGAACCAACTGCTCTAGGTCATTAGGATAGGAAAGATATAGGCTTGTTCACCAGGTTGGTCAGTGGAATGCGAGGAGAGCCATTGGTGGTTGTGAGTGTTAACATTTCCTAGAAAGGTGATTTCTGAGAAAGGAGAGATAGCTAAGATGTGTTCCAGTTTAGAGTTTAGATACTCAAAGAATTTGGGAATGTCAGTGGAGTTAGGTAAATATAGACAACACAGAAGTATTTAGTATGAGAATGACAGGATAGTTTGAGCCATAAAGTGGAGAATTCAGAGGAGTCAAAATCGGGAACATGAGAGCCAGTGAGTTTGTTGTGCACGTATGCACAGCATCCACCTTTGGCTTTGAAAGTGGGATAGAGAAAGTAGGAGGATACAGAGAAGGGGCTGCTGTCAGTTGCATACAATTTTGTCCAACACAAATGTGGTAGCATTTATTTTACTAAATCAAGGAACTGCACTGCAAATACAAATAGTGTAGTGTGTAAATATAATCAAGGTCGACCCAGTTTGCTATAACAGTAAAACAGCAGACTAAAACATACAATGAATATAGCAAAGATAAATAGGTAGATAAAGCTTGCTTCATTTACTGAAATACTGTGTATATATATATATATATATATATATATATATATATATATATATATATATATATTGTTTCAAAGTAAACTAGATATGCAACCGAGAAACTGTTTGTGCTTATGTTCAAATAGCGAGAGAGAGAGAGAGAGAGTGCGCGAGGCTAGTGATAGCAAGTTGCCAGCCTATAGCGCGTTTATCATTCTATACACACCTCTACCTAATCTTATCAAGGCTTATGGTATTATGAGGCTCTGCGAAGATGTTTTTCCATGTTGAATATTTAATGCATAAGAATTCGTTATATTACTATCACAATCGAAGGTGGGTAAGTGAGATGTTAGACAACTTATTTACTATGCCATTACCAAAGTTTAAATTAATTGTTCTTCATATAATAATTCACGCTCCAGTCACGGGTGTCTTTGTAATCCACCACCACCTACCCCTATCCTGCACTACTGCTAGGTTGCCCTCTATAGCTTGTCACCCCCACTTTGTATCTTGATCTATGTATGCATTGTCTGTCTCGTGCTCGTCTTCTACCTTTCATGTAACGTTTTGTTTTCCATAGTTTCTTATCTTTCTTGAATTCGCCTAGCTTACCTCTGCCGTTTTAATGATGAATTTTAGTGCCACATAGTTTTCATGGGCTTGGTGCTATTCTTTATAATAATACTAATAATAATAATAATAATAATAATAATAATAATACCCTCTCCCTTCCCCCATCTATGATTCTCGAGGTAGAAACACACAATTTATTATTGGAGGGTGTCTGTGTTTCAATTTGCTACAACTTCAGCAGTGTTATATGTTCATTATTACCAGCAATCCAATATTAGCTATTGTGCCGCTATAATTTATTCACTATATTTACTGAGAATCTGATTTCCTTACTCTGTCTAATTTTAACTAATTTACGATTGAATTTATTTTCTGTGTATCGTGTGAGAGATTATTCACAATAATCCTTTGATAGTTAAATTCAGATTTAAATTATCATTCCCCTAGAATAAAGCAAAGTTCATATCTTCCAAACTCGATTTAACGTTGCACTAAATCGAAACTTTATGTAACCTGACCTCAGTCCGACTGACCTAACTGTACCCCCCCCCCCGGGAGCGGTATCTTATCTTTGAGTGTACACCTGAGCACGGCATTTTTTGTTTTTCACGCCGCGCAGACCTATGCGCAGCTGAGTAGTTGACCTCAGTTGCCATACCTAGCAATTGTTATACCTCGCGTTATACACTTGATCCGTATAGATATTGTCAACAGTATTTGTATTTGTGTATTTATTGTATGTAATTTGTATTTTTTATTTGATGTTTTGTAAGTGACGACATTATTTCACTAAAGAGTAAAACGTATTCAACTCTTTATAAGTCACATTGTGTTTATATTGGAATCCTATTCATTATAGTAGAGCTATTGATACCCCATTTCCTGTACCTATGTTTACATAATAAATACGAGTGTAATTATTCCGTGTGTTTATTGTGTTTTGGGAGAGTGATTGAGTAATCTAAAAGTAACATTGATCAAGCGAGATATGTTCCTGTTGAGCATTATCTAATTCTGAGTATCCGAAACCCGGATAATTAAAGAATACATAACAAAGCGAGTTGGATTACAACCCGGCATAACAGGGACAAACACCGACAGGGGGATAATGATTCTGGGATTTATGGTGGGAATGCAGTCCCCATAAACCTCGAACCACTATCCTGCCTTTTCTGTCCCACCCATAACCTGTGTCAGGATTTATTGAGATCGCGCTACACTTCTATTTATGGTCTAGGACTGTAGAAGGTCACTCTGGACAGGTGAGACAGGTAGTTGGCAGGTAGCCATAGAAACCTTACATGGTGACAGGAAGAAATTGTGTGATGGTAGAAAGAGGCTTATCATTTGAAAATGTGCCACAAGTATACCGAGGCATTTCACTTGTAGCTAAATAACAATACTGCCTGTTTACAAAATTGATTGACCACAAGGAACAACAACCTTCCTGCCATGTTGTGGTCATCCTTTCTTGTAACTGTCTTATGATAAACAATCAGGTTAAATTCAAATTAACCTTACAAGGTACACCTTATTTGAGAAACATAAAACATAGACACAATGTTCATAAACAAGTTTTCTATCTATCTATTGCCTGACGCCGTGATCCCCGAAGGGATGGCCACGAACGAACCGCCCCCATGCACCTCTGTCCCCAGTCAGTCGACGCCCCTCCCCCCAACCAGCACCGCCCTCGTTCATGTACTTCCTCACTCCATCCTTCCATCTCATATTCGGTCTACCTCTCTCTCTCTGTCCCTCCACCTCGCTCTCGTACACCCTCTTAGTCATTCTCTCGCTTTCCATACGTTCCATATGGCCGAACCATCTCAAGTTGTTCCTTTTCACACTTTCCAGCACATCTACCTCCACACCACACCTCCTTCTTACTTCCTCATTAGTCTGTCTATCCCTCCATGTTCCGCACGCACTCCTTAAGTAATTCATTTCCACTGCTCTCACTCTTGGTCTGAGTCTCTCAACCAACGTCCATCCTTCGCTTCCGTAAGTCAGTGTCGGGATTACCACACTGTCATGCAAGGACTTCTTCACTTCCATACTGACCACCCTATTTCTTGTTACTGCTTTTAGCATTCCTACAACCCTCTTCCCCTGTTGTACCTTCTCCCGCACTTCTTCATCCATAGTCCCATCTTTACTCAACACACTGCCCAGATACTTAAAAGAGTTGACGATCTCCATAGCCTGACCGTTCAGCTTCACCTCACACTCTGTGACTTCACCCCTTTCGAAGACCATAACCTTGCTCTTCCCCGTATTTACCTTCAAATTCCGATTTTCGCACACTGTTCCAAACTCATTTACCAGACCCTGCAACTCCCATTCATTATCACTCATCAGAACTGTATCATCCGCAAACAGCAGTATAGGTAGCTTCAACTCAATTCCCTCCCTTTTCAGCGATACACCAACATCCACTGCTCTTGATAGTATTTCTTTCATGACTCCATCCATATATACAGTAAACAACCACGGGGACATCACACACCCCTGTTTCAAACCAACATTCAGGTCAAAGAACTCGCTTTGCTCACTCTCCACACATACTGCCGCCTTTGCACCCTCATACATGCTCTTCACTGCTTTCAGCAACTTGCCCTCTACTCCTTATATTCTTAGTACTTTCCACAAACCTTCTCTATCCACTCTGTCATAGGCCTTCTCCAAGTCCATAAAGGCAACATACACCTTTTGTTTCTTCTCCAGATATTTCTCCACAACACAATTCGGGGTAAAAATCTGATCGACACATCCTCTTCCCTTCCTAAAACCTCCCTGCTCATCGCCTATCCATTTCTCCGTTCTCACTCTCACTCTCTCAATCACTACCCTACTGTATACCTTCCCTACTACGCTTAGAAAACAAGTTTTGTGAATGTATATTAATGATTTTATTATTTTAATGTTTTAGTTTGTTTTAAGCAAAGAGACAACCACAGTTGAGATAATGGAAGCAGGACACAACTATTGAGCGTGACTGTATGGCTGCAGCCGATATAATTTAGTTAGTGCTTGGGTCAAGTTCATATATTGATCTACAATTAAACATCTCAGTAAACATGTCAGACATTATTACATTACAGAGCGATCAGCAAGACAAGACAACAGTACAGTACATAACCTATTGTGGGGTGTAGAGAACTATAACAAAATACTATTAGAGAAAGACAGACCAATTGGAAGGACTTAATTAGGTGGCAGAGTAAAAGAGTGTGAAGAGTTGTGTGTGTTATAAAATGTATTTCTGAAAGCCAGTGCGTGTCTGTGAATGTTGGTTGCATGACTAATTACCTCTTCAGTATATCAGCTCAATAATAAACTTTCCTTATTTATTTTAATTAGTGAATCATTAAACATCAATCATTTAAAACCCAAATTTAAAGTCAATTGCACATTACAGAAAGGTTTTATAATATACTATTTTTCCGTGTCCATGTAATCTAGATCTAATGATCTGCCTTTCATTTATAATCCAATACATATATGTCTTCCCTTTCTTGAGGAAAAGTCAAGTGAATACTTATAATATAGGTGAATACTTATAATGGATGTTTTTGTTTATTGTCAATATTATTTATTTGTAGTGTGTCTGTAAAATATCCAAGCCCTGTCCGAGTATACTTTCCTGATTACCTCAATATTTACTGTGATCTACAAATTGTGTATACATTTTCTTGAGCTTAATAACTTCATTATAATCTGCATTTTCTAGGAGGGATAGGCTATTTGCTTTTCATTATGGTTATCTAGTATTTTCACCTACACGTCCGTTCCCCTAGTTGTTTCCTCAGTGTTTACTATGCATGTATTTCTGGCACTTTGAAGTTGCTTAGGCTACATTAGGTTAGCTTAGGTTAGTTTTAAGGTTATATTATATTAGAAGTTTTCTAGAATTTAACTTGGTTTATGTCGCAGCCACAGGAAGCTATACCACAAATAACAGTTACCTGCACTCTCCTCTTCAGTGCTGACTATGAACTACTGTATATACTATTATATTGTTGCCTCCGTTGAGAGCCCTACGTGAGGCTAAGTACCGCTTGTGTCACTCTTTCTGTTGTTGGTCTGGATCAGCTGAAATATATGTCTTGGGGAGAACAGTGAGAAAATTAGTGGAGGCCAAGCCTCTTACCCCACATGACTACATACGCCATATACGTCACCATTCCAATACATTCATCACTGCATTACCTTTGCTACTACATTTAAATCGCCAATGCTTAAAGCTCGCCACTTTAATAAAGTCGCTATTGTGTTAAAATTGCCACTATAGAAGTTACCGCTGTATTAAAATCACCACTGCATTAGAGTCGACACTGCATTAACGCATTATAAAAGTCACCACTATAAATATCATTGCACTAAAGTTGCCACTATTAAAGTCACCACTAAGAAAGTTGCCACTAGAAAAGTCACTACTATAAAAGTCGCCACTATAAAAAGTCCCCGCCACTAATAAAGTCGCCTCTGAATTAAGATTGGGTCTAATGTAAACTCGCTACTGCATGATTGGCATCAGTGTCCCCTTTATTAATGTGAATATCTGATGTCTTCTATGTTTGGTTCAATTTAAAGGAATTAGGCTTACGACTGGTTGTCACACTCCCTCTTCCTTTTTGGAATTCACTTCCACAATTGTTTTACCAAAATATGTATCTGTGTTTGTGTAATGCTATGTAATATATAGTATTGTGTATAATACATAATTGATTTTGTGCCCCCTTTCACTTTACAGACTGTCACTCTCCACACTTTTCACGAATACAAACCAGAAAGTATCTCCTGTCCGGTATCCGTAATTCGACATCACCGATCAAAATAACCTACTCTCGTGTGTTCATCTTTTCCAATTTGGTCACGCCTTTGTTCTGTCCTGCTCTCATTTCATTTTAGTTTTTTTCGTATCTTTCATCTTATCCTCTATTATTCATTGTCCATATTTGTTCGCTTCTCTTGTTTTCTCCTTTTCACTCCTCTGCACTATCCTCTTTTTGTCTTCAACGTTTTCATTTGCATTACTGTATTATTTCAGAACGCTATTCATTATATTGAATTAAACATGTCCTTGCTATTTCGGTCATGGTTTGTTTATCTGTTGTCTTATTAATTTTAATTATTTATTTTCTTACATTATTTCTTCCACCCTCACCATTCATAATCCCCTAAATACATGTTTCCAATAATTGTATTCCTCCCTTAATGTATGCTTCATATTCTCGAAAATCGTCACTCATTCCATGTAGTTCTATCCAAAGCGCTAAACATCTCTTCCATCCACTCCTTTTCATTTCTTCGCAAACTCTTACCTTAATTAATTCGTGTAAATATTCACTCTTATTGCCTCGCCCGTCCCCATTATCTCTCTCTCTCTCTCTCTCTCTCTCTCTCTCTCTCTCTCTCTCTCTCTCTCTCTCTCTCTCTCTCTCTCTCTCTCTCTCTCTCTCTCTCTCTCTCTCTCTCTCTCTCTCTCTCTCTCTCTCTCTCTCTCTCTCTCTCTCTCTCTCTCTCTCTCTCTCTCTCTCTCTCTCTCTCTCTCTCTCTCTCTCTCCTACGTTAGCAGTATTACCACAGGAAGGTTGGGACGACCGGCCACCACCCGCAAGGCACAATTTGGGTGTTTTTGGTCTACCTTGGACGGTGTGGAATATGCAGGATTGTGTGGGTGGTAGGAGTTATGATGAAGACAAGAACAAAAATGGAACATTAAGGATATTTTGTTTGTAAATTATAAGGCAAAAAATGTATAAGAATCCGTAGAAGAGTTGCTTAAAACGTGAGCAAGAAAAACAACATGAAACACAACATACACAAACAGACATGTTGCCACACAATCAAACTGACTGGCAGACCGACACATACACACAAGGTTTCACCTAATGTGGTTTAGTCTACGTTGTATTAGATGAATGATATTGAAAACAAAAACAACGGGGGAAAAGGGGAGTGAACAGTAAAAGCAAGAATATTAGAGAAGAGAGAGAAAGAAAGAGATGAAGGGGAATAGTTAAAACTGAAAGACAACATAAGTAATTAACTATGTAGTAATGTAACCATGATATTAACACATACGACCGGCCACCACGCCAGGCCCCACTCAAGGTATTATGTTCTACCGGAAGACAATAATTGATGGTGAAAGCAGAAATAAAGATAACTTGAAGATATTAGCGTTGTGGGAGTTGTATAACATGTGGACACGTGAGACATATTAACCCTATAACAGAAAGACTTATACATACGTAATGTTACAGTAGAGGTAGTTTAGTCTACATAAAAAAAAAAAAAAATTGGGGGGGAGCAAACATAAAGAATTAATATAAGATATGGACACTACGATTGTGTTAGCAAAGAGCAGAGAGGTGTGAAAGAAAATGGGTTGGGAAGCTGCTGGTATGGTGAACGTGATTTATACAAGTAGATATTGGAAAGAGAGAGAGAGAGAGAGGAGAGAGAGTGAGAATGAGTTAGTTACATAGTTACATATATACACAGACCACAGAGACCCCGAGGTCCTTACTAGGCAGTCCGGAAACACATTGATACAAATACAATCAAACAAAAAATTAATGAAAACAATATTGATATATAATTCGAAGAAAAGTAAATGCTAAAGTAAAGGTAATTTCAAGCACACACAAAGAGAGGAAATTAAGGAGAAATAACGAAGGAAAGCCAAAAAACAATTACATGAAATAAATAATGATAACAGATTATATTCATAAGTTAATCGAAACGCAGAACACATTTACTTCAAGAATAAATCAGGCCAATGAATAAAGGAAACTGAAAATAGAATAACGCAGAAGGTAAGTTCATGGGGTTGGGGTAGAAAAAAGATTGGGGAAATGAGAAGGAAGAAGGTGGAAGTATGAGATTCATGCCAGAAGATGTGGAAAGAAAGTGAGACAAAAAAAAAAAACATTAGTGGAAATATATACAAAAGGAAAGGAGAAGCCAATAGAGTTTGAGCGAGGAGACACGGAGGACGAAAGACAAACATGAAATAAGTGAACCCCAGAAGTAATCACAGATACATTACATATATAGCTGGAGAGTGTTGTGTGGTTGCCAAGGAAATTATTATAGTGTTGTCTGTATGACTATAGTGGTTCTCTTAATGGTGGCACTAAACACACCGGGATATATTGTTCACCTGCCAGTGTTACTATTTATCCTAGTTAAGCAGCTTGTACTATGACAACACCGTCTTGATTTCGTGTAATTCATTATACACAGAGTACTGCTTCACTGCTACCTACATTGATGTGTTGCATTCATAAAGCTATACAATAAGCTCAACCCCGTAGGCGGTAGATTATATTGACAAATAACCGCGTTACCAAATGTAACAATCGCCCCGGGGCATCTAGTATGAATAAACAAATCCAACTAACTAAATTAATGCAAAATAAAAATAAAACAAACTTGCGGCCCTGGTACTTAGAGGGAAGTTAGGACCCTCTGTTGTTGTTACCTAGCTATTTATAGCCTTAGTTTTAACACTGTATGTTGGTGGTGGTAAAGGCTTTGGGGTGGTGGTGGTGTGGTGAGGTTGTTGGTGTGGTGGTGGTGGTGATGAGGGTGTTTGGTGGTGATAGTGTTGTGGTGTGGTGGTTGTGGTATAGTGAGGTTTGTGGTATTAAGGAGGTGATGGTGTAAGTTTTAATCGTGGTTGTGTTAATGAGAGTAGTGAATGACTATGATGGTCGTGTTGTGATGCTTCTGATCATTGGTGTAGGAAACAAATGTGGATAAAAGTGGGTGATGGTGATGGTGATGGTGATGGTGATGGTGATGGTGATGGTGATGGTGATGGTGATGGTGATGGTGATGGTGATTGTGGTAGTAATAAGAGGTGGTGCAGATAACTGGTGATGATTGTGCTGATGGTGGAGTTGAAGTTAATAATGATCCAAAATATAATTACTCAATACAGTGTAGCATTGTCTTCACACACACACACACACACACACACACACACACACACACACACTCACACACAACTGAAAATTAAAATATACCGGTATCATGCAAACATAAATGTTCACTTAACACAAGTCTAGGTATATATATATATATATCCCACCCCCCAATTTTTCTCTCCTAATATTTGTGATGCAAGTAATAAACTATCCTTCACTCTACACGACTCATTTTATCACCCCTGCCTATATCTACAGTATAATATACGTCTCTCTCTCTCTCTCTTTCTCTCTATCTCTCTCAGCTTGGTGCCTTCTAGGATAAGAGTGGGGAAAATTTCATACAAGGTAAAAGTTGAAGAGAATGAGGTGAGAGCAACTTTAATATTGCAGCACTTGAGAGAGTTACAAGGAATAGTTAGTATCTCAGAGACCTTGCGGTCCATTCCTGGGAGATATTCGAAGTGGAAGGAGAGAGGCTGTTTAGTGTACTACACTTATTACAGAGTGTTGTACATACTATATCCTTTTGAAATAACTTAGAAAAGTTGACAGAATCAATATAAACACCATATGAGGAGGAGCACTTTATTGACTGGTAGTTAAGGTGTCCAAGGACCGAGCGGCTGTTAGTGACCTGAATAAGCTATCTGCGAAAAGAAACGTTGTCAATAAAGTGCTCATCCTCATATGGTGTTTATATTCATACTATCTACTCTCTTCTTGAACTGCTCTACTGAAGAACTGTTTACAACTTCTGAAGGAATGTTGCTGAAGGTGGAACAGATCTTAAATATGACAAATGTTTCCACAAGTACTAGTGCAGAACCTTTTCAATTCGAATTTCCAACCATTTTTGCGTGTTGTATTTACTGTATACTGAGGTTAAACATGTATATACAATCGACATTGTTGAACGAATTAAGTATGTTAAAAACTTCAATGAGCTGCCCAACGCTTCCAGCAGCCAATGGGGTCACCACATGTTGGTAACATAGATGATGATTACAATAAGTCACAGGGGGGTTGGGGTGGGAGGCAGAGCACCCCCCACCCCCTCCCCCAATCCTGTCTTGTATCCCACGTTCGGATTATAACTAAAGTCATGAATACACTCCTTGATACAAATCTGGGGGAATAATCATGGACAATATGCTTTGTTTTCCTATGTGCATGAAGGAGACAAAAGGTAAAGCTGCCTGCAACAAGTGCCGCCACCCCCCGTCCCCCCCTCGGCCTGGTTGAAAGTCTGATAGAGATTAGAAATCAAGGTGCATTGGGTAATTTAGGTGGGTTGGAAATGTGTATGGTGTGCTTGTTAAATGCAGTGAAATTAATAGGAGGAGGAAGAGTTTGCGAGTGTAAGCTGGATTACTCTTTGTGTAGGTGAGGCACTAATAGAAACTGTGGGGTAAGCCAGGCAAATGAAACAGGAGTTCCAGCAACTCCTTAGCATATTCCTAAGTGGCCTCCCTGGGTACTTGCTTAAATCGAGAATACAATTTCCCCATCAAGAGCCTTTTCCCCAATAATTACCGAATCTGTAAAACACGAAACATAAAGCATACCAATAGAAGTATACGTGTTACCATGAATATTTCAAAAGATCTAATTCAAAAAATAAGCTGAAAAAACTATGTGTGAGATTTCCAGTTCATCTCCACACAAGGACAGAAAACTGATATAAAAAGGACCCTTTTTACCCTGCCTCCCTTTCTCATTTCCCCTACCAGGAAGTATGTGTGTGTGAGAGAGAGAGAGAGAGAGAGAGAGAGAGAGAGAGAGAGAGAGAGAGAGAGAGAGAGAGAGAGAGAGAGATAGAGAGAGAGAATATAAAAGAAGAAATTGAGAAGAGCAAAGAACAAATTAGCAAAATAAAAACATCAAATGTGCTTAAGGAGAAAAACTTAAATAGCTTCCAAAGGGTGCAAATAAAAACGTGCAGTCACCGTGTGAAGGTCGAGAGTTTCAAGTTACAGACCAAATTGAGGCCACTTGCAACATAAACCAGCCATTGACCTATACAATTACATCCCCAACACCAACAACACCTGATTCAAACAGGATATCTCTTCTCATTTCGGTTTGTACTTATCTTGCTTTTTCGAAACTAATTTCCTTTCTTATATTTTAGATTTGCTTTAATCTATTTTTTATTAATTTCACCACACCACTAAACACCTTAATACCTGTTCAACATGTGTGTTTGTGTGTGCGTGTGTGTGCGTGTGCGTGTTTTCCATACTAAACGTCGGTTCCTTAACTTTATTTAACGTTTTCTTATGTGTTTATATGTTGGCTCCTTCTCTCCCTCTTTGCCATTGCCCATATTTTTCTTGTTGCTTCCTTTCACAGACATAATTATTGGACTGTTTTCTTTCAGCGCTTATCTCTTGATCGTTCTCTCTCTCTCTCTCTCTCATCTACATGTTACGTTCGATGATTTGTTTATATTTCTAACTCCTTCTTGTATTATTGATTCGAAAATATACCTCATCGAACCTCATCACACACACACACACACACACACACCGAAACGGTATTTTTGTTTCTATTGTTCTACACGCACATACACACTTTTTGTTTTGTTTTACTAGTTTTCTTCAAACTACTTTCAGAATAAAAGTCCACATATATTTGCGTTTATTCCGGAAACTAATAATAGTGTAGTTTTTATGGTGAAGCTATATGAAAAGGTGTCATAACTTTAGTTATTACAAGGATTAAAACAACTTTTGTTCACGGAGTAGTCAACATCACTGAAGTACCAGTATAATAAAGAGGCCAACAAATTAATTATTTTCTCTTGATCATAATTATAATGTTGTAATTCTCTATTTGTAAGATAACAGTCAGGTGTTACACGTGTATATCTATCATCAGATTATTATCGTAGTCAATATCATACACAATTATTTATATTGGTGGCTTTGTGGGGGGGGTGCTTCTGGACCCTGTTTTTCCTCATCTTTATTCCAATTACTTTTGAAAACTCAAGACATTCGCCCCAGGTGTTTGGCGATTTAAAGACCTATTGTGGCAATTAGGGGTCGATTGTCCTTGCGAGCGATGTCGAGCCTGCATGATCATGAATGGATGATGTCACTGGGTGGACAGAACTTGTTATCATTGAAATAGTTTTCCTCTTTCCATATTTTACCTAGAATAATTGTTCTGTGAGTGTGAGAGAGAGAGAGAGAGAGACATTGCCCATGTGTTTACCTTCAATTTTTGTTGTGTAACTTTCAGTGGTGTATTTAATATTTGCCCCTTTACATCCCGATTCAATAAATTGTTAATTTCATCTCACTTTTTGTAATAACATATCTCTACTCTAACTTTTATAGGCTGGAATGACTTCTATTAACCTGTTCAGTAAACAAGTACATATTCCTGAAGTTCAGCATTCTTTACTTATCATTAGATTCACGTCCACTCACCAGTTCCCTGCAATCTTTCTCTCTTCGCCGCAATGTTTCATCTCTCTCATTATTCTACCGCTATTACATTAATCAGTGTTCCTCAGAGCTCTCTTAATGTATACCAACCCATCTTCGTAGAGCATGCAGCACCCGTCTTGCAACACAATCCCACCCCTACTCTGTGTAACTCTCCATCCCAAGAGTGAAACGTTATTCTCGATCTTTATTCTACTCAACAGTTGAGCTCTGGAACTCTCTCCCAGAATAAGTTTTTCCCTCTTCCTATGACTTAAATTGCTTCAAACTCTGTCCAGGAATTTTGGCTTGAACGTCTCTTGATTTTGGCCCTGTTACTCTGGGGGAGGTACTCGCCACAGTCAGTTCTACCTTTTGTCTCCCTCACTCACATAGAAAAATGAAGAAAACAATTTTACTCAGTTAAGGAAGGCAGTTTGGGATTTAACCCGACAAGCGCGCGCTATTAGTAGTGAACACCCTACCGCTAAGCGACGATATTAGGCTTCATTCCCACCTAAGATCGTAATATTATGATAAATATCGTCATTACTTATTCAGATGCGCCTATTTTATGTTTAATATGAAGATATTAACATGTAACAGCAATAAAACAAGTGGGAATAGTATTTGGGGGGTGAAAAAGAAAAATTATTGCCGGCCGTCCAGACATGAAGTGTGAGGCGAACGTGACATATACCCTCCTTCTCCGAAGCCTAGAGGCAGACTGAAGCCTCTCTCTTACTCCCTCTCTATTCCCACGCACTCGATAGGCGCAGGACAACATCTTGGAACCGCCGTGGAGTATTGGCTTGGTAAATAAACCGATAAGCAAGGGAATAAGAAGTAAAATAGGTGATAATTGAAGGGGGGGGGGAGAGGAGGGGGTTTTGACACATGTGGAGGAGTGATAGTAGGTATGAGGGGAATTATCTCGCTTAATCACATATTCCTTTGTTTTAAGTGCTGCTGGGGCCTTTTAAAAGGCTTTTCTTAGGCCTTGGATATTAAGAGGTTCGTCGCCTTTCACCACCGAAACCTCTTAAGAGTCTTCTCGCCATTCTCGGGTTAAACATTATTGGAGATGGATTTTACATATTTGATTGCTAGATAGCTTTCCTAAACTTCACAAAATCATCAAGATTACCTGAATAAAAAGGGAAATAGTGTCTTAGATCTTCAACGTGGTTAAACGTTTTACATATTACTTCCATGTAACCGAAATAGTTTTTCATAGAACCGCGAACTTTAAGAATAAGGTGCTAATATTTTGAACACTTTCAGTACAATAATACCGAAATGATTTTAATAATTGATTATACTTTTTTCGCCCAAACTCTTAGAGTGCCTCCCTGGAAGGGACCTTAAGCTATTTGAGGTACTCAGTATTCCTTGCAAGTTATTCAAACAATCCATCATCTTTTTGCTCCTGTCTCCTTCACTGGGAAACAACCGACACTTCCGGGTTACGGTCGATCAGGGGCCCACTGAGATATTTACATGGCCATGAATGGGGAATACCGTGGTAGAAGGAGAAGGATTTTCGAGGAAACGTACAAGTGAAGGGAGTACTTTAGAACACGGAGTAGTTTTGTTTATGGATTTAGTGGAAAGTTGGAGGAACAGGTGATCAGACAGCCAGGTTTTGAAGCTGTGTTCTGATTGCTCGAATTTCGTGGGCGCTATTTTGGAGCGAGGGCATGTCGTGATTGGACTTTACGGCGCTTATAAAATTAGTGTTGATAAAGATTAGTTACGTGTATTAAATTAATGTACGGCTAATCTGATGTCTTCAAAATACTCATATGAGGATTGAGTAGTTTTAATTATGCACAATTAAAGTTGTGTGATGTTAAGGTATACAGTGGTTCATTTTTTATAATATTATATACTTAACACCTAACGAGCGGCCTAGGCGGTAATTTATATGTACCGCCCAGCGGGGTGTTTTTACCCTAAATAGGGTTGTTTTTCGTGATCATTTTCATGCCTAAATAAGACCCAGAGTGTAAAACAAGTATCTATCCCTGAAAGGGCATAAACAGAGCTTTCCAATGACACCCCAACCATCCTTGTACGACCACTGGTTTTCTTGCAACGATCACGCAACACGAGTGCAAAAACCATGTAATTAGGTACTTTCCCTACATAATTCCCTGTGTAGCGAGTGTGAGGGGGGATGGAAGGGTGGTTTTCACTTCAGTTGGCCCACCGTGGTGGTGGGCGGCGGTCATAGCCTTACTACGCTCCTCACACCGCTCAGCTCTCTCTCTCTCTGCAACATTACGTGCTGAAAATGGCACACGACATAAGTTGTGAACCGCCACTTAGTCCAAATTTATTTCACACAACATAAGTTGCGCACCGCCAAAGAAGGGTTAATAATGTTGTGATGTATGACATACAAGTGTAATGATCGTAATCTACCCAATATGCTACTCTTCAGCTACCCTTGATACCCAGCAAGGAGATAATTAGGGTAAATCACGCAAGTCTCTCGGGCACCACGGTCGAGTTTGCACACCAAGTAAATAACACTATCATGTGGCTATGAGTATAATAGGCTATCTTACAGTATGTATAAAGCAATTCAATAAAGTAATGAGTGTTGTAGGTTATGAATCAGTAGGTTGGAGGGCAATACGTGGGCTAGAAGTGTTGTAAGTTATAAATGAAGGAATAACACCGAACAAGTGACAATCGACCAGCTGATCGAATGTTGGTACAGTTGCCTTCATACAACAGTGGTGAAATACTTGTTTATCCCTTGTTTTTTCTCTAATATTGTTCTTGTAATCATTAGCTACAACCCAAAACTTATATATATTTAACATATTATATATAATATAAGATAATATAATAATACTAATAAGATATAAATTACCGAGCATTGCAGTGGCAACAGGATGGAGGCTGGCAGATCTCTCTATAGGGTCTCTATTTTAAGTGATAGTCTTACCAGACCCACAACCTTGCCTATTGAGAGATTATAGAGAAACTTTGTCAATGATGTGATTTGCGAAGGGAATTTGGGTATGGAAGGGAGGAACTTTGATCATGGATCGTGAGAAGAGGTGATCGTCCCTGGAAGAACATGGAGGAGTTCAAAATACTGTTTCTGAGGTAGAAATGAGAATAATGTCAGGGAGAGTTGGAGTAGCAATAATAATAATAATAATATTAATTCTCTTGCGACCCCGAGCGGGGTATTAGAGTACAATATTGTAATGCAAAATATATTTTACATGACAACCACATTAATAAATACAACATTTTAGTTTTCCTCAACATATGGCACAATATAATGTATTAACCTTGCTGATTCAGCCAATGCTGTTTGTTATCAGTATAAACTTAATCACCTAGTTTTATAACATTCCCTTGAGAGTAATAGTATTTCTTAAGCAAATTATGGTAAATACAACTGACTGTGACAGTGAGGGTAAGTATTATAATTCACTGACTGTGAGGGTAAGTGCATGTACAGTAACTGACAAATCAATTGTTATCTAAGTGTGACACAATCATTTTTTCTTTAATTTTACTAAATTTATAAACTGCTGTTTATTTCTAATATGAAATAAATCACCTACTTTTAGGACATTTACATTAGTGTAATAATATTTCTTAAGGTACCTCTTTCTTTGAGCGCAGAAGAATGGGCACTTAAACAAATAATCAATGCCGTCACCTATATCATCTTCGTTACACAGTGTGCATATTCTGTCCTCCAAATTAACGTTATTATACCTTCCTCTAATAACGGGTAACTTATGGTTTTCACACTTGAACCTACATAAGTAACCCCAAAAATACATTCGTCATACCATTATTATTTAATATGCTTAACCCTTAAAAAGCGGCCCACCACTTAAGTCGAGTTAAATAAAGCTGGACTATGTGGCGGCGCTCGACATAACTCGAGTGGCAATTTCAGCACGTAATGTGGCTGAGAGAGAGAGACAAGTGGTGGCAGGAGACTAGCGAGCGTATGACTGCTCCAGACCACCGCGGCGAACCTACTGACACAAATCTCAGCTCCCTGCTCCCTCTCTCACTCGCTACATACTCAATTATGTACCGAAAGTACCGAATTACCTGCTTTTTGCACTCGCGTTGCACGGTTATTGCAAGAAAACTATCCATCATACAAGGATCGTTATGGTGTCATTCGAAAGCTCTGTTTATGCCTCAGGATAGGTACTTGTTTTACGTTCTGGGTCTTATTTAGGCATGAAAATGATCACGTAAACAGCCCTATTTTGGCTAAAAACACCCCGCTGGGCGGTACACATAAATAAACCGCATAGGCCGCTCGTAAGGTGTTAATATCTTATTTAACCATGGTGATCTATATATATTAATTCATGTACTTTCTTGATAAATCTATATATAACATTTCAGATCTTATTTTGTTTATCGGTAGCAACTCTATACCAAAAGTAAATCATTCGGTTTTCAATAATTTATGAAGGCCGCTTGAACCCTGTTTCTCCGTTCACCATACAGTTAGATATTGATTTATTTAATGTCAATATTTTTTTTTCAGAAATGCATTAAACGTAACTTCCAAACGGTGAATGTGTTCGTACCCTCAGATTTCGCTTCCATATAGCAATACAGGTAGGATAAGTTTATTATACAAGTCCAGACTAATATCTATGGGCAAATTTAATCTGTCTATTTGTGATAATAATCAATATGTAGCACTTTTGGCTTGTGATATTTGTTTCGTCATAGCCTTGCTAAACCGTCCATTGTTATTAAAAGTAGTACCCAAATAAGTATAATTGTCAACTACCTGAATACTGTTATTTCCGAACTTGAATGTCTTGTATTTCCTAACCATACCCTTTGAGAATACTACTACTTTTGTTTTACTTGTATTAACTTGTGTGGCTCAATTACGACAGTGATCGTTTACAGCTTCTAAAGCACGTTCAAGTTCCTTACAATTCTCAGCTATGACAATTGTATCGTCTGCATACAATAGACAGTATAACTTGAAATACATCTGCTATAATTTTCGCTTAGAAAGTCAACAACCTGGTCTGTTATAAATGGCAGAGTAGAGAGTACTTGTGTTGTTGGGTTGGGAATCTGGAAGAGTCTATTTTGGAGGTAGAGGAAAGGTAAACGAAGTCATAAACATGTGGTAGCTTATGAAAACAAGTTGATATAATTATAATATAATTAAGTTAAGGTAGTAAAGAGATAACGTAAAGGGGGTAAGGCTAGAGGGCTGAAGTGTGATAACAGGTTTGAAGATCAAGTTCAGGGAATCAATTTGAAAACTTACGGGAATAGAAGGTAGAATGCGTGATTGTGTGTTGATTACATGCAGTATTGATGTGAAGGTAGAATAAATCAAAATACATATATTAGTGTATAATGGTATATACGCCTGCTGACCTTTGACCAGTGAAGACGTCCAGAGTGACTGCTAGTGACATACCGTTTTACCCCTAAGTGAGGTGCTAGTGAACATCCTTAGTGATGGCTTGTGCTGATGAGATTGCTACCTCTTCCAATATTCTCCAGCTTTGTCTTGCCTTGCAAGAAAGGCTGGAGAATGTGGAGCTTGAGGTCCAATCTCTCAAGGACGTGAACTTAGCATTGAAGATGGCATTAGAGGAAACTAAAAATGCCACTTGTGTAGGAAAACCGGACTTTTCCAGGAAAGTGGTAGCTTCAAGTGAAACGAAGTGTACCTTGAAGAAGCAGTGTGTACCTACAAAGGAGTACAAAGGAGTACAAAGGAAATCAAGCAACAACAGATCTAGTGACCCTTCTAGGCTGCTTGTCCTCCAAAACACTGAGGATCAAGTGTCCAAACAGTGGTTTAGAGTGGGTAAGGGAACATTGGAAAGGGAACTACCACCCTGCCACTAACGTGGCAGACTAGGAAGTTAGTAGGGGAGATATGGGTTAGTAACTGATGGGAGGATAAAATAAAGTTATTCATTTACAAACGCAGTCAGTCGCGGGTTTGATGCAAGATATTTGTCTAGGCGGAATTTAAATGAATCAACGGTGCTGCAGTCTATAACGTCTCGGGGAAGCCCATTCCACAAGTTGACAACTTGATTGAAGAAGAAATTCTTAGATTCGTGTGAGTTAAAAGATTTACCAATAATTTTGCAACCGTTTCCCCGCATGTAATTAGATTGGTCGATAGTGAACTACTTACTACAGTTCATATTGTCGAGGCCTTTGATGATTTTGAACACTTGAATTAAGTCACCTCTTAATCTGCGCTGGGTTAAAGGAAATAGATTTAATTCTCTAAGACGCTCTTTGTATGGTTTGTTCTTTAGGCTAGGTATCATTTTTGTAACTCTACGTTGAACTCGTTCTAGCTTGTTTATGTCTTTTTGGTAATAAGGGCACCAGCATTGAACGCAGTATTCCAGAAGAGGGCGGACTAAGGAATTGTAAAAGGTTAGGATAACGTCTTTGGATTTATGCTCAAATGATCTGCCTATAAAGCCAATTATTTTGTTTGCCTTCTTAACAACTTCTGAACATTGTTGACTCGGTTTTAGGTTACTCGATATTGTTACTCCCAGATCGGTTTCTCTGTTTACATTCTTAAGCTGAGTGCCATTCATCGAATAGTTTGCTTTCTCATTTAGGTATCCGATATGTAGTACTTTACATTTATCCGCATTGAAACTCATTTGCCAAATTTGGGCCCAATGTGACAATTTATCTAGATTGTGTTACATATCGTCAACTTGTTCTTTTGAGAGTACGCTATTTGCAATTTTTGTATCGTCAGCAAATTTTTGAGATTGTACAGGTGAGACCCTCATCTATGTTGTTGATGTAAATTAGAAAGATAATTGGTCCTAGTACCGATCCCTGGGGTACCCCGCTACTTACATTGGTCCCTTTAGATGCCTTACCGTTTATGACTACTCTTTGCTTTCTGTCGCTGAGCCAATTTTCTATCCATTTCAACACACTGTCTTGTATTCCATGCGCTTTTAGTTTTAGCAGTAAACGTTTGTAGGGAACTTTGTCAAAGGCCTTTTGAAAATCAAGGTATATAATATCTACAGCTTTACTCTCATCGTAGAGGTTGAGGATATCGTGGAAGGAGTCTAAGAGGTTTGTTAAACAGGAACGTTTTTTACGAAAGCCGTGTTGAGTATCTTTAAGTATGTTATTTTCCTCTAAGTGATTTACGAGTCTGTCTCTTATGACCGTTTCTAGCATTTTACATACAACTGAGGTTAAGCTAATTGGACGATAGTTACTGGGTAGGGATTTGCTGCCTTTTTTGAATATCGGTGTTACGTTGGCTATCTTCCACTGATCAGGCATAGTTCCAGACTGCAAGGATTTATTGAATAGTAATGTCAGTGGTTTGGAGAGCTCATCCTTACCTTCCTTTAGAACTCTAGGCGAGATTGTATCAGGTCCAGGCGTTTTATTTACCTTGAGTTTATCTAAACAATTCAATACTTCTCTCTCTGTAACGGTGATATTGCTTAGAACATCTGAATTATCAATCTGAATCGGCGATGGTGTAGGGATATCACTGAGGTCTTCTGTTGTAAAAACTGATGCAAAGAAGGTATTGAGGGCATTACTCATTTGTACTTCGTCTTTGGTGTATTCTCCATTTTCATTGACTAACGGTCCAACAGTTGAAGTAACTACTTTTTTCTTTCTGATATAACTATAGAATTCTTACCTGTAAACAAGTACAGCATCCTGGAGGACGAGTATGATAGAAGTGAAGACGGAGTGGGGGAAGGAGATGACCCATCTTACAGCGAGGCAGTGAGAGGGGAGGGGAGGAAGTCTGCTGCTGCTGCTACAACTGCTGCTACATGCCGACAAAAGGAAAAAGCTAAGTCTGTTTTCATTGTCGGTGATTCATTGGTTAGATACCTTTGCAGGGCAACAAACACTCACGTTGGTAAAGTTGTCTGTGTGCCTGGTGCCGGAGTCGGGAGGGTGGCTGAGAAGATAGATGCTGTCCTGGAAGTAAGTGGGGAGGACCCCATCATCTTCCTCAATGCAGGGAGCAACGATATATGGAGATGCAGGTCTGAGGAGTTGCTCTCCAAGTATCAGGAATTGTTGGAGAGGATCAAGGAAAAGGGTGGAGTTCCTGTGGTACACAGTATCCTGCCAAGAAGAGGGGTAAGGAAGGAATGGTCCTCCAGGGCTATTGGTGTATATAGCCGGCTGGAGAAGTATTGCAAGGCAAATACTATTCCATTCCTGGATAACTGGTCCCTCTTTTATGGTAAGGATGACCTGTATGCCCAGGATGAAGTACATCTCTCCCGACTAGGAGTTTCGACCTTGGCCAGGTCACTCGACAAGATTGTTGCGGGGTTTTGTTAATAAACCATTAGAGGAACCTAAAAATGCCAATAGAATCCCAGCCACATGTAATTGTTAGTAATGAGGAAAATTCTGATAGAGTAGATTTGCCGTCTAGGTCTAGTAGTTCAACAGGTAATAATAAACTAGTTAAAGACAATACAACATTATTTGCAAATAAAAGTAATAGGTTGAGGGTATATTATGCAAATTGTAGGAGTTTGTGTAACAAAATGAATGAACTTAGAGCACTTGTGAGCAAAGAAAATATAGACATAATAGCACTAACTGAAACATGGATTAATACAGAAACCAGGCATTTTTTAGCAGAATTTGATATACCGGGATATAGTTTGTTTAAATATGACCGAACAAGTAGGAGGGGAGGTGGTATAGCAGTATTTGTCAGGCATTAAAAAGCTGTATTAAAGCAGGTATTAGACTAAATAATGATAATGAAAGTGTTTGGGTAGAGGTTAACGAAGGTAGTGAGACCAAAGTTATTGGAGTTATGTATAGACCGCCAAATATGAGTAGAAATGACGGAACATCTTTATTGGAGGAAATTAAAATAGCATCAAGGTTTAGCAATGTGTGCATTATGGGGGATTTTAATTTTCCGAATATAGATTGGCAGCATCAAATAGGCGACTCTGACTCAAAGGAGTTTATTGAGGTAGTACAAGATAGTTTTTATTTCAATTCATAGATACGCCGACTAGAGGTAATAATATTCTCGATTAAGTTTTCAGTAACAATGAACATATGATAAATAATGTATAAATCGGGGACCACCTACGAAATAGTGATCACAATTCTGTGTATTTTACTATACAATGGAGAGGTAATCCCAGAGAGAATACGACATTAATACCCGACTTTAGAAAAGCCAATTATGGTGGGTTAAGAAGAGCCCTATTAACGGACCCTATGGTCAAAAAATTAAGTCTATCCAGGTGCCCAAATGCGTGTACCCCATACCCCTTACTCCTAGCTTAAGTCAGGAAGAGACATTAAATTTGTTAGATACATACGATAATTTTATCAAGTCAGTATTCAATGCACAAAATAAATATATCCCCAAAAGAAAATTTAGATCAGAACAGAACCAACGCAAATGGATGAATAATAGACTATTAGACCTCGGAAAACAAGATAGGAATATATAGAAAAATTAAGAAAGGCGAAATTCACCTACTTGCTTACTATCACAATTTATCAAGACAGGTCAAAAAGGATATTAGGAAAGAGAAAATAAATTATGAAATCAAGGTTGCCAATGACTCAAAAAATAATCCTAAACCTTTTTACCAACTATATAAATCCAAGGTTAGAGCTGTAATTGGTCCCCTTAAAACTTCGATAGGAGAAATTACAGAAAATGATTTAGAAATGTGCAGTACATTAAATAATCAATTTCTTTCCATTTTCACATATGAAAATTTGGCACAGTTTCCAGAAGTCCGTAAGGTATATAGCGATAGTATAGAAAATAGCTTAAGTGCGGTCACTATAAGTAGAAATGATGTGCTTAAGGAAATTGACAGACTGAAATCTCAGAAATCGCCTGGTCTGGATGAGGTATATGCTAGACTCTAGAGTATTAAAAGAATGCAGAGATGAGTTAAGTTACCCATTAACATTTCTATTTAACACGTCATTAGAAACCGGTTTAGTTTCAGAAGCATGGAAGATTGCAAATGTAGTTCCGATCTTCAAAAAAGGTGATAAATCAATAGCATCCAATTACCGTCCCATTAGTCTCACATCAATGATAGGAAAGCTACTAGATTCAATTATTGCTAGTAAAATTAGAAACCACTTAGAAACATTTACTTAATAAATTCTTCTCAGCATGGATTCACTCAGGGACGTTCTTGCCTTACACATTTGCTTAGTTTTTTCTCAGAGGTGTATGAAGCAGTAGGTAATGACAAGTCATAATTATGATATAATATATTTAGATTTCAGTAAAGCTTTCGACAGAGTCCCTCATGAGAGATTAATGAGAAAAGTTGAGGCGCATGGAATAGGTGGGTCGTTGTTGGGATGGATTAGGTCATGGCTAATTGGTAGGAAGCAGAGAGTCAGCATAAATGGTACTAAGTCAGAGTGGGGATCAGTCAAGAGTGGTGTCCCCCAGGGATCTGTATTGGGTCCTCTGTTATTTATTATATACATAAATGACCTTGATTTAGGTATAACTAGTAGGATAAGTAAATTCGCAGACGATACCAAAATAGGGAGACCAATAGATTCAGATAGCGACATAGAGTGCCTCCAAAGGGATCTAGATACCTTACACGAATGGTCAGTAAAATGGCAGATGAATTTTAACATTGACAAGTGCAAGGTATTAACACCTAACGAGCGGTCTAGGCGGTAATTAATATGTACCGCCCAGCGGGGTGTTTTTTCCCAAAATAGGATTGTTTACGGGATAATTTTCATGCCTAAATAAGACCAGAGTGTAAAACAAGTATATATCCCTGAAAGGGCATAAACAGAGCTTTCCAATGACACCCCAACGATCCTTGTATGACCGCTAGTTTTCTTGCAACAATCGCGCAACACGAGTGCAAAAACCATGTAATTCGGTACTTTCCCTACATAATTCACTGTGTAGCGAGTGTGAGAGGGTGGAGGAGGGTGGGATTCATGTCAGTTGGTCCACCACGGTGGTCTGGAGCAGTCATACGCTCGCTACTCTCCTGCCACCACTTATCTCTCTCTCTCAGCAACATTACGTGCTGAAAATGGCACACGACTTATGTTGTGAGCCGCCACATAGTCCAAATTTCTTTCACTCGACATATGTTGCGCGCCGCCAGTTAAGGGTTAAAGATAGGGAAGACGAATACTAATGCAAAATATAAACTAGCTAATGCTGAATTAGAAAACTCAGACTGCGAGAAAGATTTGGGTGTGTTTGTTAGCAACGATTTGAAACCTAGAAAACAGTGTATAAGCGTACGTAACAAGGCAAACAGGATTCTAGGGTTCATCACAAGGAGTGTGAGTAACAGAACTGCCGATGTTATCTTGAAACTTTACTTGTCATTAGTGAGACCTCATATGGATTATGCTGTCCAATTTTGGTGTCCTTATTACAGAATGGACATAGATTCGTTGGAGAGAGTACAGCGAAGAATGACGAAAATGATTCATAATATTAGAAATTTACCATATGAAGAAAGGTTGAACAAATTAGGCTTACATTCGTTAGAAAGATGCATAGTTACAGGGGATATGATAGAAGTGTTCAAGTGGGTTAGTGGGACATATAAAGGACACATGAAAAATGTACTGAAGCTCAGTGATAGCGAAAGAACTGAACAAATGGTTTCAAATTAGATAAATTTCGTTTCAGAAAATATACAGTATAGGCAAATATTGGTTTGGTAACAGAGTTGTAGATGGGTGGAATAGGCTACCGAGTGATATAGTGGGATCAACAACGATAGGGAGCTTTAAGATAAAATTAGATAGGTATATGGACGAGATGGGTTGGGTGTGAGGGGGATCTACCAGGTGTGGACCAATCGGCGCTCAGCAGACCCCCGTAATCTTGTGTTAATCTCTGACCGTTTTGGTGGGGTCAGTACTCAAGGTATTAGTGAGTTGGGCCTATAATTTGGCCTAGTAATTGGGGTTGGGTGTGACATGGATCTGCCTTGTGTGGGCCGATCGGCTTTTTGCAGACTCCCATTTTCTTATGATCTTATGTTCTTATAAACGAGTTATCTATGAGGGCTAAACAAGATAGTCAGAAACAAGAGTAGGAGGTGGAGAGAGAGCATGGAAAATATTGAAAATGGTTATAAATCATTGCGGTGCTTGGGGGGGGGGGGGAGATCTGGGGAAAGGAAATGACCCTTCACATAGATAGCTGGTGAGACTCTGATAATGTGAAGGTGTGTGTATGTGTGTGTGTGTGTGTGTGTGTGTGTGTGTGTGTGTGTGTGTGTGTGTGTGTGTGTGTGTGTGCGTGAGTGTGTGTAGGAGGAGGGGGAGAGTAACAGTTAAATTTGACAACTTAAAGATAGATAAAGTTATAGTAGAGGTAGATATGTCAATGGGAAGATATTATTGGAATGCAATTTGTGCTGTACCTAGAATCAGTGCATTACCACAAAGCCCACCGAAACGCCCAACAAAACTACCCTCATTGTTCCCTGATTAAATAGCAATGTATGAATTTTCCCATATTCAAAATATGCTACAAGGGGGCAGTGCCTAGCGAGTTCACTGTTCAATAGGTGGCGTTCTGGGAGTGAGGGTCCGAGCCTAGGCAGTGAGACAGTGAAGCACAAAGGAAAGTGGCTTCAGAGATGGGGCTGCTTCGGGCGGTGAATGGGTGCTTCACATGTCTAATTCCCTAGACTGGAGCGAGACCTCACAGGCTTCACCATATTCAGCGGTAGAATGAACAGGCTCTCAGCCTATGGCCGAGAGGGAGTAGTTGGAATATAAAAACAAAAGTGTGTTAAGAAGGCAAGGTTGGTAGGCATATGCTAAATTGAAGATATCTGGATACATAATTATATAGAGAGCCAGACAGGTAGTTTGACAGACACACAAACCAACTCTCATCATCAATCTTTCTCCTACTCAGTAGTTTCAATTAATTTACGAATTAAGTACAATCCCGGCTGTCTCTCATTAACCATAGAGTCTGTTCAGCCTGGGTAGCTAGGTAACTCATTTAGCTTCTTGGTTACCATTACCATTATCAACCAACATAATGTTTACTGATTTATTCACCATCATCACCAAAAACTTCTTGTCTTCTTTCGAAATTATTACCGCTTTATCAAAACCATTGTGAAAGTAGTTATATGGGAAAATCTTTATTACCGTATTATTTTTAATCCACATCAAATAAAATTAATATCATAACAGACACCTTTTTGCACATAGTTAACCCTTTCCCTGTGGGTGACGTATTGGAACGCATAGGTAATTTACAGCGATTTCCAGGCTTTAAAAGCCTGTAAAAGCCGTAGAAATCAAGTGTCAGGGGGCGGTAGCGTGATGGACCTCCTTCCGACCCTCAGAGTAGCCAGCTGCTCACTCAGGGAGACTGTGGTCTCGCGCGGGTGTCTCGACAGTGTTGCCGAGCGAGCGAATAGCAATAATTAGCGAGTTTTCCCGAATGTCTATGGCAACGCTGTGGGTGAACCCCGCCACCTACGAAGCTCGTTCTGGTGTCATTTTGAAGCTATTTTCACCAAGTTTTCAGCAGCATACAGTTTATTTAATGCAGATACTTGATTAATCATTCAGGAGTGCCTGAATATGCCCTAAACAGCGCAAATAAGCAGAGATTTAATATAATTCATATCAGCCCGTTTTATAAAAATATATGCCAATGCAAATAATCTATGAGCTACTACTCAAAGCTGTTGTCACTAAACCAAAAAAAAAAAAAAAAAAAATCAAAAAATCAAAATAATACGAAAGGCTCGAAATGAATTGGCAATCAACAACTGCTTTGCCAGCTCACTCAAGTATCTCCAGCTTTATGGACCACACTGACACACCACAATATCATGGTGGAAATGAATTTGGGAAAGTTCCAAATATATAACATTTAACCTGGGATTGACAATAACATACAATTATACATATTGCACAGACAGACTCGCACACATACCGTAATCCATTTTGCACAAGCATGTATATCTATGATTCTATATGCATGTATCTCTCCGAGTGCAATGTTTTTGTGTGGTTGTGTGTAATGAGCGAAAAGGAACATTTGAATAATCTATACAGCAACGAGTCAACATGCCCGGACACAAGTTGTTTGAAGGGTTTCGGGGGATTGATAAATATAAATATCGTCTGAGGAAGAAAGATGGCATGGACTTCACATGAAACCATAACAATAATGCACAGTACACTGACCTCCATGTAGTGAAGTGTAGATGTGATATTGGTGATCTCTAACCAGGAGTTGACCATCACGAGGTCCCTGACGAAGGATGATGTACCATACACCGCAATACACCAGTATTTTCCCCGATCACGTACTCGTCATACAACGGACCTCAAACTCTTGGACACCACTGGAAACAAGACAAGAGAGGTGTTGGTTATAAGCAAATGCTGGTACATATTTACAAAAAATTATGTATGCTTAGATTGCATTATATCATAATGTAGTAGCAATGGCAACCAAAATTCATACTCATAAATCTTATATTAGAGACCAGCTACTTAACCCACGAAGTACAGGTGTTCTTTCTAAAGGACAATCAGAACTGCACCACACAGCCCGGGTGTCAATTCTAAAGTAAGCAGCTTTATTTGTGCTTTAAACCATTTGTGAGGGTGGGTGGGTGGTATGGCCATCACACATCAACCATACCCCAGGCACAGTCTTTATTCTGTCACGGTAATGCAAATATGGCTGTCCACAATGTTTGTGGCATCTGAACCCATGCATGCAAGCCCTGTATAGTGAATTAACCCTTATTTAGCGGCGAGCAACATAAGTCGAGTTAAATAAAGCTGGACTATGTGGCGGCGCTCGACATAACTCGAGTGGCAATTTCAGCACGTAATGTGGCTGAGAGAGAGAGACAAGTGGTGGCAGGAGACTAGCGAGCGTATGACTGCTCCCGACCACCGCGGCGAACCTACTGACACAAATCTCAGCTCCCTCCTCCCTCTCTCACTCGCTACATACTCAATTATGTACTGAAGTACCGAATTACCTGCTTTTTTTGCGTTGCACGGTTATTGCAAGAAACTATCCATCAACAGGATCGTTATGGTGTCATTCGAAAGCTCTGTTATGCCCTTTCAGGGATAGGTACTTGTTTTACGTTCTGGGTCTTATTTAGGCATGAAAATGATCACGTAAACAGCCCTATTTTGGCTAAAAACACCCCGCTGTGCGGTACACATAAATAAACCGCATAGGCCGCTCGTAAGGTGTTAAGAATGGTTACAATGGTGAAATAAATCCACTATACATAACATTAAAATAACAATGATAACACCTGTAATTAGTAACTAAAATCGCCTACTATTAAGCAATGGGAATAGCAAGAGAATTAATGCTTACAAAGCCAAAATCGTAGTACGGGCAAACTCCGACATGGATGATTCGGGCGGAAAAGTTACTTCTATTTACATTATCATTGAAGAATCACTTGATGTAGTCATGTACAGGGATTTAGTCTTCAAAATTCTCATGAAGAAGGTTTGTGCTATATTTAGACATACTATTAAGCCAGTTACGCCACTCCATTTCAGAGATATTAAGCATTGAATGTGGGTGACTGTATGGTGTGTGGTGGTAGTTGCATGTGGGTTACTGTATGGTGTGTGGTGGTAGTTGAATGTGGGTGACTGTATGGTATGTGGTGGTAGTTGAATGTGGGTGACTGTATGGTGTGTGGTGGTAGTTAAATGTGGGTGACTGTATGGTGTGCGGTGGTAGTTGAATGTGGGTGACTGTATGGTGTGTGGTGGTAGTTGAATGTGGGTGACTATTTGGTGTGTGGTGGTAGTTGCATGTGGGTTACTGTATGGTGTGTGGTGGTAGTTGAATGTGGGTGACTGTATGGTGTGTGGTGGTAGATGCATGTGGGTTACTGTATGGTGTGTGGTGGTAGTTGAATGTGGGTGACTGTATGGTGTGTGGTGGTAGTTGAATGTGGGTGACTGTATGGTGTGTGGTGGTAGTTGCATGTGGGTTACTGTATGGTGTGTGGTGGTAGTTCATGTGGGTGACTGTATGGTGTGTGGTGGTAGTTGCATGTAGGTTACTGTATGGTGTGTGGTGGTAGTTGAATGTGGGTGACTGTATGGTGTGTAGTGGTAGTTGAATGTGGGTGACTGTATGGTGTGTGGTGGTAGCTAAATGTGGGTGACTGTATGGTGTGCGGTGGTAGTTGAATGTGGGTGACTGTATGGAGTGTGGTGGGAGTTGAATGTGGGTGACTATGGTGTGGTGGTAGTTGCATGTGGGTAACTGTATGCTGTGTGGTGGTAGTCGAATGTTGGTAACTGAATGTTGTGTGGTGGTAGTTTAATGCGGGTGACAGTATGGTGTGTGGTGGTAGTTGCATGTGGATGACTGTATGGTGTGTGGTGGTTGTTGAGTGTGGGTGACTGCATGGTGTGTGGTGGTAGTTGAAATGTGGTGACTGTATGGTGTGTGGTGTAGTTGAAGGTGGGTGACTGTATGGTAGTTGAATGTAGGTGCCTGTGTGGGTGTGGTGGTAGTTGAATGTAGGTGACTGTATGATGTGTGGTGTTAGTTCAATGTGAGTGACTGTATGGTGTGTGGTGGTAGTTGAATGTGGGTGACTGTATGGTATGGTGGTAGTTGAAAGTGGGTGAATGTATGGTAGTTGAATGTAGGGGACTGTGTGGTGTGTGGTGGTAGTTGAAGGTAGGTGAGGGTATGATGTGTGGTGTTAGTACAATGTGAGTGACTGTATGGTGTGTGGTAGTTGAATGTAGGTGACTGTATGATGTGTGGTGTTAGTTTGAATGAGGGTGACTGTATGGTGTGTAGTGGTAGTTGAATGTGGGTGACTGTATGGTGTGTGGTGTAGTTGACTGTGGGTGACTGTATGGTGTGTGGTGGTAGTTGAATGTGGGTGACTGTATGGTGTGTGGTGGTAGTGAATGGGGTGACTGTATGGTGTGTGGTGGTAGTTGAATGTGGGTGACTGTATGGTGTGTGGTAATTGAATGTGGGTGACTGTACGGTGTGTGGTGGTAGTTGAATGTGGGTGACTGTATGTGTGTGGTGTAGTTGAATGTGGGTGACTGTATGGTGTGTGGTTGTAGTTGAATGTAGGTGACTGTATGGTGTGTGGTGGTAGTTGAATGTGGGTGACTATGGTGTGTGGTGGTAGTGGAATGTGGGTGACTGTGTGGTCTGTGGTGGTAGTTGAATGTGGGTGACTGTATGGTGTGTGGTGGTTGAATGTGGGTGACTGTGTGGTGTGTGGTGGTAGTTGCATGTGGGTGACTGTATGGTGTGGTGTAGTTGAATGTGGGTCACTGTATGGTGTGTGGTGAGTTGAATGTGGGTGAATGTATGGTGTGTGGTGGTAGTTGAATATAGGGGTGTATACTAGGTAGAGGATTGGTGATGGTAGTGTGAAATGGGTGGGGGGGGGAGGGTTTATAGGTGTGGAATGCACAGATACTTAATAGTTATCCTACTGATCCTGGTTCATTCCTGGTTTATCTGAGGAAGATAATATTGGGAGTCAATTTTTTACTTAGTTTGAATACCTCACTGATAGCCTACAGAGATGCCATACACAAATCTGTAAGCATACTGTAACATGGGTGCCCCCAACACTGAAATACCTAAATACAGCTGACAGCAGTATTAGTCCTCCCTGTTACTTGTAATATGAATGTAAACATGAAGGCACTGAATTAATGGGTGTTTGTATGAGTGTGAGGGATGGTGGTGTGTAATTATATGAATGTACCAACTAATATTTCTATCTATCTATCTATTGCCTGACGCCGTGATCCCCGAAGGGGTGGCCACGAACGAACCGCCCCCATGCACCTCTGTACCAAGTCGGTCGACGCCGCTAGCCGCAACCAGCACCGCCTTCGTTCATGTAGTTCCTCACTCCATCCTTCCACCTCATATTCGGTCTACCTCTCCCCCTCTGTCCCTCCACCTCACTCTCGTACACCCTCTTAGTCATTCTCTCGCTTTCCATACGTTCCATATGGCCGAACCATCTCAGTTGTTCCTTTTCACACTTTCCAGCACATCTACCTCCACACCACACCTCCTTCTTACTTCCTCATTAGTCTGTCTATCCCTCCATGTAACTCCGCACGCACTCCTTAAGTAATTCATTTCCACTGCTCTCACTCTTGGTCTGAGTCTCTCAACCAACGTCCATGCTTCGCTTCCGGAATCAGTGTCGGGATTACCACACTGTCATGCAAGGACTTCTTCACTTCCATACTGACCACCCTATTTCTTGTTACTGCTTTTAGCGTTCCTACAACCCTCTTCCCCTGTTGTACCCTCTCCCGTACCTCTTCATCCATAGTCCCATCTTTACTCAACACACTGCCCCGATACTTAAAAGAGTTGACGATCTCCATAGCCTGACCGTTCAGCTTCACCTCACACTCTGTGACTTCACTCCTTTCGAAGACCATAACCTTGCTCTTCCCTGTATTTACCTTCAAATTCCGTTTTTCGCACACTGTTCCAAACTCATTTACCAGACCCTGCAACTCCCATTCATTATCACTCATCAGAACTGTATCATCCGCAAACAGCAGTATAGGTAGCTTCCACTCAATTCCCTCCCTTTTCAGCGATACACCAACATCCACTGCTCTTGATATTATTTCTTTCATAACTCCATCCATATATACAGTAAACAACCACGGGGACATCACACACCCCTGTTTCAAACCAACATTCAGGTCAAAGAACTCGCTCTGCTCACTCTCCACACGTACTGCCGCCTTTGCACCCTCATACATGCTCTTCACTGCTTTCAGCAACTTGCCCTCTACTCCGTATATTCTAAGTACTTTCCACAAACCTTCTCTATCCACTCTGTCATAGGCCTTCTCCAAGTCCATAAAGGCAACATACACCTTTTGTTTCTTCTCCAGATACTTCTCCACAACACAATTCAGGGTAAAAATCTGTTCTACACATCCTCTTCCCTTCCTAAAACCTCCCTGCTGGTCGCCTATCCATTTCTCCGTTCTCACTCTCACTCTCTCAATCACTACCCTACTGTATACCTTCCCTACTACGCTTAGAAGACATATTCCTCGGTGGTTACCACACACTCCTCTTTCCCCTTTGCCATTATATAGGGGGACTATTATGCCAGTCTTCCAGTCATCGGGTGCACTCCCCTTCTCCCATGCTAGTTTGCACATTTTCCATACCCATTCTATCACTATCTCACCACCATACCTCAACATTTCCCCACACACTCCATCTGTTCCTGGTGCTTTCCCCAACTTCACTCTTTTCATGGCTTCCCACACTTCTGACCTCCTGATCCCCACCTCCTCCTCCACTACTTCTCTTCTTCTCCCTCCCATACCATATCCAGCTATGTTTGCTGGCTCTTCATTCCTTTCATTTAGCAACTCACTGAAGTACTCCCTCCATCTTTCGACTCTCTCTTGCTTCTCGGCTAGCATTCTCCCATTCTTATCTTTCACACCCTTACTGTTTCCCTTGCTACCTTCCCTAACTTTCTTGACTTCTTTCCAGAACAGTTTTCTTACTCTCCGCCCATTTTACACTCAGCTTCCTTCCAAATCTCTCATCTACTCTTCTCTTACTTTCCTTCACTACTCTCTTCACCACCCTCTTACTCTCCACGTACCTCGCTCCGTTCTGTCTCTCGGAAATCTTCATTCCCTCTACTTACCAACCACTCTCTATATGCTTTCTTCTTTTCTTCCACAGCTATTCTTACCTCTTCTGTCCACCATGCTGTACCTTTCACTCCCCTCCCTCTTCTCCTCACTCCACACACCTCCTCACATGCTGCACAGATCTCATCCTTAAACACCTTGCTCATCTCCTCCACTTCCCTCCATAACTTCCAGGTCGAACCCACCTAGTCGTCTTTCCACTGCTCTCCTGTACTCCTCCCTGACTTCCTCCTCCTGCAACCTCTCCACCCTCCTCACCATTCCACCCTCCTCTCGCCTCCCTCCCGCTCTCCTCACCCACTTCTTTTGTATCCTAACCTTAGCTACCACTACATAATGATCAGACAGACCCCCTCCAATACCCCTATACACCCTAGCATCCATCACAGATTTCTTCATTCGTTCATCCACACATACATAATCAATCAATGACTTTCGTTCCACCACTGTCTTATCCTTCATCGTCAACATCCGTTTCCACGTGTACCTGTGGATCATTCTGTGTCGGAAGAAGGTGTTGGCTATCCACAGCCTCCTCCCCACACATACGTCCACAAGTGCACTACCATTCCCATTCACCTCTGATGGTACCCCCCACCCTCCCACCACTCCCTCAACTTTCCTATCACCCACCTTTCCATTCATATCCCCAATCAGAAATATTCTTTCGTTCTTGTCAAACTTCTCCAGGCACGCCTCCACATTCATCCAGAACTCCTCTTTCTTTCTTTCAAGTATATCCTCTGTCGGGGCATACACGCATACAATCACCATGTTTGTATTCCTACTTTCATTCTCACCCACAATCCTTGAACCCACAGACCCATACTCTCTTACACATTCCTTCCATTTGCTACTTAAAAAACAAACATGCACCTTCTCTCCGCTGTTCCTTTCACTCACTCCAGCACACACACCCATTCCACACTCCCACTCTCTCACATCTGAACCTTTCCATTTGGTCTCTGTCATTCCACATACATCCAGCCTGGCATTCACTAACACTTCCAGAACCTCTCTCTCTTTTGTGCCATCATTTATGCCACTAACATTCCACGTAGCCATTCTCAGAATGTCCGAAGGCATGTCCTTAGTCGGTCGTGGTTCGTCAACGTTGGTTCCGTCCGCATCCGAGGCTGTTCGTTCGTTTTTCTTTGCTTAGATATTTTTTCCGGGTGGGGGTCGCAAGCCCACCGACCCAACCTCTTTAGTCGCCTCTTACGACACGCAGAAGGCACGTGGGGCATATTCTATTCCCTAACCCCCAGGGGGGGTTACTAATATTTACATCAAGTAATACAAAAGGAAAAATAAATATCATGACATGAGGTGTTGTGGAGTGGTCATGCCACTGGATTGGTAATCCAATGGACCCGGGTTCAAATCCCGATATGTCAATGGGAAGATATTATTGGGATTGAATTTGTGCTGTACCTAGTATCAGTGCATTACCACAAAGCCCACCGAAATGCCAAAAAACAATACCCTCATTGTTCCCTGATTAAATAACACTGTATGAATATTCCCACATTCAAAATATGTTACAGGGGGACAATGCCTAGTGAGTTCACTGCTCAATAGGTGGCGTTGTGAGAGTGAGGGTCTGAGTCTGGAGGGTGAGACGGTGAAGCACTTGAGCGAAGCAACCAGCCGCTTCAGAGATGGAGCTGCTTCGAGCCATGATGGATGCTTCACATGTCTCACTCCCCAGACTGGAACAAGACCTCACGGGCTTCACCGTGTTGAGCGGTGGAATGTACAGGCTCTCAGCCTATGCCCGCGAGGGAGTAGTTGGAATATAGAAAAAAAAAAAAAAAAAAAATCCATTCACCTAATGGTGTTATCCATTCAAGATATACTAAGATCAACTGGATGCTTAATGTTGTGGAGTGAAACCTGGTGTGAATATAATCCAAGAAAGTGAGTTTCAGAGATATATAGTTCGGATTATAAATACATTGTGAAAATCCAAAGTTTTGCCTGTAAATTCTTTCTCTCTCTCTCTCTCTCTCTCTCTCTCTCTCTCTCTCTCTCTCTCTCTCTCTCTCTCTCTCTCTCTCTCTCTTATCCCTTCACAGTTTACACTTATTCCTCGTGTAATCTCTCTTAATCTCTTAATTCTGCTTTCATTGATTACTATCATAACCATTCATTTTGTTCTATCTATAATCTAATAGATAGAACAATACTAAACTAACCATTCAGTTGTATTGACCACCTCCACCATAATCTACTTTATTCACCAGTAAGTTCATTTTCACCCACTAGCTTCTGTTATGACCTCCATCACCAGTCACTTTCATAATAGGCCACGCAACACACTCTCTTCCACATTTGTTGTATTAACACTTCGACTGAAAACCCTTTCGTTGCCAAAATGTTATAATGTCATAATATGTATTCCAAACTTGTAATCAATCACTTGATCAGCAACATGTTTTGTTAATATTGCTGTAAATATATGCATCACCCTCCTACGTACACAATCAACTGTCCTCAACTTACCAGTCACTATCTCTTTGGCTTACACAATCATTAAACTTTGGCGAATCCTTAACATTCACCATTGTCTACTAATACAAGTATGAAGTCATTAACAAACGGAGTGATATATTTGTTTTCATAGATAGGTAACCGTTTTCCTATGTTTCGTTCGATGTGGGGTTGGCAACACTTCTTCACATATCCAGTAATGATGTTGTAGGTGTTCTCTGATATTAAATAGGAAATCACCCCCTAATCCCCATCACTAACAACATGTCATTTCCCAAGCCATTCTCCATATTTCTCTTTGGCATGCAAACTTTTCCATATAACCACCACTTTCTTTAACTTTGAGCTATATCCATCAATACTTCACCAATCTTCATCACTCCACAACCCCTTTCATCTTCACCGGCTGCCACGATGTTAAAAGCCTCTTCATCTTTTATCAATCACGTATTACCATTTGTGAACATAGCCACACCTAAACTGACTTAAATCGTTTGGTGGTAGATGAAATAAATGAACAATTATACAGTATATCGATGACACTGTAAGTATATCTGTTCAAATAAGCAAACATACATAAACTTATCATAACATTCCTTGTCTACCGACCATGCCAAGTGGGTGGTTGGTAACGTGTCAGACTGCTGGTCGAAGGGTCTGCAGTTCGATCCCAGGCAGTGCCACTGGTAGACGGTTAGAGTTTGGGCAGCTCGGTCTAACGATTTTATGTAAATGTCCTGTCAAGTCACTGTAACAAGGGCACGCCATAATACTGTCAACGAAGAGAATGCACGGTGTCATAGACTACAGTAGATCTAGACTGGACACGAAAATTTAGCTTTGCAGTACGGGACCCAAAATCAGAGAACGAACCCCCAAGTTCGAACACCGCTAAAATATCAAATTTTCGCGGTTTCGAGGTTCGGACTTGGGAGTTTGTTTTTCGATTTTGGGTCCCTTACTGCAAAGTTCCATTTTCGTGTCAAGTCCAGGGGCCGGATACACAAACATTTCATGGGCGATCTATGGCGCCATATCTCCCAACTGCCGCCTTCGTATCCCCATGTGTCCTTCTGAGGTCATACTCAAAGCTTAAGGGACGCCATTGCTTTTCACTATTTGTGCTTAAGTCTGGTGACACGTCCGAAAAAGCGCCGTAATGTAACAGGGTGTGTCCGGCAGAACGACATTCAGATCCCATTCTCCCCATACTGGGCCTGGGATTGAGAGATCATTTTGGAAGGAGAGATTTAGAATGTGAGTTGGTCAACGTCAGCGGGAGGCTGAGGGGGTTACCTACTAGTAAAACCTCTATATTACTGTATATATTGGCCCTGGTAACATAGGTTTTACTAGTAGGTAACCCCCTCTATATTACTGTATATATTGGGTCTGGTAACATAGGTTTTACTAGTAGGTAACACCCTCTATATTACTATATGGTCCTGGTAACATAGGTTTTACTAGTAGGTAACACCCTCTATATTACTGTATATATGGTCCTGGTAACATAGGTTTTACTAGTAGGTACACCCTCTCTATATACTGTATATATTGGTCCTGGTAACATAGGTTTTACTAGTAGGTAACCCTCTATATTACTGTAATATTGGTCCTGGTAACATAGGTTTTACTAGTAGGTAACCCCCTCTATATTACTGTATATATTGGTCCTGGTAACATAGGTTTTACTAGTAGGTAACTCCCTCTATATTACTGTATATATTGGTCCTGGTAACATAGGTTTTACTAGTAGGTAACCCCCTCTATATTACTGTATATTGGACCTGGTAACATAGGTTTTACTAGTAGGTAACACCCTCTATATTACTGTATATATTGGTCCTGGTAACATAGGTTTTACTAGTAGGTAACCCCCTCTATATTACTGTATATATTGGTCCTGGTAACATAGGTTTTACTAGTAGGTAACCCCCTCTATATTACTGTATACCTCCCCGGGTGTCCGTGTGGAAGGACACCACGAAATAAGGGCAGGTGCCCGGGTGTCCTGTTACTAGGCAGTAAGCTTTCAAGCCTATTCAGCTTGGTCTGAACGCTGTGCGTCCGACGCATGTAAACAAAGCCGATCGTTGCGTCACCGCACCTTCGAAAACAATAAGGAGACGTCGGATCAATGTTATTGTTGTGACATCAGACGAAATTAGTGTGTGAAAAGCTCCGATATTGTCAACATCGCGGAAAAATTAGCTCCACTGAAATCGTCATCACAACTGAACCAGTTGACTTAGAGAGGTCTACTAAACGCCAGTCTACAGATTGGAAACGCACTACATTTATAGATGCGTGGGAAATTTCTAGCAGTTAAAATTAACAAAATACGGTAGCCTAGGCCTAGACGTTTTTCGGCCTGATCGCCCGGGTAGCCCACCCTGTCCTTTGGAGATACAGCCCGGGCCCGGAGGGTTAAAGATCGGGGGCGGACTTAAGTCCGCCTCCGATTTGCAGCAAGTTAGGAGCATTATTAAGGCTTTTAAAGGGTTAAAATCGAGTGCAAATGGCCGGGAGTGCAGCGGGCCAGACAGCCGACTCCCAGGGCTTACCGACGCCCATTAACTCATGTTCCCTGTGTTCTCGAGAGGCCGGCAGTGTAGCCAGTAGTGAGCATAGCTGGGAAAAATATGCCGCTATACGCTAAACTCCCATGTTACTGGTATCACTGTATGAGAACCACGAGTGCTACGTAGCTCATTCTGATCTCATTTTGAAGCTTTTAGTGCCTATTTTTTTGCTGAATACATTTCTTTTCATGCAGATACTTGATTTATCATTCAGGAGGGCCTGAATATGCCCAAATAAGCCCAAAAACCCCCCACTAGACAAGGGTTAATAAAATCATTTATTTTTAGGACCGGTATCCAAGCCTGATGATGGACCAAGATAGTCCGAAATATTGAATAAAGCTACCAAGATGAACACGGTCGTTGCCCTTATCCTCCTGTTTCTCCTCTATATATATATATATATATATTAGATAGATATTTTTATACATAATATATTGTCTCCGGGGGTGGACGGGTGTATATCTGTAAAGCAGTACCACATTGATCCCTCCCTTAATTCTTATCTCTTCCACTTCACCAGACAGAGAGAGAGAGAGAGAGAGAGAGAGTTACATAGAGTTACATAAATACACAGACTACACAGACCTTGCGGTCCCTACTAGGTAGTCCGGGCTTAATGCTAAAATATAATTTGCTACAAAGTGGTTGGCAAGGATAGCAAAGCAGAAGTCTCTCTCCCCACCCACCTCTCCCTCCGACCGTTGGTCGGCATGAAATTAAGTTGGGGAAATAAGTCCCCCAGCAGAATGAGAAAAATTCTACTCGGAAATTTATTTATATTAACCCGCTGAGTACCAGCTAAATATTTTTAAATGTACCACCCAGGACCGGCTGATTCTGAATTTTTTTTTCCAGAAACAATAGCGAATGGGTTAGGAATGAAGGGAAAACCACGAAAAAACTATCAAAAAGCTCAAAAAATGGTCCTACGGAGCCCCCGAAAAACGGATTTTATAAGAGTAAAATTTAAGGCAATTTCCCCCAAAAAACAGGTTTTTGCGTGCTCACACGCACGCGGTTGGACTTTGAGAGTTTTCAACCATCGGCATGGGTGCGTGGGATACTTACACAGTTCCCATACAAATCTGAGCCCTCTAGGTGCCATGGGACCGGAGTAATTGGGACCGGAATTACACTGACGCAGACGTCTGCGTCGCTGGGGTTTAGCGTTACATACATTGCCGACGCACTGTTTGCGTCGCTGGGCTCAGTGGGTTAAGGAACGAAGTTGAGAAATATTATATACTACTAATGCTTAACCAATTTTTTTGTTTTTGACCTATATAATTCTCATCTCAAAATGAATGCCTAGACTTCTTGTGAATGTGTCAATTGTTTTACATTGTACCACTTCCTCTGGCAATTTGTTCCACTCAATGACTACGCTGTAGGTGAAGAAGTGCTTTGTGACATCGAGATTCGCCCTAATGGTTTTAATTTAATTTCATGTCCCCGAGTTAATGAACTATTATCTTTTTTGCAAAGTGAATCTACATTAATTTCATAAAATCCCTTTATTATCTTGAAACACTTGATTTATTTACCTCACAATCGTCTTTTCTGAAGTGAAAACATATATAATTGTTTTGTCTTTCATGATAAGATAAGAGAGAGAGAGAGAGAGAGAGAGAGAGAGAGAGAGATCCACTAGAATTAATAATATTCAGACTAATTGATGTCAATGATCAGGGCATAGTAAGTTGTGGATGCTACCGCCCTCCATCACAAGGATCCTTAAGCTTTGATTTTGTAATGGACAATCTTGATCAACTCTTAGCGAACTACCAGTGTGAGCATATATTATTGTTTGGGGATCATAATCAACAGAGTTCAGATATATTTTGATCATCTCATGTCAGCATATGATCTAAGAAATCACGTGACTTTCATACTCATAGATCTGGCTTGACCCCGTGGTAACTGAAATACCAAGCAATATGATCAAATGCTCACCTTTCGGCTATTTCGGAACATCAGACCATCTCGCAGTTCTTACCAACATACAATTCAAGATGACAAAAGAAGAGAGTCACCATCGTAAAATATGGAAGTGGGAGAATGCTGATTGGGATAGTATTAGATATACCCTATCCAAGTTAAATTGGGATATAATTCTACAAGGAGATGTCAACAGCCAAACAGACAATATCATCTATGAATTCTTATAATGTCAACATAAACTTTAGCCACATATAATATCCACAGATCTGACCAGCCCTGGTTTGGAACTCAGTGCAAGGCTACATCTGATAGTAATTACCGCACTTGGCAACTCTACAAACGTCACTCTACATCCAACAACAAACACCAGACACTCCAGAGAGAGAGAGAGAGCTCGCCAGCTCCAGCCACGCCTGTCTCGTCGCCTGATTATTTGACAATAAATTGAGTATTATATTGCTCATCCCCTTATTTTTTGTGCATGGTCTTTAGTTAAGTGCTCGCTAAACTGCCCAGTATTTGCATTGCACGATATTTTGCTGTATTTCTTATTAGTAAAGGTTTGTCAAACAGACCCCTGTTTTGCATCTAACGACGCCAACGATTCACCCACCGGCTTGTAAACAAACTTGTTTTGCTTTTGCGTTTTTCATATTACATTTCAGCCTTAATTGTATTTAGTGTTGTATATGCTTCACTAGTTGTATTTGCTTCCATGGTAGTGTGGTAGTGTAGTATTTCTTACTGATAAACTTCTGTTTATTTCAAAAAAACTCCTATAGTTTGTGAGGCAGCAGACGACAACAACCTTTGTAAACATACCTTATTTTGTATAATATATATTAACTCCAATAGTTATTGTATTCAGTATCTTACTCTAGCTATTTATATCTGTAATTTTAGTTGTTGCTTGCATGATCTTGTAGTAACCTTTGACTGATTAACTTTGTTTATCTAAAAAGTGTCCTGCTTGGCCAGGCCTAGCCTACAACGAAACCAGCGCCATCTGTTGATACATACAGTATATTAACCCCTTGTGTGCAGTTAAACTTTTTATTTCATATAATCTCTATTTTGTTAATTGTATATTTTAGTTACATATTCTGTTATATATGTTATGCCCTGATTTTATGCAGGATTAACAATTGGATATGGTGAGTTCTATTCCACTGGGACTTCTAAGTTCAAATACGTACATATAAAATGAAAGGAAAACAGAGGATAAGTATATCACAAGATATGGTTTAATAATACAGCTTTTTTTCTCTTGCACTATATTGGAGAAATAATCTGGAACTGAACATATAATAACATGTATCACTGCCAGTGAATAGTACTTAATTTTATCACTGACTCTTAGCACAGTCGCGGAGCTAGATAGGGAGCACTTGTTACTGACCAACTTCACTAAATCTTCGAGATTGTTTTAAAGACACTGGGGAGACGATGGAGAAGTGTTTCTAGTAGTGGGGGGGACCACTGTTGCTTTCTTTCAGGAATGTCACGGTGTTTAAAGTTCAAGGTCAAGTACCTCTATGGGCATGCAGCTGGGTCGTATAGAAAATGGGGAGTCACGGGTAGACTCTGAAATATTTTCTCACACTTTTGTAAATTTCGGCAGAGTCGCTGAGGTCTCAAAAATAGGTTAAAAGGTATTAATTCAAATTGGATTCACTGGTGGATGGCAAAATATTGATCCGCATCCCTTGTACTGTATGGGAGTACAACTCAAAGGTTTAGGACCCGTTTATTAACACTGGTGCGGATTTATACGTATTTAAGCCACTTTTGGGGGGACTCTGTTGACTTTATACACTCGACACTTTTCCCAGTTGTCACTCTATCTTCTTCTCTTGGTCTCCCGGCGTGGTAACTTCTCGATGGATGTCTCCAGTGGACACTTATGGAGGTGATTGATTCTTGTTGGCTGCTTCCCCGTAGGCCTTCTAGGTGGGCCGGCTGTGTTAAGTAGTTACAGATGGGTTGATTGGGCTTGAGATCTTAGGTATGGCGGTCTCAGAGGCGTGAGACTACCTGTGCCGATTGGCAGTGTCCACGTAACAATAGAAAATAAAAGAGAGGGCGGCAGGCCTTCTTCTCTCTACTTTTCCCTATAGAAACTGTAACCTCGCGGTGGAGCCTAGGTCACGTCGCAGGCCGAACGATGACAAAGTTCCTCGACAAGGACACTGGTACTTCCCACTCTAGAGTATATTGAGGACAGCAGGCTGCTACCTCAACTTATTTAGAGATGGTGCTGTCGACAACTTGCAGTCTGAGGAGAAAGTTGTGGCAGGCCGTATCCTTTTCCCTCTAGACTAGCTAGTCGCCTCCTAAGTAGGATATCTACGTTAGCCAGGCAGGCCTGATGCTGACGAGATCCCTAGTATAGGGTTGGTGGGTTAACGGGGACTGATATTCTCAGAAAGAATCTCGGCAGGCCGTATCATCCCTCACTAGACTAACTAGTAACTGCCTAAGTAGGATCTCCAAGTTAGCCAGGCAGGCCTGATTCCAACAAGTATTTCTAGTATAGGGTTGGTGGGTTAACGGGGACTGATAGCCTCAGAAGGAATCTTGGCAGGCCGTATCATCCTTCACTAGACTAACTAGTAACCGCCTAAGTAGGATCTCCAAGTTAGCCAGGCAGGCCTCATTCCAACAAGGATCCCTAGTATAGGGTTTTACAGACAGTATCTGGACTTTTCGGAACCTTTTCGGCAGGCCGCATTAATCCAACTGAATGGAGAGCAATATTAAGTTTGTAAGCCAATAATTTTTGAAGCCTTAATAGTTGCTGACTTTCCTCAAAAATCCTGAACTGGTATTGCGGATTACTGAGTGCACTCCTGTGGTACCTCTAAGATGGTAAGGGCATGGGGAGTTCTCCTAGATGGGGTCCTTGAACCCTTCTTACACTGTTGGTCAGGTCTCCTTCAATAGAAGTTTAATACTCGGTGGTGGTGTGGTGAGTAAGGTCAATTAATGTTCCTAGAGTAGGCTACTTCATCAAGGTTAAATTATAAAATCATAGGGGGTAGGTGTCACTTCAATAGAACTCTGAAAAACAATAATAGTGGTTGAAGTGAAGGAATTCCGAGTTTTGGGCTCCCAGGGAGGATTGGTGGTTTCGGGTGTACAAAGGAAATCAAGCAACAACATATCTAGTGACCCTTCTAGGTTGCTTGTCCTCCAAAACACTGAGGATCAAGTGTCCAAACAGTGGTTTAGAGTGGGTAAGGGAACATTGGAAAGGGAATTACTGCCCTGGAACTAATGTCCGTTGCAGGATTAGGAAGTTAGTAGGGGACAGATGGGTTAGTAACTGAGGGGGGGATAAAATAAAGTTATTCATTTACAAACGCAGTCAGTCGCGGGTTTGATGCGAGATATTTGTCTAAGAGGAGTTTAAATGAATCAACGGTGATGCAGTCTATAACGTTTCGGGGAAAGCCATTCCACAAGTTGACAACTCGATTGAAGAAGAAATTCTTAGATTCGTGTGAGTTAAAAGATTTACCAATAATTTTGCAACCGTTTCCCCGCGTGTAATTAGATTGGTCGATAGTGAAGTACTTACTACAGTTCATATTGTCGATGCCTTTGATGATTTTGAACACTTGAATTAAGTCACCTTTTAATCTGCGCTGGGTTAAAGGAAATAAATTTAATTCTCTAAGACGCTCTTCGTATGGTTTGTTCTTTAGGCTAGGTATAATTTTGGTAACTCTACGTTGAACTCGTTCTAGCTTGTTTATATCTTTTTGGTAATAAGGGCACCAGGATTGAATGCAGTATTCCAGAAGAGGGCGGACTAAGGAATTGTAAAGGGTTAGGATAACTTCTTTTGGATTTATGCTCAAATGACCTGCCTATAAAGCCAATTATTTTGTTTGCCTTCTTAACAACTTCTGAACATTGTTGACTTGGTTTTAGGTGCATTGAAGGTCAGTTGAAGGTCGCGATGCGTGCGAGACAGCGTTATTCTTTCTCCCTCCTTCTTGTGGTGGTCTTGGCTGGGTTTTACTACTGATCTTGGTTGAGAGTAATTTTAGGCATAAGAATATATAAATCTCTCTCGGCATGGTGGTGTCTACAGGACTGTGTACGTATCTACCTTCCCGGTTCGTGTTGGTAGGCCTGTGTGTACACCAGGTATTTAAACGTCCGGAGTGCCCCCTCTTAGGGCGCGGGAGCGGCAGATCTCCCGCGCTATTTTACTTGGGGACAAGGATTTACACGGGACTCTTATATAGAAAGAAGCATGTGTGCTTTGTATAACTAGTACACTAGTTGAAGAATGTAAAAAAAAAAGGCATGTGTATCAATGTGTAAAAAAACAAGGTTCCAGCGTCTATTGAAGTATGGGTTCACATCTTATTGCATAAACACGTTTTCATACAGGCATATAATGGTTTCATCTGGCATTGATTTCTTCTGTAGTGAAGATTCTCTTAATACTACATCTCAATTCTTCCCGGAGTATATTGTGAGTTGGGGAGAACCGATAACAAAAGAATACATGGTTTACTACTTTTCAAATCTCCCTTGAGTATATTGTGAGTTAGGGAGAACAGATAACACAAGAATACATGGTTGATCATAACATTGGTTTATTTTTGGTTATACAGGGTTATGATAACATTACTTAAAATTTACAAAGTGATATTCATATAGTATAGAACATGGTGGCTTAGAAGTGGACACTGAACCTCAGTTTCTTCTTTGTGGCGGTATTAGGAGTCGGTGTCCGTTTTGGTGTGGTGGGGTGTTCTTCTCCCGGGGTGTTTTCTCGTATCCGGTTCGGGTCCATTCGTGATGTGCCTGCTTCCGGTACCTCCTCTGCCTTCTCTCTCATCTTCTTCGGCCTCCGTGCTGGTTTCCTGTGTTCCTTTTCGTCTGGGGATTCTGCCTCTCGCTTTCTCTTTCGAGGTATTTATATATATATATACCGGTATATATATATATTTGTTTTTTAGGTTAGGTTATCACACCTTGTAGCCTATTTCTGAGAATTTCAGGTTTATTATTTTCGGTTAGGCTATTCAATATTGGTGACCTATTTCTGCGTGGCCTATTTCTGTGTATTTCAATATTTTCTGTTTTTGGTTATGCCATCACTCCAGGTGGTCTATTTCTGCGTATTAAATTTTGCTTTGTTTTCAGTTAGGCTATCACTGCGTATTTCCATTTTATTGTTTTCATTTCCATTTTTTTTTTCAGTTAAGCTATCACTGCGTATTTAAGAAAAAAAAGTAAGGAACATAAAATATAATAAATTGTCTTCGGTTAGGCTATCTCTACTGGTAGCCTATTGCTGCGTATGTAAAACAAATTTAAACATTTGGTTAGGCTATAGCCCCTGGAGGCCTAATTCTGCGTATCTCAAATTTTTTGTTTTCGGTTAGGCTATCACCCCTGATAACCTATTTCTGCGTATGTCAACATATTTGTTTTCGGTTGAAGTGTTTTTAAAGTGAGTGAAGTGTTTTAAAGTGATTTAAGTATTTTAAAGTGAGTGAAGTGTTTTTTAAGTGAGTGAACTGATCTGAAGAAAGTGACTGTCACCATGCCTCGCACTTGTACGAACTGCGCCGGTTGGTTTGGTGAGTCCATGTTTGCTACTGTCGATCTTTAAGTCTGCCGGCTCTGCCAGCAACAAGAGAATTTGACAGTGAAATTAGAGGAAGCCTACAACAAGATCAATGTCCTCACCATGAAGCTAGAATCACTCCAAGAGTTTGTAACACTCAACGTTGGAGTACCACAAACTTCAATTGTCACCGCTTCAACTCCAGCAGCCACCATCACCCCAACGTCAACTGCCAACAATCCAACGCCTGAAGTAGCTACTTCCGATACTCAAGAAACAAATAGTGACTCTTTTACCCCTCAAAACAAATTCTGTGTCGTGAGGAACAACGTTTGCCCCAAGACCAGGAAAACCATACCAATTACCGAGTGTCAAAACCGTTTCCAGATACTAAAAGACTCGGATGACTAAGAGGAAACAGAAGAAGTCTGGCTCGTGGGAGACTCGATGATACGTGGTCAGCTCACAGAATTTTGCGCTAGGGCACCTAAGACCAGGAAGCGTTTCTGTATCCCTGGTGGTGGTGTGGACAACGTAGTTGCTGCAGTTGACGAAGTATCAAAACTGGCTCCTGCTAATACAATGTACGTCATCCACCTTGGATCCAACGATGTACAGCGAACCCGGTCAGAAGCTTTGGTTTTAAAGTACCAGCAGCTGATCAAGTCGTTTAAGGAGAAGTCATCAAGGATCATCGTCTCAGGAATCGTCCCCCGGCTCGGTGTAGAGAGCTGAGTTTACAACATAACCACCAGCACAAATCGTTGTCTAACAAATCTCTGCAGGTATGAGAACGTGGGATTCGTCGACACCTGGGACAATTTCTACTACGATGACTATTTGTTTTCGGACGATGGAGTTCATCTGAACCAGGTGGGAGCAGCACGTTTTGGGCGTCTTCTCAACGATGCGGTGAAGGATTTTCGTAGAAGAAATCGACTCAGCACAGGACAACCAGGAAGGAGGACTGAAGACAGCGAGGACGGCAACGTGAGAAGGAATTAAATTCTAATCCGTCAAGAACCACGAATTTGGATAAAGCTCCACCAACACGACCCAAATTCAAAACCGCCAAAGATAACGACCGAGGACAGCCATTAATGTAAATGTAGATCTGACCAGAACCAAAAACTTGATTAGAGAGCGTTCTGTGAGTTCTAAAACCGCAACTTTAAAGATTAGCAAATGCAAACGCTCGTAGCATGCGCAATACATTTTCAGATTTAGAGGAACTAGTGTTTACAGAAAATTATGATGTGATTGGCATAACAGAATCTTGGCTCAATACAGAAGATAGAAACATTTTAGCAGAGTATTCACTTCCCGGTTATGTAGTGTTTGAGAAAAGCCGAATAAATAGAAATGGGGGTGGCGTTTTACTTTATATCAAAGAAAGTCTTAACCTGACCCTCTTGTCAAAACCTCAAATTGTTAACGTCAACACATCTTTTGTGCTAATCAAGAATAAGAAAGATACAAAAATAATACTTGCATTAATATACAGACCTCCAGCTCAATCAGTGAAATCAGTGACCGATAAATTTACGAACAAATTGCAGATGTAAGTAACTCACAAGATACCGTCATTTTTGACGACTTTAATTTACCTGTGACCAAGTGGGGCGATACTCTTACTTCGCACTCCGGACATGACTTGTATGCCAACTTGAAAGAGAGTTCACTCTATCAATTTGTTCGATCGCCGACCCTTGGTATTAATGTTCTTAACCTTGTACTTGCAACAAAAGAAGAATTAATAGAGAATTTGAATGATGGTGATGAATTCAGTAACAGCAACCATCGTACAATAACTTTCACTTTAAAGTTTACTAGTAACGAACCAAATAGCAGCATCAAAAAAGTCCCTAATTTCAAGAAAGCAAACTTTCATAAACTTAGGGCTATGTTTAAAGAAACTGACTGGAGCTTTTTAATTAAATATAACAACATAAATACATCTTGGGAATTATTAGAAACAACTTACCTAAAAGCAGTGCAAGACTACATACCATCCGAAATACGGCGTACAGGCCATAATAATAAGCCCAAATGGTGGAATAAAGATATTTCAAACTATCTGCTTGCTAAAAAGTTTGCTAATGATAGATTAAAATCCTCACAAAATGACGAAGAATGGGTGAAATTTGTAGAGCTACAACGCAAAGCCAAAAGGTTAATTAAGCAAAGTAAAAAGACCCTATAGTTACATGTTTTTAAATCAATGTAAAACAAACCCGAAAGAATTCCATAGTTATATCAGAAAAAAAAAAGTAGTTACTTCAACTGTTGGACCATTAGTCGATGAAACTGGAAAATACACCAAAGACGAAGTACAAATGAGTAATGCCCTCAATACCTTCTTTGCATCAGTTTTTACAACAGAAGGCCTCAGTGATATCCCTACAACATCGCCGATTCAGATTGATAATTCAGATGTTCTAAGCAATATCACCGTTACGGAGAGAGAAGTATTGTATTGCTTAGATAAACTCAAGGTAAATAAAACGCGTGGACCTGATACAATCTCACCTAGAGTTCTAAAAGAAGCTAAGTATGAGCTCTCCAAACCACTGACATTGCTATTCAATAAATCCTTGCAGTCTGGAACTATGCCTGATCAGTGGAAGCTAGCCAACGTAATACCAATATTAAAAAAAGGCAGCAAATCCCTACCCAGCAACTATCATCCAATTAGCTTATCCTCAGTTGTATGTAAAATGCTAGAATCGGAGAATAAGAGACAGACTCGTAAATCCTTAGAGGAAAACAACATACTTAAAGATATTCAACACGGCTTTTGTAAAATACGTTCCTGTTTAACAAACCTCTTAGACTTCTTTCACGATATCCTCAACCTCTACGATGAGAGTAAAGCTGTAGATATTATATACCTTGATTTTCAAAAGGCCTTTTCACAAAGTTCCCCACAAACGTTTACTGCTAAAACTAAAAGCGCATGGAATACAAGAAGGTGTGTTGAAATGGATAGAAAATTGGCTCAGCGACAGAAAGCAAAGAGTAGTCATAAATGGAATGGCATCTAAATCGACCAATGTAAGTACGTCAGGGATCGGTACTAGGACCAATTATCTTTCTAATTTACATCAACGACATAGATGAGAGTCTCCCCTGTACAATCTCAAAATTTGCTGACGATACAAAAATTGCAAATAACGTACTCTCAAAAGAACAAGTTGACGATATGCAACACAATCTAGATAAGTTGTCATGTTGGGCCCAAATTTGGCAAATGAGTTTCAATGCGATAAATGTAAAGTACTACATATCGGATACCAAAATGAGAAAGCAAACTATTTGATGAATGGCACTCAGCTTAAGAATGTAAACGGAGAAACCGATCTGGGAGTAACAATATCGAGTAACCTAAAACCGAGTCAACAATGTTCAGAATTTCTTAAGAAGGCAAACAAAATAATTGGCTATATAGGCAGGGCATTTGAGCATAAATCCAAAGACGTTATCCTAACCCTTTACAATTCCTTAGTCCGCCCTCTTCTGGAATACTGCGTTCAATCCTGGTGCCCTTATTACCAAAAAGATATAGACAAGCTAGAATGAGTTCAATGTAGAGTTACCAAAATGATACCTAGCCTAAAGAACAAACCATACGAGGAGCGTCTTAGCGAATTAAATCTATTTCCTTTATCCCAGCGCAGATTGAGAGGCGACTTAATTCAAGTGTTCAAAATCATCAAAGGCATCGACAATATGAAATGTAGTAAGTACTTCACTATCGACCAATCTAATTACACGCGGGGAAACGGTTGCACAATTATTGGTAAATATTTTAACTCACACGAATCAAAGAATTTCTTCTTCAATTGAGTTGTCAACTTGTGGAATGGGTTTCCCCGAGACGCTATAGACTGCAGCACCGTTGAATCATTTAAACTTCGCCTAGACAAATATCTCGCATCAAACCCGCGACTGACTGCGTTTGTAAATTAATAACTTTATTTTATCCCCCCCTCAGTTACTAACCCATCTGTCCCCTACTAACTTGCTAATCCTGCCACAGACATTAGTTCCAGGGCAGTAGTTCCCTTTCCAATGTTCCCTTACCGACTCTAAGCCACTGTTTGGACACTTGATCCTCAGTGTTTTGGAGGACAAGCAGCCTAGAAGGGTCACTAGACCTGTTGTTGCTTGATTTCCTTTGTACCTCAATAAAAAGGCAGCAATAAAAATGGAACAGGTAGAAAAAGTGGGCCACTAAGAAATGGGAAGACAACTTAACCCCCCCAGACAGATTATATTAACTTACTTACGGGTTGGCAGAGCGCCCGGTATTTCCCCCACAAGTCTTTCTCATACTGAGGGACCATTATAAGTAGGAGGAATTTGGGGTTGCCATCAACCGACATATCATGATCTAACTTACCTAACTTACTGACCTGGATGTAGGAATTGTGGAGAAGTTACCTGTTGGGGGCATCGACCTCCTTCTCGGCAACGACTTTGCGGGGCCTACTTCTGAGGCTCCACCCTTAGTCGTTGCCGAGAAGCCGGCCAACGTGAGTAGGGAGGAGCAGGAGTGGGTTGAGAAGTGTCAGGTGCAACCTATGGCGTGTGTTGTCACCAGATCTCTTGCGTCCAGGGAGTCACATTCTGGTCAACAGTCTTTAGACAAGCGGAGGAAAGGTACCGAGAAGGTGTTGAAAGTTGATGCGGTTGAGAGTTTAGTATCAACGGACATTCTCGGGGACTCCTTATTAGGACCACATTTGGAGTCTGAAGAAGACCCAGTAACTGTTCCTGAAAAGGTAGAGGATGGGCTTAAAAAGACGAAAGAGTTGAAGGAGGACAGTGATGCACAGTCGGGAGATGTAGTAACAAGGTACCCTGACACGTACCCTATGAGAAATGGGTCGGCGAAGACGGTGGTCCGAAGCTTGCTAGTGTATTTTTCCCTGTATGGTTACCCGCAGGGGATTCAGTCAGTCCAGGGACCCAACTTCACTTCTAGCCTCTTTGTTCAAGCAATGCCGCAGCATGGGATTGTTGGGGTTGTGTCATCTGCGTATCATCCGGAGAGCCAGGGTGTGTTAGAGCGATGGCACTCAGCCTTGAAATCTGTGCTTCGTTGTTGTTGCTTTGAGAGTGGGAAGGATTGGGATCTTGGCCTGCCATGTGTTTTGTTTGCTGTGCGGGAGGTACCTGGGGAGAGTTTGGGATTCAGCCCTAATGAGCTCGTCTTTGGACACCGTGTCAGAGGGCCTCTCCATATGGTTGAAGAAGTTTGGGAGGGCGCAGAAAAACCTTGTTCTATGCTCAAGTGTGTCCTCAACAGTCGAGAACTGATGTTGCGCAGTCTGGAGTTGGCTGGCCGTAATTTGACTAGTTCTCAACCCCTCAGGAAGGACAGGTACGACCTCAAGGTTGAACTCAGTGAGTTTCACGTGGGTCAGGAGGTGTTGATTCTACTGCCCCTTGTAGGTCACCCCTTATCCGCGAAGTACGCTGGTCCTTATAGGGTGGTTGAGGAGCTATCAGACCTGGATTACTTGGTAGCCACTCCAGACAGACGGAAGCGCAATCAGTTATGTCATGTTAATCCCATGAAGGAGTATGGGAGGCACCCCCCTGAGCCTCTCACTGTGCCTGTGATGACGTTTAGCAGTCAAGGTGGAGAAGGAGAACGGGACAGTCAAGCTCAGGTGGGGAATAACTGGAAGGATAAGAAATTCAAATGGGCGCCTGAGTGTGAGAAGGCGTTTGGAGTAGTGAAACACCTGTTGTGCACTCACCCGATCCTCAGGGCCCCTGACTTTAGCCTACCTTTCCAACTAGCAACGGATGCTAGTGGTGTGGGGGCTGGTGCCGTCCTTGTGAAAAAGTACGATGATGGGCTGGAGCATCCTGTTAGTTTCTGCTCGGAGAAGTTCAATTCAGCCCAGGGGAGCTGCTCTGTTGTCGAGAGGGAGCTGCTGGCAATTGTACTTGCTCTGAGGCATTTCGAGGTCTATGTTCCAGCCTATGGTCCGGTCGCTGTAGTTTACCCAGATCATCACCCTCTCAAGTTCTTGGACCAGTTTCACAATCGGAATATGAGACTGACCAGGTGGTCGCTAAGGTTACTGGTATATAACCTGGACATACGCCATATTGCCGGTTGTGACAACGTGGTTGCAGATTGTCTTTCAAGGGTATATGATCCTGGGTAGATTGACACACGGGTAGCCTCCTGCTTTAGTTTGAATAGTATTTTGCGCTTGGTGCTTGTTGGTTCGCGGTTGTAGCCCAGCGTATTGGGTCGTAAAGCATGAGTTGAGCGTTTGGTATAGAAGAAAAAAATTAGGCTTGCCCCTTAAGTGCAGCCGAAATAAACAAATTAAAAACATAAAAATCAAATAAAAACTCTTTCTTTGATAGTTGAATTTTTTCAGTATGTTATAGCATTAATTTGAGTTGCACTCCTCTCAGATTGCTGAGCTAGAGAAGCTCGCTCTTGAGGAGCATAACTACATATAATTTAACCTATTGTGTTGGGGAGGGTTATAATTTTGTAAAATGTTTTGTTGAAGAACTGTGCCAGATATTTTACTGCCGCTGGGTGATGGGAAGTAGAGATATAGCAGGGGTTCTAACCATCAGATTTTTGTGAGCCTTGGGCCTCTGAAAAAAATCTTTGGGGGGGGTGTGACGTTAACCACTCCGTTAGAACCGCATCGCTAGGATCGCCAGGACAGTGGATGTGGCTACAGTTGATGTATTGTTGTGTGCTTTATTTCATATGAAAGCTTGTGTCATGGGCAGTCCAGAAAGGCTCTTTGTTTTCGCCCATGTCAAGGCTTTATATATTTAATTGCAAAGTATATGTTTTATCATTAAGTAGTAATGATAGGAATTGAGAGAGAGAGAGAGAGAGTAGAACAGAGTGAGCGGAGGCGCGTAGTGTTTTGCTATACTCGATGACGTCAATCTGGCTGGCCTCGTGGGGATTCGTTGAGGGAGTTTTTTACCATGCTTTGTGACGTCATGTTTGGCTGGCTTCTTTAGTATTGGTTGGAGGACTTGTTACCGCTTTTTTCCCACGCGGCTGGAGCTAGTGCTAGTATATATACAGCCCTCTCGCCACCTTCTCCCTCAGATCTGGTTTCTAGAACACATCCCTCTTATCCCTTGGATACCTGTCCCCTTCTCTGCACCTGAGAACCTTTTCCTCTGCCTATCTCTCTCATTTTCCATATCTTTCACCCCCTTTTATTAATATTTTACCTCCTCTGGTTAACTCTGCAAAATCAGCTTTATGCTGGCCAGTTGTATTGTGCGTTAAGGTCTGATATAACCCATGTATGTTAGTTGTTAAGATAAGTTGATCACGAAGCATTGGTTGGCATTCATATTGTTCAGTAACGCTTCCTATAATTATTAGTGTTCTGCTGGATTAGATAATGCTAGACTAGGAGTCTGTTATTATAAGGTATTGTTTCCTATGAGTGCTGGCTTTAGTTAAAAGCTGCACGACATACCTGAGAACTGGAGTTGATTGGGTAAATTCTAGTCTGTGTGCCATTGAGAGTAGAGCATGCACGAATGAGGGCTTTTTGCCTACACCATTCTGCACTGTTCTAAGCTCGGTTGTTTTTCTTTGAGGTACGCCAGGAGAACGCTTGATACTTCGGTATTAAGGTTTCTCAAGAGAGCTACCCTTCACTATAACGTAATATTTGACGCACAGACTTGAGATTTACACTAGGCTATGCGGCATGCCATGCGCACTAGTATCTCGTATCATTGACTCTAGCTAGACTTTATCAATCATAGTAGACATTAAGTATATTAACCTAATTACTCTTATTATGCATGCCCGTTTATGATTATACAAGCATTACGCAGCCTAGTTTGATGTATTGAGACACAAACGACTTATGCTCTTTTTGTTGATAGGAATACTGCATTGTCGTGGCGAATATTATTATTGTGGTAGCGTTTAGGATATTCTTGGCTCCGACTGCATTATATTATCCTGCCTTTTTGTGTGCTTAGCCTGCACGAGCATTGTTCCGCACCCTGCCTTTTTGGGTTCCATTTCCGATTCGAGCATCTTGATAGCATCTAACATTTAAAGAAGATTCCTTGTTAGTGTTGAAGGACTTTAGTGCACTTTCTTTCATGCAGGAGTGCCTGACATTTATTGATTAAAGTAACGTAAGCTGTAACTTCTCTTACCACCTTACTTTGCATACCATAACCAAGCACCTTCGGTTATAGGTAGTAATAGGCTGTTTTCACATAACATTAAGCCTAGAGTACACGCACATTTATTGAGAGTTTAATAACCTATTATTGCATATAGTACTCTGAAGAGTATTAGTGTTCTTTGTTCACTGGGAATATACATCAGAGGTTGGATCTAGCGCTTTCCGTTGTAGCATTTATGCCATTACTAGTCCAATGAATAAGAGCCCTGATATATTTAAACCTCAGTCGTAACAAGAGTCTGGCACAGAGTGCTCTTGACAAAATTGAGATCAGTTGGGATTGAAGGGCACACATGCAAACTACTAGAAAACTATCTCAGTGATAGACAGATGAAAGTAGTACTAGAAGGAAAGGAGTCGTCTCCTTTCAATATCAATGCAGGTGTACCACAAGGAAGTGTTCTCGGACCGTTGCTATGGAACATTTTCATTAACAACTTACTCCACCTTATCCCCGTAGCCAGAGCCTTTGCCGATGATGGGACAGTATCAATAAGCTACGACCAAGCACAGAGAAGACAGCAACAAAGTTACACGACGCCAGGCTCAAGACCATAGCGGCATGGGGGAAAAGTGGGCAAGTCAAGTTTGCTGCTCAAAATACCAAGTTCATGGTATCAACAAGATCAAACACTAATGTACAATTTAACTTCAATGGTAAATTACTAAGCTCACAAAAAGAAATTAACATCATAGGCGTGACTTTTGACAGAAAGCTAACTTTCAAAACGCACATCGAAAATGTTGCTTGAGCTGTGTCTAGGAAACTAGCTGCATTAAGAAGAGTTCCCTGGCTTTTGGACAGAGAGGGAAGGGAAGTACTGTACAAGGCACAAATTAGAACTTCAATGATATTGTTTTTCACTCTCATGGGGTGGTGCAGCTAAGAAACACCTTAGCCTTCTCGACAAAATTGAAGACCGCGCCAGACGCCTAATTGAAGACAAACAAACACCAACTCAAAATTCCATCGATAGTCTTCAGCACAGAAAATGTGTGGCAGGACTGTGCACACTATTTAAGATACAAAAACAATATATTCCACACTTACAGCCAATGAGACTGTCAGGAAATAGTGTCGTAATTCCTCTATGACTGTATGGCTGTAGGTAGTCGAACACCTGTTCGCGTGCTCCGAAGTCTCGCATATTTGATGGTGCTCCTATAGAGGGCCCCTTCTTGTTAGCATACTCGCCCGTTGGTTGAAATGAGTCGAAGATTCGTTCGAATGAAGTGTGTTAGTAAAAAGTTAGGTGAGCAGTATGTATCGAAGATTCGTTGTGTGAAGCATGTTAATGAAAGGTTAAGTGAGAGCTTGCCTTATTGGCCCGGGAGCATTCTCTTTCCCTGTGTGTTGCTGTACACATCGCCGCGCCTTGTGTGCGTGAGGGAAGTTGGCAGTTCCTGGTCTGCCTACTCGAGTTCCCGGCACGAGTCCCGCCTGTGTACATATATGAGGGCCGTGTCTATCTGTATCCAGAGCTGTGGTCCATAATGCAAGTGATTGTGATGTCCTATGCTAGCGTGTGGGGCGAGAGTGGTTGCATGTGATCTTGAAAGTACAGTCGCTCACCAAAGTTATGACACTCTACCAGTTGAGGTGCCCGGGAGACAGCTGGTGTGTTCTGTTACCAGTTGAGGTGCCCTGGAGACAGCTGGTGTGTTCTGTTACCAGTTGAGGTGCCCTGGAGACAGCTGGTGTGTTCTGTTACCAGTTGAGGTGCCCTGGAGACAGCTGGTGCGTTCTGTTACCAGTTGAGGAGCCTTGGAGACAGCTGGTGTGTTCTGTTACCAGTTGAGGTGCCCTGGAGATAGCTGGTGTGTTCTGTTACCAGTTGAGGAGCCCTGGAGACAGCTGGTGTGTTCTGTTACCAGTTGAGGTGCCCTGGAGACAGCTGGTGCGTTCTGTTACCAGTTGAGGAGCCTTGGAGACAGCTGGTGTGTTCTGTTACCAGTTGAGGTGCCCTGGAGATAGCTGGTGTGTTCTGTTACCAGTTGAGGAGCCCTGGAGACAGCTGGTGTGTTCTGTTGCCAGTGGTGGTACCCTGGATGAAGCTAGTTGGTACTGTTTGTCCTGGAGTCGGCTGGCATGTCCTTGGAACCAGCTAATAATTGACTATATTAATTAACTTGTGCCAGACTAAAAGTGCTTGATTTAGTGTGATTGGATGTGTGACTTATATTAGTTTTAGTTCACAGGTATACTCAATGATTTAGCTTCTCTTCCTGAGTAACTGTGTGTGTGAGTGGTATGAATGGTAAGAGTGATGTAAATATGTTAAATGATTGGCGTTTGATATTTATGTATTCGCACTAAATATATATAATACACTTGTTAACTGGACTACTTATGTTTCTTTTAATTGGCCCTCTAGAGAGATTATATAAAAGAACTCGGGTAAATTAGATCAATTGCCCTGACAACAGTGAAATCCTCTGCGTATCACAAGAACAGTGGAACAAGCACCATTTATACTTGAGGAGCCTCGCTGCCATACCTCTCATTACCAACGGCAGTTCTCCATATTGTGGAATAAATTATTAGGATTTGGTATAAACCCACATGAGTACACACTACAGGGATTCAAAGTTAGTGATCGCCCTGCTCGTCACCTATCCATTTCTCCGTTCTCGCTCTAACTCTCTCAATCATTACCCTACTGTACACCTTCACTACTACGCTTAGAAGACATATTCCTCGGTGGTTACCACACACTCATCTTTCCCCTTTACTCTTATATAGGGGGACTATTATTCCTGTCTTCCAGTCATCAGGTCTCAGATCGCCAGTATGGCTTCCTTAAGGGTCGCTCTACAAAGGAGTACAAAGGAGTACAAAGGAAATCAAGCAACAACAGATCTAGTGACCCTTCTAGGTTGCTTGTCCTCCAAAACACTGAGGATCAAGTGTCCAAACAGTGGTTTAGAGTGGGTAAGGGAACATTGGAAAGGGAATTACTGCCCTGGAACTAATGTCCGTGGCAGGATTAGGAAGTTAGCAGGGGACAGATGGGTTAGTAACTGAGGGGGGGATAAAATAAAGTTTTTCATTTACAAACGCAGTCAGTCGCGGGTTTGATGCGAGATATTTGTCTAAGCGGAGTTTAAATGAATCAACGGTGATGCAGTCTATAACGTTTCGGGGAAGCCCATTCCACAAGTTGACAACTCGATTGAAGAAGAAATTCTTAGATTCGTGTGAGTTAAAAGATTTACCAATAATTTTGCAACCGTTTCCCCGCGTGTAATTAGATTGGTCGATAGTGAAGTACTTACTAGAGTTCATATTGACGATACCTTTGATGATTTTGAACACTTGAATTAAGTCACCTCTTAATCTGCGCTGGGTTAAAGGAAATAGATTTAATTCTCTAAGACGCTCTTCGTATGGTTTGTTCTTTAGGCTAGGTATCATTTTGGTAACTCTACGTTGAACTCGTTCTAGCTTGTTTATATCTTTTTGGTAATAAGGGCACCAGGATTGAACGCAGTATTCCAGAAGAGGGCGGACTAAGGAATTGTAAAGGGTTAGGATAACTTCTTTGGATTTATGCTCAAATGACCTGCCTATAAAGCCAATTATTTTGTTTGCCTTCTTAACAACTTCTGAACATTGTTGACTCGGTTTTAGGTTACTCGATATTGTTACTCCCAGATCGGTTTCTCTGTTTACATTCTTAAGCTGAGTGCCATTCATCGAATAGTTTTCTTTCTCATTTAGGTATCCGATATGTAGTACTTTACATTTATCCGCATTGAAACTCATTTGCCAAATTTGGGCCCAACATGACAATTTATCTAGATTGTGTTGCATATCGTCAACTTGTTCTTTTGAGAGTACGCTATTTGCAATTTTTGTATCGTCAGCAAATGTTGAGATTGTACAGGTGAGACCCTCATCTATGTCGTTGATGTAAATTAGAAAGAGAATTGGTCCTAGTACCGATCCCTGGGGTACCCCGCTACTTACATTGGTCCATTTAGATGCCTTACCGTTTATGACTACTCTTTGCTTTCTGTCGCTGAGCCAATTTTCTATCCATTTCAACACACCGTCTTGTATTCCATGCGCTTTTAGTTTTAGCAGTAAACGTTTGTGGGGAACTTTGTCAAAGGCCTTTTGAAAATCAAGGTATATAATATCTACAGCTTTACTCTCATCATAGAGGTTGAGGATATCGTGGAAGAAGTCTAAGAGGTTTGTTAAACAGGAACGTTTTTTACGAAAGCCGTGTTGAGTATCTTTAAGTATGTTATTTTCCTGTAAGTGATTTACGAGTCTGTCTCGTATGACCGTTTCTAGCATTTTACATACAACTGAGGTTAAGCTAATTGGACGATAGTTACTGGGTAGGGATTTGCTGCCTTTTTTGAATATCGGTGTTACGTTGGCTAGCTTCCACTGATCGGGCATAGTTCCAGACTGCAAGGATTTATTGAATAGTAATGTCAGTGGTTTGGAGAGCTCATCCTTAGCTTCCTTTAGAACTCTAGGCGAGATTGTATCAGGTCCAGGCGTTTTATTTACCTTGAGTTTATCTAAACAATTCAATACTTCTCTCTCTGTAACGGTGATATTGCTTAGAACATCTGAATTATCAATCTGAATCGGCGATGGTGTAAGGATATCACTGAGGTCTTCTGTTGTAAAAACTGATGCAAAGAAGGTATTGAGGGCATTACTCATTTGTACTTCGTCTTTGGTGTATTCTCCATTTTCATCGACTAACGGTCCAACAGTTGAAGTAACTACTTTTTCTTTCTGATATAACTCTAAAATTCTTTCGGGTTTGTTTAATTTGATTCGCAATATGTAACTCTAAGGTCTTTTACTTTGCTTAATTAACTTTTTGGCTTTGCGTCGTAGCTCTACAAATTTCAGCCGTTCTTCGTCATTTTGTGAGGATTTTAATCTATCATTAGCAAATTTTTTAGCAAGCAGGCAGTTTGAAATATCTTTATTCCACCATTTGGGCTTATTATTATGGCCTGGACGCCGTATTTTCGATGGTATGCAGTCTTGCATTGCTTTTAGGTAAGTGGCTTCGAATAACTTCCAAGATGTATTTATGTCGTTATTGTGAATTAAAAAGCTCCAGTCAGTTTCTTTAACCCTTAATTAGCGGCGAGCAACATAAGTCGAGTTAAATAAAGCTGGACTATGTGGCGGCGCTCGACATAACTCGAGTGGCAATTTCAGCACGTAATGTGGCTGAGAGAGAGAGACAAGTGGTGGCAGGAGACTAGCGAGCGTATGACTGCTCCAGACCACCGCGGCGAACCTACTGACACAAATCTCAGCTCCCTCCTCCCTCTCTCACTCGCTACATACTCAATTATGTACCGAAAGTACCGAATTACCTCTTTTTGCACTCGCGTTGCACGGTTATTGCACAAAAACTATCCATCATACAAGGATCGTTATGGTGTCATTCGAAAGCTCTGTTTATGCCCTTTCAGGGATAGGTACTTGTTTTACGTTCTGGGTCTTATTTAGGCATGAAAATGATCACGTAAACAGCCTATTTTGGCTAAAAACACCCCGCGGGGCGGTACACATAAATAAACCGCATAGGCCGCTCGTAAGGTGTTAAACATAGCTCTAAGTTTATGGAAGTTTGCTTTCTTGAAATTAGGGACTTTTTCGATGCTACTATTTGGTTCGTTACTAGTAAACTTTAAAGTGAAAGTTATCGTACGATGGTCGCTGTTACTGAATTCATCACCAACATTCAAATTCTCTATTAATTCTTCTTTTGTTGCAAGTACAATGTCAAGAACGTTATTACCACGGGTTGGCGTTCGAACAAATTGATAAAGCGAACTCTCTTGCAAGTTCGTATACAAGTCATGTCCGGAGTGTGAAGTAAGAGTATCGCCCCACTTGGTCACAGGTAAATTAAAGTCGCCAAAAATTACGGTATCTTGTGAGTTACTTACATCTGCAATTTGTTTGTATATTTCTCGGTCAGTTTGCACTGATTGAGCTGGAGGTCTGTATATTAATGCAAGTATTATTTTTGTACCTTTATTATTCTTTATTAGCACAAATGATGCGTCGACGTTCACAATTTGAGGTTTTGACAAGAGGGTAGGGTTAAGACTTTCTTTGATATAAAGTAAAACGCCACCTCCATTTAGATTTATTCGGTTTTTCTCAAACATTACATAACCGGGAAGTGAATACTCTGCTAAAAAGTCTCTATCTTCTGTATTGAGCCAAGATTCTGTTATGCCAATCACATCATAATTTTCTGTAAACACTAGCTCCTCTAAATCTGAAAATTTATTGCGTATGCTACGAGTGTTTGCATAGAAAACCTCTAAATTTGTTATTTTAGAACTCATGGAACGCTCTTTAATAATATTTTTGGTTCTTGTCGGATCTACATTTATGTTCATGGCTGTCCTCGGTCCTCGCTGTCTTCGGTCCTTATCGCTGGTGGTCCTCGGTTGCCTCTGTTTTTTTCTTGGCGTTGGATGATTTATGTCACTGCTGCTTCTTCTCGGATGGCGTTTTTTGATCCATGGCTGCGGACTGCTTCGTGTAGGAGATGACCCATGCGTGCTGAACCCACAGGGTTTAGATGAATGCCATCCTTGCGGAACAGAGTAGGCTGGTTGTAGAAGTTGTCCCAGAGGTTGATGAATTCAACTTCTTCCCTCAGACACAAATATTTTAGTCGGCTATTTGTGCTGAAGGACTTGTCGTAGAATTTGTCAGGTGCGTCGATCTTGGGGAGAATGCCTGAGATGATGATATTCCTTGACTTGTTTTTGTAGTGCTGGATCATCTTGCGATATTTCTCCATCAACTCTTCGGATCTGGTGCGCATGACGTCATTTGAACCAGCATGGATGACAAAAAGGGTATTTTCATTTGCATCCTTTGTGGTATCTTCGAAGGCTTCCACAATGTCGTCCAGTCCAGCTCCTGGGATGCAAAATCTTTTTCGTTGATTTGGGACTCTGTCGCAGAACTCTTCGACCTGTCCTCGTAGGATGGAATCCCCAACGAGCCTGGTCTCCTCTGGTTCGTCTTCCATCTCTACCAATATCTCAAATCTGTTTGACATTGTGACTGGTAGATGAGACCTTTTCTGCGTTGGCCGTGCACCGTTCCTCACTGGTGTAAATCCGGAAACCTGTGGTGGCGGGACTCTACGTACAGGTCGGGGAGAGGAGTGGTTAGAACGGGACCGAGGGGTTGGTACTGTTCGTGCTAGCAGGCTTCTTGCACGAGGAGTGGGGGAGAGACTAAGGTGAACAGGGCGGCTGTCCTGGTTTGATGTCGTCTCAGGTTCGTCAGAAGCATCTGCTGCAGTGTCTACTGCAGGTGTTGGATTGTTGGCAGATGACGTTGGGGCGGTGGTGGATGCTGTAGTTGAAACAATTGGAGTTAGTGATACTCCAACGTTGAGTGTTACAAACTCTTGGAGTGATTCCAGCTTCCTGGTGAGGGCGTTGATCTTGTTGTGGGCTTCATCCAATTTTGTTGTCAAATCCTCTCGTTGCTGGCAGAGTCGGCAGACTTGTGGATCGACAGGAGCAAACATGGAAGCACCAAACCTACCGGCGCAGTTCGTACAGGCACGAGGCATGGTGACGATCACTTTCTTCAGATCACTTCACTCACTTAAAAACACTGAACTCACTTTAAAAACACTAAACTCACTTTAAAAACACTTCACTCCCTTCAGGTCGCTTCACTTACTTAAATAGGCCTAACCGAAAACAAAAATGTTGAAATACACACAAATAGGTTATCAGCGGTGATAGCCTAACCGAAAATTAAAACAAAACTAAATTAAATTTGAATACGCAGTGATAGCTGAACCGAAAACAATTTTATGTTTATTTAAACAGAAATAGGCCACCAGGGGTTATAGCCTATCCTAACCGAAAACAAAAATTATGAAATACCGGTAAGCAGAAATAGGCCACCAGCGGTGATAGCCTAACTGAAAATTTAAAAATTGAAGTACGCAGAAATAGGCCACCAGGGATGATAGCCTAGACTAACCGAAAACAAAAATAACTGAAAACCAAAATTATGAAATACCGGTACGCAGAAATAGGCCACCAGCGGTGATAGCCTAGACTAACCGAAAACAAAAATAACCGAAAACAAAAATTATGAAATACCGGTACGAAGAAATAGGCCACCAGCGGTGATAGCCTAACTGAAAATTTAAAAATTAAAGTACGCAGAAATAGGCCACCAGGGATGATAGCCTAGACTAACCGAAAACAAAAATAACCGAAAACAAAAATTATGAAATACCGGTACGCAGAAATAGGCCACCAGCGGTGATAGCCTAACTGAAAATTTAAAAATTGAAGTACCGTACGCAGAAATAGGCCACCAGGGATGATAGCCTAGACTAACCGAAAACAAAAATAACCAAAAACAAAAAAGTATGAAATATGCAGAAGTAGGCTACCAGGGGTGATAACCTACCTAAAAAAGCAAAACAAATATATATATATATATATAATAGAATATGTGACTAAATATACAATTCACCAAATAGATTATATAAAAATAAAGTGTAACTGCACACTAGGGGTTAATATACTGTATCAACAGATGGCGCTGGTGTCACTGTAGACTAGTCAAGCAGGATTATATTTACATAAACAAAGTTATCAGTCAAAGGTTACTACAAGATCATGCAAGCAACAACTAAAATTACAGATATATAGCTACAGTAGGATACTGAATACGATACCTACTAGAGTTAATAAGAAAATACAAAGCTAGGTCGATTAGAGGTGTGCGTGCGTCGTCTGCTACAAGCTAGGATAACAAATGTAAACAACAATGTTTATCAGTCAGAAAAGCAATAAAATAACATGCACGGCAACTACAGAACTATGTGGAGGTTAAACAAGCACTTAACTACTGTTCATGCAATGAATAAAGGGAATTGGGATATGAAATACTCAAATTAGGATCGAGTTTTCTCAGTGGCGATGCGGAGTTGTTGGCGATGCTAAAGCCGGCGGGTGATCTTCTTTCATATCTTACTAACTCTTGGTCATCCTCCTTTCGAGATTTCGGTGAGACTTTTTCTATTGCACTAGACATATCGAAAGCTTTCGATAGAGTCTGGCACAAATCTTTAATTTCTAAACTACCCTCCTTCGGTTTCTATCCCTCCATCTGTGCCTTTGTCTCTAATTTCCTATCCAGCCGTTCCATAGCCGCGGTTTAGGACGGCCATTGTTCACCTCCTCACCCTATAAACTCTGGTGTTCCTCAGGGCTCTGTCCTTTCCCCTATTATCTTTCTAATTTGTATAAATGATCTCATTGGGAAACAGATTAACTTGCTCATGTAGTGATGTACACCCTATGTGGTGGATTGTGTTCTTTTATTTAATAATTTTCATTTTAGTAAACGTTGTTTCCACATAGCGATTTTGATAATTTAATTTGACTTTATATTGTCCTTGTCCCAATTTTGGTTTGTTTAGTTTGCAAGTTTTACATTTTAATTGTATAAATGATCTCCTTAACTGTACCTTAATTCCCATCCATTCATATGCAGACGACTCAACCTTACACTACTCCATTAGTTTTTCAGAACGCCCCAGCCAGCAATCCCTTAACAATAAATGTAATGAAGCCATAGAACTCTTAAATTTGGATCTAAATACTATCTCCAATTAGGGCAGAGAAAACCTTGTTACCTTTAACTCCTTCAGACATATTATGTTCCAGTAAGTCCACGGAGGCGGGCGCCCGGTATCATTGCCACTGCACCACACAATGTCAAAACCACACTGCTGGCCGTTAGAATTGTCGGAGGAACCTGGGGATGCCACCAACCGACAGATCTTCATCTAACTTACCGGACTTACTGAGCTCCATATGACGCTAGAGCGTCATATGGACTTATTGGAGAGGCATGTAGATAAGTCCATATGACGCGATCGCGTCATATGAGTTTTTGGTCATAAGTTCCATATGACGCGATCGCGTCATATGAGTCGCAAGGAGTTAATGCTTTACTTGTACTCGTTGACGAACCAGGACCGGCCACGGACTACGTGTCAGAAAATTCTATGTACCCACGCACCCGGCAAAATTATAAAAACTTAAATAATGAAAAATAAAAATGAAAATAACCGGCGTCTTTTCGTTGATAACTGTAAATGTAAACTCTGTGTGAATGAATTTGATTTTGGACATCAAAAAAAATTTAAAAGTTACATTACCAATACAAAATTTTTGTTTCTAAATTCTTCTGTTAATGTAACATCTCCATGTAAAGTAAAGAATGTTATCTATTTAATAACCTGTGAGAAATGTGGTATACAATATGTTGGAAAGACGGAGCAATGTTTAAGAGAAAGAGCCTACGGGCATAGATCAGGAATTAAGAACGGCATCGACTCCAAGATTCTTCTATATAAGCATTTTAACACAGATTGTACTAAATTTGATTGTAAATACAAAATTATAGAAATTGTTCAAAGTAATCAAAATGTTTTAGATAGAGAAAATTATTGGATTGGAAAATTAATGACCATCTATCCATTTGGACTTAACAATCAAATAAAAAATGTAGGCAACATTTTGTATAAAGATTTATTAAAAAACTATTTTAATAACCCATATTTTAACTTCCCTGTTTTAAACAGAAGACCTGGTAGACACGGTAATAGAAGACTAAATACATTTAATAAAAAGAAAAGCAGGTCTGATATTATAATTATTGTTAATAATTTATATTCATTATATCGAAATTTCGGAATTAAAAAATTAAAAAATTTATTGAAAGGCCTACAAAAGAAAAGTTTTGCTCCTTTTATAGAAAATATTCTAAATAATAAACATAATTTCACAAATAAATTTAAGAATATAGTCTTTGCTTTTATGGGATATATTAGAGCTAATTCTAAGAAATCCAAAGATAACCGTATTAAAGATAAAGTCCTGTCCACTTTAAATTATTCCTCTAAAATTTTAGACAAAATTAATGTTAACAGTCTTATTAATTCAAAGAAAGTTAAGTCCATATTACCAGATGGTTGTAAAGATTTCAAACCATTAATAGTGTATTCATATGAACGACCTGTTGGGTCTATTATTTGTAATTATAATAAAGTTTTAGGAAATCTTTCAGATAATGATATTTTCAATAATAATAAATGCGTGTGTGAAAGAGTCATGGATATGCCAGCTAGCAGACGTGATGCACTAGCAAAGTTCATTTATAGTCCGATATGTCACATATTAACAGGTGATGTAGAACTAGTTAAACATTTTGCAAACGACAAATTAGCGGAGCTATGTCGTAAAGGGTTTAAATTTAGAATAGGGAGTAATAAAGTAACATGGGACATAATTTTAAAAGATATTGTTTTTTCAGTCAATAAATTAAAAGATAAATTGTTAAAAATTGCGTGCTGCAATGCGAGAGAACTAGAAGCATGGTCTAAATTATTAATTAAGTTAATTAGAAATAAAATGTTCTCGCTTAAAAATGAATTTAATCTTTCAGATTTTATAGACTATAATTATAATAAGCTTAAAGCTGATTTAATAAATTTACATAAACATTTTGTAATCACTACAGTAGATAAAGCCAGCAATAATTATAGCTTCACATGTAAGAAATTTTATCTTGAAAATATGAAAAAAGAATTAGGTATTAAGGGTAACATATTACGTAAAAATATTTGCGGTAATTCTGTTTATGAAATTCAAAATAATCTGAATATTGATAACTTAATCGATGAACATACCAAGAAAAATATAATATTTGATATTAAACTTTCTGATAAGAACAAGTGCATTGCAAATTATACATGTTACCTAAATTTCATAAAAGACCTTATAAATATCGCTTTATTGCCGGAGCAAAATTTGCTACCACTAAAACTCTATCAGAACAAGTAGTAAATTGCTTAAAATACATTAAAAGTACTCATAAAAGATATTGTAATACCATCATGAGAAGAACTGGCATTAACTATTATTGGAGTGTTGACAATTCGTTAGAAGTTATTGATAAAATAAATACCATGCCAAAAGTTACCTCGGTACATAGCTTCGACTTTTCAACTTTGTATACCAATTTGCCTTTAGATTTAGTATATTCAGAGCTTTGCTTTATTATAGATTTGCACTTTGACAGGTTCGTTAGGAATGGTAATTATTTCATAAATGTTTATACATATTTTAATAATGCATCACTTAGCTCTACTCCCACTAGTTCTGTATATTTTGATAGAACTAAACTTAAAGATGCCCTTAAATTCCTCCTTTTCAATACTTATGTTAGATTCGGGCCGTACATTTTCAAACAAATATTAGGAATTCCTATGGGTGGAAATGCTAGCCCTTTAATTGCAGACTTATTCTTGCTTGCTTTAGAATTTAAATATATAAAAGACTTAGTTGACAGTAGCAAGAAAAATAAAATTCCAGAAAAATTAGCACTTGCTAAACTGTTAAGTAATAATAGTAGATATATTGATGATATTCTTGTTTGCAATTTGTTAAATTTTAATCAAGTTGCTAAACTTATTTACCCTAATTCTATTCCCCTCACACAATGTAACGTAAATTATAAAGTTGAAAATTTTCTTGATATAAATATAGAGATTGTTAATGAACAGTGCATACTTAAAGTATATCACAAAGTTGATGATTTTAATTTTAACGTAATAAACTTTCCTTTCCCTAGTAGTAATATCGATAGTAAAATCACTTATAATTGTTTTTATTCCCAATTAATAAGATTTTGTAAAATCTGCACTAAAGTAGATGACTTTTGGGCTAGAGCTAGGTTACTATACAGACTCTTAGTGGACAGAGGTTTTGAGGCAAGTAAATTGTTCCATAAATTTAATCTTTTTAGGGTCAATTATTGTGACTGTATTCTAAAATTTGACATCAATAATTTTAATCAAGCATTTTTAACTTGAAGTTTCTTGTATAACCTCTGCTTACTTTTTGTCTGTATTTATTGTTTATCTTTTTCTTTTTCTATTATTATTATTATTATTAATATTGATGATTTTTTAAATTTATTGTTCTTGTTAAAAGAGTACTCTTTGTTTAAATCTGTTGTTACTTCATATTTTGCAATTATTTCTCTTTATATTATATGTATTCATTGTCGATAGTATCAATTGCTTACTTTTGCGATTTCCTTAGTTTATTTGTGCTATAAATGTAGGTTATTTGTAGGGTAGTTATTGATAGGGGTCACTTGAGGCATGCTATGCTTACAGGTACCTACCCGATAGCACTATCGTTAGTGAGTGCTGTACTGTATTTTATATATTATTTTGTAATAGTATAGATATCTTATCAATATTTGTATTTTTTACTATTGTTAATGTCTTGTCATGTTGCAAATTTGATTTTAAATAATATTTTGACATTTAACATGTAGTTTCTTTATTCATGCAGAGTTTAGTAAAATTTGCCAGAACGTCCCGGACTTCCCAAACTTGACTACTTCCTTTAACGTGACGATAGTGCGTTGTTATATGTGCGATTGGTTTGCTTGGGAAACAGATTAACTTGCTCATGTAGTGATGTACACCCTATGTGGTGGATTGTGTTCTTTTATTTAATAATTTTCATTTTAGTAAACGTTGTTTCCACATAGCGATTTTGATAATTTAATTTGACTTTATATTGTCCTTGTCCCAATTTTGGTTTGTTTAGTTTGCAAGTTTTACATTTTAATTTATATAGGTTCAGGGACAGTATAGATGTGAGGACGGTCTGTACTAGTGGCAACATTAGTATACGACGTGTTCCCCATGTACTGTCCCTTCCTTTACTTGTACTCGTTGACGAACCAGGACCGGCCACGGACTACGTGTCAGAAAATTCTATGTACCCACGCACCCGGCAAAATTATAAAAACTTAAATAATGAAAAATAAAAATGAAAATAACCGGCGTCTTTTCGTTGATAACTGTAAATGTAAACTCTGTGTGAATGAATTTGATTTTGGACATCAAACATTTTTTAAAAGTTACATTACCAATACAAAATGTTTGTTTCTAAATTCTTCTGTTAATGTAACATCTCCATGTAAAGTAAAGAATGTTATCTATTTAATAACCTGTGAGAAATGTGGTATACAATATGTTGGAAAGACGGAGCAATGTTTAAGAGAAAGAGCCTACGGGCATAGATCAGGAATTAAGAACGGCATCGACTCCAAGATTCTTCTATATAAGCATTTTAACACAGATTGTACTAAATTTGATTGTAAATACAAAATTATAGAAATTGTTCAAAGTAATCAAAATGTTTTAGATAGAGAAAATTATTGGATTGGAAAATTAATGACCATCTATCCATTTGGACTTAACAATCAAATAAAAAATGTAGGCAACATTTTGTATAAAGATTTATTAAAAAACGATTTTAATAACCCATATTTTAACTTCCCTGTTTTAAACAGAAGACCTGGTAGACACGCTAATAGAAGACTAAATACATTTAATAAAAAAGAAAGCAGGTCTGATATTATAATTATTGTTAATAATTTATATTCATTATATCGAAATTTCGGAATTAAAAAATTAAAAGATTCATTGAAAGGCCTACAAAAGAAAAGTTTTGCTCCTTTTATAGAAAATATTCTAAATAATAAACATAATTTCACAAATAAATTTAAGAATATAGTCTTTGCTTTTATGGGATATATTAGAGCTAATTCTAAGAAATCCAAAGATAACCGTATTAAAGATAAAGTCCTGTCCACTTTAAATTATTCCTCTAAAATTTTAGACAAAATTAATGTTAACAGTCTTATTAATTCAAAGAAAGTTAAGTCCATATTACCAGATGGTTGTAAAGATTTCAAACCATTAATAGTGTATTCATATGAACGACCTGTTGGGTCTATTATTTGTAATTATAATAAAGTTTTAGGAAATCTTTCAGATAATGATATTTTCAATAATAATAAATGCGTGTGTGAAAGAGTCATGGATATGCCAGCTAGCAGACGTGATGCACTAGCAAAGTTCATTTATAGTCCGATATGTCACATATTAACAGGTGATGTAGAACTAGTTAAACATTTTGCAAACGACAAATTAGCGGAGCTATGTCGTAAAGGGTTTAAATTTAGAATAGGGAGTAATAAAGTAACATGGGACAGAATTTTAAAAGATATTGTTTTTTCAGTCAATAAATTAAAAGATAAATTGTTAAAAATTGCGTGCTGCAATGCGAGAGAACTAGAAGCATGGTCTAAATTATTAATTAAGTTAATTAGAAATAAAATTTTCTCGCTTAAAAATGAATTTAATCTTTCAGATTTTATAGACTATAATTATAATAAGCTTAAAGCTGATTTAATAAATTTACATAAACATTTTGTAATCACTACAGTAGATAAAGCCAGCAATAATTATAGCTTCACATGTAAGAAATTTTATCTTGAAAATATGAAAAAAGAATTAGGTATTAAGGGTAACATATTACGTAAAAATATTTGCGGTAATTCTGTTTATGAAATTCAAAATAATCTGAATATTGATAACTTAATCGATGAACATACCAAGAAAAATATAATATTTGATATTAAACTTTCTGATAAGAACAAGTGCATTGCAAAATTATACATGTTACCTAAATTTCATAAAAGACCTTATAAATATCGCTTTATTGCCGGAGCAAAATTTGCTACCACTAAAACTCTATCAGAACAAGTAGTAAATTGCTTAAAATACATTAAAAGTACTCATAAAAGATATTGTAATACCATCATGAGAAGAACTGGCATTAACTATTATTGGAGTGTTGACAATTCGTTAGAAGTTATTGATAAAATAAATACCATGCCAAAAGTTACCTCGGTACATAGCTTCGACTTTTCAACTTTGTATACCAATTTGCCTTTAGATTTAGTATATTCAGAGCTTTGCTTTATTATAGATTTGCACTTTGACAGGTTCGTTAGGAATGGTAATTATTTCATAAATGTTTATACATATTTTAATAATGCATCACTTAGCTCTACTCCCACTAGTTCTGTATATTTTGATAGAACTAAACTTAAAGATGCCCTTAAATTCCTCCTTTTCAATACTTATGTTAGATTCGGGCCGTACATTTTCAAACAAATATTAGGAATTCCTATGGGTGGAAATGCTAGCCCTTTAATTGCAGACTTATTCTTGCTTGCTTTAGAATTTAAATATATAAAAGACTTAGTTGACAGTAGCAAGAAAAATAAAATTCCAGAAAAATTAGCACTTGCTAAACTGTTAAGTAATAATAGTAGATATATTGATGATATTCTTGTTTGCAATTTGTTAAATTTTAATCAAGTTGCTAAACTTATTTACCCTAATTCTATTCCCCTCACACAATGTAACGTAAATTATAAAGTTGAAAATTTTCTTGATATAAATATAGAGATTGTTAATGAACAGTGCATACTTAAAGTATATCACAAAGTTGATGATTTTAATTTTAACGTAATAAACTTTCCTTTCCCTAGTAGTAATATCGATAGTAAAATCACTTATAATTGTTTTTATTCCCAATTAATAAGATTTTGTAAAATCTGCACTAAAGTAGATGACTTTTGGGCTAGAGCTAGGTTACTATACAGACTCTTAGTGGACAGAGGTTTTGAGGCAAGTAAATTGTTCCATAAATTTAATCTTTTTAGGGTCAATTATTGTGACTGTATTCTAAAATTTGACATCAATAATTTTAATCAAGCATTTTTAACTTGAAGTTTCTTGTATAACCTCTGCTTACTTTTTGTCTGTATTTATTGTTTATCTTTTTCTTTTTCTATTATTATTATTATTATTAATATTGATGATTTTTTAAATTTATTGTTCTTGTTAAAAGAGTACTCTTTGTTTAAATCTGTTGTTACTTCATATTTTGCAATTATTTCTCTTTATATTATATGTATTCATTGTCGATAGTATCAATTGCTTACTTTTGCGATTTCCTTAGTTTATTTGTGCTATAAATGTAGGTTATTTGTAGGGTAGTTATTGATAGGGGTCACTTGAGGCATGCTATGCTTACAGGTACCTACCCGATAGCACTATCGTTAGTGAGTGCTGTACTGTATTTTATATATTATTTTGTAATAGTATAGATATCTTATCAATATTTGTATTTTTTACTATTGTTAATGTCTTGTCATGTTGCAAATTTGATTTTAAATAATATTTTGACATTTAACATGTAGTTTCTTTATTCATGCAGAGTTTAGTAAAATTTGCCAGAACGTCCCGGACTTCCCAAACTTGACTACTTCCTTTAACGTGACGATAGTGCGTTGTTATATGTGCGATTGGTTTGCTTGGTAAACAGATTAACTTGCTCATGTAGTGATGTACACCCTATGTGGTGGATTGTGTTCTTTTATTTAATAATTTTCATTTTAGTAAACGTTGTTTCCACATAGCGATTTTGATAATTTAATTTGACTTTATATTGTCCTTGTCCCAATTTTGGTTTGTTTAGTTTGCAAGTTTTACATTTTAATTGTATAAATGATCTCCTTAACTGTACCTTAATTCCCATCCATTCATATGCAGACGACTCAACCTTACACTACTCCATTAGTTTTTCAGAACGCCCCAGCCAGCAATCCCTTAACAATAAATGTAATGAAGCCATAGAACTCTTAAATTCGGATCTAAATACTATCTCCAATTAGGGCAGAGAAAACCTTGTTACCTTTAATGCTTCCAAAACCCAATTTCTCCATCTATCTACCCGTCAGGATCTCCCAGCGGACTATCCCTTATTCTTCAACAATACAAAAATCAACCCTTCATCTTCTCTCAAAATTCTTGGTGTCTCTTTTTCTTCTGCTCTCATCTGGAAGGACCATATTACCAGTCTTGCTAAGGTAGCCTCCCAGAAGCTGGGTGTGCTCAACTGCCTTAGGGGGTTCTTTTCCCCAGCATAGCTTCTTGCTCTGTACAGGGGCATAGTGCGTCCTTGTATTGAGTATTGTTCACATGTGTGGGGAGGTTCCTCTCACACCGCTCTCCTAGACAAAGTTGAAAGGAAGGCCTTTCGTATCATTAACTCCCGTCCACTCACCAACTCTGCAATCTCTCTCTCTCCGCCGCAATGTTGCATCTCTCTCGCTATTCTATCGCTACTATAATAATCAGTGTTCCTCAGAGCTTGCCCAGCGCATACCACCTCCTTTACGTAGGGCACGTGGTACCCATCTTGCAACTCAATCCCACCCCTACTCTGTGCAACTCTCTAACCCAAGAGTGAAATGTTACTCAAACTTTCTTCTACTCAACAGCTGAGCTCTGGGACTCTCTCCCAGAATCAGTCTTTCCTTCTTCCTATGACTTAAATTGCTTCAAACTCCGTGTGTCCAAGCATTTTGGCTCGATCGTCCCTTGATTTTGGCCCTGTCACTCTTTCAACTACGGGGGAGGCACTTGCTATCGGCAATTCTGCCTTTTGCCTCCCTCAATCACATAAAAAAAAAAAAAAAATGCACTCCCCTTCTCCCATGCTAGTTTGCACATTTTCCATTCCCATTCGATCACTATCTCACCACCATACCTCAGCATTTCGCCACACACTCCATGTATTTACTGGTGCTTTCCTCAACTTCATGCTTTTCATGGATTCACACACTTCTGACCTGATCCTTACCTCCTCCTCCACTACTTCTCTTCTACGCCCTCCCATACCCCATCCATCTATGTTTGCTGGCGCTTCATTCCTTACATTCAGCAATTCGTTGAAGTACTCCCTCCATATTTCGAATCTCTCTTGCTTCTCGGCAAGCACTCACCCATTCTTATCTTTCACACCCTTACAATTTCCCATGCTACCTTGCCTAACTTTCTTGACCTTTCCAGAACCGTTGCTTGCACCTCCATTTTACACTCAGATTCCTTCCAAATTCCTCACCTACACTTCTCTTACTTTCCCTCACTACTCTCTTCAACACTCTCTTTTTCTCCAAGTACCTTGCTCTTTTCTGTCTCTCCAAATCTTAATTCCCTCTACTACCCAACCACTCTCTATACATACGCTTTCTTCTTAGTCTTCCACCGATATTTTTACCTCTTCCGTCCACCATGCTGTACCCTTCACTCCCCTCCCTCTTTTCCTTACTCCACACACCTACTCACATGCTGCACAGATCTCTTCCTTAAACACTTTGCTCACCTTCTCCATACCTTCCAGGTCAAACCTACCTAGTCGTCTTTCTACTGCTCTTCTGAACTCTTCCTGCAACCTCTCCACCCTCCTCGCCACTCCACCTTCCTCTCGCCTCCCTCCAGCTCTCCGCACCCACATCTTTTGTATCCTAATTTTAGCTACTACTACATAATGGTCAGACAAACCCCCCCCCCACCCCCCACCTATAGCCCTATACACCCTAGCATCAAATACAGATTTCTTCATTCGTTCATCCACACATACTGTATATAATCAATCAATGCCTTCTGTTCCACCACTGTCTTATCCTTCTGCCTCCACACCACTTTCCATGTGTACCTGTGTATCATGCTATGTCAGAAGAAGGTGTTGGCTATCCAGTCTCCTCCCCACACATACGTCTACAAGTGCACTACCATTCCCATTCACCTCTGATGGTATACCCCACACTCCCACCACTCCATCAACTTTTTGATCACCCACCTTCCCATTCATATCCCCAATCAGAAATATGCTTTCGCTCTTGCCAAACTTATCCAGGCATGCCTCCACATTCACCCAGAACTCCTCTTGCTCTCTTAAAGTTGTATCCTCTGTCGGAGCATACACACACACAACCACCCACGTTTGTATTCCTACTTTCCTTCTCACCCACACAATCCTTGAACCTACAGACCCATATTCTCTTACACACCTCTTCCATTTGTTACTTAAAAACTAACACGCACCTTCTTTCGCTCCCTCACTCAGTCCAACACACACACCCATTCCACAATCCTTCTCTCACATCTGTACCCCTCAACCTGGTCTCAGTCATTCCACATACATCCACCTTGGCATTCACTAACACTTCCAGGACCTCTCTCTCTTTTGTGTCATCATTCAAGCCTCTTACGTTCGAAGTTGCTATTCTAAGACTGTCCATGGTTGGTCGGGGTTCGTCAACATTAGGTCCGTCCACATCAAAGGCTGTTCGTTCGTTCATCGTTACAGTAAGTACTTTTCACGGGTGGTGGGTCGCAAGTCGACCGACCCAACCTCTTTAGTTGCCTTTTACGACACGCAGGATGCACGTCGGGCATATCTTATTCCCTTAACCCCAAGGGTGCAAGTACTGAACGATTTTTAGGAGGGTCTCATATATAAGTAAATGAAAAAATTACAAAGCAAACGGGAATGTACAGTATATAGGGATGAAATATTTCTGTGTCATGTTCTTAACCAATAGAAAACTAATGTAACAACATTCTGGAATTAAGCACAGTACAAGTACAATGTTTAAACTGTCATAACTGTCTAAAGTATACACACAAACACAAATAATAATTTAAATAATGTGTACAGGAAAATAAGAAAACAATTCAAGCGAAACAGCAAGACAATACAAAGGATATAAATAAATAGACATTGAGTAGAAAATATGGAAACCGTAGAAGTATAATTTACTAAGAATTTCCAGTTTGGAGCTACATCTCGGTGGAAATGAAAACGGAGTAAAAGGAAATTATGCTTAAATTGAATGTGGTATAAACAAAACTTGGACACAAATGATATGAATAATATGAAAGTTTTGTGACAAACAGGATGTAGGTATTCTGTGAGAATGAATATAAGAACATTAGTACATGATAATGAATGCAATATACAAAACGATATAAATATATATATATATATACTGGTAT